>OY660870.1:34890000-36090000 GCA_962446985.1 Xyrichtys novacula
TCTCTGTTTGCGTCTAAACGAAGGGTGCAAATGATGGTTAATGTCTCTGTTTTTAAAAATAACTGGGTACATATGAAAGGGGCCTGAGAGCACTTGGAGAATCCATTAACCTTGGTTGGATTTATGTGTTTCAAGTGGTACATCACTTGGGTCGTTGTCGTCTTTTACTTGGACACGGCATTGTAGTGTTTGCAGCAAACCTCTTCATTTTTCTGCTCAAAATAGTCCAATTTTTTGCTTTCCTCATGTTTTTTTTCCACTTCTAGGGAAGCCCTCTGACGCTGTATCACTCCCCTTGTAAAATGTCAAAATCATTCTGCATGTTGATAGTCACTTCATTGCTTCAACACACACTCACACCGACTGGATAAAGAAGGTATCCCTCCTGATCAGCAGAGGTTGATCTTAGCTGGAAAACAGCTGGAGGATGGACGCACGCTATCAGACCTTTTCTTAATAATGTTCGATTGATCAAAATTTTTATGTAATTCGATAATTGATTAATCATGCCTATTCCTAATGCAAACTATGTTTACATCACCAGTCTGGTTCTCTGTAACAAAGCAGACCGGAGCAGGAGGTGTTTGGTTTGTGATTGCAGGTTTTCACAGAAGACGTCAATCACCCTCTAATATTCAAGAACAGACCTTTTCTTTCTCTTGTTGGAGAACGTTTCAACCTACACTGGTGGGATTTGAGAAGATAATCACCACTTATTACATTCAAATTCTGCCCTGATGATTGGTGCATTAACCCCGAGCCTGAGGGAGTCTTTTCAGGTTGAAGATAACGTCAGATCTGCAATAAAAACCCGTCCCTGCAGGGCACGGCTGCAGGTTTTGACAAGGCATGATGTCTCCTTGACCAGAGGCCTTTATACAGTATATTAATGTTCATCTGGTGGTTAGAGTGATAATACAGCTGATTCATATTATTAAATGTATGCTGTTTAATGATGAAGTAAAGCTAGCTTTTCCTTTAATTAAGGAGTTTAATTGGTTGCCTGTATTTCAGTGTTTGTGCAATACATGCAAACAGCAACTGCAGCGTGCAAGTGCATCAGTACCTCAATTTCAAGTCATCTTATACTCGGATTACAGGTAGACACAAGCTTAAAATGCTGAGAAATATGTGGCTTTGGCCTCAGTTATTTTGGTTTAAATAACAAGAATCCATTTTTAAAAGATATTTTTCTACAACATTAGGCAAAAAAAATAGTGAAGTATTAGAATCTGCATCACAAAATACGAGAGGAGATGACAGATGTGTTATTTCTCTGTTTTTAAAAGTAAATTATATTCCCTGAAAATAAAATAAAAAGTTGAGAGCTTGTCAAAGCCTCAGGACTGGTTCCAGATAAAGCAGAAAATTACCAGAGTAGGTGGAATTTAATTTCCTATCCTCAAATTTTGGCAAAATTGAAACATTAATGATAATCTTCAAACATCTTCCACTTCTGGTGTAAATAAATCTGTCCTTTTTGCCTCGCTACAATATTTTATTCATTATTAAGGTCTCGAATGAAAAAGAAAAAGTGCCTTCAGACGGCAGAGACAGGGCGGTGTTACCTTGATGGCAGTGGAGGCGATCTGGATGTGGTGCAGCTTGCGCAGGGTGCTCTCCCGGTCGATGAAGTAGGAGGCCGCCAGCTGGTGCAGAGCTTCCAGAGTCACGGTGGAGGAGTTCCCCGAGTAATCGCTCACCTCTGCTTTCTTACTCAGTTTCCTCTTATCCACAAATATCGTTAAGGCCTCTTCTCCTGCAATAAGAAGAAAAAAAATAGATTTAAACATTTAAGAGGAGCTGTCAATACTCTTTGAAATGACGGGGGAAAAAGTATGTGTCAGACAGCAGCAAAAGCGGACTCCGAGTGCTCTATTTTTTGTGTGACCTTGGATTTTAGAGGTTTTCTCTGACCAAAAACAATACAAAGGGACGACCGAACAACAGATGGAGGCAGCAGTCAACGAGTTCAGCTCCCGCTATTCTGAAATAAAACAACTTTTTTTATTTTACTTTTTTTTTTCTAATGGAGTCCAGGGGCTTTGGAGAGAGAGCAAAAAAAAGGCCACTGTTTCATGTTTAAAAAAAAAAATAAAAAAAAGGCTTTTACCCCGACAAAAAGTTCCATCTTTGCAGCAATCCCTGTTTTTGTTATCCCGTCAGGTGGTTTTATAACAATTTGTGCTTGTCATTGGAAAAAAAAAAATAAAAGAACACCTTTCTTGGACGTTTTTTGATCAGCCCTAGAAGAACAGCCTGTCACACAAGAGCCGGTCTGAGAAATCTCACGACTTTTTTCCCTCTTGGTTGACCAAAAAAAGTGCCTCACAGGCCTCAAGTTAAATGAATGTTACAGAATAAAGTAAAAGGCTTCAGCTTCTCCTAATATGAGTCACACCTCCATTAAACCCGTCAGATATTAACTCCTATGTAAACATCTTTATCACTGATAATGAGGGAGAAACTTTAATATTGTAAATTTGGAACAATATTATTATTATTATTTTTTTTTTTATTCAAATATGATTGTGTTATTGATGCAGGTGCAACGCCAAAAAATGTGATGTAATTGGCATCAATCTAGATGCTAAATTATCTAAATAACTTCCTCATTCCTTGGATTCTGGCACCATGGATACCAGAAATCCAAGCGTGGTAGAAACGAACTATGTCGAGAAGATTGCTGCTGTTTATATGTGGTGGAAAGCCCACAACCATCAGAAGAGAGGAAAGTGCAGCCGTGGCGAGTTCAATTTTTTATTCCGGTTCTGATAATTTAAAGAAAAGGTATCATATACTTCATGGCACCGACACGATCAGTTTTCCTCAATTTTAGATACCAGTTAACAACCATCTGTTGTCATACGTCACCCGGCAACCTTCGCGCTGATTGGTTATCGCAACGCTAATTTTTGCTCAAGTTGAGACATTTTCAGCTCCCGCCCAACTCACATCATTTGTGCCACCAGAGTAGGACAAGCGTCTAATCGCGTCTTTGCATTGACTTAACATGTAATTCATTCGCGCAAATGATTTTACTTGCACTTGGTGTGCAAGTAAAACAACAAAGGAATTTCTGTTTAAGTGGGATGTGCTAATTTCTAACTCCCGACTGAAAGTTGGTTGATTTATTCCGTATAATTCAAATTATTTATCAGGTATTGAGGACCTCATCTCTCTAGTCGCAGGCGCTGGGCAACACACCGACAATGAAACCAGTCATGTCTTTTAGTTTTAGTTCAGCTTTAACTGAATCTTCATTCGATTTAACTGGACTACTGTCCTTGTCCAAGTTTACAAGCCTGAGGCAAGAACTGAAGTATTGACAGAAGCACGTCCACCTCCACTACGGTCCGTGGTGGCATCTCTCAGAAGACCATATTTTTTTATTTTTTGCTTTGTTTTGTCCCCGGTCGAGGGAAAACCTATGTGACCCTACTCTTCACACTCATGTTAAAATCAATGAAAACAGCAGCTGAGCGATATGGCATAAAAACAAATAGATTATAAGCAAAGCAGTTTGTCAAACATCTATGAGAAGATTCAGGCCACAGTAGACCCAGACCTGAAGGTCAGAGCACACAATCGAGAGAGGGGAAGGAGCAGTTAAGATTTAAACCAGTGATGATCGTCTTTACCCAATCAAGAGGGAGCAATTCTTTTTGGATTAACCAATCAGAGGCAACACCTGCATTAACACCTAATCAGATACACCCAGAGTCACATCCAGGTGTCTGCAGGAGAGGAGACAGAGATGAAGAAACAAATGATAGATTTTTTTTTTGTTGTTTGTTTTTTATTGACGCAAGAAGCACAAAAGACGTCCAGTGTAAGCCACGCCCCCTCCTGGTTCTCTGTCCAAGTATAGATCCATATACAGGTAATGGTGTATCCCCACAACATCAGTATAAAGCTCTACATTCAACATTCATCAGTTTTTTTTCTGAACCTGATATTACTGCCAACAAAGTTTGAGCGTTTACATCATTTTCAGGGGTATCATAGCAACACACGACCCATGATACTTTATTTTTTTTGTTTTAAATTATTCCCTTTAAGCTCTGAGCCGTAATTTCAAAACCCAACAGCTGCTCTACCGCAAGAGAAACACACACACACACACACACACACACACACACACACACACACACACACACACACACACACACACACACACCTGATTCCAGGTGGTCAAGAGAACAACAGCAGCAGCAGCAGCCGTACAGGTGTCTCTGAGGCATGGAGACACTTGACCACAATTAAGAAAAGCCACATCACCCTGTCTTAGCAGCCAGTGATCACAGCAATCAGCACTTCATAAGTGCAGCGGCTGAGGAGTTTCACACTGTGCTCAAGAGTCCCCGAGACACTGCACATCATATTTCTCATCATAATGCAGCGTTAATGCTTCAGGGCCATTTCTCTGCCCACTGCCTTTTCTTCCTCTGCAGCTGAAGGGCACCCTCTTAATAACACAATCTATTTATTAATTTCATTAGGTCCATATGTTT
This sequence comes from Xyrichtys novacula, assembly GCA_962446985.1. Lineage (NCBI taxonomy): Eukaryota > Metazoa > Chordata > Actinopteri > Labriformes > Labridae > Xyrichtys > Xyrichtys novacula. Next base: position 34,894,515 of record OY660870.1, read on the forward strand.
CTGCACACAGAGGCAATCCATTCAGAACCACAGAGGCATATCTCTGGCAGCTGCCCAAGACAAACTCCTCATTCTCCTCTCTTCATACCACTAAGTGCTGGCTGAGGGCCAGAGCGAGCGGCTGCATCAGCTCAGGCAGCTGGTACGGTTGCATTACATGCAGCCACTCACAATAGCGACCTTTTCTAAACCAGGAGTCAGATCCAAAGTAATTGACAAGTGTTGCTCTGTAAAAGCAAATCTGCTTCGCAATACTTGCCTGAACCCTCTCTGGCATCTTAAACAAGTTTCTTTTTTCTTTCTTCTTTCCTTCGCTTGGGGAACCATTAATGCTCGTCCATTCATCACGCCGTTGAATCCCAAAAAAAGAGGTTTAAGTGTGACCGGGAGTGGCAGGTTGACAGTACACAAGCTTTTACATGCATTGATTCATCTCTGAAAGGCGATTTCTGTGCTGCCAGTGGTATTTTATTTAGCTGTGATGTTTTATTCAGTTACTTACTGCGCCTGAGTTATTGTGTCATGTCCATCTGTTTTCCATATGCAACAGCCTGGAGAGCAAATTCTGAAAGCTTCTATCAGCACAAATTGTGTACTTAACTAAACTCTATATCATGTAAGAGAGGAGTAATTCCTTACAGCAGACTTCTCCTTATGCTACCGCGCACCATAATGATAATAAGCAGGAGTGCAAAAAACAATAGTGTCTGTGCGCAACATCGTTTTTAACTTGCTGTGGGATCTCGTGTGTTGTAGCTTTAATTTCTTTTGCAATAACTTTGCATAGTGTTAGTTTAGGCAGTCCAAACCGTGAGGCATCAACTCCCAGAGACATTTGCTGCAATGTAGTTGTACTCCAAAGTAGGAATTTCCGAGCTTCAAGTCAAAAAATTATCTGGAACACCCTTGTGAAGTCAGATTTCCAACTCAGAAAGTCGGACGATCCTCAACAACCCTGACTTGATGACAATGTCATAATCCAAGATGGCAGCGCAGTGCATCAGCAGTAAAGAGTAACAGTTAAAGCTCTCCTGATGTATTATTTATTAGCACTTCTGTTTTGTTGTTGTGATATTAAATTAGTGGTATATGTTGTACTGCCCAACGTTTAACTGTGAACACGGTGCTACGGTGTTTGTAAGTTATGTGTTGTTTACAACTGGTATAGCTAACAACAACTAACGACAGCTGACAATGGCTAACGATGGCTAACAACCGCTAACAACGGCTAACAGTAGGCGTTAGCGTTTACTGGAACCCCGTCAACAAAGTCATTCCCAGCTCCGACATCCTACTTCTGAGGTAACTGGAATGCAGCAATAGTATACGTAGACTAGATACCTCATAGACTGACACCACCTATTGGAGCTGATATATCAGCATGGCCAACCATCTTGAATGGGTCCCCTATGCGAAAGACATGTATGTCCAACAATATTAATTATAACTTCATGAATTTTTACTCGATTTTCACACCATTTTTTTTGTTTTTACAAGCGGCAGGGATGTAGCTCTGATACGGGACACTGTCAAATATTGGAAAAAATCAAATTATTCTATTTTTTAACCTTAAATGTGAAGGAAAATCCCATGTGATCTGGTTTCAATACTGCACCAATTTTTTAAACCATAGGGTGCACGAAATACGGGCATAGTTCTCGTTCTCTGTTGGCTCCTAGCGTGCGGAGGCCCATTCAGTGTGGCAGCAACGTTGGATTACGCTCCTGCATGGAATGTCTATGCTTACACCAACCCATATGATTCCCTTCTATGCATGTAATTTGCAAACATCAGAACTGGGCCTCCTATTTAAATCACCTCCTCCTTTGCAACCTGTCACTATTCTCACTCTGCCTCTAAATGCAGTGTCTGATATTACCGGTGCAATATGCATTGATCCTGATGCTCGCTCTGTTTTGTACCTGCAGGTCTTTGCTGCTGCTCTCTTTTCACCTCAGGACTTTGCTTGGCATTGAGCTCCCAGAACAGAGCCATTGAACTCAGTAAAACTTGATGCCCGCAAGTTCAACGTTTATTTAAAATGACTCTAACTTAATTGTGGCGTAGATTTAGCATAGCATCATAGGAAATTGGGGGATTCAATTTCAACCAAGGCCGTCAAAACAAACAAAAAACTTCAGACGTTTTGAAAGATTTCTCTCTTATTATCTTAATTCATATAGTCAAAAAATCTGCAAACAATATCAACCATTTCATCCAGCAAACATTTAAAAATAAAAAGCCTGGGATCTGAAATCTGCTTTTTTTCACAGATGACTTTAATTGAAGGCTGTTCTTTTTTTTGTTGTTGAAAATTGGACACCTGCTGAGTCTGTCTGCCAGGTTATATATGAAAAATTTTGGGCCGTACAGCTTCACAAACAAACACCAGCTTTTGGAGTCCATTTGCCAATGTTTGGTTTGAATACTAACTTCGTGTTAGTAGTAAAAGGGGTTGCTTACCTCCCAGTGTAGCCGACAGCAGGAAGTGGGTCCCATACTTCCTGATCAGGTTGTCAGTGATCATCTGGGTGGTGGGCCGGCGGCCCAGGAGTCGAATGTTCCTGATGAACTCAGGGGTCAGAGGTAACGGAGACGCCAAGAAATCCCTCCTCTCTACTGCCAGATTGTTCACCTTCCATCTCCCAAACTCCCTGTAGAAACCAGAGGAGAAAACGTTAAACACATGTCGAAGATTCAGGACTCTTGATGAAGAGTTTGTGATTATTTCCTAATTTCACAGCTTCAGTAAGCACCAGTAAGTCCTTTAAGTCAAGACGGACGGAGGCAGTAGAGGTAATGCACAGAATGTAGAGAGAGGCTTAAAAGGAAGAAGTTAAATAAGTAAATACAAACATTATCACCCACAGCAATGACAATAAGTTCAGCTATCACCCAGAGTCTCTCTAGCCTCGCCATCATCATCACCTAAACACGGTCTGAAACTTCTTCAAGTGTGGAAAAGGACTCTGCAAATCAGATGTAACTAGGTAACCCATCCCACCTCTGGGAAATACAGAGGAGAAGAGTCTCGCTCGAGTGCGTAGGTGTTCCTCCCAAAAAACTAATTCTTTGTTTTTTTACCGAAGGATAGAGAGAGAGACTCTGCAGACTGAGTGGAGTTGGTTAATTTGTTCCAATACCTGAGGAAAAAGACAGGAGAAGAGTCTGGCCTGTGGCCTAGGGCCCTGTTCTGATGAGTGTAACAGGTGTCTTTTTATTGACAGAGCATGAGAGAGTGCAGACGAGAGGGATGTAGACCTCGCTCTTTTCTAAGTGACTGACAGGGTTTCAAATCTGATGCAAACTGCAAATGAAAGCCAGAATGAGCTGTTTTGGTTGGTAAACACCAATCAAACTGTTGCATTCCAGATCATCTGTTGAGGATTTGACTTGTTTGCCAGTAAGGAGTTGCAGAAATCGATGTGTGATATTACAAGAGCCTGTCCAAGGAGCTTTGTTTCTGATGTTAAAGAAGACAAATCTGCAGGACTCAGTATTACTGCCACATGAACCATTATGGTCATCAATCATGACACCCAGATTCTGCAGAGACCTAATGGGCGTGAGTTTGCATTTTGATCTGTGGTTGTAAGGAGGGCCTGACTGGGATCTCAAGAAGCTCAGTTTTGGACTGTTTGAACTGTAGGTGGTGCTAAAATGACTGAGCTGTGATGAAATCTGGGTTTACACAGCTGTGTCATCTGGTGGGAATGACAGGAAGAGCTGGGTATCATCGGCATAGCAGCGATACGAGAGCGGGTAATGATTTCTGCTGCAGTGTCCTTTGTTCTATTTATCTATTCATTTATTGGTGCTATTGTGGAAACAGTTAAGAATGTCCAAGACAAATTTCCACATAGAATATTGTATCATATTGTATTATGATTGCCTCAAGTGAGATGGTATATAGAGAAAAGGACCAAGAACTGACCCTTGAGGTACCCCCATTAACAAGTAATGTCAATCGGACTTCTTCGCCCCTCCATGGTACTCTAAATGATCTCCCTGTGAGGTGGGACACAAACTAAGTTCAGTGAGTGTGTCAGAGGTATCCCACAAAAATGAAACCCAGGACTGATCAGCTCTATCCAATCACAGCAACTCCATTACCGACAGTAGAGCGGTTTCGGTAGAGTGGCCTCGACTAAAGCCAGACTACAGATCAAATAGGTCATTTCTGTGCATGATCTCAGAAACCTGGATGAAGATGAGTCAAAGGAAAAGGAAGAAGATGTGAAATTCAATTTTTTCACTGCAGTGTTGAAGCACTTTCTGATCTGAATCCATAACCTTTGATTTAGTTTACTGTCCCACTGAAATGTTGAAATTTTATTCACCCACCACATGCCTACACTCTCTACGGGTGACAACACGCGCTAACATCGTAAAACGCAGAAGTCAGGTAAAGTAAAATGAGACGAAAAGAAAAAGAATTATAACTTGAACAAAGTTTATGGAGCCCCGAGATAGTAGGAGGAGGAGAAGGTTGGCCTGCAAATCACCTGCTCTGGCTCTCGTACAGCAATATCAGTTTGCCTAACCTTGGCTTTCTAAGAGGAATAAATGGCTCAAAGGGAGAGACACAGCGAAAGAGAAATGGAGAGAAGAGAATTTAATTTGTCAGGGATCCTGCCATGCCATGCCCACACAGACGGCACGTATTTGTATGTGAACTGATCGAAAATCCATCTTTCGAAGCCGCGATCGTCACGTGGGATAGATACGTGCCTATATGAGGGAGCTGACAGATGTTTTCCCTAATAGCCCCATCATGAGTGAGATATACATCACAATGAATGAAGCGCATGGTGGAACAAGCTGAAGCCTCATTGCTCCGACAGAAAATGGTGAAAGCAGCACGAATAAAAGACTCTCTCTCTTCTCTTTCTACCTCGCTCACTTTTACCACTAATATGTCTGACCTCGACTATCACTCTCCGTGTTTATAGGAATCCCTAATGCATCAGGATCATAACACATTTGGACATGTTCATATTTGATTGCATCTGACAGCTTTACAATGATTACACTGTGCCGGTTCGGGCAGCGGGAGGAGGAGAGCAGAATTTTAATAAAGCTTTGAATACTGTAAAGGAAGGACTTTCTTCCCGCTATCTCCCCCTTACAGCTTCAAATCCACCGTGGCTCTCCACTTTCATGCGGAAATGAAAATATTTATTGTAAGAGGGAAAAATAGAAATGTCAAAGCCAGCTCAGGGAAGCTGGACTAGAGCGAAACTTAAGGAACCAGAGGATACGGGTGTTCAATCAACAAAGACCAACCTCACACCCCGGGAGCTTTTCTTTCTAGTCACTCTTTGAGCAAATTTGCCCAAAGCACGGCTCTTTAAACTGATATTGCATTCAGCAGAGCTTTGACTCGTGTGGAAAGTTCTACCGCAAGTAAAAGTTCAAGGTGTTTAGCGGAAGATTGCCATGAGCGGAGTGTCCTTCACAAATGCTTTAGCGTTCTGTGTGACCCGCAGCTTCACACTCAGCTTCACAGAGACGGCGCGGCGTGAATTAAAAGTAGACTTTCATAGGCTGTTTGTCTGACATTTCGGGAAGAGGTGCACATTTTTTGGGGAATACTTTGCTTTGTGAAGAGACGTGAGCGCGGCATCCGTCTTCTGAATCGCGCCACAAAGTCAAAAAAGTCATCTTGGAGGGCTGCGCTGAATAACTCTTTTAAAATCCACACGAACGGCGCACTGTCACTCCTGATGCATCCTCGAAGCAAGATTCACACCAAAACCTGAAACCTGCCACCACATTTCTTTTCGGCTCCTTGTGGAGCATTTTCAGGAGCAGAAACTTGAATCAAACATGAGAAACGGATCAGTCGAGTCAGTTGAGAGCAAAAAGTGATGGATTTTACGATTTTTATTCACCTGAAGCACACAGGCTGTAAATTTGTGGAAAACTCAAACAAACAAAACAATAGTGCGCAATTTATACTCTCATAAAACAATCACAAACATTACATCTGGTGAAAAAATCATATATAATAATTAAGGAACAGAATCAGTTGGAGTGTCATGTCTCAAACTAGAGTATGTTCTGTTTAGTCTCAGTTTTGATCACCATAAGATAAAGATATAAAAAAAGATGAATCGTCTTTTTGGCACAAATATCCAAGTACAGTTGAATAAAGCCTAGTAATATTGCTTCTTTAATAAACTGTACGTAAATCTCCAATTGCTTTTTGTAGTAGAGATGAGTCCAAATAATCTCACACTAATTGGTTACACATGAAAAATAATGTTTAATCTTATGCTGATCAAAGTACCGAACAGTAGGTGGGAGAAAACAAACAAACAAACAAACAAAAAAAACCTTGAACTAACCTTAAACTTCTTGGGATCTCACTTTTAGACAAGTAATCTTTGAATTTTCTGTCTTTCAAATCCCAAACAGGTAAATTTTTTGAAAGTACATGTGTAAAATCCCATTATTTTGCATTTCAAAGCCCATTTTATCATTGCAAGATGATTTTTTGGAGTTATAAATCAAATAAATGCATTAAAATGTTTTTTATGACCTTGACTTTTTAGCTTAACTGTTCAAATACACGCTGGAGTACATCACTGGTGTGTTATTGCAGTACGAAACGATACGCTTTATTGTCCCCTTGAGGAAATTTGTCTTGGACTCTAAAAGCCGCACGAATACACTTGCCAACTGATGACACAAACTACTAGACCTAACAAAGACACAGTCACACAAACCCACACACATTGCACATACACACATTGCACAAGAATCCCACCAAAATGGTTTAAAGAAACACACCGACAATAGACAACAAACAAAGACACAGCAATGTGAGACGAGGCAAACAAGACCAAAACGAAAATCATCACTGAGTAAAAAGAGAGCTTCACAGTACTTATTGTACTATTTTTGGGATAGGATAATATTTAACACATCAAGAAATATGCAACAGTATGTGCACAAAATGTCCAGTTGGTGTCACTATATTAAAATGCAGTTAGAGATAATTTTAATATATGAATGGTATTCAAACTTTTCAGGAGTTCTTGTTTCATCACTCTGAGGTACAAGATGGGAGCAACAACTAGACGCTGCAGTTCCCCCGAACAGACATAAAACTCTAGAATCACTCTTATTATAGCACCTGTATGCATGTTACTAATAACATGGTAACAGAAGATCCCAACAGCAACATTAAAAACTTGTGAAGCTGTCATGACTGCCCTTTTGTGTCTCTCTTTCCTGCCAACAGGAAACTCCACATGTCCATAAATGCAAGCTTGCAAGCACACACACACATAAAATGATCAGGACGTGCTCGCTTACAGGCCCACATTCTGCGAGCTGCAAGATTTTCACTTTAGCACCTCCTTAAGAAAAAAAAAAATCAGCTAATTTGGATTACAGGGTTTTCATTCGCCCTGAGCGGGTCGGGCTTCTGACCGCTGCTAACCTGCTGTCGTAATAAATTGGATGAAAGAACCAACGGCCAAACTCTGTATGACTGAGGAAGCACAAGATCAAAAATGCAGGGTCAGAACAGCCTGCTGTAGAGTAGAGAAAGTCTGCTGTGGAGAAATGTGGGAATTTAGATCTGAAGTTCCACATCTGTGATTCTGCTCTGAGTTTAGAGTCTTTAAATATGTGAACAACATGATGGTATTTTGCAATGTGCAAACCAGACAGACCAAAACAACAGAAAGACCAGAATTTTTGCAACATCCAAAGTCTTTAAAAGGTTTAGAAAAATGCATGAAAAGGACAGGATCAAGACTCAGGACTCTATGGTGATGATATTGGGTTCCCAGGTGGTACTGCATTGTAAACAGAGACAGCTCTGTAGTGAAAATCACCGCATGAATGCAAATTAAAGAAGCTCCGTGCAAAGAGGAAACCAGATACATACATGATCCAGATATGCTGGAAACTTCTGTGAGCCTGGTCCCACATACAGAAAAGCAAGCCCAAAAAAGCTGCGACTCACGAGTTTTACAAGTGACTTATGAGAAAAACAAGCCTAAAGTTTTTTATAATAAGTGAATTTGGCGACTATAAGACGTCTACGAATATTTTGATGATGTTTAAACTCGTCTCTGTTCAGGAATGCAGATCGATGATGTGCGCATGTGCATCCAAACGGAAATAAAACAACAGCTAGGTTTTCAAAATAAAAGCAACACACTTGTATAGCATGTTGATGATTTGATTGACGGACCTCTCGAAGGGCCGGGCAGGGACATCTAAAGGACCGGATGTGGCCCTTGGGACATAAAATGCACATGTCTGGTCTAAGGGGTCAAAGCAGTCTGGGTCCTTTATATACGGAGTCCTTTGCAGAATGATACCCCTGAGAAGTGACACAGTTTAGGACACAACCTCAGAAACAGAACAAACTGAGAGTGTCCACTGCACAAGAATAATAATTTTAATGTTTTTCCTGGCTTTTATTCTTTTATTCATTTATTTATTGCCTTTTTTGATTTTAGTTCAATTTAAATTAGTCTGACTTTGTTTATTTTATTTTGATTATCTATTTTTGGTTAATTTTTAATAAAATATGTGATACCAGCTGGGCCACCCCAGTCAGGAAGTCTAGATACGCCCCTGTTTGTTATAACACACCTTATCAGTATGTCATGATTTTCTTCAGATGGACTTAAATAGTTATAATAAAAATGTTCTGAATAGTTTGAGTTATTCTCTAAGTTTTTGAGGACAATAACAGATTATTTGTGATTTAACGAGTGTCCTAAATATCCTTTTTTTTTCTGCTGTTTCCATGGAGAAACTTTTCCATCAAATCTGGCACACCCACACAAATACTGGCGAGTGAATCACTTTACAATTAGTGACAAGTACAATGAGCTTTTGTTACAATGCAGTGTAAATATTCAATGTTGGAAAGAAATAAGTAAAAAGTTTGGGGCGTTCAAGGACGTGAATCATGTTCGTTTTTCTCCTCCCAACATGTAGATGTCCGTAGCATTCGATGCAAAGCAGAGGCGTGAAAATAAAAAATTAATACGAAGCTGCAAAATTCATGTGTGGCTGCAAAATACCGTCAGCTCTCTATAATGCATTCAGAGGCACTTTGATTCACTTCTTCTTTTCAGAATTCAGTGAAGCCGACAGACAAAGAAGGGGAAGGACGCGACCTCTAAGAAATTGAGAAGAGGCGCCGTTAAAAGAGACTCGATAATAATGCTAGCTGCACATCCTTTTCCTCCACCTCAGTCAGGAGGATGCAACTTCACCTTCGCATGAAGTGTGCAGCTTTTGTCTGATCCAAAACAAGTGTACACTCACTGTGTTTATCTTGTTTAAAGGCGGTGATATTTCCATCTCTAAATAAAGCTTATTAAAAGATCAGCGGGGCAGTTCTACCTTTTCAGCTGGAGCCAGAGAAAACTAGTCACAAGTATAAAAAAGCAGCGTATGTTCGATATGTGTGGGCTGGTAATAGTTTATGATCATTATGTAGAGAGATGTATGAAGCACAGATAAAACCCACCTACAGAGATCTAACCTATTTCAGCGTCTTTAACTGGGACTAATTAAAGCCACTTGAAAAGCGAAGACGGCGTTTGAAGAGCGCGTCGATCTTTGATGTTTTAAAGCAGTCTGATAGAAACGGCCAGCTGAGGGAGTGTGTTTATTTCTGAGAGCGCTTTTCCTTTCCATCACAATCTGCATGGTAATGAATGTATAAAGAGACAGTTATGAAGTCACACACAGATATCGCAGCTGTAATTATAATAGATCGGTTGTGATTACTTTGAAATTTCTCAGGGAAGGCTACAGGAGTTGGTTGCCAATTCTCTCTTTTTTTTTTTTTTTTGCAGTCCGCCTGGCACTGCCCCCAATTTACTCACATAATCATGCTTATATAAGAGGAAAAGCAGGGGAAATATTTCCTCAGAGAGCCTTCTGCTTCTCTGCACAGCGCTGTGTGTTTTAAAGGTTATTTGGAAAGCCGCATCCTGATGCTTTTTGGAAAGAAATGGAACAAAACATTTTTCTTTGTGAGCGTTAAAACCACTTTAGCGAGTGCTGCTGAAAAGCATGACTGTCATTTTCCTCTCATAAATACATTTTCAGGTAGTATATACATATTTCACATTTCAAAACTATCTGCACAGACACCTAAGAAATTACTTTTTCATTTTCAGTCTGTTACGCAACATTTTTAAGTTTGTATTCCACTTTATCAAGGGCGCAGTGATGGCGAACCCTCCAAAGTAAAGGTAGTTTTTGTAAAATAATGATGATTTTGTTGACACTGTGTATCTTCTCACACAAGACACAACCAATCAAGCTTTGGCTTCCCTCAGATTCATAATTCATCTTTATTTGAGAGTGTGAATGTTCGCCTGATGAGTAACCTGAAAAGAAACAAGCTTTAATGTCGTTTTTGTGTTTAACTGTTCCTCAAAATGCTGCAGTGAGCTTGTTAGCAATTAACCACTTTACCTTCATCTATCCTTTGTTTAAAGACGCAAGGCAAGGACACTACTACGAACTCATGGTGTTGCTGTATGCCTATTTTCAGCACAATTCTGATCATTTCATTTCTTGAAAAAACTTTTTTTTGTTGTTGTTTTGTAACCTTTATTTATTCTCGACAGACATTAAGGTTACCCTCAAAGTCAATATCATCAAGTTCACAAGCCATTAAAATATTGACAGTGGTTGCAATCATTTGTAAGTGATTACATGACAGAAACATGATTTTGCAAGATGGCAGCCTGTGTAAAGAGGACCTGCTCCTCTGTTAATATAAAAGGCTAATTTTGTCACAGTAGGTTCTTGTAAGTTTAGTTTGTTTGTAGTTTGTAAGTAACTCTTTCTTTAGTAGTGTTTTTTTCCCTTGTGTTCATTATTTTCATGTTCCTGTTGTTCTTGTTTTTCATTGCTTGGTCTCTTTGTTCAGTTTTCAGTGTTTACTGTGTTATTTTGTAGTAGTCTAGTTTAATTTCCTCATTTCCCCGTCTTTGTTTATGACTCTTGAGTCTCTTGCTCTTGTCTTCCTCTCCTTCTAAGTTGGTTAATTCTGCCACAGAGTCGAGTTTCAACAAACAAAACATAAACTTACAAAGTTTAACCAAAATCCAAATCTAAGGAAACTGCAAAACCAAAAACACCAGAAACATGAAAAAAAAACAAGGACAATAAACCAACCAAGAAGGAGGAGAAGATAGGGACTTTATACGAACAGGTGAGACAAACAAGACACAGGTGAGACTCGTGGTGTGAGTAATCAACAAAGGAGGGACAACGGAGGAGGTCAAACAAAAACAGGAAACAAGAACTAAGACGGAAAACACGGAAAACTGAACCAAGAAACCAAACTGTGCAAAACAAGAACAACAGGAACATAAAAATAATGAACACAGGGAAGCAGAAAAACACAGAAAATCAAACGAAATTACAAAACCAAGAAACAAACTAAACTAACCAGAACCTATCATGACAAAAACATTCAGATGTGTTCCTCATTACTACTTTAGATTGTGTTACTTCCACAAAAAATGTGACACTGAGAGTCGACTCTCTTGTATTATAGTGGGAATAAAGAAGAGAAGACCAAACTCATTTCCCTGCACTGTTGTTAAATGGAATTTACGATTAACTTCATCATAACTGTGTTTTTCTTTTTATAGATTTATTGCTCTTAACTTAATAAGAACCAAAGTTAGACGCCTTCAAGCACTTTTATGTACAACTGGGGAAACAAATTAACCTGTCTTAGTTTAATTTCTTGAAAATTTCTTGAATTAAAAAAGATAATTATATTGTTCTCACACTTTTTTATTATCAAAAAAGTATTTCTAAACGAGGAGAATTCAATTGAAAAACATTCAACTATTCAACTGTACGGTAGAAGATAAGAGCCACTGGGAGAAAAAGAAAAAAAGTTCCCATATAATTTTTCTTTTTCTGAGGAAAATGGTCAGAATTGTGACCTTAATCTCAGAATTCTGACTTTGATCTCAGAATTCTGACTCTTTCTCAGAATTCCAACCTAAATCTCAGAATTCTGACCTAAATCTCAGAATTCCCACCTTAATCTCAGAATTCTGATCTTAATCTCAGGATTCTGACCTAAATCTCAGACTTTTTCTCAGAATTCTGTTTTTTTTTATCTCAGAAATTCGACTTTTTCTCAAAATTTTGACCTCAATCTCAGAATTATGACTTTTTCTTAGAATTTTGACTCTTTCTCAGAACTTCAAATGTAATCTCAGATTTCAGACCCTAATCCCAGAATTCTGGTTTTAATCTCAGAATTCTGACTCTTTCTCAGAATTTCACCTTTAACATCAGAATTCTGACCTCAATCTCAGAATTTCAACTTTTTCCTAAATTTTGTACCTAAATCTCAGAATCCAGATTTTTCTTAGAATTCTGACTTTAATCTCAGATTTCCATCTCTTTCTAAGAATTCTAACCTTGAACACAGAATTGTGACCCTAATCTCAGAATAATTATTCAAAAACTTATATTGGACCTTTTATTTTTTTGTTTTCCAGTTGCCCTCATCCTCTTCCGTACAACTGTCTTTCACTCTTATAGTGGAAAATGAAGTGAAGGGATCTTACAAAGAAAACAGAAAGTAAAGGAAATGTTTATTTCAGACTCACTTAACATGATTTTGTGCACAAACATTGAGAAAAATTGGGCACAAACGGGTTTTAACCCCAATGTTCCCCTGTAAAAACCAGTATGACATGAATACGAGTATTTTCATTCTAGGAGAAGGAATAAACAGTCAGTAAAGCGTGTCAGCTGCGTGTCTGATCCGTCAAACGTTGCACTTTCCCCCCCTCCATAATAAAAGTTTGACTGCTGTAATCAGAACGGGGTTGGGCAACCTTGGCGGCTGATGATAGATGGAGGGAGTGTGGCCTTTTGAAAGGGTATATATCACATTAAAGCAGGAGTAATGAGGAAAGCTCCAACACCCAGATGTTTGAATGATACGGAGCGTGAATCCGTCTCCAATTCAAACCGATGCACACAAAGTTAAGAGCGAAACATTCGGAGCGCGTATCGATTTCAATTTCAGTCACAAAACAAGAAAACAGGCATTTTTTTTCACACAGCGTTAAGCAGAAACTGGAGGCAGAGTGTGTAAAATAAACATAATGATGTTAAATGGATATGTTGTATCCCGATGACCTTTTTGCTGACACTGTAGTATTCAGACAAAGGCTTTGACTAATCTCTGGCTCAGATACATCTAGTGTAGCTATTAATCTTCAGCTCATTTCATGCCATACAAATAAATGACCTCTTCAAATGGGACACCATGTCTCTTGAGTTCCACTTTGCAGCGTGAAAGCACTAGTTCAAAGCTGCAGCACGTTCAGTGGAAGAAAAAAAAAAGAGAGGAATACACAGCCAGAGAGGGAGGGAGGGAGGGAGAGGAGGAGCAGGTACAGAAAGAGTATTCGCAAATCCCCGCTGTCGTTCGTTTCCTCAGTTATCGTTGACTGTGATAAGCTAGCCCGGCCTTATCTTAAACCCCTACAGGCCAAATGGTTCATCCTGCGGGGAGAGGAGGAAATGAAATGGGTTTCACCATAGAGTTGATTTTAGGGAGCCGCAATCCTCCCAACAAGCAGCTAAGTTATTATTATTATCAATTTCATTGCTCCTGTTTGCAAAAGCCACATCGGTTCAGCACATCAGCTCGACTCTTCGGATGCTATCGCGGCAAAGTTTTCAAAGTTGTTTGTGTTTTCTCTGAATTTAAAGAGGGCCGCTTCAGACAACATAGACAGTCATAGAGTGGATCAAATAATCCTCTGTAACTTTGAAGTGTTTTTATGTATGCTGCTCTGAAAGGTGTACATCAACAGAGAGAGGCAAACACGTCACTTCTAACCTGGTTTATTTAAATACGGTTTAAAAATAGGAACCAGTTTGACTCTGGATTGAAATAAGTCTGTTCATTGACTCTTATGCCTCAGCCAGTTTCACTTCAATTGAGTCATGACAGAGAAAACATGTGTATCAGTCCAACTTTGAGGGTTTTGGCACATGGCGAAAAAAACAGTTTGTCTAAATCAGATTATGAACTTCCACCCCAATGCAAATCAGAATAATGCATATTAGTTGTACATGAGTAAACCTGCAATGTATGACAGTTGTGGTGTTTTTGTGACATTGTCCACATTTGGTTCAGTCTGTTTAGGTTTCACACTGTCATTATTGCAAACGGACTAAAAGAATTTACATTACAAACCTACGTGTTATCGTCATCAACTACGTGCTTTGGGTGTCTCTGTAGTTAACATTGATTGGTCATTTGGCCGGTGGGCGTCTGACGTCAACACGTTAAATAACGCAGGTCTCAAACATGGATGAAATCGTCATTGTACTATTTTTGATTTTCTACGTCCAACAGCGACAATTTGAAGAGCTGTACGTGAGGCTGGTCCAAGGAAGTCTGTTGAATTTGATCAACTTAATCAACATCTACAGGAAAGTAAAAGAAAGTATGTAATCCTGCGAGTCAAGGTAAACTACCTTGGCAGCTGTCATGGGGCAGACTGACGGAAATGTGGCGGCCAGTATGTGCCTACAGACTCTCCGACCACCACCACACAACACTCACAATCATACACCAGTGGAGGACTCACACAGGGAGCGAGGTGGGTTAAGTGTCTTGCCCAAGGACACAACGGACAGACTCGGGATAGGGGGGAATTGAACATTACAACATCACAGTTATTGGACATGATAACGGATACTTCTACTCCTTGTGTCATATCCTTTTTTTGGGTGCAAAGAACCTTTCAAAATAAGGCTTTCACACTGGGCATGAACCAGACTGTGGTTCAGTTTAGTCTGGACCGAGACCACCTCTTTTGGTGGGACCAAGGTCCGGCTGTTTGGTCTGGACCAAAGTCCTGGGGAGGTTTTAGTTTGGTTTGGACTAAACAGAAAAGTCTGGATCAAACGGTGTAGATGTGAAAGCCCCATTACTTACTAACAAAAATAGAAAAATAGGATCCAACTCAGAGCAATATTAAAGACTCAATCAGTTGTTACCAACCCATTAGGCTTCTGACTCTTAAAGAGTCTATTAAGTTGAGCTCATTTGTCATAAATCTGATTTCTGTCTTGTTAGAATGACCCCTCCTCTTCTGAGACGATAGAGTATGAATATTTTGGGGGGGATGCAGAGGTCAAACTTTCCAATTTCTCTGAAAAAGTTAGGTAAAGCACATGAATACAAACTTTGGGTGCAGAACTCCTCTTCTTCCCTTCGTCATTAATCATCTCACAACCTCCAGATTTATCCTGTGACCCTTTGGAGGAGGTCCAACCTTAAAATTGGTCCCAACAATCCCCAGAGTGGATCTTATCTCACACATATAAAGTACTTACAATGAGCAGCTACTGTTTTTGTGTACCAATCGTTTGTTTCTATAAATGATGCAGCAGATACACGAACATTTCATCCGATTTGGTGAAATGTCTGATTGTCTGTATTTTGTCGTTTGTTGGCGTCTAACCCTGCGGATGAATCACCGCGATCATTTTTAATTGGTATGATAAAGTTTTGAGATCAATGTATTTTGCAATGCAGTATTACCCCATAAAGATAATCACATGCATTATCCAAATGCATGTTTAGAATACAGCCAAATCCATGTCAACAGTCCTGCCTTCACCCTGGTGATTGTGGCAGCTCTCCCTTGGCAGTGCTTCTCGTGGACAGGTGGCTGCGGCGGAAGGCCCACATTGTGTTTGCATTGGAAGCGATGGGTTCGCTCTCCAGTGATCCGCCAAAATACACTCACACTGACATCCACGAAAAAACAAACCCTCCATGATTCTTTTCAAATTCAATCAGCGAGAGGAGACAAACAGAGAGGAGGGACAGCTTGATGTGGAATTATTACTCCACGGTTGCTGAGGAAACTTAGAGCACCGCTCCTGGTGATCCATCTTCTTCTGTAATGGAGCTTTTATTAAGATTTAAGAGAGATTCAGACTACCAATGAGGAGGGCCAGACCAGGCAGTAACACAGTCACTTTCAACCACCTCTGTCCTTTTTTTTCTTCTCTACAATAGACAAACAACCTCTCCGCTAAAGAAGAGGACTGTAAACAGATCAACACAGACTCGATTGTGGGATCTGAGTGACAGCCGCCCTCATAAAAAGAGAGCACAGCCAAGAATATAAGCTATTTCATGACTCTAAATTTACCAAAACAACCATCTGTGCTCCAACACTTGTATCAAAAATATGACATTACTTCTCTGATCCTGAGCTCCCTCTTTGTGTTGGTTTTGGTGCCCTATGGTGACTCTGTTCAGAGAAAACCTAAAAACAGTTGATAGGAATCATTTCACAGTAGAGGTTGGCAAATCCAAATCTTAGAGTATTTGATGCAACGTAATGGGAAACGTGGCGATGGATTACGATTTAAAAATGTTCAAAAATCGATTATTTCTCATGATAGTGGAATTACAGAAACAACAGGGAGTTGGCTGGAGTTGAAAAAGAAGCACGGGACGGACAGTGTTTGCAAACATAGCGCAGCGAACTCGCTGAGAGTGAGGTTCAAGCTTGACTTTAAAATCCAGTGTTTGAAGGATTTAATTCATTGTATTCTCATTCTATTCATCTTTAACTCTTTGAGATTTAAAGCTGCTTTTGGTTGTGGATAGCATAATGTTTGATTGTTGTGGGATGCTATTCTGCTCATTGAATACTTTATTATTACTGAGGTTAAGTTATTATGACTACTTCATAATGGTTCAGATTAAAGCTGAGCAAGCTAATAGATACAGTACTTAATGTAATAAGAGGTGGTTTTTGTTGTAAACAAAGTGTTGGATCATTTTGTCTTATAAAAATAAAACAATAGAGAGACTATAATCATAATAATCGTTAAATAATTAAATTGTTGCATCCTAAATCATAATCAAATTAAATCGTGAGGTGCCTAAGATGGCACGTCCCTATTTCACAGCATTAGTAGCATCTCCAGAGCATCATTTTTTCTCCAAAAGTCACAACTTTAGTTACAAAAGTTAGACTTTTTATTTATTATTATCATTTATTCTTGATTTAAGAGGATAGAAATAGGTCATAAAGATAGCATCCCTTTCTCCAGGTATGATTAACAGTCTAGAGTTAGATATGATGGTCGTGATTGTCGACTCCAGTTAATTTGGTCAAAACTTTTTGCAGCAGTAAACTGTCTGTCTTTGGCACTCAGGCTCCAGGAGTAAAATCATTTGCGTGAATGATTAGACGCTCGTACTACTCTGGCGGCGAATGACGCGAACTGGGCGGAAGCTGAAAATCTCTCAACTTGAGCGGATATTCACGTCATGATAACTAATCAGCATAAAGGTTACCAGGTAAGGTATGAAAAGGGACGGTTGTTCACTGGTCTCTAAAATGGAGGACAAACTGATAATGTCAGTGTGTGGGTGCCCCGAATTATGTGATACCTTTTCCTTCAATTAAAAAGGAGCTCGCCTGGAGGCAAGTGAGTGAGGAGGTCGGATTACCTGGTAAACTGTAGAAAAACCTTTGTCTATTACTTGATCCCGCGGGTTGAATTGGCAGGGATTACCCTTAAAATTACCATTGATGCGCAAATAAAGTGAGTAAATACTGTTCACTCATGCGTCTAGATTCACTCGAATTACGTGTGTAGATGATTTTGCTCATGCTTGGTGTAAGCGCCCATCACAGACCGACTTTCTGTACAGAAACTGAGGAGCGATGAGACAATACTCGAAACTTTAGAGAATTCGAGGAGGTGGTGCAGCTGAAAGTTTGAGTGCTGGCTTAGCAGAGTCTGCTCACATGTTGTAGCTTAAATAGACCAACTAATCAGGAGGATACGTTCTCTGATTGAGTTGCCTGCCTGAACTAGCTCCCAATTGTCACAAATCAACTAATTTAAACCAGTATATGATCAAAAATGACTGATGTGTGCGCCTTATTGGCATCTGCACTGATTATATCTATTAATTTGCGAGTTTGAAATTATATAAATGTGCTGAAAATGTATCTGAAAGACATCTTATTAAAAAGTATGGCCAAATGTGTGATAAAGGAGGGAATAAAACAAGTACAAGACAATTTTAAGTATTTTTCTCTTAATGGCGAGCTTTATGGCGAGTAAAGGGATTTCAGCTGATCTTTGAGGAGTATAAATGTCTGTAAGTTTGCATTTCCTCTGAATATTTTCAAAGAAATTGACTGAAAAGAAAAACAAAGTTCTGGTTGAAAAGTCAGCATATCACTGAAGCCTGTTTCCTCTGGGCACGATGAATATTTCGACAAACTTTTACGACTATCTGCTCCGTAATTGTTGAGATATTTCAGTCTGGACCGTCGACGCTGACAGACCAATGAACGGGCTAAGACTGCTCACCATCCTTCGCAGCTGTTATAATGCTGTTGAATATCTCAAATGGGGATAGAAAGGGAAACTATAATAAGGCTTTCTTTCATTTATAGTGAAATTACACCTATTTTTACACATTTATCATCTTTATCGAATCCAACTTAAGTGAGAGAGCTCCACTAAAGAGAGCGAAATTGCCCTCCACAGTTGCCTGGGGCGTTAACAAATTGAATAAAAGTGAGAATGAAAGTAAAACTGAGCCATTAATAGGGGCTGATGGGGGGAATACTGTCTGAAGGCGTGTCTCTTATGACTTCAAAAATAAAGACGAGCGAGGCCAGCTCTGTTTCTTTTTTGATATTTTTAGTAGTGGCTGAGAAAATGTGTCATTAGGGGGGAAAAAAATGCTATTTATTAGAGCTTCTTCAACAGCCTACTTTCCGCAAGAACTTGAAGTTGCCAAAATCTCTGAGGGACTTTGAGGAGTGGAGATAAGATAAAGAAGATCAGTTGGAGTGTAGCAGCGGGACGTTGAGAAGCAGAGCCGAGGGAGTCTGATCTAAAACACTCACCTCAACCCTCCTCAGAGCACCTGCAGGCTCCCCTGGGGTTCAGGAAATCTGCTGTTGTTCAGGCTGCTTGAAGTGGCTCTTAAATCCAACATGATTGAACATGAGCTGCCAGCTTCTGATCAAGTTAACTCGAAGGGTGGTTGGGTCCTGGGTGCTTCCAGAATAAACTGATTACAGTTTTTATTAGAGTCCCGTTGTTTGAAGTCATTACGGATGTGATGCTTCCTCACAAACCGGCACCTTTTTCTGATATTTCCTCTGTTCAGTGACTCGTCGTTGAGTTTTTAACAGGAATCGATGTCTGAATCTAGTAAACTTTGTGCCTGGGTACAAAACATCTATAAATGTGACTTTATTTCTTTCCATCTTGAGCTAATTTCCTCGAACCTGAAGGCTTAAAGATCAATGAAATATCTTGTAGGTTTAAAATATGGCCACTAAAAGTCTAATTACTGACTATAGAATGAAAGCTATGTAGTCCACGAGTGTCTCACAACTGAAAAGGCAATAATTCATATAAAAAAGGGACATATTGAGCCATACAACACACTTAAACAAACTATTTGATCGACCTTATACTCCTTTATTAAAATTTGACATTAATTCGGCGCAAATGTCCGACATATTCATGATTTCACGATTCATGAAGCTCATTTGAGTGTTGTTTGACATTTGAGAAATTGACCTAAATTCATGTTAATGCTTTTTTATGATAAACAAAACTAAACCAGAAAATCTGAAGCTGCTGAAAAAACAACCTTGTTTACATGTTTTCCAAATACTATATTCAAGTTAAAGGATAGTTTTAACTCTCAGATTGATCTTTTTATAGGACAAGAAAGGCAAAAACTGCTTTGTCCACAGGGGGCGCCATAATTCACACAACCCAAAAGTTACTCACAGGAGCTTTAAATAACATTTTTGTGATTTAATCATAAATAAAAAGAAATTAAGAAGATTGATTTTTTTCTTATATTATGCAAAATTGGCCACATGGGGTTTTGTTTACAGTATTCAACACTACTACTCTATAGTTTAAGTCACAAGCAAATAATGTATGTAGTATAATTCTGGAAAACATTACTATATAAAAGGAATAAAAAAAACATATCTACAGTATAATATCAGACATGTGATGATATGTTCATTCAGGGCTCGACAGTGTGACCATTTCACTCACATTTGCGACTATAAATAGATGTGTGCGAATTATAAAACCTATTTAGGGGCACATGTGCATATAAAGAAAATCCGCTGAGGCAACAAATGTTTTTTCATGTAAATACAGCGGTGAAGTTAGTTTTAGGTTGGATATTCGACATTCACTGTGGATCTACCAGTGTCTTCTCACTCTCCACGATAGGGAATAGCAACAGCAGTGCGGTTAAATCTACTCGGCACCCTCGCTGTCACCATCAAGGGACCATCAATAAGTTACAGGTTGACGTTCTCAAAAAAGGCGGTTTTCCTTTAATAGCTTCCATGTTACGTCGGACAATAAGACACACCTCTTTATTTCTCTAACTTGTCCTCTAAAATTTTTTTGTGTTAAATTTAAAAGCACATTTGGAACATTTTCTTCAATAGCTTGCATGTCATGTGACCAAAAGACCTAAAATTGATTTCAAATAATAGTACTTAAATTGACCAATATGTGCTCCTTGTGAACAAAGTTAGTGTCAAGCCCTGTAATTAAATGTAATACATTTAATATATGTACATTTACAACAAAGAGATACAGGCATATACTGTACATGTAGCGCCTTAGAAGGTCCATCTGTTATGCCGACTCTCAGCATCTATATGTTTGTATCCAGTTATGCTAACAAGAAACCGGTTTGTATTTGCACTTTTATGAACATCTTTCATTACTGAGACGAATACAAAGTCTGAGTTGAAGATAAAATGGCAGATTTTTTTCACTGTGGTGAATTCTGACCCTTTATGCTTTGAATGAACCGAGTTTCTGATCATCTAAGCAGAGACAAACTCGCCATTTGTGCCGACATTAATTTTTTAACCAGCAGATTTTCAGAGTCTGGCAGCAGTTTTGATTATCGAAGATTATCGTCATTGTCAGAAAGCTGTTAAACTCTCTGATTCCACCCCAACAAAACACAACTAACAAGCTGTGCATAAGTTTATTTCCAGGACAATAATGCTTCTTGTGTTATTGTATGATTGCTGGTTATTGAACTGCAAACTGCCTGGCAGGAAACATACACGCTGGTAACTGATTTACATAAGTAATCTGGACACGCCTGAGAAGATACAGCGAGTGTTTTCTTAGATTGGCCGCTAATACCTTTTTTTAATCCAAGAATATATCCTTCAGAAAATTAAAGTTGAACATTTTTTAACTTTTCCCCAAACTGGGCTGGTTATCAAACCTGACTGCCCTGTAAAAAACGGTACTGGATGTCCCTGCAGCATCAAAAATCAAGAAGAAACTTTTGGACTGACTTTTTTTAATCGAATATTTCTCATTTAAATCAAAAACTTCAGCAAACTGTAAACTTTTGATTTCATCCAGCCAGAGCTTGCCCTGAGAGTTGGTCATTTACAGAAGCATTTAAGAGGTCTAGCATACTCATTATACTTGAAATGAAACTATAAATATAATATCAGTTTGGGAATTGGGTATTTTAGCCGAATAAGAATTTTCAAATTTAAATCAACTGGATGAAATAGTCTGCAGGAGGGAAACACAAGCCCCGATTCCAGCCTGGAGTAATGAGCAGAGAAGTGTGTTTCCATTTCTTTTCCCGGAGTGTGTTGGGAATATCACTTCCCTTTCTTGTCGGTGCCTGAGAGCGAGAGCTTGATTTGAAAATTCAAGCGCCTGTGATTGCCAGCAGGGGTAGCTGTGAAGTTGAAATACACTTTATGCAAGAAATTTTGAATTTTGTGGGACTTGGCGTGACTTTGTCCTCATGAGAGAGCGTGGCAGCGAGCCCATTTCCTTTGAAAAAAAAAATGAAAAACTACAGCTCTGCTGAATTGTGCATGAGCCAACTGCAGGTGTGTGCACCCAAAAACATCACCACATTTCATCCCTACCAACACAAGCACTGAAGGGGGCAATTATTTGCCAAAACAGTGAAAGAAAAGCTTACTCACACAGCTGTATCCCTCCTGTCTTTGTCAGTCTCCTTTCTGGACTCGACTGGGACCGAATCCAAGAGAATTTCAATTTGGGAAGATTTACAGGCTATTTACTTTTTAGGTTAGTTTCTCCTTTTAATATCATCACTATTAATCAACGCCGCATTGTGGTAATCTAAAGAGCCTCAAACACAACCTTGCAGCTGACAGAACCCTCTCAGGGGATTTTGTGATAATGCAGAGTAATAAGTACTAAGAGCTCACTAATCACTTGGCCACATGATAAGACTATTAATCTTGTAGCTCGTGCAGCTCGGCTCAAACGGATCGCTGCCTTTTGCCAGAGAAGGAAATATTAAAAAGCCCGTACGCCGAAGCCATAAAGCATCCTCGCACCGATCCATAGACGTCAGGAGCCCTGTCCATCTATTTCCAGGAGCCCGGACAACATCCTCCTAAATGACGAAGGATATGATTCATGACACAGTCGGTGTTAATTCGGCTGCATGCCGATACCTCAGACTGTGTTTCTGTCACGACAAATCATCATTTTTTCCGGCGTTCATCACCATATTTCAGTTGACCACCTGATCGGTTGACTCCCTGAGGGGGTTTGGAAGGCGGCACAATGTGATGTAGAGCCTGCTGATAGCAACATGTCTGCATGAAATACATCATGATTCTGTCGAGGAAAGTGCCAGAAATCTTGTGCACATTGGCAGCGAGAAACCTTTTCAGCATGACAGCACAGGGCCAATAATCCAGTCTGCCTACAAAATAACCATGAGAAGGATTTTCAGAAAACATATTGGCCAGTGTGTGTGTCTGTGTGTGTGTGTGTGTTTGTGTGATGTTTCATTTTCTCCTTTACATCATTTTGATGTTACAATAAAAATGCAAGCGGGGAGAAAACAAATGTACCTCTTCTAAAAAATCCTTTGTGGATGGAGTTGCGACACCGCCGTGATCAAACATAATCGCACACATGTTGAAATGCCTTTGAAATCCCCTTGCCCTCAAAATTGCATCAGATTTACGCCTGCGAGACAATTCGACCTGAGCGCATGTGAGATCATTCCCCCCTCGTCACGCCGTGTATTTATCATTTCTACAACTTCACCTGATTAGCAGGCTGCGATGCACTATGTAATCCCACAACAGTGATGTAATGAGGGTGAAATGGGGGCTTGTGGGAAAATTCCAGATATGTTATATGACATCAAACGTCTAAATGAGCAACAGCTGAGTGTTAATGGGAATGGATGATATAAAATCATGTATAGCTTCACCATACTTATGTCCATAAACTCTTCTAACATAGCATCGATACTGCATCATAATCAATGTAGTGACCTCTAAATCAAGATAACACAACTTTGACAGACTGCAACACCTCTACGCCGATGATACCATGCTATAATTTTGTGCCTACAAACCTACGTGATATCAACATCAACTACGTGCTTTGTGTGTCTATGTAGTTTATAATGATTAGTCATTTGGCTGGTGGGTGTCTGACGTCAACATGTTGAATAACGTGGGTCTTCAATGTTGTAAACACAAATGAAATCGTCATTCCCACCATCGTATAACTGTCGATTTTATACTATCAAACAGCGACAACTTTATGAGCTGTACATGAGGCTAGTTGAGTTTGTCTTATGCATTTTATCATTAGACGACAACTTTATCCTCGTCGACAGGAAAGGAGAAGAAAGGAGGCAATCCTGTATGCAGACACGGACTCTGGAGAGAAGATGTATGTAGTAAAAGACTTGAAAAGATAAGATGACAATAGTGAGGTATAACTTAATCTACAATATTATCAAATTCCCTGATCTTGGATAATCTTCAGTCAACAAAATAACGGACACTTCTACTCCTCGCATCATTTCAACCTTTCAAAATAATGTCTTCACACGAGGCCCACACTATCCCCTCTTTTGGCCACACCAAGGTCTGGCTGTGTGATCCGGACCATGGTCCAGGGAAGGACTCACACCTATTATTTTGGATCAGACCAAACAGAAGAGTCTAGAAGTCCAGACTAAACAATGTTGGTGTGAAAGCAAAGCCTCTTTAAAGTAGCACCAAATTAGTTCGAAGGCAGCCGGGATTTTCTTTAAATAAATAGGAAAAGCTGATCACAATGGGAAGTGCGCATGATGGAGAGCTTGTCAATGGTCTCATACTGAGGTATTTGGTGCCTGCAGGATTGAGGTTCATTATGAATAAGGTTTTTGCAGCTCTAAGGTGTTCTCAATTTCAAAACCAACAGCTGCTAACGTGGGTTCAAGTTCATTCATTATTTTAACAATGTGGGCACCGGGAGTAAAACTGAAGGGTGGATGAGGCGGAAAATGACAACAACATGAGCAATATGCAGGTGTATGATGGTGTCTTTGTCTGCAGCCTGTGGCAGAACAGAATACCAAGACTTTGTAGAGTGTACTAATCTGAATACAGCATGTAGACGTATAAATCCTGAACCTGATCTTTGTTTACCCACAACCAGACCTGTGGTGACAGTGTTATGTTTCCTTTGGGAAGTTTTTATACAATCATTACAGCCGCACACAGTGACTGACTCACCTGTATATCTTGTATCTGGTGGAGAAGCCTTGCCGGTTCTTCTCCACAAAGTCGATGTACTCCGGGGAGTGATGGAAGGGCCCTTTATCCGACAGGAGCCAATCCAGGGGGCCCCCGGGCTTGTCATTGGGGAGGCTGGTTGTTGCCGCTGCAGCTGCTGTTACCGCCGACCGTAAACACACCCAGCAGTGAAGGCTGAGGCTGATGACGCCCCATAGAGCCATCAGAGATGGAGGGAGCGAGTGAGGGGGTGAGGGGTGGTGGTGATGGTGGAGGATGGAGGAGGGAGTGTTCAGCAGCCAAAGCCGCTCTTTATTAGCTGGCTCCTCCACTGGGATGACCGGGGGACCTGCATCACCTCAACGCCCCCCGAACACCTGAAGAAAAGCACAAACACACCGATAAGGACACAAACAAACAGACGGGGAGAGACGACCATAAACCTGACAATTCTTCAGAGTTTAACAGCTCCATGTGGCAGCCAGACACAGATGCTTGTATTCTCAAGTGTTTGAAGAGATTTCATCACACAGATGGATCATTCAACACAATCCCTTTGTGTTGAAATGATTTGTACATTAATCACTTGTGGATTGAGGAGAAATGGATTGATCATTTAAATAATTTATCAAAGGAAGGTGGCAAACATTCACCAGCTGCGGCTTTTAAAATGTGAGGATTTACAGCTTATCCATCTCCGCTTTTTTCTTCTTTTTCAACAGTTTCCTTTTGTTTCTCACTTTCAAACGAGCACATTCAGGCCTCCGATTTCTATAGCAACTTAAAAATATCACCTCCCTCACACGCACAGCAACATATTTCATTCAACCTTGAATTAGTTAGGTAACATTCACAGTCATCTCTTTTGTCTCTGGTTGTAGTCACGCTAACCTCGCCGTATTTTCTTATTACCAAGCCCTGAGAGCACTGCTCTGCTCATTGAGAGTAAATTAGGGTTTAGTGTCTCGATCAAAGACACTTCATTACGCGAGCAGGAAGAGCCAGAGGGCTCAAGCCACCAAGACCCAGATTCATAGACAGCCAGGGACTGAATCATGGATCCGCATCAGTTGAAGAGCTGAAATTGGGAAGAAACTTTACAGATTGTGCACTGGCACAAATTTAAAGTGTTGAAAGCAAAGGTTTTAGAGGCAGATGGACTTTTGTAGAACTTTGTGTAAAACAGTTTTTAATGACACAAGACATGAGCATCTTTGGGTAGATTTCATTCTGTCATTTGCTTTTCCTTTTTGAGTGTTTGCAGAGTCATATGAAAAAGATTCACTAAAAAACACTATCAAAGATATTTACTGTGTGCTGGCAGTTATATTGTTGCCCTTTACTGTCTGTCAAAGCAATGCATGATGGTAAATGAAGTCCTGAAAGAGTGATTATCTGTAGATGCTACATTTACCCCCTGCTAGGTTTTCATTGGAAATTTGTCAATAAGCAGGATTCTCATGTTTCGCAGCTATGAGGCATTAGCGTTTTCCAAGACAGTCTAGCTGCAGATCTCCACTGTGAGGACCCGCCTCCACTGAGTGGGTCAAAAGTTGATTTGAAGCCTTTCAAAATAAAAGTAAATATACCGGGAGTTAATTTTTGTTTTTAAACATCCAAAGTAGATTCGAAGCCTTTCAAATTAAAAGTCATTAGACTGAGAGTACGTTTAGTTATTTATTTTTTTTGTATACAGTATATTTTTAATGTCAGAAATTGATTTGAAGCCTTGCAAATTAAAAGCAATTATACCGGGAAGTACGTATTTTTTGTCTCATGTTCTGATGATGATTTGCAAAGCATTCTGGGAGATCTCTCACAGCTCTGCATTTAAATCTCAGTGTAGCACCTGTATCGACTAGTGCGACAGCAAAGCTACTGGACCAGTTTCAGGTTAGTAACCCGAGTTACCAGCTAAGTTGGAGGAAAGCAAAATCGGAGGCGGAAACAAGATGGCTACATCTATGAAAGTTATTTTAGCGCTTGCCTTGTTCGAATATAAGCAAGGACGAGGCAAGCGCTAAAATAACTTTCGTAAATGTAGCCATCTTGTTTCCCCCTCCGATTTTGCTTTTATCCGACTTGGCAACTGAAACACTGGTAACTTGGGTGTGATGTCACTCCCAGCTCGGACTTCTGACTTCCAAAGTAACTCAAACGCAGCATAAGAGTCGACTTAAAAGTGGGAAATAACGAAGGATGTTTCCATGCGACCGATTTTCGAGCTCTTTAAAGAAACAAGGTCAAACAGGATTGCCAAGCGGGGCTTATGCTAGTAGAGCTTGCACCACCATGCACTAGTTACACACTGCTTCAGACAGTTATCCGCCTGTTTTTTTGGACACAGCCTGAACATAACTTTATGTCTATTTTCTAGATCAGAAAACCGCCAAAACCACGCAGCAGTACAAGACGCTGTTTGTAATCCGAGCAGCAGAGCATCACTAAGCAACAGCTTTTGCGAATAAGAAGTGGAAGTACAACAACTAAGAACCAACATACAGGCAGAGTTTCAGGCCAGTAGTGACAGAACTTTTCATTAAATTGCCTCCAACAGAAATGTCTCAATTAACTCCAAACTAAAACTAGAAAAGTAAATGAAAAAAAGGTCACTTCGTTATTAGCGTTACAAAATTCATGTTGAATAAGCCCCGGAAGCTTCTGATAAAATGTTCCACTCATTACGGACGTTTCATAATTTAGGATTTATTGATTATGAATAAAAAAAATAAAAAAAAAATCAATGGCATATTTAATCGAGACAAAACAAAAATCATTAGCTGCAGCTTGAGACTGTTAAAAAATCCCGAGGGCTGGTGGGGAAATAAATAGCCTGTTCAAATAAAAGAAAATCAGCTCTTGTAAGTGAAATGCACTCTGATGTGCCGTGAATCATTCCTCCTTCAGAATAGGAACAATTTAGCTCTTTTTCTCTCGCTGCTGCTTAATATTTCACATCGGTTATGAGTCATTGCTCCGCCGTAGTTTGAGTTTTCCATTCAAGCTGAGAACTTTGTTTGATTTAAACAAGAAAAGTTGAACAGACCTGATAACCAGGTTCAGTTTGTGGAGGTATTTTTATGCAAAAGTCAAGACTAACATGGCTGCTTCTCGAGCAAAGAGCTGACAGAGAGACGCTCTTGAATTAAAAGTTGGTTTCTGAGTTTTTATCAGACGCCGTGCTGTTCAGATTGGTGTCCAGGACTCGCATTAGCCTCCACCACCTTCTCCAGGCCTGTCAATCATCTCCCCCACAGTGACGCACTCTTATTCTGTGTGTGTGTTTGTGTTGTGGTGAGAGAGGAGGGGATTTTGAGTCCCATCACAGTATTCTGATGACAATCTGTCAAGTTAACTCAGCCATATGACTGTGTGTGTGTTTGTGTGTGTGTATATGTGTGTGTGGGCTTCAACAATCATCGCTTCCAGACGAACCAGCAGGCAGCATGGGAACAGGACTGCCTGCTGGTCTGCCTCAAAATAATAGAAAAAAAAAAACAATCCCATCCTATTTTTTATTGGCAGGAATAGATAGAGATTAGTGTTGATTGCTGATAACTTAACACCTCTGGGAGGGAACTTTATGACTCAACAATTTGATGAAATGAGTCGGCAATTTTTCAATTTCTTCAAGCCTGATATCACAGTTTTCTCTCCTGACCCTACTGTGTAACAAAGAGTGACGCTGCATCCTAATTTACCGTGGACGAATTTCTTGAGTTAAGAAGCAAAGAGAAAATCGGTGCAAAAAAGAGAATCATTGTTCATCTGCAGTGAGCACCTGTCTTCAGATGGTTTAGTAAGAGAATATCAAGTAATCTCTAATCGTACATGCCCTTTTCTTAATGCAAACCTGTCACAGCACCATAACACATCTGCTATCATGGCAGTAATACACAAACACAAACACACACAGTTCTGTTCTGCCCTGCTTACTCTGCTGTCTCTCAGTGATTCTATCCCCCCGTATCCCTTCTATTCCTGCTCCTAATGCATACACAGCAGTGGGGTGACTCGGCATCATCATCACACTTCTGCAAAGTCACAATAAAGTCCCACTCAGATTGTTTTTTCACTACCTAGAGTGGTCTCAGTGGTCTTTAAGTTGTGATTATGAAGTTTTTAGCCAAAATCTCGTTACTTTTGTCATTCTCAAGGACCTTTCTTCTGCAGAGCTCCTGTAGCTCATTAGCAATTCGCCTCTGAGTCGTGGGCCGAGACAGCACTGCTCTTCACGCTAGCTTGTAGCCAAACATTGCCGGTGCGACAGAAGTGGCAGGTAACATAGGAACTATTCAGCTCTTGGACACTAGTGTCTTTAGGGACATGATGAAAGTTAATATCATAATTAGCTTTCTTATGAGCGTTGCAATCCGCTAATGCACATGCTTGTTCCACGATTGTCCTCTCTATTTCTCTGAGTATGGTCTGCATAGTGTGGCTCCAGAGGCGGAGCTTGGATTTGCTACCTAGGAAATCTCACTGTATCTGAACCTGCCATATGGGTCTGACAGAGGTAAATGCAGAAATACTCAGAAATGCAATTTCGCACTTAGTTTTCTCATGATATGTCCTGTAGCATCAGAAAAATGCCATATAAACATGTAGACAACAAGACAAACGTGATTTTCAAGGTGAAACAATACAGGGGTGTTAATGCTACATATTGAACTAGCAATATCAAAAAAGCTTATATAGCCTCAAACATTGAGCTCAAAGTGAAGATACAACACTGAAGGCTGAAGTCTGAATGTAAGGAATCCTGCAGACATATGCACAAATCCCACCATGTATCATGTTGGTGGTGTTCATTCCTTCATTATCCTCAGTTATTATTATTATTATGTGCGAGAAGGTTGCTAGCACAAAAAATATGAGTGCAAGTCCTTCAATTTCTAAGAGGATCAAGAATAAAACCATCCAACTTATCAACACAAGGGTAAAGAAATCAGAGCATGTGGTGGATACAGGACGGTAGTTTGATGCTTTTATGCTAATATGTCAATGAAAATTCAAATTTGGAGTATTTTATGATAGCCACATACTACAGGAGAATCTGGTCACCAGTGATCAAGCAAAAGGAAACAGGAATTATATGATATCTTCAAATCTAACATCGATTTTAACGTTGATTCCAGCACCATCAGCTATGTTTTTGTCTTTGGCAATGTGGACATTTCAATCTCCTGAGCTGCAAAGAGACAGTTTGTGTTCTGCTTCAACATAACTCTGCACACTCGGCCTGTAACATCTCCACACACACTAAAGACAAAGTTCTTTCCATGAAGCAAAACATCACCAAAGTGTGTCTGTTTCAGAGCACTCTGCTAAGTGTAAAGAAAAGGGACAGCGCTAATGTTCTTACCAAGGTCGACTTCCTGGTTTGAAGGAGATGCTCTCATGAACACGCGCTCATGAACGCCCCTTAGTTCAAACATTTGGACTGTACCAAATGGGACTTTTGATGGGGGAGCTGATTGGGTTTCTTTTTGTTAAAACTTCATTTTCCATACATATGCAAACTTAAACTCCAGCTCAAGGACGTCTTTACAAAGTTATTCCACACTGAACGCCTCAATAGAAAGACTGCTGTTAATGAGATCCTGCAGCTTTGATAGTCTGTTGAATTTCACCCTAGTCTGCAGCAATGGGCTTTCTCCAGGAAGTATTTTAAACTCATGAGTGTGGCCTTGCTGTTTGCAGGCAGCACACCTCATTAAAGTGAATTTCCTTATTGTTTAAATCTCATTTTTTGGGCTTTAATACTGAGTAACAGAAAAAGCAGATCTCCAAACTGAATCCATGGACGGCTGGGATTCTCCGAACCTCCCAGGATTTCTGGTTCAAAGGAAGAGACGAGCAACGGAAACTGGACAGATGGCAGGTAAGCAGTGATTTAAGTTATGGCGCTATAAACCTGGAAAACCTGCTTATTTATGTGCTGGAATAGAAATGGACATGCTGCTTTTCTCTGTGTGTGTGCATTGAAAAATGGAGGGGGAAAAGTTTCATGAGGATGAAGAGGCGAGAAACTACTTAAACTCTGCAGAGGAAGCTTGAGAAGTTGGAGTTACTTGAGAATTTGAAGGACTGGATTTTAAATTACTTGTCACTCATGGTGCTTTGCTGCTTTACCTTTCCCTCCGCTTGCTTTTTTCCCCACTGCTGACATGCTCAAGTTGGATTGGATTAACCCTGTAGTTGGAAATCATTTGGTATGATTGAAATGAAGGGTCAAAAAAATTGGACGTTTGATGGCTTATAATGGTCCTTTGACGGAATGATTTCAAGAATCACCTGCTGTGATGTTTGTGCAAAGTTTGGAGACTTGAAGGTTGCTTGCAATCAAGTTTTGGTCCAGTCTGTGTTCACACTGTTATTGTCAAAATGTCCCTCTCGACATGCGGTCTACAGGTTGTTCAGCTATTGGTCTGAAAATTTGCGAGGGAAAAATCACCCTCTGACACTTTTTTTCCATCAACAATGGAGCATTGGCTATTGTTGTATAGCATATTGATACAGTACTGCAACCAGGACAGATGGAGATGTTAACCATGACATGATTCTGAGGACACGCTACTGAAGGAGAGGGCGGCCCTTATGGGTGTCTATGATATGTTTTCTGTATATTTAATACACAGAAGATGAGTGAAGTATGTTTCCAATGTTACGTGAATTCGAGAAGACCTAGGGATGAGATGTGAATCATTAATGACTGTTGTATTGATTCCTGACGTAACCGATCCTTTTGCCGGTGGTTTCTGATGTTTTGGTGTGATAAATTATAACACGTCAGCTAGCGCTCGCTGACCCTCCGCCTTCTACTCTCTTAGCTGGTAACACACATCCATCTTCAACCCATGATGCACTGCTGTTTTATTTTGCTTCCTGTATTTGGTCCTATTAAAACCCACTGAGCAGTTTTGGTTTCAGGTCTGAAAGATGTCCAAAAGTAGGCCAGACGTCTGGTCTAAAATCAGGCTACCACAGCTCTAAAAATTAAAGTGTTTTAGATGTCTAAATTTAGACCAAGTTTAGATTAGCCAGCTATACTATACTACACTGTATATTGCTCAACGGCTATCATAATTATTTTGGTTAAGTACTTGGAGATCAGTTATGCAACTCACAGTTGGTTTTTGAAATAAATAGTTATTTTATAATGGGTTAAACTGCAACGACTAAATTCAGTCTAAAAATACACAGAATCTAGACGGTTGAAATTAGGTCTAAAAAACTAGACGTCTATTGCTCAGTGGGAAGTCCAGTTACTTTCTCACCTGAAGCAAACTAGACCATGGTTCACTTCGAACCAGACCAATCCTTAAGTCCAGTCCAAACGAGGCGAGTGTGAAAGTTACCTAAGTCAACTCCTCAGGTCTGCTTCAGATTAAAGTTTACAGTTTAAAACGTAGAGATGAAATGTATTTCACTTTAATCATATTTAACATCAAGTGCTCTAATTTAGAGCAGCATCTGCATCCGAGTAAAAAGAGGGCATGAAAAGATTCACTCTGAAATGGTGCAAAATCTCCCTATTTCTTCCCTGACTTTTATTGTTGACGCAGACAGACTGCCAACAAGTCCTTCAGCAATCTCTGCTCTGGTTCCAGCAGCGTTGAATACTTTATTGGCACAGAAACTGAAGACTTCAGTCTCCCCATCTTCCCTGTTATCTTCTGCCATGCTTGAACATTGCACTTTCCTCTCTAAGCCTTTAGCAGCGGAGGCGCGGCCGCACACAGCGAGCCGAGTAACTCTTTGGTGTCTGTCAGGACACACTCGATGCCGGGGCTTACTGTCATGTCGTATCAAGAGCTGAAGTGAGCTGATGGATTAAAATGCATCACTTTTTCTTTCACTAACAGCTTGCCGAGCTCGGTCTGTGGCCCTCTGCTTCATAATATGATCATGTAGATACCAATCTATTATCAGTTTTGCATGTGCTAAACTGTCAGATTTGTCTGATGAGGCGTGTTACACAATACAAGATAATCTGGCAGATTTTGGCAAGATTCCCTTTCTTGATAAGAGTCTGCAAAGGCACAATTGTCTGATGGTTTTTAAGATTATCTCGCCAGATTTTCCAGCAGTGTAGCGTATGTTCAGAGTGATTTTACTCCACTAATCTTTTCCGAAGATGAATGAAAGGGCTGCACTGATTTTAAAATGATGAATATTGAGCTTGTTTTTAATAATCAGATATCCTTTTGTACGGGGGGAATACTGAGGATTAAACACACCACCGTCAGGACAAACAGTGACCGACATCGGTTCATAAAATAATAAATCTGATAAGTCTGAGTCTGGATGTTATACAGACGGAGGCTTGTAGAGACTGAATATGTCAGCCTGTGATGAAATGTAAGTAATGAAAGAGCTCAGATCCTTTAGATTTGACTGAAAATGTGACATCTCTCCGGTATTTAATTTAATATCACCAGAGTTCAGTCAAAGCCTCGACCCGACTTGACATTTTATCCATCATCTCTATTGCTGCCAAACAACGATGAGTTATTATCAAGAAACTGTTTTATTAATTCACATGCTGCGCTCCTCAAAGATAATTTGAAATATGGTGTTACCATTAGACTTATTAGAAATGTTATCCACTACCATGAATAAAGTTTTTCACCCTATATCGGTAACAAGTGAAGGATTACAAACAGCTTCAAACACACTCCATAACCACGACTGCTGCGTACCTTCAGGACGCAGATACTGTTAGCTTTGTGCCAACTTCTATCAGACTCATTAACCCCGCTTTAAAGCAGATATTGATTGATTTGATACTTATTGATACAATTATTCATGAATATTCTCAGTCTAACTCATTCTTACCGCTAATTTTTTTTTTTGCAAGCTGCATACCTACGTTTTTGTCACATCTGTTTATTTTTGTGTTGCGTTTGCACCAATTCTTTAAAGTCCCACTCTGATTGTTTTTTTATTACTTGAAAGTGTTCTCAGTGGTCTTTAAATTGTGACTATGAAGTTTTTAGCCAAGTTTGGACACTAATGTCTTTGGGGACATGATGAAAGTTAATATTATAATGAGCTTTCTTACGAGCATTGCAAACTTCTAACGCACACGCTTGTTTTGCGATCGTCCTCTCTACTTCTCAGAGTCTGTCCTGCAGGGCTCCTGGGGCGGAGCTTGGATTTGTGACGTGGAAAATCTCACTGTCTGAACCTGCCATTTGGTTCGCAGTGATTTAAATGCAGAAATACTTGAAAAATATAATTTAGCACTAAGTTTTCTCTTGATACATCCTGTAGCATCTGAAAAATACTATATGAACATGTAGACAACAAGAAAGTTCCTACCATATAAATAAAGTTTTTTTTTTATTGATTCAATATGAACTAAAACTGAAAGCTGAGCCACTAGTATGTTAAACTGGACACCCGTAAATATTGTTGCTTCCTGTATAATATAAATGAAAGTTTTTTATCTGTAATTGCTCGTTGTCATGTTTAAGGTCTCTCACATTTAAAAAAATTTTTTTAAGTGTGCGGCTAAGTCCAAAGGAAAGTAAACTGCATGAAAACATTTCTGCACAAAATACAAACCCCAAGGAGTTATCTTCTAAACTAAAGACCATCCATCTCAGCATGAGATTCAGGACCACATTCATGGCACTACGGCTCTAAGACTTTGAGCATTGTTTATCGGATAGCATTGTTGGGTGTTCACATATCCACTTTTAATGTCTTAATTGTAAACCTCACCAAGTTGCAACATCAAAAGTCTCGAGTCCAAAAAACTGCAGCCCATAGCTCTGCAGACGTGAAATATTGGAGCAGTATGAAACCCAAGTACTGTCAAAGTGAGGCACCTGAACTCAACACCACGTCTAAACAACCAGTTACTAGACAACATCCAGGTATTCGGTCATTGTGCTCATTATAATGGGATTTTGCATCACTGGGCCACTGATCAAGCTGGGATATTTAAGGATCTGGGATCATGCTGGATAATGCAGGATAAGGTGCTGCTAGGAATTCAAGATTAAGTGATTCTAGGAATGCAGGATAAGGTGATGCTGCAAAATGCATGATTTAGGATAATGCAGGGTCGGCTGATGCTGTGTAATGCTCAACGTCATGAACGTGCTGCAGCACACTTGGCTTAAAAACTGCTACAAGTGCATATTTTGTCAACCAAACCCTAAAGCACCTTTTGCCTCCACTTTGACTCCTTTTATAGGCGAACACTGACGTGCTTTACATGGCGGACATTGTGTTTGGAGTGACCTTTCTCCAAGGGGAGGGAGGCTGCGTGTTAATACGAAAAAAAGAGCTCAGAGGTCACATTAAAAGACTCTTTAATCCTATCATCCAACAGGCAGCTTTCCAAGAAGCTGAGGCGGGGAAAAACACCGCTCTCGCTCTCTTCCCTGTTGCTCGCTCTCATTTTTCCCGCCGCCCTCCCTCTCTTTTTGTCGTTTTTCTTTTGTATCTCCTTCCTGAAACCACCCACGCTCTTCTCCCTCTTCTTTTTCAAACACTTCCAGAGCCCACTGACTCGCATACTCCATGTTTCTTTTTTTTTTCCACACATTTGCTGTGACAGTCCTGTCAGTAAACATTCATTGTTTCGCGTCAGGTCTGCGCCAGCCTTATAATCACATTATCTCCCGAACAAAGCCATCCACTAAGTCTTTGTCGTCGTCTGCCTGGGTGATATCAGATACATGCCATTTTCACTCTACAAGGCCGTTATGTCACATTTTCAACCTTATGCAAACACTGCTTTTCATCAAAGTGAAAAATGCTCCTCCTTCGGGCAGTAAGGAGCCACATAATCTAGAAACAACAAATCAAATGTTTGGTGATACAGCAAGGAGGAATTTTCAATTTGAGCGGTAGACAAACGCCGGGGCTCCGGTGGATCCACTCAAATATGATTTCGCACAACATGGGCCAGCAATAACCCCGGGCTGTTTGGAACCTCTGTATAAAATGAAAGCTGTTTGTTCCTGTGAGGTCCTCTCGATGGGATTGTGCGGAGAGTGCGAATGATGAGGGAATAGACTTTCCTGTACATGAATGTAATGAGGACTCTCATTCCCTGAGTAGGTTGAAAGCGAAGAGTAATATGAGGCGTCATATAGCAAATACGGCCCCTTTCACCAATTATCCATGTAGATTAAAGCTATCAAGTGGCTGTTTTGTTTTTATGAATGTTTTCATAATCTCCCACCGAATGATCACAGACGTACTCTCAAAGCACCGAGGTAATCATGACTTTAAGTTAAATTAAAAAACAGTTTCAGCCTTCAGAGGATGTTTTTTTCAAGTTCTGGAAACATCTGTTAAACGGCTCTCAAGGTTTACAAAACGTGTTGACAGTCGGCTCGTGCGTCCTTAGCGCTTCAGCCTTGTCATGTGACGCCCAATCCTTCTCTCTGACGTTTAAAAATGAGCGAGCTCAGGGACGAAGTAACGTTTGTTTAAGACGAAGGAAAAGCACTTCTTTGCAATTTTTCTTGTTAACGACACCATCGACAAGGTCATGTTTATTTCTCTTTTCTTTCTCTCTGCCAGTTCCTCAGAGAGATGAGGATGCTGAACAAATGGTCGTTTAAATGAAGTACAGCCAACAGTGGATCAAACCGTACAACATTTTTACACCCACAGCCCGTCATAATGGCAGGCTATATTCAGTAAGCACCGCCGAATATCAAATAGTTCAGCTGCAGAAAGGCTGAACAAGTCGCCCGTGATGACTCCCATCATTTGCAAGGTTTAATGTCTCGTCGTTACTTGACCAAAAGGCTCAGTGGATCAATGGTGGAGAAAGGAGTGCTGAGTGTCTCATCTCTTTCTGGAAAATGCCACAAGTAGAGTCTTGTATTTCTATCTTTGCAGGATTTGTTTTGCATCATGTCCTAAAGTGAAGCAAGAAGTTGTCTTGAGTGTAGGACTGGGTGATTAGGCAAAAAAAAATGATCACAATAAATTTTGTCATATTATCCAATCTCGATTATTATCACAATTTTAATTTTTTTTAAACTGCCAGTTTTAAAGCATCTGTACTAAAAGCTACAGAAACTACAGATTAGTTCAAAATTGAATTAACATGCAAAGTAAATAACAAAGCAAACCGAATAAGATAAACTAAAAAAAATATATAAAAAACCATTTTAACTCAACAGAACAACGTATACAGACAAATACTAAATAATACAGTGAACTAGTTTACAGTCCTGAGTGTTTCTGCTGGTATGCAAGACCCAAAATAAACAAATCGCCCACTCAGAGATAATGAAGACGTCTCAAAATGTAAACATTAGATGATGTAAACATAGATGATATGATTGATTGCTGCTTTGGTCTGGTGGCTGCACCGCTAGTTGTGGCTAAATTGCTAATGCTACTTGTGTCGTCAGCAGTGAGAGGCTGTGCAGACTCCGCTCGCAATTTAATGCTTTCCACATAATCACTCAGGAAGAACTTCTTCAAATGATTAAACAGCCCCACATTCGGTCATCTTGATTACTTCCTGTTTACTTCTCCGTCAATTTACAGAAGTGAGCAGGAAAAACTCAACTCTGATTGGCTGTTATGATGCACATTTCTGCTATGTTTGATAGAATAAATATGCTCACAGCTGATCACCGTGATCCAACTGAAATTTATAACGATCATATAATCGTCCAGTCTGACTTGGATGTTATAATTTCAGTGCAATCCTTCTCCACTTTGCTCATTTGTCTCGAATCGTTATCACAGTCTTCCCCTGCATCACTCTCCTAAATCTCTGAGTACTGACTGATTGCGGATCCAAATCAGCCTAAGATACTGTAAATTCTTGATATTTGATATGCAAAAGTCTGTTGCTTGTAGCATTTCATTTTGCTGTACGCAACTTGTGTCCAATCAGTGTGCGGTTAAACATGACAGCGAGTAAACATCCGAGCTCCAGACATCTGTGGTGTCTCTGCTCATCAGTGTTTGCACTTGCTTTTGTATCGTGCAGACAGAGCCGTGTAGTCACTTGTTTGCAACAACTTGCAAGGGTTGCTTGTCCAAATCAATGAAACTGAGAACCTTTTTTCTGCTGCCAGCAAATCAACTCTGAAAAGTTTCTCGTATACCTGCTGCTGATAAAGTTAGCCGTGTCATTCGGTCTGCTTTTGTGTTTGGTTGAATTCACTCCTGTAGATTGATTCTGCAGATTGACCCGCTGCTGCCAATACCAAATCTAGCTGTCTGTGCAAGGATCCAGTTTGTACTTTTGTAACTAGCTCTTTAAACTCTCAAATCAGGATGAAAATGAAGACCAACTTGTGTGCAACCTGCTTTCTTTTAGCAACAAATGGATTATATCTTATATTAATAAAAATTCAAAGGTATGCATGCCTCTTCTATCTATGCATCTTTGACTTTTGGAGTTTATTTAAGACTCTAAATAGTGTCCTATTTCAATTATCTAGAATGCACAGTATTAAGTACACAATGCAAAGTGATTTAGGAGTTAGAGACGGTGTTTTGCTAGTTAAGCGGCACACAATCTGGGCATTAAATGAGATTTAGTCTGCAGCAAGTCTGGAAAACGTTCTCTGATTATTCCAAAGTGTGTTTTGGTTGTATGGCATGTTGCTACTCACGTGGCAGATTTCAACCTCTCTAAAAATACAGCTGACTCCTGCTTGCACATGTAACTTCTCCCCAACTGTGCCCTTGAAAACTCAGAAAACACAGACACACCGCTGCAGGAGTCCATGCCAACTCATGGATTGATGCTGAAATTCATTGAAACAGTCACACCAAAACAACTGGATGAA
Organism: Xyrichtys novacula; assembly: GCA_962446985.1. Classification (NCBI taxonomy): domain Eukaryota; kingdom Metazoa; phylum Chordata; class Actinopteri; order Labriformes; family Labridae; genus Xyrichtys; species Xyrichtys novacula. The sequence goes on from OY660870.1 coordinate 34,932,961, forward strand.
ACAAAACAACTTTAAAGTCTTAACAGTCTTTCCATCTATCTGTTTTGACATCATTTTTAAGTCACAGTTATGTTTGGGGATTGAAAAGGAAAGAAGCGATGAGTAAGCATGTATGAGTCTGTGTACTCGAGGGAGCATGCACCATATTTACCCCATACTGAGTCCAATATCTCTAGAGACAAGAGAGGACAGGACTTAGGTTTATAGTTTCTACTGTATCTGTACAAACACTGTTAGATCCAAGAGGTGGCATGCTGTGTGCATCTGCATATGAAACAAGCGCATCATGAACTCTCGCCCTTCATACTGTCTCACCAATACGCTCTCTAAATCTAAATCTACACCACAGGTTTGAGACTCCAGACTTGGGATGGGAATCGAGAACCGTTTTTTGTTGAAAACTGGTTTCAAATGGTTCAGTCCATCGACATTGTTTACATTATACCTGAACGATTCCCTTAACGATTCCTTTCTTGCAGGTGCCTTGAAAAATGGTCTAGTGAGAGCTAGTCTACGCAAACGAGAACAGAGACTTTGAGGAAGAAAACATGGCCGATGGTACGAAAAGTAGGCAACGTTTGTCGAGCAATGTTAACATGCAAAGGTGGAAACACCAACAACATGCTTAAACATTTGTTAACGAGGCACGGCATCAAATTTAAGGAGTCACATGTATGAGATGCTCTCCGTATAAACAAGTGGCTGCTGGAAGAGAGATGGTGAATTGTGTTTAGTGTCTTTGCCAAAGAAATCATGCAAAGCTATAAAGGTGTTTGGTGTCTAGTGCTCTGGCTGGGACCCTATATGTACTGTTGATGAAGTTACGTGCTGTTCTGAGCATTATTTGTGGCTGTAGAGTGGCGTTTTGGTTGAACATGTGGCTCTCTGTATTGCTATCACGTGGTTGTTACTAAAGTTGGTATAATTAGAGAAGCAAGCACTCAGCAATATTCATCTCTCGATGGGGTGTCTAACTCGGTGTTACGATGCATTTGACTCTAACTTAATTTTACACTGGAATTTCCCTTTGACAACAACTGCTGTATGTGACTTAATACCGACCAAAGTAAATGCTGCACAAATAGTTAGCTCTGCAAATAGCTCTGCTGCTTCTACTAGCAGTGTTAGCTCTCTGGCTAATATTGCTAGCCCCACTGTTGACCTGCAGCAAACCCCATTCACACCTATAGTCTACTCTTCTTAAATCAAAGAAAGGCATTGATAAGGGAATCGTTAAAGAATTGAATCGATATGCAGAATCGATAATGGCATTGATATCGATAGAATCTTATCAATTCCCATCCCTACTCCAGACCAGGGTTCTGTTGGTCCAAGGTGCTTTAGAGACCCATGCATGCTGACATGGGTGCATAGTCATTTGCTTTCCACACAGTGATGGCGCTGGGTGTCAAAATGGTCAGTGTGCTCTGATGGAAAACAACACTGACACTTTCCATGCACACCAACAATGCTTTGCACTGGGTTGTGTTGTTGTATTGGGCTCTCACTCTCCTATGTGCAAGTCCCGAGTGTGCATGACTTATCCATAACCCCGGGCTTCCTGAGTCTCTTTGCACCACAGGCTCTTTCGGTGCAGGTAAGAACTAAAGTAATGGTTTCATACAGAAGAGCAACATTCATACTGACTGACAAGAAAAAACCCTGAGCTCGCTCAGCGTCCGTGAGACAAAGCACAAACACAGCGGTCCGGTACGACCCCGTCATGTCCGTAAAAGAGGTTATGACAAACATTCCCACAACATGTTCCTCCAGAGATTAAAGCTGTAATTCAAACAACCCTTGACTGAAAAGCGGGAGCGAGCGTTAAAAGACGAGCAGTCAGAGAAATAGAACAACATGCTCAAAGCTTATTCATATCTCACTGTGCTCTTCCCTCAGGCGTGATGTTAAAAATCTAAATGAAACAGTCAGTCAAAGACATTTTTCATTACCAGGCCTACTGCTGGTGGTGGTTATGTTAAGGTATGACACACACACACATAAACAAACACAAACACGCACAGTGTGGGCCTCGCATTTCCTCTGGCTATTTGGAACCTCTGTGTGAAATGACAACTCTCTTTGTTTTGCTGCTTTTCATCTGGATGATCAAAAAGGAAAACATTGAGTCTATAGAAAGCAGCCCGTCCTCAGCTGAGAGGCCCATTGAAGTCTGCTAAATTAACAGCCTGGGGTAAAATAAAATGTTTGCTAATGTGTCAGTCAGGAAAAAAAGATCGTTTCCGAGAAGGCACGGGTGTTGATATTCTTGACATTATCCTGCTCTTGTTTTGAAAGGATGTGATTGATTCAGAGTTCTTGAGCTGAATTAACTAAATTGGCGGTTGATGCCACTCGGAGTTAATATCTCAATTGATTTTGTTAAAGAGAACATCCGAAACACGCTTTCATTTATTGGCTTCTCCCGCTAATCTGCTGCGTTTGTGATGAATAGATTTATCTGTCTCCACAAAATCTTTCGGGGGCTTTTCTGCAACTCTGTAAAACTGCCAGAATTATATGTTTCCTCCAGAGATACAGGCCCTGACTGCCGACTGCAGTGTTGGATCTCGACTCTCACCCTGTCTTTTGGAGGATACTGTAAGCTTGATGAGATGTGGGAACTCCCAAGCCTAATCTTTTTTCGAGGATTTCAGCGGCCTGAAAAAAAAATCTCCATTGGAGACCGGGACAAAACAGAGCATTCAGCCCCCCCCAAACATCTGCTCGCTTATTGTAAGGTGCCAGCTGTACCGGTCACCTACCTGAGTGCATGGATGTGTGTGTCTGCAGGTGTGTGCAAGTGTGCGTTCACATTTGGAGCCCTCGCCACAGCAGATTCTCTCTGTCTTGGCTCTTGGGAGTATGCAGATTAAAACGAGTCTCTCTTTCTTTTTAAGCTATCTCACACATTTGAGGAAAATGAAGTAGAGGAAGAGAATAAAACAAGAGGGAGGGTGCGATTAAAACATTCCAGGAGAATTCCTCCAACAGGATCCATTTTGTAACTTGTCCCCAAGCCAACCCCAAAACCATCCTCAAAGTAGGGAAACAGGAACTGATAAACTTTACATCTTCCCCTCTATGCTGACTAATGAGGTTTTTGGCCCTAATTAACCCAGATATCTTCCCTCCTACAACTGTCAACAACGCCTCTCGTGGCGGCGCCGGCGGTAAAAACACCTCCTTTGTGAAATTATAATATGTGACTGCCAGTTGCACTCATCCGGCTGTCTTGCAAACACATACAAAGGATGAGCTCCTGTGGTGTCCTGGGAAGCAGACATCAAAAGACTGAAAATGTCACCGAGCTCTCACGAACGCACGCACACACACACACACACACACTGTTACAGATCTACAAAACATGCATATGTAAGCGTCAGACATGAAGACTCAAAGTAATAATGCATGACCTAGCAGCGCCGCGCTGCTGCAGGGAAGGTCAAATGAAAGAGTGTGTGTTTCTCTGATCAGGTGTTGCTGTATAGACTTCCTACTCAAGATGATGTAACTCCAAAATGGTGTTTTTAAGCTGTTGTCCCTTCATCACCAAAGACATATTTATAAAAATGTAACTCTGTGGTCTTTTAAGTTGAACTTCAGATGTACTAAGTGGACACTCTGGAGCTAATTTCACGCACGTTAACTCTGTTTTTTTCTTAATAATTTCTGCTTTATCGCTACAAAGTTAGGCTTAAACTACGATTTGCATTTTGGCTGCAATACTCTTTATCACTTATAATCCTCTTTGTATGTAAATGAGTTTGAGTGAAGTCAGTCAGCAAAGAAAGGTATTTATATTGGTTATTTACATGGGCTGCAACTATAATGATGTACACTACTGTAAAGGGAGGTACTGTAGTTTAGACTGGACTCTGATTTTGCTTTGTCAGACCTCTGTGTTTGACAACAGGAGGCATCGAGCAAGGACAAAACCTTTAAAAGATCACAAATCTATATTTTGAGAGCTTATGTACAGGGTGAGAATATAATAATAATAATAATAATGATAATAATAATAATAATGATAATAATAATAATTATTCTGATAATGGCAATGATGATGATAATAATAATACAAAATTTTATTTATAACACGCTTTTACAGGTGCTCAAAGAAATTATCTTGTGACAAATATCTTGATACAACATGTAAATATGTGTGCAAAAGTTATCTTATCCAAAAATTTACTTGTAAATAACAATCTTGTGTTTGTTTAAGAATCTTGCGTGCATGGGGAATTTATCTTGTGCACACAAGTTACCATCATGTGTGCACAAGATGTGTTTTTGTTTGCACACATTAGGAAATTAACTTGTAGGATTCATCATGTTATCTTGTGCTAACAAGATTTTAACTGGTGTGCTAAAGATAATATCTTGTGTGCATAGCTTATCTTGTTGGCAATAGTCATTATCTTATCAGAGCAAATAAATTATCTTTTGCAAAAACGTCTTGTAAGAATACATATTTGTAAGTATCTTGTTCGGAAAAATATCTTGTTGCTTTCGGGCAAATATCTTGTGTACACAATTATCTTGCAAGCCATAGTTATCATTGTGTGGGGACGTACAGTCATCTTGTGAGCACATGTGGCAACATTTAAAATATCTTGTGCGCAAAAATGATCTTGTAGGAAAAGGTTTGTATCTTTTGTGCACAAAATAATCATCTTGATTGTACATAAAAATAATCTTGTTAGAACAAGGTATAATCCTTTACTTTCTGAGAAAAATCTTGTGCGCATGAGTTGTTATCTTGCGTTTTCACTCAATTTCATTCGGCTTGGATGGACAATTATCTTGTGAGCACATTAAATTATTTTGAAGGAAGGAAAGAAATATCTTGTGCGCACATATGATCTTGTGAGGACAAATTGGTATCTTGTGCTTTCTGGTAAACACCTTGAGTGCGGAAACTATCATCTTGCGAGCTCTAGGAACAGACAGTTATCTCGGGTGCACATTGGTATAATCTTGTAGGAACAAATAAGTTATCCTGTGCGAAAGATTTTATTTTATTTTGTGCACATGTAACCAACCTACGATCTTACGAGAGCAATTAATTTTCTGGCATATTTTAAATTATCTTGTGGGCAATCTGCGTCCAGTCATCTTGTAAACATATTTAAATCATCTTGTAGAAACAAAACAAAATATCTTGTGTGCAAAAGTTATCCTGCGTACTAAACAGAACTGTCTCCTTGAAGCACAGTTTTGATCTGCAAACATGTTTATTATCTTGTGTCTATCTTGTGTGCATGAATCATTTAAGTAGTAAATTAGTATGTGTGCACATGATGGATCTAAGCTGCACAAAACAACTATCTTGTGCAAACAAGATGAAATGTCTTGGAACTAGAAGTTTTCGGTGGATGTAATCTGGTTATGATGAAAATCTAGCACATTTTCTTTAGATTTAGACAAGAACAGTAACGTTTGAGGGGATGAAGACTACATTTCCCATGAGCACATCACTCTCTCTTGTAAAGACGTAACTCTTGTTGAAGTTCGTTTTCATTGTAGAAGCAAATTAATGGAATATGACTCTTCTTTTGAATGCTACTTGCCATCGTTGAGGACTGTATAAACTCTGATTTGTTATCCAAAGCTGACAGAAGCTGACAAGATCTGACTACTTCAATATTACCCTGGACTCATGATGTGTGCTTATCTGTCTTAATAGATGTCAAAATCACATAGATATGCAAACGCTTTGACTCTTAAGTCCTCAAAGAGCAGGGGAGCATAAAATGAAATCTTTTTCAAAACCATTTTTGCAGAGCATAGCCTTGGTCACAGAGTTTCTCTGACTTCTTTTGCTAATCTGACTCCATTATTTGCCACGAGTACTCAAAATATGCAAAGAGAAAATTCTTTAACGAAAGAGAAAAAACTCCTTTTGCTTGCTACCTGACTTTAAATTCAGTTAAAATATTCAATCTCAGCGAAACACTCCTCACGGTGACTTTAACGTCCCTGATTTCTTTGATATGCCATCATGCAATAGTCAAACACCATCGTCAAAAAGCTAGCTGATATAAAATAATAATGATAATATGTTTTCTAGCTGTGAGATATATCCTAGACCCCCCAGGGCTCGGGTGTAAACATCTTAGATAAATAAAAGGCCTCTCTGTTGTGTGTTAAAGCTCTGTTTTCACACAGTTTGTTGGTCAAAAAGAAACCCAAACAGCCTCGGATTTGTGTTTCTTCCACATGATATAAAAGCCGCCGATCAACAGGGGAGCCAGAAAGCAGATAAGCCAATAAACCGGCCTGTGTCAGTGCCTCAAACGGACTCTGGGACTCGACAGTGGTACAGTTTGTTACAGTGGACGTGTCTTTTTTTAAGAAGCATAAGTTGCAGCAGAAACTGAGTCTTTGTGAAATCCTGTTTAATGCATCTACCACTGTCTACAAAATACAGTAGTTCATTATGGGAGAAGAATTCTCCAGCAAACATTGTCTCGGCCAGCCTGGAAACAGATCAGGCAAACAAATCCTTCCTCTCTGAGAAGCAGGAGGAACATTTGGCTGAAGGAGGAGGCTATAAACTGATAAACACTGGAAACACTCCTTTTTTAATACAGTTACAATCCATTATGGAAGATGGAAGGAAAGAAACGAGCCTTGTCGTCTTATACCATGGACTGGGTGTGAACAGTCTATTGTTTTAAGTGAAGCTAATGACAGAGCACCAGCAATCTGTGTTATCTTTAATAGCTAATGACTCGAAATTATCTGATTTCTGAGTTTGTTTTTTTGGCAACTTCTGGCGTTGAAAAATGAAGCTGATGCTAAACTGCAAAAATCGGCAATTCCCAGGGAATTTCAAGACTCTTTATTTGTAGGACTGCAACATCTAGTGCTTGCAAATGATAACATGTAAGAGTCGAACCCCATTTTTCATGCCAAATGTATCCAATTTTAGTGGGTTACTCTGACCCTGACCCGAGAGATGTAGTCTTGGCACTGTGGTCCTGAAACTGTCGTCTCTGGGTTTGCAAAAAAAAAGCCCATCAACATCCAAATGCTCAATTATGGTCTTATTAATTCATTGCTTCATTCAAACAAACTAAAAAGGGGAAGGTGAAACATTTATAACTTGTGTTTTGGATAAATTGTGGCAAAGAGTTGTGCAGAATTGGATCATTTAGGGACTGGAATGATAAGCAAGTGCATTTTCCCAGTGTGTAAGATAGGACTGCTGGATTAAAGGTAAACGCACATCTTGATTTTAATCACTGAGACCAGAATTACTGACCATGATTATGATTTGTGCAGCTGTTGATACAACTGATCGCTGTTTTAACTGAATGTCTCAAAAATTTTGCGGGTTTTAGCTAGTTTTATAACCTTTTAAGAGCAAACCTTTGCAGCCACTTTTTAGATTTTAACTCATCTTCCTCTTCCAACATTACATGTGATGAACTGCAGGGTTCACTTTTAAATCAGATGTTGTTTTCTCTTTAATTGCTGCTCTTCTCTTTGGACGAATAACTCAGCACCACAAAGTCTCGTTTTATTGCTTTGCAGATGACACAAAGATATATTTTTCTACAAGCCTAGCTTATTAGCAACTGGATGGCTCAAAACTTCCTCCGTTACATAAAAGGGATATTTTTGGTTGGTGTAAGTAGAGAAGCAATCGGTCGGCAACATTCATCTCTCAACGGGGTGTCTAATTCAGTGTTACGGTGTGTTTAACCCTAACTTCATTTTACGCCGTAATATCCCTTTAATACTTTGATATAATGCTAAGGACTCTGTAGTTGCTGGCTTGTTAACCCGTGTCATCCTATAGCCTCTATATCCCTCTGCTTTACTAACACACACTTGCTCATCCTGTATCCTCTAGCTCAACATATTGAATCTGCTTGAAGTATCTTATGCAAAACCCACATCTCTCTGCAACTCCCAACTTAATGCACCAATCTAAAGTGCTGATAATGACAAATTATTGACCTACAGGCTCCCTCTGGGAAAACGTCCAGTTTGCCAATCAAGCCCAGACTCTGTCGACTTCTTCTTCTTCTTCTTCTTCTGAGTCTGAATCGAAGTTTAAGTGAGAGCTGTCAGAGTACGCTCTTTACTGTCTGTTTCTGCTTCTTTTAATGCAGGGTCCAAAAGGACAGTCAGATCTATTAATTTTAACTCTGTACTTTATAAAGCTTTATTTTCTACAGCTGAGGATCAATAGTGGCATGTCAGTGCAGGCAGGAACTGTTTATGTGTGTGTGTCAGACTGTTTGCGTACGCGTGTTTTTCTTCTCCTCGATGGCTGTGGCAGCGATGGGTGATTAATTATTTAGACAGATCCAATCCTTTACTCGGCTCGGGGTCTCTATCAGTGTCTATATGTGTGTACATGTGTTGACTTAAGCAAGTAAAGTGTGCCATTTTTAATCTGAGAGGGTGCTGAAATAAATCATTCTACTCTATTGTACATTAAAATCTCGAGTGGAAAGCAAACAAAGAGGGACAGTCAGCTAAATGATTGCTTTACAGACTGTAAACTTCTTAGTCTGTCTCTTTTTTGTACGGCTGCATATCAGCCGGCGGGCGAGAAACATACAGAATGAAGCTTCAATAAATCAGAGTGAAATACAAACAGAGGCTTTTCTGCTGGTGGCCTTGTGCAAACACGGACAAAGGTGGCTCTTAAATTAGAGGGCTCGCTCTTCTCCCTGGCTCCTTTATTTTGTTTGTGTCGTCTGCTTTTATACTCTGCTTCCTGAAAAGCCACAAATGGAGCACTTTAGATTTTATTCCTGACTTTCTCCACATCCAAAGAGGAGAGGCTTGCAGACGCATGTTTTTCAAATTGTAGATTTGTATGCTTTTTTTTCCAGAAAACTCAACCTTTGCACTCGTCGTAGGCTGGAACAGATTGGCATACACTTGCGAGAACATCCTAGTATACTCTCTTCAAGGGAAGAGGCCACTTGTACCTGATCCACTGATCCAGTATTCACTTCTCCATAATTGGTGATTATCTGGAAGTTCACAGTTCAGGAGCTCGGACAGACTGTGTTTAAGTTTGTACAAGCCTCTTATTTATTTCCTTTTTATTCCCTGCAGTCAGGCAGAAAACTCACTCCAAACCAACACCAACACTATCAGGGAAATAAAAAAGCCTCTGTCTCTCAAAGGACTTAACCCTGAGTGGGATCCTGCGAGGAGTTTTTGATGCAAATAAGAAAGACAGCCAGCAACAGGACTGATGATTTTGATGTCTCTTAGGGGATAGGGTTCAGTTCAGCAGCTGAAGAAACAACTTTAATATCAAAATTTATACATGAAATATTCACATTTCACTATCAAAATAGGGCTTGGTGATAAACCGAAAATTTACTGATTCCGAAATTTACGACAATAACCGACGTCATTCTGTCCATGTTGATATATTCGGTGTCAAAAGAATAAAATTTGGTCTGGATGTGTGTAGGTAGACTACGGAGAGGAAAAGACAGGTGAGGAGATGGAGGACGGTTCAAAAGTTGTAGTGGCTGGAGCGGCGGCTGAAGTAGACTAAGTTAATGTGGGAGGGGGTGAGCAGCTTGTGGAGAAGTTATCGTCCATTTGTCGTTATCAAGGAGAACTACTCAGTATATGGTGATATTGAATTAAGGCCATATCGCCCAGCCCTACTATCAAATATCAGAAAAATTAGATTTCTGGTCAATTGTTAATACTTGAGCATGTACAGGATAAGATAAGCAAAGAGTAATTTGTCCACAGGAGGCGCCAAAATCGACACAAACCACAAGTTACTCACAGGAGCTTTAATATTGTCCCGACTGTTGCCAAACGGGAATTATAACTCAGCTCATATCACTCTTCTTGCAAGTGTGTTTTCATTACATGATTTTCATCCTGTCTATCCAATATAATTTGCATTTAAGAATCATTTATGCAATTGCTCGGTAGGTGACAAACTACTAAAGCTCCACAACTGTTTGCAGTAACTTCTATGTAATAGCTTTTGTCATGTTGCGCCGGGTTAAACAAATGCAAAACAAAAAAAATATTTAATTTAAAGAACCAAATGAAAAGAAACCAAAACTTACTTTAAATGTCCAACTTATAACAAGAAGCAACACAATACATATCAACAGACAGACAGACAGACAGACAGACAAACAAACGAACATACAATGAACCAACAAGAAAACAGGGGAAGACAGGGACTATATATACACACACAGGTAAACGAGCAACGAGAGGCAGGTGAGACACTGAGACACAGGTGCAGACAATTACTGAGGAGGGAAAACAAGACTGGACTCCTACAAAATAAAACAGGAAGTACTGAAAACTGATCTAAAGAATAAAACACTGAGAACATGAGGAAAATAAGATCAGACACAAACTGAAAACTCACAAGATAAGACTGCACATAAAATAAGCAGAAAAAGCACCAAAAAAAAACATGAACACAAAGAGAAAACTAAATAAACAGAACACGTCATGACAAACAAAGTCATAACCTTGCATTAAAAATGACCAAATGCTTCACAAGATTCATCCCCCGGCTCAGGAGGTGAGGTAGCAAAAGCATCCTGCGTGGGTGCAGATATCCCTCGCAGTAAACTCTCACAATGGCTGATGGTCATTCAGGTGGTAGCTTCCTGTCCAGTAAATACCAGCTTTATTTTTCCCTCTTCTCAAGGTAAAGGATAACAATACAGAGGTGAGTTGTAGTCTTTGTGCAGGAAGGAAAACTTTGTCGACTGCCAAGAGTAGTAATTCTGGTTTGGTGAAACCTCTAACCAAGCAACACGCTTCAGGTAGCAGCGAGAGAGCTTAACGCTGCCAACATCAGTGACCCAGGTGCAGCTCACATTAGCTCTGCTGACTAAAGAGGAGCGACTCCATTTAAAAAGCCGAGGCTTGATTTCAAATCATTGCCTGATCCAAACTCTGTTAGCCAGGTGTGCTGGTGAAGACATGCTTCCAGTATCATTAGCGAAATACTGTTGAGATGAGAAGCTGGTCCACCAATGACACTAACTAACAGTCTTTGGTAACTAATGACTATTTTTCTGTAACATGTACATCACTGGAGGAATGAGCTGCACAAGCACCAAAAAAACGCCTTGAGTATACACGGGTGCTGACATGCAGTGCACAGAGCGTATGCAGCCATACTAGGGCTGGGCGATATGGCCTCAAATCAATATCACGATATATTGAACAGTTCACCTCGATAAGGATAAGTGGACTATAACTACTCCACAAGCTGTTCACCCCCTCCCACATTAACTTCGTCAACTTCAGCCGCTGTCTTACAGGGAGATGAGACCATAGCCTACCTACACACATCCAAAACCAACTTTTATTCGTTTATTTTTTTGACATTGAATATATCGACATGGGCAAAATGACATTGTCGTTGTGGTAAATTTCGGTATTGGTACACTTTCGGTTTATCGCCCCAGCCCTAACATGCAGCCACATCACATAATTCATCATCATTACCTACAAACTCATGATCAAAAGCATTTTGACAACTTTAAAATTATCTTTATTGTAACTTGCAGATGTTTGGAGGGCTCTTTAGGAGCAGAATCTTAAAGGTACAGGGTGTAAAAATCAGAATATTTTGCAAAATTTGGATTGAAACGCTCCCTTGCTCACCGCTCCCATTTTATCAATATTGTCCAACAATACAAATTCTTATATGCAAAACAACCACTTTTGATTGTATTTCCACTCAATGCAAAACTACATATGACTATAAATGGATTCTGTGCTGCTGCAGAAAAACGGCTGTGCAAGAGTTCAGCTTCTGTGGAAATATATTTTTATGTTGAGGTAATTAGCCACTTATTTTGACATACTTGTGAATATAATGATGCATACTGCTAACCTTTGGTTTTAAGGTGAAGAAAATGGTGTTTGGTAACTTCTCTGTGAAAGTGAAGAAGTTTAGTCATCATTGTTATCTGGAGGGAACAAAAGTTTATTTTTTGGGGGGGATTACATCCGTTTTCTGAACAGAAGTGGGTAATAAAACTGCGGAGACAAACATTTTACATCTGTGCATGCCTCTTCTGAAATTACTGACAGCATGCCCACCCCCCTCTCCTACCTACCCACCCTATCTTTATAGTGTAATACTTTAAGCTATTTACTGCCTGCATGTTTGACATGGCTCCTATTATAATCGAAGACACGCCTGAGGTGGATTAAGGTGTTTTTAACGGGGGCCGTGACCCCGGAATAATGAACACTTCAAAAGCACTAATCGCAAAGGAAACAAAAACACTGATAGAGAAAAAGCTGATTAAGTAACGGCAAATTAGACTGATTGAGTAAAGTATCTTAGAGATAGGATACAAAGTGCATCTCTGTGGTGCGGATTAGGATTAGGGTTAAACCACTTAATCCATAACATCCCATGTTGAAGGTACAACCTCACAAGTGTGTTACGAATCGACTTTACCCCGTGATTTCCACGACAACTTCTGAAACTCAATAACATTTACACGTCACTCTGTTATGATGGTGCTCTGAGCGTGTTTTTACCCGCTGAATTTCTGCACTTCATCTGTAAAGTAAAAGTGAGCATGCTACTCTCAAGTCCATCCATTAGTGTGTGTGTGAGAGAGAGCTTTTACACAGTATCTTCAGACTCAACATTCAATTACCAGTTGCCTCAGAGAGATTCTGCTTTAATGCCCCAGTCGCACTTAATCTGAGAGATTCTATTTTAATGCCCCAGTCGGTCCCAAATCCCTCAATGAGACATTTTTTCCCCCCTTTTCATGATCTTCTCCTCGGTTGCTTTTTTCTTCATCTTCTCATCTTTTCCCAGCTCTCTCTCTAAAACTCGTTCCTCTCCATCACTGCAGATTGAAGTCAAACTCGCCGCTTCACTCATTATCATAAAATAATGGGCAGACCCCGGCGAAACTTGACCTCCAAAATACCACCAAAAACTGCACACTCAGTCAATCTTTCTCCCTCTTTTCATCCTCGTTCATTTTTTTTTATCCTCCCTCTCTTTCTGCTTATTTCAGATTTCATTTTTTTAACCTCTCCTCTTCCAACACCCACCACCAGGCAGAAAGCGGGTATGATCAAATGCACTGCAGCGAGGGTCCTCGTTCATTAAGTCAAACACTTGTTCGCTTTTTTAGCTCCTTCATCATCCCACCCAACCCCCACCCCAGAACCGAGCACTGTGGAGATCCAGTTTGCACTAAACTGAATCTACGTTTTCACTCCACGGAGTCTCTGCATTCCCTCGCGGTGTGTTTACAGCGACTGTGGGAAGAGGGGATGGCACAATTCCTCCTCCTCCGTCTCCTATCCCCTCCTCACCCGTCACACCTACTAACGATGTCTGATCCAGTTCTATCAGGCAGCCGACACTAAAGAGTAGAACAAGACGCCCTCTCAGGCATGTAATTCCTCCACTGAGTGTTAGTTAAGGCGCCTATAGATGGATCCCAGTCTTTGCTTACATTTGTTGTTGGATTTCTTTAAAAGGAACAATGCAACTGAATAAAGGTGTCTCTTAGTAACTCCGACTGGAGCTTCAGGAGGATCAAAATAAACATCATTACAGCGTCTAAAAACCTCATTACATCTCAGATACATTCAAGAAAGCAAACACAGCGAAACATACTAAAACAAACTAAACCTCAGTAACTTTAAGTACAATTGGCTTAAAATGAACATATTCTGATTTTCTTCCTCTCAGAAAACCCTTTACTTAACATATATTCCCTTATTAAACCTCTACTGTTGTAGTCCAAATGTCTGATTTAGATACGTGTATAGACTTTGTGTTAATTGGAATATATGCCATAGTTGCATCTTCATATTTGCAGCTATATAACCTTTAAAATATCGTATCTTGCACATTTTAATTTAACTGTATATGTAAAAAGTATAAAGTCTACTATAAACTCATTACAATGCATTAGTTGCATGCTCTGAATTGAGAGTAAGTCAAACCGCATCACCCCTATCGTTTAATAATCAAGTCCATAAACCTAATTGGAATACTTAATGTCAGCTACTGTCTCTTTAAGACTCTGGGAGCCTCATCCACTGTTGCCATGCAAAAAAAAGTTGTGTTTCTCTTTTTAAAATGCCAAATTCTAAAATGTGAGGCTAAAGTCTGATATTCAGATGTTGTTAGAAAGCAAATTAATTAAACAATATCACCGTTTGTGGTGTTTTGGACTGGAGGGTTAGACCAGAAATGTTGATTGAAATCCAATTTAGAGCAACCTTGTCTGCTCTTCTTCTTGTACTCTATGCTGTTCTGGTATATTTTTCTTCAGGATCGGGGTTGTGCAATCGTTTTATTATTGCTATTGTGCTTTTCGCTGCTGCTGTACATCATCGTACGAGTGGTGCTCTGTCGTTGTCGTGTGCTCGTTCTGTGACATGGCCTTGTCTTGTATGGCAATAGTATATCTGCACTTCTTCTCACAATAACTTCCCCTCTGGGACAATAAAGTATATCATAGCTCATCTTACCATCTTGTGTGCAGACTTTAAGTACCCTTCGTACATTTGTGTTTCAGTCCTGCACCGAGTTCTTTGAAGATTTGGTTGTACATCCTCTACGACTGTTTGACAAATGATGAATTATAGCCTTATATGTTCTAGACCCTGAATCTGAGCTGAGAAGCCTTTAAAGGGTCAAACAATCCCCAGCATTAAAGATAGGAGCGAAGCATTTCTGTTGGCTTGGTGATAGGTTTGTTATGCCCTTATATGGAGAGTCGCCATTCGATGACGTCATGATTCGGGTGAATCAGCTGTATTCTCGCTTAATTCTTGCGTAACTGAGCGGCCCAAAGTCTCATTTTGTGATCGCAACAATGAAACTATGAAAAAGCATAATCTCAATCCTTACTAGGGATTCACCGATCTGATATTTGGATCGCATATCGGCTCCGATATTGACAAATTAACTAGATCGGACATCAGATGAATGACGCCGATGCAGCATTCCGATCCAATCTTTTTTTTTTTCTTTTAATTAATTTTACTTTTAATATATGGAAGTCTTACTTCTTTTTGCTGTGTGCCAATGTGCAATTTGTTATTAAAAATATTATAATAAAATAACAAAAAATATTAGATAAATTAATATATGTGTTACCGTATTTTTCGCACTATAAGGCGCACTTAAAACCCTTTTCGCTTGTCGGAGCACTGCAGCTACCGTAGCCTCGCGGAGTTATTGAATGAGTTCAATAAACTTTGACTTATCTGACTCTTTTGTTTGGTTTAATGCACTTTATAATTCGGTGCACCTTAATGTATTATGGTAATTTGTTACCTTTTTTTAACAAGGCTAATGTCAAGCCTGATGCCGTCACTCACAGGGCAAGGTAAACAGTTCATTTATTCAACAGTAGTATTGGATTGGTATCGGATATCGGCTAATACGTTCAGCTCAGGTATCAGATTGGATTGGATTGGAAAAACATGGATCGGTGCATCTCTAATCCTTACAGACGTTTAAACCCAATTTGCTCAAAATAATCCATTCCTGGTTTTCTCTTCGTCAGAATTTGACCTTTATTTTGAAAGATTTTAGATGTTAAAGGGATTTGTAAGTGTTTGCTAACTAGAGCTGACAGCCCTAAATGGAGAAAGCTCATTACCCGGATGAGGACGTGATACCACACTGCACTAATTCGCCACATCAGCACGCAGCTTTCTCACTGTCCAGGATCTCGACCTTTCATACATGTTGAAACAAACGTGAGAGATCGGAAATGAATAAATCTTGAGGTCTGAGACAGTGATGCCTCTTCTCCACAGGCTTTTCTTTCCAAGTATCATCACCTGACTGTACAAAGATCCTCACCAGTGGTGCCTGAGCCAGTTCTCTTACACAGAAAAATGGAGAGAACCATTTTTTTCCCAAGGGCTCGCTGACATTGAGGTTATTTGCAATACTTCCACTTTCAAGTTCAGCTTGTCTCTCTGTTAAAGTTAGCATCCATGAAAGACAGCTGGTCTCCTTGTAGACACCTTCACAACTGAATAAATCAGGTACAAAAGAAAGCAGCCGCACAAACGTCCATCCCTGGCTGGACATGCTAACAGGCTGAGAAGTAGAAATGTGTTGAGCAGTTAACTTCCCCTTTTTGTGGCGCAGGTGAGCGACACGGCGAGAGAAATCGCTCTTTTCATGGGAGGAGACAGTGTGCCTTTCAGGCCCAGACACGCTCGGGTTCACCAGTCTCCCAGGATAGATGAGGACGGGAGGCTGAACAGTGGCCCTGTTGTGGCCCTATAAACCGTCTGAGGCTCCCATCACTGGCAAATGGCAGTGAGGATTTCAGGCTCAGCTTCAACACCACCTTCCTGCTACTGCCATGTATTCTCAGATACTGCATTAATATTAAGGTAAATCTTAAATATTACAAATAAGACCTATGCCAGAGCACCCTTGGGCCTGTGTGATTGCATTTTAAATGTTATTTGTTTGCTTCGAGGGCATTAGGCTCATTATCAGAGCCGCTGCTGATGCTCCCATAAGGCTGCCCTGACTCATGTGCCGTCTTTGAGGGTGATGCTAGAGGGTGAAATGTATAATTATGAAATCAGTAGGACTGTTTTTCCTTCTCTTTCTTTTTTTTTCTTTTTTTTTCCCAGGCTGAAAATGAGCTGGCTTTTTTTCTGCCTGGCTGCTGCTTGGCGAAGCGTGCACTGTGCACACATCAGTGTTAGAGATCTGATCCTCTACAGGCAAGAATGCCAATACACCCTAAGGAATATAGATTAGAGATGTTTGTTGGAGGAGGCAGATAAAGGGTGGCAGTGTGAGTACAGGGAGGGGAAAGGGGGAGAGAGGGAGAGGGAGGGAGAGAGAGAGAGAGGGAGGCGGTAAAAAAGCAGAGATGAGTCTGATTGTGCTCATATATGTACTGACAAGGCATGAAAAGCAATATTGTGTTTTCTGTCCTGGAGGCAGCAGCAGTACATTGAGTTTGCCTGTTTGTATGCATGTGCAGGTGTGACAGTATGCTTGTGCAGATATGTGTGTGTGTCTCTGTGTGTGTGTGAGTTTCGGGGGAGCATTTCACACATGTCACAGCACAGCAGATTTTTACTTCAGGATGCTATCCAGGTCAAGTACACTGCAGACATGATTATTTCTAGAAAGAAGACATCCACATGTATATGAATAAGTCCTAATAGTCGTAGAAAATGAACATTGCAAAGACTCACCTCGGTTTGGAACAGCAGGTAAAGTTTAACTCGGTATTTCCCATTCTCGGTGCAGCGTAATTGCTGAAATTGCAGAGAAACTCATTTCACAGTTTATCAGGATTCAATAGCAACTCCGCGAAGAGGGGGGTGGTGAAAAAGCACTCCAAAAAACACACTCAGTGCACACTCAGGGATCCGAAAAGAGGTAAAAGTGGAGGGCGATGAAGGCTGCTCCGGATCAATCCGTCGCACCAGCGAGAAAACTTTCACTTTGGCTGCGGGTGAAAAAGTCGCCTTATCCCAGCTGTAAATCAACGCTCCTAGAAGCTTTGACCTTTGAGAGGATAATGAGTTAACAAAATGAAATCATCCAGCAGGAGATGTAGTCAAGAGGAGAGAGAGGAGGAGGAGGAGAGAGAGAGAGAGAGCCTCAAGGAGCGCAAAGGGGCTGTCGATTAGAGGATTAAAAAAGACGCGTTTGCGCATTTGTTGCAGCCGGAAAAAGCGGCGCGGTCCAGATGCGACGGAATGCGGCTCACCGGGACGCGGACAACCGCCCCACCGAGATGGTTAAAGATCCTGTTATGAATTCCAACCCAACAAGACGACCCGCCTACTCCGCATCAGTGTGCATGTGTATGTGTGCGTGCGTCTGGATGAGCGCAGGAGCCCGATCCTGGAGAAAGTGTGGGCGCCCGGTAGCAGATAACAGGCATGAGCGCCTCAGCTCTCCCCTCTGCCCCTCTTTTTTTCCCCCCTCCCTCCCTCTTTTTTCTCTCTCCCTCTCTTTTAGTCACATGTTTAAGACACAAGAAGCCCTCTGTAATAGCTGCCAAAGCGGGGTAGAATAAGGTAGGAGACGTGGACGGAATGATAACAAGCGCGGTTTTCTTCCTTCTCACTTTAAATGAGGGTGTGCACTAAGCGAAGTGGCACTCTTCTCATTAACTTTACGCCCTAATATACTTCTTTTAATGCCGCA
Organism: Xyrichtys novacula; assembly: GCA_962446985.1. NCBI lineage: Eukaryota > Metazoa > Chordata > Actinopteri > Labriformes > Labridae > Xyrichtys > Xyrichtys novacula. Next base: position 34,951,145 of record OY660870.1, read on the forward strand.
GTTATTTATAAAGACACTGGGAATGAAAGTATTAGATATCTCCAGTAACTGCTTGGCTGGTCCTCTCAGAGAAAGAAAGTGTACTAAGAGGACGTCAACACTGAAGTCCTTTTTCTGTCTAATCTGTCACATTAGTCAGAGGAGAGAAGGTGTTGAGCATAAAGCTTAATCCTCTTTTGGTTTTGTCTCGTGGAGCATGACTATGCATGAACCGTGAGTCATTAAGTGGCTCTGCAAAGGAAGCTCTGCTCAAATCAGCCAGCAGCAGCAGAGACCGTGAAGCCACTGAGTGAATGAATGGATGCTGGCGTTCTCATAATGACTATGACAGCACACATTACACTTACAGGGATCAGCGCTGTGAAACTGTACACCCCGTGCACCTGATTTCATTTCAGGTGGCACTGATCAAAAAGCAGAGGCTGAGCCATGTAGGGTTTGAACCGGTCAGGAGGGATCTGACATGCTCTGCAGGAATAATTAATATGCAAAGGGAAGAAGAGGGTCTTTTTGTCTGGATGACATCTGAAATACATTTTGAATACCACCAGAGATGAGAATACTTCTCCGGGTTTGGAGGTTTGGTACCCCAGCGGTGAGAGTGGATTTTGAATAGTTAATAAGAAGATTAAAACTTGGTTTAGAAGAGTCGAAGCGCGTATGATATCAAAGTCGAGAGTTTCCTCGGGCATCCGCACAAATCTGAATGAAAATAAATCTTAAAAAATTGTAAAAGCTAGGTTCAGACACAGAACAATTTTGCTGTTTAACAATTCTGAAGACTATGAAACAAAGTCGATCACATTGACTGATAATCTGCTTCATATCGGTCTGGGATGAGAGGAGGGAGCAGAGGGTCTCTACCTGAAATGTGATCTGTATTGTAGTTGAAATGCTCATACAGCATTAGTGTGACACTCCGATTTGTTCTTTAAGCTACATGCAATAATAAACAATTACCTTGTAAAGTGCAGAATTAAGCGGGGTAAACAGATAAAGATAATCAGGCTGTTTTTGTCCCGATTTTCCCCGTCCTAACCAAGGATGACAATCGATAGATAATCTTATGTCTTCTAAGATTATCCTATATGGTCTGAGGCGTATTAAGAGTGAATTTGTCCCGATAATTGGGACATTTTGTGGCGAATTTCAGAAAGCGGGAATCGCAAGAACTCAAGAAGAACTCAAGAACTCGCAAATTCACACGCAATTGTGCGATGTCGAGTTGTCTCTTTAAAGTCTCTTTCTAAAAACTTTTGACTCGTTCATTCCCGCCCACATTTGCATGGTGTGAAATACGATCCGCCATAAACATGTTGAGTTTGATTTTGAAAAGAAGCCGGAAAAGAAGCTAGAACCGCAGCCGGTGGAATTCGACACGTTAACTTGAATGGAAACAATCAGCGGCGATTAGCACCAACGGCCTTTTCGCCACTGTTCTGCATTCGCTGGAATTTAGGGGTTAAAGTGGCCTGGGGTCAAAGAAATCTCTGTCATCTATGGATCATGTTTAGACATGGTTGACAAACAACACTTTTTGAAGAGATTCTGAGCCCATGCAGTGACTTCCACTACAGAGTCATATCTGCATTAGAACCGTTCATTCACCTCTGAGAGACCTTGCCTCACTTAGCTTGCTCAGGTATTTAATATAAGTAAATTTAAACCTCTCATGTGCTGTCTTTGCACTATTATTTCTGATAAAAGTTACAGTTTGCAACTCATTAAAATTAACATTTTTACACAATGTCCTATCTTGTACACATTGTACCTTGGACAGCATATTGGATTGGAAAAACCTAGAGTCCAACTTTATATATATATATACATAAATCTCTAAATCATATAGAGTTATTTTAGATTTGTCTTTTTTAGTGGCTCTGAGAATAAAAATGAATCGAAGGGAATAGGCAGGACTGGCTGAATCCAGCTTGTAAATGTAGCAGGAGTTGTTATCAACCCCATTAAACACTGAAACATTTGAATAATGTAAAGGAGATAGGGTGCTGCTTCATCAAAAGTACAATGTGGGTGGTGTCAGTGGGTCATTTGCTACCCTGACTCCCCTGGGACCGAAGAAAAGAAACTAAATCCACTCGGAAACAGCAGGAATTAATCTGAGAAAGCAATCAGCTCTTGGAATTCTACAGGCACAGCAGCCTCAGTGTGGTGCTAATTAACCCAGTTCCCCCTCGTGTTTCCAGTGTCCATTTAGTATGCTGCGCTGAGCTGTGTCCGTCCCTACTTTTCAACTTGATTTATGTCTCATCCCGGCAGAGATATCTGCTGTATTCTGCGTGACACAAACCCGCTTTTTATATTCCTGACTGTCAATTCTGATCAGGACGATCGTGCATAAAGTGACAACTTGTTTGAAAAATGTCATTAATTTAACCATTTCCTTAAAGTCTATCCATCCATCTGTGGACTGAATTAGAATAAGCACAGTGTTGTTCCTTTCAAAATCCATCTATCATTCATACTAAAGCCTTCCGGCTCTGTGGGGCTTGTTGCTGTTGATAAGCTTGTTGGGGCGGAGCTGTCCGTGGTGCTGAATAACTAGCCTCACGCTGTTCCGGAGCCCCTGGGATCACCAAAGTTTAACTTTCAGATTAAAACTACTTATATGCTTGATTGGATGATTGTTTTTTCTGTTGTTTGTATTAGCAGGAGAGCTCCCTTTACATAACAGTGAACATTATAATTACAAACCACTTTAAATCATGGTGTTTTTGTTCAACACAAACACTTCAAACTTTGGTAGGAGTCTCTCTCTTTCTCTCTCTCTCTCTTGAAAGGCCTCTTTGTTGGAAACTGTATCCCGCTCTTCCTGGCCATGACCCGCTAAGTACTGTAATTCCATTAATTCTGCTATCAACCATTAATGACCTCCATTAGCATATTAATGAGTGATGTTCATGAAATGGATCTCCATCATGTCTGCTGGAAGTGGAGCAGCCCTGTGGATTTGCTGCTCCAGTGTCTGTGATGAGCCGGGCTCTGTAACTAATTTACACCTTAAGCACAGTCTCATTAGAAGACTTAGGAGTGTCAGGAGAGGATCACATCCATTTCAGCTCTACCACTGTCTGGACAGAGTCTGAAAATGTTCCTCCGATAGGGAGGAGGAGAACAGAGTGTGATATTTGGCCTTTTTCGATGTCATCCTTTATTCTGTAATGCCAAAGTGCTGCTCACAAAGGAGATAACATCACGTCAGTGTCTGTCCTGTGTCAGAGATATAACCTTTTTGGGGTGTGTGTGTTTGACTTGTATGCCGGGTTCGACTCAGACAAAAGAATCCCCTGGCATTTTGGCCGAGACCAGCCCACTGCGATCGATCACACAAAAGCTATCTCGATGCTCTATGTGTCAGCGCCAGATTAATGAAGTCAAGCTTGAAATAATGTTAATATTTGTCACAGTATCGATGGCAGCCGTTGGTTTGCAGAAGTGGAGTTATGTACATGTCTTAAAGGTGGGGTAGGCAGGAATCCATTAAAGAAGCATCTTTTTTTGTTGTGTATATACAAAAAAGCTTTTAATATCAGTCATTACCTATTAGTTATTGATGACATTTGGTAAAATTAGGATATCGCTGTGTTTTGTTATGTCTGTGTAGTCAACATTTGAGATTTTTCGAGCTGTTCACTCATTCTGACTGTAAACAAAGTCATTCTCCACCTTCCCCAACCTGATTGGTTGTGAGGCAGATGCTGCTCCCCCGTGTCGTTCACAAACCCAAACAAAGTTAGCGTGCTACAATATCGGACAGTAGAAACCAAACAGAAAGTACGGAAAATTGTCTGAATCCTCCTTTGAACACGACTGCCAACACAAGCAAGAAAACAAAGTAAATACCGGAGACTCTGGAGGAATAACGGGCGCTTAAAAAGCCGGGCAGGAGCTAAAAAGACGGGTCAACATAAACGATGGGGGATGCTTCGGGATCTTACGGACACTGTAACCTTTCTGCTGGACAGGTAAACCGCTTTAACAAAGTAAGACAAGTGTCTGTAACAGAAGTGTTTCTTGTCAAACGGACCTGCTGTAGCGTGTTGTAGCGCCATCGCTAAACTGTTGACCTCGGGTCCTGGACTATGTCACTTTATCCTAGTTGTAGAAGTCCTGCAAACATTGTGTTTGCTGGTAGTCTGTTGGCATCTACAGTAGCACCAATGTTGTTTCACGTTGACTGGGCCCCATTTGTAATTATCTGAAGTATTTATCTGAATTATATCTGAATTTAATTGGAACGATACGAGCGAGCAGGAGCGTCTGTTTGTGGGCGGGGCTTGAGGGAGCAGAGAGGGAGGGGAGAGGAGGAGCTGAGGGGAGAACTGGTTGGGAGGGGTCGAGTTTACATTCAAGATTTCTCCCAAAAACTGGCACTGACTCAGATCCTGACTACCCCACCTTTAACTTTCAGGGTGTATCTTTGTGAATTAGAGTCTTGGGAATGAACTGATCATGTTTAAAGAAGCAAAAAGGAGGTGTAAGATTTTCCTGCAGAAAATCAAAAGAAAAACCCAAAACTGTAGATACTTTGAAATTCATACTCTTCATCAAATATTGGGGATGGCACATCTTAGAGGAAGATGCAGCTGTCAAAGAGTTCATGTATTTTTATGAACCTGATTAAATTGCCTCTAGAAACGAAACCAAGTCCACTTCTTGTTGTAACAGATTTTATCAAAACTGACTCTCAGTCTTTTGTCTACAAGCACATCGACCCTGTTTATACAGAGCAGATGCACCTGTGCCTCAATGTGCAGACACTGAGGAGTGATGAGACGATATCGTAAACTCCTGGTGGGAGCTCGGAGTTGTGGTGGGGCTGCAAATTTGAGCTCAGCACTGGTGCAGTGCAGTGGTGCTCAAACTGGGAGGATATGTTTGTGAGAATGATGCACGTCAAGTGTGAAATCAACGCAGCTTGAGTTGGCTGCCAGAACTAGTTTGTTGGCTTTGCTTCATTTAGTGCTTTGTTAGCTGTCAAATATCATAGTGGTAAAATATCAATATCACTTTAACCCATACATGAGAGTAATACAGAGTTGTAGTGATAATGTATACCTTTTATTTAGACTATGATGCTCCTGTAGTCTCATGTAGCGTGATACTGACAATGTGATGAGATGTTAAAGTGGGTCTGTTATTGTTTCTAAATGAAGCTTGCAAAGTTGTGAAGTTGTGTTGTCAAGATGTGAACTGGCGCCTGTTCATGACGTCACGCTATATGATGGGCTGGAAGTTGGGCCGGATGATGAGGAAGATTGTGGTTGGTCCGGACAAATTGCAGAAGCGGTTTTTGTCGGATTACGTTTGATATGATTGTGAGAAAACATGGATGAATTTTACAAAGAAATCTATCGCTACTCATCTGACAACAGTTGGAATACCGCCTCCTTTAGGTTGCCAAAGGAAATGTGGTGTTCCAGAGACAAATGAATGTGGTTGCCATTGCCATGGCAACATACCTATCAAATGCGCAGTCATTCCCCTCCTGGCTTGTGACAATGACATCATAGATAGTAGTTGTAGTCTGTGGTCTCAGACCTCATTTTCAGGACTCGAGACTTAGCTCTCAGGTGTGATGACTGAGGTTTCGTACTCAAGTGTTAACTGCATCGGTACTTAGACAGCTACTATGACAGCTTGTCAGTATTCTGATCTATTTCAGCCCTGAATCCACTTAAACACCTGTGCTAAAGGCCACTCGGTTACATGAACAGATAACCTTATTAATTTAAGCGAACGTTGGAAAAAGATGAAACCACTGTGGCAATGTAACTCGAACTTCACTTCTGAATGGTCAAAGACGGGCTGTTGTTGTTTATCAGTAATTCCAAAATTACTGATGAAAATGAAGAAAAACTGGATTCAGTGGGCTACACCACATCTGAAAATGTGTCACAACTGGTGAACTTGGAGCTCGCAGAAATTCAAACCTCGAAAATTCAGTTTACGATGTTGTGAAAACCGTGATGGGAGATGTTGATGAGGCCACTGTCCGTGAACACTACTACCCCGTTCGAAGGCCCTGTGTACTTCCTCTTTGCAGCAAACTAATGAAATACTTCCAGCACACCTGAGCTCGGTGTGCTGGAGTTAGATAAACTCCTGCAGTCTTACCAACACTCATGCTTTCCTCCTCGCAGGTGCACTGCACATTAGATTTGTTTGGTTATGCTACTCTGAGTTTAGCATTCCCTATGTTCACACCTCACCCTGTTTTGCCATTCCTTATTTGAACGTTACACATGGGGTTGTCTCCTTTTTTGACCTCTTTAGCCCTGTCATGACAAGATGAATATTAGTCCCAAACTTCTAGTCTGCAGTCTCCATATGTAAAATAAACTTCCCCTGAGTCCTGAGTCCTTTTATCCTGTTCTGCGGACACCTGAAGGACACACTTTCCATGGGTTGTTAAGTTACAGTGGTCAGCAGAAAGTCTCTAGACAAGCTCTGGTTTAAGAGTAGGAGTTGAAAACCAAACTGTGTGAAGAGTTCAGGGCACTGACTGAATAAAGAGGCTGATTTATAGTAGTGGGAGAAAGAATCGATACAGAAAGTATCACGATAATTTGTCTGGTGATATATCGTTGACCAAGTATTGATTTTTTTCAAATTAATTGTTGATGTAAAGTCAAATCTATGATGATAGAAAAATAAAATCAACCGTTTGTCCAGTGAGGTTGGCAGAGGAGACATCATAGAGCAGGAGAAATTTAGTGCAACAAATATAACAGCACCTGGGAAAAAAAATTCAGAATGCAATGCTTTTATCCAAGATCCAAATTGAATCACCCTCTAAAAATTAATTCAACAAAATTTACAAGTCAGTGAAAAATTGCTTGGAGAAATGTCAGTCAGTGCACAATCCTTAGTCCGGGGCACCCCTCAGCCGGGCTGAGGGACGAGTCGCCCTCTGGAAAAGCCAAGCTCTACCAGCGTCCAGTCCAACCCTCCTTGTACACTTGTTTGATATTACATTTTTGGCACTGGTGACTCTGATACAAAACAGGATTTGTGTTTCCACCCTATTCTCTGCTCCATCTGAGAGGATCTGACTGTATATAGCGGCGTGTCGGGGTCCTGCAATCCCTCCACAGTCTCACATAAGCTTGAACCCCCTCCCTGTAATTTGACCTTAGCTGTCTTCAATATCCCTCAGGCAGCCATGGAGGACAGTAGATTCAGATAACTCCATTTCCACTGTGTGTGTGAAATGAATTTAGATCTGTTCAAGCAAGGGCCCATTCATTTTGGCTCCATTTCACCTTCGATCATTCCCCCAGAACGCCATCAGACCAGCAGTTATCTATTCCACATTTAAAACAGCAGGGATTACTTGGTGCAGGGGATGAATATACCTCATACTTCATACAGATTTCCTCAAGCTATCCTGTGTTACCTTCCATCTATTGCTGCACTAAAGATTTCCTGTATTAGAATATAAGCCAGTGCCAGCAGTGTGATACTCTGTTTATATGCTTATCGCGGGGACAAAAGGTCCATGAAGACAATAACTTTTAAACAGCTCTGAGGGGAGATTTCCAACTTTTTTTGGTCTCATCAGAAAGCAAATCTGCTGCCTCCCCTCCAAACTTCGTAAAAAAAAAAAAAAAAGTCGAGCTGGAGTCATGATTATTTACCCTTATTGAACACGGCGAAGTCTCAAGAACAACCTCATTGACACATCTCCTCGCTGGGCGCTGCAAACGCTTTAATGAGAGTCTTCAGGGTTAATGTTTTCATCTAGTGGAACTCTTCATAATATCATTACCATCTCCCAAATGCATCCCACTCTAGCACTTATAATACCATAAACAACACTTTGTGTAATGGCCAATACGAGGCTTAATGATGACCCTGATGAGAAGAGGAATTAAGCAGATTCCAGAGGCAGAGTTATAAAGGTGAGATAACCTTGTTTTCAGCTCCAAGCAACAACAGTAATACTCTGATAGTGATCAGTGTTTTCATTTCAGATATGTATCACGGTTTGGCAGCCTCAGTGCTTAACAGTGTGGCCACTAATTCAAAGGGATTGTTGGCTTGATAAAATATCTGTGGAGGGAGATGAGGAAGGTAAGCTGCTTTGTCTACCCTTCAGTAAACATAGATCACATTTCCTATCTCACACCACGATAAAGTGCTTTTCTTCTGAATAAACATTCCCCAGTTCCTGTACACTTTTCATCTCTATAAATCTACACCCTTCCTCACTGAAATATTGAGATTTTACAAGATCGAACACCATATTTGATGTCGTTGTGCAAATAACTTAAAGAAGCTGAGTTCAACCAAGGTACCAAGGAAACCAGTTTCTGGAGTTTTTCTTTTTTGTTGTTGTTGTGCTTTTCCTGCCTGACACAGGATTTCAGTTTGGAGGCTCTTTTGTTGTGTTTTTTTTCTTTCATGAAGCACCAAATGTTTTCAGTGGGTGACAAGTTAGGAGTGCAGGGAGGTCAGTTCAGCAGCCAGACTCTCTCATGTTGTTGTTGCACATGCAGAATGGGGTTTGGTATCATCCCTCTGAAATATGCATTGACTGGAGGGCTGCATATGTTAGTCGAAATCCCACATATGCCTACTCATATGTGTAGCAATTCATGCCATGAGCATGTATGCATCTCCATACCATCACGGATGCTGGTTTCCAACATGTGCACTGATAATAAGCCAGGTGGCTCCTCTCCTCGTTGTTGTCGTAGACATGAAATCCACGATTTCAGAAAAAAATGGCAGAATTTGACCGCAGGCAGTTCACCACTCCATCTTAATCTTTATTTATACACTTTCCCTCCATGCATGGTGCAGTTTTAACTTGTATTTTTGGATATAGGGACAAGCTGTGCTTCTGGAGGTGATTTTGAGCCCATACAGTGACTTCCACTACAGAGATGTCTACTTTTAATGCTCCTGAGAGCTACTCAGCCATCCTGTATTTGCTAATGATGATTATTGCCACTGTTATCTACCACAGATGACAAAATCCAAAAGTTCTCTGCAACTCAATGCAGAAGAACCCCACCAAACACCCGACATCATTTAGACGTCTTTGGCTCAATCATGGTGGTCGTAATTTAGCCAAAAAGAGACGTTGAAAACTGGGCTTCATCTAGACGTTGTTTATACGTGTGGTGAAGATGTCTTGTCAACATCTTTTCAGCCACTTTTTGCCGGTTAGGACTTTACTGTGGACTGGAATATTTGCTGTTGCAGTCTCAGAGCCATGAACTACTTTCCATCTTTACATCTGAGGGACTCAGCTTTACTGGAGTGCTGTTTTTTTATTGTCCTTATTTGGGTGTTGCAAATTCACATTATCAGTTTGAAATTATTTAGTGTGAGGTTGTTCCTATTCCGACAAGTTGACATAAATAAAGGATACATTTTCCAAATAATTAAAGCACTTAGTATGCAACATTTTTAATCAAACATAGGCTTTAAATCATTTTCAGACCACCATAAACCATTTGTATCAACACTTAAAACCAAAAGGGATCAGAATCTAAGTCGCAGGCAGGTATTTTTAAAAAACACCTTTAAAGTGCCCCAATCTGATTTATATCTGGGATTTTTCAGATACTTACTCTCACCTTTTGTTCATCCTCCTGTTGAGAAAATTGGACAATGTTCTACCTTAAAATATCTCCGCTATTGGAAGGGCAAAATAACCAGCGCTAACTTTACTAGAGTGGTGATAATGCACCTGAAAGCTGGTCGCCACCCACGATCAAACATTCAAAACTCACTATAATTTTTCCCAAATGAATGATTTTGTATGATTGCCCCCCTGTATTATATTGTGTATTTCACAAATATGTGGCACTGAGTAAAAAAAGGATGATTACATTTTTTAAAGTTCCCGCAATTGATCCTTTTACATTGACTGTTTCTGTGGATATGATGAAAAATTCATAAATATTTCCTGTTTGTTTTTTTTGTTTTTTCTGAGCAGCAACCTGCACAAGTCAAACAAAGAATAATAATAACTTTTTATTTATTTAGGCCAATTTCACTTGTCATAAGAATCCGTGACAATAAGAAACAAGAATAGGCGTCATATTTGATTGTTTTTGTAAATAATATTATACTGTTATCATCAGAATTGCACATTCAGAGTATTTTAGTTAAGATTTGACTCACAACTCAGAGTGCCACTGTTTCCTTTTCACAGATGTGGAGAAATAAACTCATAACAAAGAAGTTGATGCTACGAATCCCTGAAAAAAAAAAAAAAAAGAACTTCTTGAATGACAACAATGAAAGCGCCCTCAGGTTTGACACTGAACTTAAAACTGCTCCCTTCCAGCTGTGTTTTGGCAAAAAGAACAGAGCTGTAATAAACATTTGACAGAAAATTCCCCGTGCAGCTGCTCCTTCGCTGCTGTAATGCTTTCTTTTTTTAAACATTCCTGGTATAAATGTTGAAAACATTAAAATGCAACTTTTACAATGCTTGTGCATTTGCAATATGACAAACTCCAGAGGTGCGGACATTGTCAGTCAGTTCTCTCCCAGACAGAAATTGGGAAATTGTGAGGCCGGGCATGGTTAGAGCCGTGCACCTTTATACCTGGAGTATGCTGCCATGGAGGAAGCCTATCATTGAAAGCCTATGAACAGATAGCTCTGAGATTTATCAGAAATGATATAGTGCTGTGAATGAGAAGGCTATGGCTTCTCCGTTACCCATCCATCACCGGTGATGTATTGCAGATAAACAACTAGGCAGCAACAAGCTCTTGCTGAGAGGCTGACCTCGTTGATGAAAGTGAAAACTCCCCCATGGCCATCCCCGCATGCACGGCCCCCTCTTCTCAATACAACAGTCAGTGCTTGTCTCTGGACAAGGGAACTCATATCAACACACTATTACATCTTGGGGGTGGTGTGTGTGCACTGACAAAAAAGAACAAACACACAATTTGTCTCCAGACATGAGATGAAGGGTCCCCCCCCTGTCTCAACACTAGTGCCTTAAGGTAAGGTTCAGGGGTTATTCTACACGTCTTCACTGGCACTGTATATCACTTCTTTAAATAGAACGTTGTTTTATTTCACACCAATGGAGATTCATAGAGTGAAAATAGACTTGTTTGTTGTGCTTTTGTGTCTGAACTCTGACTTCCACTACAGAGCATGTCTGGTTTTAATGATGGGAGCCTTTTATGTCCACATATCTCTGGTCTCTCTTTCTCTGCTATTAACTGGTCAGCCGTAAAGGACCAGTATGAAGTTTTATACTCTCCAAATGAATTGAGGATGATATTAAAAGATTATTTTATGTCTAATGGTACGATTGGAATCAGATGGCTGTAGGTCTGGATCTGTAGAAAAAAGGTTCATACTGTCCTCCTGGGTTTGTGTACTTGGCGGCCAACGGATTGTTGTTTCAAATGAAAAATGGAAGATGAGCCGTCGACCACTAAGGAATCGGAAAATGGAGAACAAACCGTTTTTCATTTTAATCATAAAAATCAGAGACAGAAAAAACAACTGAGTATTTGACTTTCTGTGATGTGGCTTTAAACAAAAATCGAAGATCAAAATACCTGCGTAGAAATCTCGTGTTTCAAGTTCCATTTACTTTTTTGTTGTGACCCGGAAGTTGCGACTTGGAGCGAGAGGCTTTTTTAGGTTTAGGTTCTTTAGGTTCTTTATTTTTAGGATTTCAGATTTCAGATTTCAGATTTGATTGTTCTTTACAAATATACAAATACATTCTTCTTCTCCAAGGTGTAGGCTGAAGCCCATGGCTTATTTTGCCTACCCTTATCACTCGTTTTTGCTTCTTTAAGCTATAGAAGATGTCAAACAAAACCCTCACACAAAAAAAAAAAAACTACAAAGATCTTAACATTCCAGAAAAATAAATAAACAAACTTAGTGCAAGGATACTCTGGAAAGAAAAGCAAACAAGAAAACAGCAAGAGAAACAAAAACAAACAGCAACAAAGATCTGCTTTTTTCCCCCCCTTTTTTTTCTATTTTCCCTTTCTTCTTCTTTCTTTCTTTTTTTTCCCTTTTTCTCCTTTCTTTTTTTTGTAAGCACAGTAGCACCCTAAGGAATAAGGAGTAAGAAGGAATCAGAAATACACCTACATTAGAAAATCTCTGATTTTTATGATCAAAATGGAAAACTTTGATTAAGCATTAATACAGGCGAATGTGACTTTTGTCCAATTTGAACACCAGATTTCTTCCTTTTTCATTTTCTTTGTCTTTGGATTTTCACTTGACTGGACATCGAGTTCATAATGTTGACTATTACTGCTAATGCGAGGCCTTTCATCATTGGACCAGAGGCTAAATGACCCCTCTGTTCACCCGTTCGGTAAAAGACAAAGACTGGATAAATAATTTAATCAGAGGTCCTCGTCATTTTAACCTTAGCCCTCGGCTGTGCGTGTCACTGCATGAGCCTCACACCATCAAGTGATGTTGGAGTCGCTCTGAGCAGATGCTGAGAGAAAACAAGTAATAGCGCAGTCAGTGATCATTAAGCAGATTTGTTTGCTGGATATTCAGCTCACTATTCAACGCTATTCGATTTAGAAATCCAGGCTAAATTATATTTCCTCAAAAAAACATGCTGGCAATTGCAAATCAATAGTGTTTCCAAGACTCGTGGTTATTTCACCAACCCAATAGTTACCAGAAGTAATAATGAGAGCCAAAACAGCAATTTCCATTACATCTGCCTGAGAGCCGATCTTTCTGCGGTTAAGTGTTGCCTGCTGAAAATATTACTTTAACTTCACACTAATTTCCCAGGATGGCGTCCCTCTCCCTGTCTCGCAAACATTATCAGATACTCAACTAATTTCACCTGAAATGGTTAAATGAATCCTGCGACAAAGGCTATTTCCTCACACATACACATGAAAATAAATATCTGAGCTTTTGACAACTGTTTCATTTGCTTGTACTATGCAGCTGCACTCAAGAAGAAAAGGACGGGTCAATATCAGATTGACCTCTAACAGCAGAGACTGAATATTACATCAGGACTCTAGGCTGAGGATTTAATTGGGACATTCACACTGAAGAAAAAAAGGAGCATTGTTGCTGGGATATTATGATTTTGATTGATACTGTTCTCGCTGAAGGTATCTTTTTTTCATGCCTTTGGAAAGATGAGTCATCGCTTATATAAACTCTGTTGAAAGACCAACTTGGGGAGATAATGTGGCGATTTTACAGACGGTACTGATGTTCCCAAAATAAAGACTGTCCTGTGCTGCTATTTGGTGTCTTTGTTTAGGTTTAAAGAAAAAGGAGAATAGAGGAAACAAAGAGCGAACTGCAGTTTTTGTCTGCACAGGATTCATTTACACAGTCTCAGAGGATTTCTGTTTGGAGATACCTGAATTTAAAGCGAGATTTAAAAAAAAGAATCAACTCTTACTGCATTTTTGAGCGCTTGAACGTACATTATTTTGATTATCATACCCAGCTTTCTTTCTGATCACATGACAATGTTGATATTTGATTCTGATTGGTCAAAACCTTTAATTCTGAATGACATAAGTGACACCTGAGTGTTCATATCATGCTAGAGTCCATTGGATTTAGTCATTTTAGATGTGCTGGTCTGGAGAAGCCAGGCTACCTTAACACTAACCTATACAGGCGGGGTGGTAATAACAAGCAGTACTATAGAAGAGCTACACATCTGCATTGGAACAACACATTGCTGAACACAATAAAAGGTGTCATGTAGGAGGGTCAGTGTACTTGGTGGCCAATAGATTTTCATTTTCAAAGGAGAAAAGTAGGGAATCAGAAAATGAAAAACATCGTACCATCATCAGTGACCAAAGGAGCCCAATTTAGATCTTAAATCTGGAAATAATCCTCATAAGGGGTTTTATCCACCCATCGTTTCACCAACTTATCCATCAATTTATCATCCATCCATCCATTTGTCTGCTTTTCTGTCTTATCCGCCAATCAATCCATCCATCCATCTATCCATCAAAACAAAAACTCTAAAGTTGTATTTTCCCCTCACAGTCCAGTTTAGTTGAGTACAGTACGGTACAGGAAACTGTGATCTTGTTGCATTTCCAAAGCAGACTGTACTCTCTCCTACACAGGAAGTATGTTGTCTGTGTCATCTCCACCAAATGACTCAATTGTTGGCATTCAAGTGAACAGATCAGACTGTTCAGACCACTGGTGCGAGGAGCTCATCTCGCCAATGATTCTCAGCAAACCATGAGGATCTCAGCCAAAAATAGGCAGAGATGTGATTGTTGAGGCTGTTTTTGCTTCATGTTGAGTTTTTTGATGCCACCACCATGAAAAATACAGAATGATTGTACCTCTGGAATGCGTTCGAGGAACAGTCTTATTGTTATTTCACTGTGGAGAGACCCTTTTTGTCTGCGCATGCTTTTATTCTGAAGTTGTGTCTCTTACAGTCATATGGTGAAAGAAGTAACTTCCACTGCTCTTTACTTGAGCTTAAAAAAGTGAAACAGGTTTGGTACACAAATATCTCGTACCATATCACAATAAACTACCTGATAGTAGACTCAACCTAGACTCAGAAACAGGTCACGACCTTCAAATTTGGCTCGGACACAAGTAATAAGACTCTACACAGACCATGACACAGGTGATAAGGACTAGAATCAGACTAGTAAGCATAATGAAGACTAAACTTCGACTCAGACACAGGTTAAAGGGACTCATTCGAGTTCCTCTCTTGTAACTCAGCCGAGTTGTAGATTTGATTCAAGTTCCTCTCTATTGATTTGAGACTGACTTGGACTTGGACACAGGTGACAAGGACTCAGCTCAGGCCAAACACAGGTCATGAGGACTAGTCAGACTTGGACAGAGAAAAGAAGGACTAAAGTTGACCTTTGACATGGGTGATGGGGACTCGACTCCTACTTAACTCGCATTCCTCTTTGATGATTGGAACTCCATGTGGACTTGACTCAACTTAAAATCCTTCCTTGATATTTGGACTAAACTTGATGAGGACTTGTTGACTTGGACTGAGGAAACAAGGACTGAATATGATCTTGAACAAAGGTTATAGGGACTTGGCTTGAATTTCTAGGACTTAATGCAGACTCGGTCTCAACTTGAGTTCATCTCTGGTGATTCGGGCTCAGCTTGAACTCAGACACCGGTTGCTTGTTTCAAAGTGACTCAAATTCCTCTTTACAAACCTGAATGACGACTAGTTAGACTTGGAGAGAGGAAAGAAGAACTACATTTGACACAGGTGATGGGAACCCAACTCATACTTAACTTGCATTCTTCCTTGATGACCTGAACTCCTCGTGGACTTGACTCAATTTATAATCCTTCCTGGATTTTTGGACTAAACTTGATGAGGACATGTCAAACTTGGACTGAAGACTGAATATGATCTTGAACAAAGGTTATGGGGACTTGGCATAAATTTACTCCAAGTGACTAGGACTTAATGCAGACTTGGACTCAAGTTGAGTTAATCTCTGGTGATTCGGGTTCAGCTTGAACTCAGACACTGGTTGCTTGATTCAAAGTGACTCAAATTCCTCTCGACAAACCTGAATGATACTACTTAGACTTGGACAGAGGAAAAAAATGACTTAATTTGACATGGGTGATGGGAACTAGACTCATACTTAACTTGCATTTCTCCTTGATGACTAGAACTCCACGTGGACTTGACTCAACTTAAAATCCTTCCTGGATATTTGGACTGAACTAGAACTTGGACACGGGTAATGAGGACTTGTTGACTTGGACTGAGGAAATAAGGACTAAATATGATCTTGGGGGACTTGGCATGAATTCCACCCCAGTGACTAGGACTTAATGCAAACTTGAACTCAACATGAGTTCATCTCTAGTGATTCGAGCTCAGCTTTAACTCAGACACCGGTTGCTTGATTCAAAGTGACTCCGATTCTTCTCTACAAACTTGGACCTGTCTCCCTGACTCGACTCAGACTTGTGGTTTGATGACTGGACTACAACACTGGCACATTTGTGCAGGTAAAATGTTTTTTGTTTTCACTTCCTGTCAAGATTCCACACCAGGCTTACATCCAGCAAAAATCAATACCACCTCTTTACACTGAGCAGTCCTTTGTGCAATTAAAAGCCCTGTCCGACTATTAGAGATACTTTTAGCGCTAAAAAGAACAACATCCCTCACTTGGTTTCCTCCCAGAAGACTTGCGTCTGTCTCGACACAGACTGATTTAGAGCTTTTTATTACCTTAAATCTCTAAGTTGTCATTGTTATGGATGCGCGCACTGAAAGAGATACGTTTGGGCCTCTGTCAATCAAATGAAACGACAATGTCACGTTGGATTGAGTCCTCGGAAAGCAGCTAAGGTCAGCAAAGAGGAGTATGATCTCGTGTTTCTCTTTTGTCAGTTTGTGAAAGCAAAGATCTGTCCTCAAGACTATAAAATGTAATCCAGCTAAAAAGGAGTGTAGGAAGATGAAAAGGCTTTTTTATTTGGCTTTGTTCTCTGTGTACTCGTCTTATCCAACCTTTTGTTTTGCCTGGAAGAGGGTAAACAAATGACACAAAGCCGAGTGGAAGTCTCAGAGATAAATCCTCAACCTGTGGTTTCGCAGAGGATTGAGCTTTGGAAGAAGGGACAAGTTAAGGCATGTGAAGTGACCCGGTCCACATTACCCCTGTCACTATCTGTATTTCCCAGCTTGGCCTGATAGATCCACGGGCCCCTCTGCTGACAGAGATAATACAGGAACCGAGAGAAAGACTGTTTTGTGACGGCATCGAAAGAAGCAGCGGGGAAAAGGCGAAGAACTGGGAGGGGAAAGTGCATGACTCAGCAGAAGGTGCCGCACCATTAAAATTAAATTTACAGCTGGTTTCAGACAAATCTCTAAGCTCTCCGTGGCTTTAGGCAGGGGCAGCTGGGCATTTGGAGGACATTACAAATTGACACCCTACTTCTTGGGACTACTGAATCATTTATTACACCTACCACTACTTAAGCTGTCGAAGCAGTGATAGGTTTGGCACTGTGTTGTCCACAGTTAATTTATCAGGGATGAGCAGCCTGCTGCACTGTCTGCCCAGTCCACCACTGTCGAATCTTTCTCAGTCTGTAAAAACATCAAAATCTACAGCTTTCATTTTATCAGTGAAGCAGATGCTCTCGCTGTAGCATGTAACAAAGGCTGTTTCTGCTTTGAATAATCAATAACCTAATGTACACCCACTCACAGGTTACTGTTTCTGCGTGAAGTCGTAACAACCTCTGCAGTCGTGGTTTTTGGCGAGCTTCTTCTTTGACAAATAGTGCAGCAGCCCAGCGGAACCAAAGGGGATAAAGTTACAGAGAGAACAAGTCAGGGAGGGAAATTTATCATGTGATCTGACAAATAAGAAAACAACAAATAAGTCGGAGCGTCAACGGGATAAATAAACGAGAAACCATGACAACAAGAAATAACTCCTGACCCTGTTACCAGGAAAACAAGCAGACCCAGGGATTTAGAGATGAGTCTGAGCACCGTAGGATGAGTTTATTCTAAAAATGAACCAGCTCGAGTTTAGTTCATACAGTCATTAAAATCAAATTTTAACACATTTTACTAATTAAACAGAAAAAAATTGCAGCTCTGAAAGCTTCAAAATACTCATTTGACTTTAGTTTGTGGGCTGAATATCCGACTAAATGTTCTGACTTTAAAACCCACTCACATGGAAAATCTGCCACGTTAAGAAAAAGATGTGTTTGATGGTTTTCACACCCCTGTAATAAAAGGACATTTACAAACAGACCCACTGAGGGAAAGGGACCAGTGCAATTAACAAAACTCCACAGACTTTTGAGTCTATAAAAAACAGATCCTAAAGCCAAAGTCAACTCCAAAGCACCACAAACCTATCAATCATGAATCGATCTTTATTTATACAGATCTATTACCAAATTAAACCCAATGTAAAGATGGGATAACATTGAGCCACTGCCATGAGTGTAGCACTTTATCGAGTTACAGTGAAGAGGAAAACTTCCTTTAACAGGCAGAAACCTCGAGCAGAACCACACTCATGTTAGACACTCATCTGCTGCTACTGCATTGGGTTTAGAGAGGAGAAAGCAGGAGGTGTAAAAAGAGAGTGTGGACAGAGGTGAGACTGACAGACTCTGCAGACGTCTGCAGTAGCAGTCCTGAACAACCTACGGCATGATGGAGCTCAGGGACTCCCAGAAAAGACTGTGTTAGTGACTCTAATGGGACAGGATGCTGACACAGACTGATAGAGGATAGAGAAACCAATATGAACTAGTGACCAGGAGAACCCCTACGCCAACTGAGGGAGGATTCCAGATTGGACTCGTTGAGCTGGAGCGAATCAAGACATTCAATATTTGATGTAGTACATACTGCTGTAGGGTTAGAGTTATACAGACAGACTACCACATGTGGTACAAATGGATTTATTCATGAATTTTGTCAGTTTTTATACAGACGGATACACCAAATAGCTCTTTCAAACACACACCTCCTCATTAATGCATAAACAGACCCAATCTATCTTATCTGAATAGAAAAAGACCAACTATTAAATCAATGTAAACCACTGACTACTCTGTCCTGTAATTCAGTCCCTGAATGTCAATCAATAAAGTTAACCCTGAGGCTAACAGAAGCTTAGGTTCTCAGAGTCACATAGCATTAGAACGTAGGGAATCACTAGTGGCCCAACGTCATGATCTTATTGCGATTTTTAACATTTTGCAAGACAGTGAGAAGACAATATATTGCGATTTTTACACTAAAAAAAAAGGCTTAGCTAATTTAGCCTGGCATTATTATGTTTGTCTTATTTAAGCTGTATTTTATTTTCATGTAGCACACCTTACAAACCTTATATATATATATTTGTTGGACTAACTTTCTCCTGCTCTATGATGTCCCCTCTGAACAACTTCACTGGACAAACAGTTGATTTTATTTTTCCATTATCATAGATTTGACTTCATATTTGCAATTAATTTGAAAAATCAATACTTGGTAAATGAGACTATACGATATATCACCAGACAAAATATCACGATACTATGCTGTATCCATTTTTTCTCCCACCTCTATTAGAACGACTGAAACAGTTCAGAAACATCTGAGATTCAAACGTGAAGCTGGAAAGTTCACCATCATAGTCATCACCACAGCTGGTTCTTTGGAGGTAAAGCTGGGTCTCGTTCACTTAAAAATTAAAACTAATATTGTAGTTCCAAATTATTCTACCCAGCGTAAGTGAGTATGCAAATTAAAGTGGACCAAGAATTGACCCCTGAGGGACGCCACATGTAAGTAGGGTAGAGGATTAGAGAAATTCTGTCTTTAAAACACAGTTTAACAGGAAATTATGAAAGTTTGCGGCTCTGGCGGTCTAACTCTAATTAGTTCAGAGACCACTCTGAAAGACAAAAGTAAGAACCAAGGAGTGCTGCACAGGTAGCACCAGAGAGACTTTCTGATTGGTATCCAAGAAGTTTGGATCTGTATCGGGAAAGGATTTTAATCATAAATATAGGTAGAACTGACTCTAAGGGAAGTTAGAACCAGCCGAGCAAATACAGAGGTCAGCCCAAAGAGAGCTCAGAGCACATCATCTGGAGTGCTCGTGATAGCTCCTACCTGGTAACAAGTAAAACCAGGGTGAACATGTTACCAGGGAAACCAGAGAAAGACATGTGCCATCCCCTCCTCACTGCGCAGATCGTTTCTGTCTTGCTGCTGGACGCTAGGTGAGATTATGAGCTAAATTACTCCTGAGTCATACAGCTGTGCGATGAAAAGCTTTTATCATTCCAGAAAAAGAGAATTTTTAAGTATCCAAAACCAGCAGACGGGGAAGGAAAAGTAATAAAAAGGAATATGCGAGTAACCTGAAGGGTGCTTGTGTGATGTGGATGTGTGCACACACCCATGCTCGAGCTGATGAATTTCCTCTGCAGACTATGACCCCTGATTAAACACACAAATTAAACGCATAACCAAAACTTGGCTTTCCCTGTTGAAATATTACTAGAAACCTGAGCTTTCCAACATTATGCAGAGAAATTGATTTTTTTTTTCTTTTTTTGTGAAACATTACCATAATACCCTTATATCTGTCTGCACAAATTAATTACTTCCATTACAGCGGAGCTTAGCAGAATGGATTTGCATTTTTTGGCCTTATAGCAAAAGCCACTCTCTCCTTTTTTGACTTTTATTCATTAGGGCTTCACTCAGGGATACAAGATGAACCCAAATTTGGGGTTTTGTGCTCTCAAGCTTGACAATATTTCCTATCAATTTGTGACTTTTACTCTCTTTCCTTCATGGAGCGGGGCTTTTGCTGCAGGTCGACCTAACTGTGTTATTTGTCTCATCCAAACAGAGTAATGAACCATCCTCTGCAAATTTAACAATCACAGTACTTGAAATGTTTCTGTTTGTGCATTCGCCTTGTTTCTCTGGAAAACAAGTGATAAATAGTAAAGAAGAAAAAGTGGAAACATGTCACATTTTTAGGCGTGAAAGTCTGCGAAGACTCTTGTATTCTGACAGAACGCAGCAGGAGGAGGTAATAAATCTGTGTTATATTCCTGCAGAGGCTTGGATGGGTTTCGGCAACAAAAACAAGTCATAAAAAATAAATATTTTCGCTGCAAAAGTCATTTATCATGAATCAAAAAAAAGAAGGTAGCAAGGGCTTTTGGAGCCGCATCCTTTAGTGTCAAATCTTTCGAGAGGGAAGGCCGGTGAGTGTGTTTTGATTGACAGCTCTAACCAGTAGGAACACAGAGGCGCAATGTGAGCAAAGCTCGCACCGAACGAGACAAGGACAGACAACATCATGTCAGCAGGACAATTGAGCAATGCAAGTGTACTTCAAAGTTTCAAGCTTTCCACCGTCTGAAAGACGACCAATACGGCGAGAACCCTGCAATACAACGTTCGTCCTGTTTGTCGGAGGTCAAGAGCGCTGTCAGACGCCCTTCATGTGTCGTGTTGAAACCACAGCAAGGTTGTAGAGAATCTGTTGAGCGAGGGAACACGGATGTTTATATGCCATCACTTTATATCATCCTGCTTTTTTAGTTTAAGGGGTCTGAAGACAAAATATTATGTCTTTTTCTCTCTTTTTTTTAAATGCCTGAAATTAGTCTCCAGTATGAGGGCTTGAAGGGTTTAGGCTATTAACTCTCTTTTGTGTTGTCGTTGCATGTGGAGTTGTGAATGTTAAAATAAATGTTAATCCGGGGAAAATGAAGTTGGAACAAAAGCAAAGATAGGTCAGACTCCGCATGTTTTACCCGTCAGTGTCGAAGAATAAATTATCAACACTGTGACCCTGACTGCAAATGAGAGAACCGACAGGGAGACGTGTTTTAATGTTTTTATGAAGCCACTGTTCCAGATTTTATGACCGCTGGAGGAAAGAGAATAAAAGCGCTAAACACAATTCTGTTAACACTCAACACACTGACCCAAATACAGGATTTTTTAAATCTCAAAATACACACCAATCTCAGTCAATCAAACTTTATTTCAATGGTACAGATACCGTACAAATTCTATCTCTGTGTGCTTTTCAACAAGAGCTGGTCTGAACCATACACTTCAATACATTCCCAAAGACCCAACATCAAGATAGCATAGCGTGAAGTCTCAACTTAATCCACTATGAGAGGCAACATTTAGTTTCAGCTGCAAGGAAAAAACTGCACCTGAAAGTTTTTCCTGAAATGCATCAAAGATGTTCGTGTTATGTTAAAATAAAAGTCAAACTGCATTGAGAGGTTGTTTTTCTTTCACATTGCAACTACATGCTGATCTGTTCTAAATTAACAAAGCACACTTTGTTGTAGTTGTAGATTTTGTAAAGACTAATAATGTATTTAAATACAAATAAGTTTACTGTAAAGTTTTGTGACAATATGTCAATTTTACAGTAACATAATGACAACCCTGCTGCCAGTTCTTTACTGTTATTTAAAAGGATATATATATATGAAAAAAAAAAAAAACAATAAATAAAACATACTGTGTTTGTCATTAACAGTACAAAACTGGACATTTTGGTGACAGTAAAAATATATCAATTTTACAGTAACATAATCGCAACCCTACTGCTAGTTCTTTACTTTTAGTTTACAGGACAATATTAAACAGTGTATATTTGGGCTTTCCAAATGAAATGGCAATATCTGCGATAACAATGCATGACCAAGGCCAGCTGCTACCATCACTGCTATAACAATTCCCAGGGGGACGAAGGGACGTGGTGCAAAAGCAGCTCGAGTTAACAAACAGCTGATACAAAAAGCAGATCCAAGGTGAAAACCAGTCATCCTCCGATAAACAGATTTTTTTAAAACTCCCATAACAAGGTTTTTAGCATTATTGAAATAGGCTGGAATATAAATTGATGCATTTTTATGATACATAAAAGCAAACAAGACCATTAGCGACAGGACTGACAAGTTTCATATTGTCATTTTTTATGCCGCTAACTGGTGTGAGGGGGGAGATGTCAGCTAGGCCCTTTTTCACAATATCTGCAGTAAATATTCTCAATAAAAGGAGCATTTGACTATCGAATGTGTGCTGAATGAGAGTGTCTGTCAGAAGATACTGTATGACTTAAGCATGTGCAGGACAATATAGGCAAAGAGTGTTTTGTCCAGAGGGGGGCGCCACAACTGACACAAAGTGAAAGTTCCTCAAAGGAGCTTTAAATACTTATTTGTACATGGTTCAGATACCATTACTAATACCACAGAGGTGCTTCATTTAAACACTAGACAAAAGCCTGGATATGGATAGAGAGATGGATGTATGTTTTTATTTATGTTTCATTTTTTATCCCAAAATTCAGTCAAACTTCCCCGAGTACTTAAAACTTTCTCAACTTTATTAAAAGACAGAAAAGTGTTGTCTTGGACGTGCTAATTCCCCCAAAATAAAATAGTCCCAAGTTGGTTAATTTAGTCCAAATTACTAAAGTAATTTGCTGGATATTGTGGGCTGCACACAGGTGGTGAAGCCATCCATAGTTTGTTGTTGATAGCTTGTGGATTTCTTTAAAACCCCTGATAACTAAGCATTAGGATTTCATTTCATCAGGAGGAGAGAGTTGGAGCGAATGTGGCAACTGATCATACACTGATTTTGTCTCCCATGGAGATTATTTCTAATATTATATGTTGGTAACAGAAAATGAAAGTTAAACCTCCACCGGGAATAAGTGCTATGTAGCTAAAAGTTGAGTAGCCAGTCGAAAAGCTGCTGAAAGATTTGGTAACCTTCACCTTCTCAGAGTTTAATTAAGTGACTATCACTTGAATCCTCTGAGTACACAGAACCTTAAATAGAATATTTTAAAAATACATAATCGTCGGCCTGATTGCGAAGGGAAATTCATTGCTTGAAGCCTTTTTTTTTTTTTTGCACTGCTGAACCATGAAGTCCAAACTCAATGTCAGTTTTATAATATAACTGCTCTCCTTTGAAACATAAGTGGGTCTCTATTCAACACATAGTTAAAGGCTTTTATTGAGCCACTGAGCAGTGCTGATTTGGCTCATTTTCAAGACACACTTCCACACATCAACAGTGATTTAGAGTTTGATTGTTGGACATCTGTTTTTCCGGGTTTTGGAGAATATTTACTGAGAAACAGAGCTGGAGCCAATCCCTGGCGTTCATCCCCCACTATAGACGAGGGATTTCGAGGCCCTTTAGAAACAGTGATTGACAGTCATGTTAAATAACCGAGAGCTTCCAGGAGGGCCGTCTTCCCTCGTGGTACGGCTGGCTGTAATTTTCTCTGAATCTGGTGCGAGCGTTCCCCTGTTCCTCAGCCCTAATTTAACAGTCCTAAAACACCTCGGTGCACTCGGTGCCGAACAAAAACCAAACATTGCTAATGCCAAGTTAATTAATAGAACCCCAGCTGCCTGGGCCTCAGAAAGACCTGACAATGCCAAGGAGGAAATATTCAGCTCCACACACGTCTATTGTGACAGTAATGATTTGGTGTCAATGAGAAATGCCCTTATTGCTCTTCTCATCTGCTTTGTTAATTTTGTTTAGAAAGTCATTGCTTTCCAGGAAATGCTCTGATTAATTTCAGTATCACGGCTCACGGGAGCTTCCAGGTGCAAACAGATCAGAAGGGAGTCATTTCTGCCAGACAATAACTTTAACTCATTAATTCTTTTGTTGCTTTGTTTTGGAAATCAGATTTGTTCATCATTCTCATGACAAGAAAATTTCAGTCTTTAAGTAAGTTTTCTGTGTGTATAATTCCAACTTGTGCGACTGGTTTATTCATTTTCATCAGTTATTTACAGCTGCGTAAGAAAGTACCTCTATATTTCATCAGTTTAAGAAGCTGAGGCATTAAATGTAGTTTTATTTTCTTCTAAAATTCATAGTATTGAAATAAACAATTTGGTTTTAAAAGTTCTGCGAGGATTGTAGTAGCATGTGTATTTTGAGCTTGAAATGTTAACAATAATAATGGTCTGAACAAGCAGCAGAAACAAGCAGATTAGAAAACGTGTGTTAACCTAAATAGGACATTAGACAGGGCCAGGGTTGCCAGGTGTACAAGAATTACCGTATTTGTACGATAATTTTGCCCTCTGCACGATGTGCAATCAACAACTAAGAAAAAGGGCTACACGTACGATCATTTGATGTTTTTGTGAACGTGTGGTACAATGGGACAGTCTCAGTCTGCCAAACACTTTTTTAAAAGGTTTTTTATTTGCGAACCCTGAACGCATCTTTTACCACGTGACGTTTCTATCCAATCGTAGTTTGAGTAACGTTTGTCTCCGAACAACAAGCATGATTGGCTGTCAATCAAGCTCAGTCGGCAAGTCAGTCGGGGAAAAATGAGCAGCGCCGAAGAGGACGGTAATGAGCGGGAGCAGAATCCGTGTGTCAAGAGAAGTTGATTTTGTGTCTAAAATTAATTTCACTAAATTTCCTCATCAGTTGTCATGGATACTGTTTCAAAAAGTAGGTGGCCCCAAGGTGCCATTTTGCTCATTAGTTTCCACCTGTAATTGGTTTAAAGGGACGTATTTGTGTAATACAGCTGAGTTGGAGCTGCTGATTTTACGCTGCTGATGTGGGGCGGGACGGTGAATGACCACAAAACTGTAGCCAAGAAATTGTGAGTGCCTATAAGACACTAAACAGAGTGACTGTATGTGACTATCATGGGACAGTTTGATTGTTATTTTGATTTTGACAGGTGTACGATAACTTTCCCAAAAAATATGTTTAATTATATAGTACATATCAGCAGAAGCAAACTTTGGCAGATCCATTCATGGATTTGTACAAGACGCCTGTATGTTGATACTGATATGTATAACTGTGTGTCGTCTGCATAGCTACAGTAACTTATTTAGCTGTTTCGTATTCTCTTCAGTTACTAGGAGCATTTAGATGTAAATCAAAAGAGGCCCCAGGATGGAGCCATGCGGAACTCCACATGTAGTTTTTGTCTGCTCATATATAACATTACCATTGGACACAGTGTAGTCTCTGTCCTTGAGGTAGGATTTAAACCAGTTGAGTACTGTGCCACAAAGTCCCACACAGTTTTCCAGTCAGTCAAGCAGTGCGTTAAAAGCAGTGCTGAGATCCAGCAGTACATTACAACCAGAGGCGGCTGTGGCTTAGTGGGTCCTGCTGTCCACATCCTGAAGTGTCCTTGGTTGAGACTCTTGACTCCACTCACCTCCACCAGCAGCATGTGAATGGGATTAGTTAAGACTTGAGTAGAGAAAGGACTTTATAAACATAGTCCTTTTACCATTGGACTAATTGTCTGATTGTAGATCAATTTAATCACATAAACCACATTTTAGGTTATGTAAAATGCTCCAAAAAGATGTATATACAGTATCACTTTTAGCGCGTGTGGGAAAAAACACACAAAAAAGAACGTGACGCAAAAGATCATGACAGAAAACAAACATGAAGACATTATCACTAGAGACATCATAGAAAACTGTTGGATAAAGAGAAAGAGAAAAAAAAAAACAGAATATCACGAAGCCATGTAATCATAATGGACACAACATTAGAGGAGAAAAAAAAAAAGTAGGACACGGTTGCAGCAGCGAGAGATGAAACATGAATGCTGCCTTTGAGAAAATCATTGAATTTGAAATACCACTCTTTATCTCTCACTAACAAGAAGTTCCAGACCTTTTTTTCCCCACCCTTTCAGAAGTAATCTCCCTCTCCCTTCATCAGGGGACTTGGGTAATTGAAAGGATAGATAACAACATGTTTTCATTGGGTGCTAAGCTTTATCTAATCCAGTTTTGAGGGAAGATAATTAAAGGTCAAATGACTGACCAAGGTAGTGCTTTTTTTCACCGCGTTGCCCCGCTCTCTGATAAAACAGTGTTGCCCGATCATTTAATTGACTCTACTTTACATGTGCTACCTCAGAAATAGAGAGCGATATACGATTGTGGGAGGCAAGGTCATAAATCATCTACCCTGGCTGTAAACACTATCACTTAAATGGGATGGTAGATCTCGCCGCTGCTGTTAACAAATCTCCTTTGACCCGCAGAAACAGACCGGCATCCCCCCTCTGCTCAGCCCTGGACCATTTCACCAGAGAGCAGAAGCGGCGCCCGTGCCCCTTTCCATATCTGCCTCCTTAATTTTTCATATCCAGCCTCCCTCCTGATACGAAGAGGCAGGTCAAATTGAGAAACATTGCCCAGAGTATGGTAACTGTGGTCAGTTAATGGCTCTGAAATATGTAGGCATTTTCCTCTCTTCTCAAGCACGCATGCTATCGATTCCTCTGGGGCTCCATCAATCATGGCGATAACTCCGCCGTCACATAAGTTACTGAGAGCCATCGCTCAGACCCCGAGGCCGAGGGAGGACAGGACAGGAAGGGACAGAAATCTATGGGCTCTTTATCTCTACAGTTTGTTTTATTCCTGCCTCTGTGTTGTCCTCACCACCAGCCAAGTACATGACGACATTAAGAGCCAATGAATCAGCTGGCATCAATACTTCCAGGCTAATTGTGTAAATTAAAGTGTCTCCCCGTTTATCACCTCCGATAATAAGTTGCGTCGCATCAAAATCTCCCAGGTCTTTGACGTGAATATGAATTAAACTCAGAGTTTGTGTGCAGTCTTTAGAAAGAAACTAAAAGGGTCTGAGCTGAAGGCACTTCTCCACAGATACAACCTTTTAAACTTGGAAAAAGTTGTTACTAATATAAAAAATATATGAATGTATAATAGAAAATCTCACAAGGACCATTATAGAAACCTAATTCCCCAAAAGTTGGGACGCTATGTAAGATGCTGATTAGACCATCAACGTGAAATATTTCCCCATCGATGCCTGAAAGAGGATTTTAGCCCCTCAACAGTTTGAGGTCTCCTTTGTCATATTTTCTGTTTCGTGATGCAAAACATTTTTTAATGAGTTTCATTTCGTTTCATTTGTGCGAGTGAGTTACACGTTAAGTCAATGCAAAGACACGATTAGACACTCGTACTACTCTGGCGGCACAATTGACGCGAACTGGGTCAGTTATTCGCTCAAAGTAAGCAGGCACGAATTCGTGAGAGTTGAAAATATCTCATCTTGAGTGGATGTTCGCGATAACCAATCAGCATATAGGTTCCTGGGTGACTGGAAGATGTTTATCGTTGTGAAAATATACACATAAATCCTCTTACTCCTGTCAAATTCACACATCTAGATACGTGCGAATGAAGCAAGTAGTCTTAGATGATATTTGGTGTGAGCACCCCATAACAATTGCAGAAAGGGGGGACTTAGAGCCGTGAGATCCTTTCTCAAACCTCAATCGCAATCTTGCCTGGCTTTTTAAGCAGGAGGATTGTGGTCCGTGATTTCCAAAAAATGTCAAAGTTTGATTTTAAAGTTCACAAAACAGTTTTCCACTTTGCCTCAGTCAATCTAACGGAAGTTGCAAGTATTTCAAGATCGTGTTTGTTTTGGCTCTTCTTTGGAATAGTTTTAAGCAGTATTTATGGATGCAGTCACCAACTGTGTTCACAGACAGTGGTTTTTCATAGCCCATGCAGTGATTTCCACTACAGAGCCACATCTGTTTGCATGAGGCTGCACAGACCAACATCATCCATCTCAACTTTTTAAATCTTTTAAAGAAAGTCTTTCATTGAACCCCCAACTCTCATGCAGTTTTCCAAACTGTTTTTGGAACATGGTGTTGGTATCTAATGAGCATTTTTTTTTTTTTTTTTTTCCATGTCAACATTTTACAAAGCCACCCACATTTTCTGAATCTGGGGTTGTATTTGGGGCCGACCCTAACCCTAACCCTACACTACAAAAAAAAACTGCATGAGAACATGCATTTACTTTACCATCATGTGAACGTTTTTTAGCCATGTTTGTTTGAAAAGTTCACAAATTGGTTTCTATCTTGCATCTTTCTCACCCAGCTTTTTTTTTTCTTGTTTCAAAGTAAATCGTTCAAAATTCATGAAGCTGCTGTTGTCAAACTTATTTCAACAGATCAAAAGTAAGAAATTCATAAAATCGCATGTTTGCTACAACTCATTGTCAAAATTCTGTGAATTTTGCCAATTTTTTTTCTTGACTTGGATGACTCAAAGATTTATTATTCATAAAGGGTTAGTTGAGAGGAAAAAAAAAAAAAGTCCCAAAGTTAGATGAACAACTCAAAGTCGGGGAAAAGTTTGGTACAAGACTTTGGCAAGCACATAAATTAGACATCCTATTACACGGAAAAGTAAAAGATTGGTTGGAAACTCTGTATTTATTAAAATAAATATTCAGATCTTTGAGATTCAAACCTTCATATGCCGTCCAGGTAAAGATGACTAACTTATTATGACACATCCTTTCTCTAACATGAACAATCCCACTTTAGATCAACGTCTTCAAAGGTACTTGAATTGCATTATAACTTTAGCTACTTCACTCATAAAGTGTCTAAAACTGTAAAATATGCAAAGAAGTTTTAAAGTATTCTGATTTATGCTCAGAGAAGCACCTCAGAAGATTGTCAGGATGTTTCTTTAGCCTTAATATACTTCTGTCTTGTGAGACAAATTCATCTGTTCCTCCTCTCTGTTATTCAGCGTGTGCTTTGGAAAGAGCCTTCCTGATCTACTGCACAAATAACTCATAAAAAATACATATGGTCTTTCACTCTCTGTGTGCTCTGTGTTTGTGATTTTAAAAACATATTTAAGTTGTTTGTCTCACTTCAAAGTGGAAGAGGAGACGGGTCACCATGCTGTAAAGAGCCACCGAGAATTTCATCAGGCTGCTTCAGAGGACAGCTTTCATGTCCTGTGATATAGTCTGTTCACTAGTCCACACATATTTCCATTTCAACTCCAGCACAATCCAAAAAACAATGAATACTTATCGTCTGCAGATACTTTGGACTGTAAAGCCTCGACTAAATCAACATCCACACTTTCAAATCCTTCATCATTGTTTTTTAGCACACTTTGTTTGAGTTTCTTCGAAATCAATACAATTAATTTTCCTTTTGTTATATATTTGGTGTGATTGACAACCTCTCAACTTCTCTGGCACTTTCATAATAGAGCTGGTGCGGTAAATCCCCGATATCGTGTCGTGCACACAGTTTAAAAAACCTGAGACTGATTTGCAAGCTGTCTTTGACCCGGGTCTTTGATGCGAGCCTGTGCAAATGTCACTCAATGCATGATACAGCAAAGAGGGAGCTGGCACGCACGCACACATACGGCGGCCGCGTAGTATAATGTTTATTTTAAAGTGAATTTGATAGCTTTGTAAAAGGAGGCCTCTTCTGTCTCTTCTTTCAGCCAGCTGTGAGTAAACAAGTGGCCATTGTCTGATTGCTTTGCTGATGTCAAAGCTTTCCCCTGAGACCCACATCAAATATTCATAAGGCATGTTTTTGAAATGCAAGTGCGGTCATATCATGGAGTGAGTTGTAGAGGAGCGGCCTCAGTATCAGTTTTTTACAGGATGGTTTAATCTGGACGACATTACCAGCATGTCTTTCCGCTCTTCCGTATTAAAATAAAGGCTCGGACTGGATTTTTCCTTTCAGACCTTTTACTTTTAGACCTCTACTTGAGCTGATCTTGGGTATAAATAAAACATTATATAGGGTAAAATAGGACTTAATGAAAGGGTACGAGTGAAAATAAATAATTTGCTTCCTCGTGTTTTCTATTGTAATCTGGACACACAGGTTGTCCATATCCACAGGGAAAGAATCAGTACAGAGCAAAGTTTTCTGTAAAGGAGTAAACAATTTGGTGTTTAACTGTAGAGAAAATTGGCAGTCAGGGGGTCCAATTGGGACGCTTCCAAAAAAAATTTATGCCGGTGTTTTGCTTGCATAACTTAGAGAGTCTTTAGTCTGTGCACAGCAGGTCGGCTGAAAACACAAAATGTCATTTTCTGCAGGCTGAATTCAACAGACCTTGAGTAAACTTTGTAACAATACCAGGTTTCTGGGCAAATAAAAAAGGACCTTGTCAGTTAGCTTGAGACGATACTAACTCAAGGAGAAAATGCATTGCTAACCAAGGCATCGTTGGATTTTTCATTCAGGGTCTATTAAAATCTGAATTTTGTTGGCTGCCTCCGGTTAAGTGTGCCTAGAAAGTACACCTACTGGGTTCAAGTACGAATGTGATGATCATAAATTATTGAGTAGAAGCAGAAGTGTTTACAAATCCATCCATCTTTTCTTTACCCCTTATTCTGTACAGGGTCACGGGGACCTGAAGCCTGTCCCAGCTGTCATTAGACCTGAGGTGGGATACGTCCAGAACAGGTCCCCAGTCCATCACAGGGCTGACACAGAAATACGAACAGGCAATGTAGAGTGATCAATAACCTGACAGGCTTAAACCCATGTATGCACAGGCAAGTCCAACGAGAAAGGCCACTGTCCAGCCTGGGATTCAAACCAGGAACCTTCTTAAACTAGAGTGAATAATCCCTGAAATTACAGTCAATGCACGAGCAGGAGTAAAGGTGGGGTAGGCGGGATCTGAGGAGGTGCCAGTTTTTGGGAGAAATCTTGAATGTAAACTCTTCCCCTCCCAACCAGTTTTCCCCTCAGCTCCTCCTCTCCCCTCCCTCTCTGCTCCAGCAAGCCCCGCCCACAAACAGACGCTCCTGCTCACTCGTATCGTTTTAATTAAATTCAGATATAAAGCAGATAAATACTTCAGATCATTACAAATGGGGCCCAGTCAGCGTGAAAGTAAAAGCATTGGTGCTACTGTAGATGCCAACAGACTACCAGCAAACACAATGTTTGCAGGACTTCTACAACTAGGATAAAGTGACATAGTCAAGGACCCGAGGTCAACAGTTTAGTGCTGCTACAACACGCAGCAGGTCCATTTGACAAGAAACACTTCTGTTACAGACACTTGTCTTACTTTGTTAAAGCGGTTTACCTGTCCAGCAGAAAGGTTACAGGGTCTGTAAGATCTGAAAGCGTCCCCCATCATTGTTGACCCGGCTTTTTAGCTCTTGTCCGGGTGGTCTACCTCCTATTTAAGCACCCGTTATTCACCAGAGTCTTCCTTATATACTTTATTTTCTTGCTTGTGTTGGCAGTCGTGGTCAAAGGAGGATTCAGACAAATTTCTGTACATTCTGGTTGGTTTCTACTGTCCGATATTGAAGCACGCTAACTTTGTTTGGGCTCATGAACGTTATTCAAGAACGTAGAGCGTGCCTAACAACACAAGGGAGCAGCGTCTGCCTCACAACCAATCAGGTTGGGGAGGTGGAGAACGGCTTTGTTTACAGTCAGAATGAGCGGACTGCTCAAAAATGTTAAAATGTTGACTACACAGACATAAGAGAACACAGCGATATTGTTAAACTACCAATTGTCATCAATAACTAGTAGCTATTTACTGATATTGAAAGCTTTTTTTGTGTATACACCACAAAAAAGATGCTTCTTTAACAGAAGCACCTACCCCACCTTGAACTTCGTGAATCCAGTATTGTAGCTCAATCATAACCACAACAAACTAACTTATCATGAGTGCGATTGGCCGTCTGCTCTCAGGGATATTTACATCCCACTGGGTTGGATAACTGGCACAAATCGCTCCATATTCTTGGATAAGTTCTCCTGGATTTGTTGTTGTTTCAGATATATTAACACAGAGGCAAAGTTGTGACTCTCCATTAGCATTCCTGGACGGTATGCATATGTTATTGTGTCCCATTTTGCTCTTGTAAACAAACAGCGGGGAAGGAGAGTGGTAAAGACATCCTCCTTTCAACAGGAAGCAGCAGGGGTTTATGGGAAACGGCACAGGTGCAAGTGAGTTATCAACTCGCTACAAGTACAGCTGTCGACTGTGTGATTGATGCCTCACAGTGCTACTCCCTGTAAATAAGATTGGAAACCAAATAGTCTGCGCTGTTTCAGTGTAATGGAGAGAAAAGGGAAATAGAAAAAAAGGTGAGTGTTTGTGTGTCAAAATTGGAGATGGAATAAAACTGCGGCTATTGTCTGATGACAATTTCACCCCTCAGGGCCAACGGTGCATATTCAGGGCATGCAGGGGAGCTGGTGGATGTATTGATAAGTGATGAATGATGTTTGTGCCTTTCAGTGTCCTGGTCGTTGTTCACAGAGATACAGGGATGGAGAGATAAGGGTTAAGGATGAAATTTTATTTTCATTCATGTGCAGATTTCTCTTTACAAAGACAAACAAAAAGCTTAATCACCGTTACACAATCGCCAGTGGGTTCCAAATTGTGTTCAGCCACTGTTTTCTACTTTTTATGCCGTCTGCACAGACAATTTTCCTTCAAGTAATTTTCCCCGAGTCTGTTCAGCCAGTCTGGTCAATACTCAAACTACAAATAGAGACTAAAACAGACATGACATCAAGAATCTACTCAACAATTTCTTTCAATTATTCATCACCAAATCTTCATCATTATTCAAAATTATTTCCATGTTTCTCGACAGTTTCGACACTGAGGTGGAGAGCTGTTGGTCATGAAGGACTACGGTTTAAAAACAGCTTTAAGAGCCGTTTATGTTTTTGTCCAAATGATCCAGAGCCTGAATTCCCATTACTGGTTAAGCTGAGGTTGCTCAGGGTTCAAACCCTGCTCTATTACGGTAAGATGGATCACAAACAACTTAAACCAGATCATACGACCTTTGGAGATTTGAAGTAATCCATGGATCTTAATGGACTTGGATCTGTCTGTTACAGCAGGAGGCCGGGAGGGAACCATCAGACTTCTAATCAGATTTTAATATTAAGTATTTTTTGGGTGATTTTTGCATTTAATTGATAGCATAGGGTAAAATGTGGAGAGGACATGCAGCTCATGGTCGGGGCTGGACTCTAACGCCATCTGCACGCTTCAACACTCATGTCTTTTATTAACTTTTTCAAGCTTTGACCAAAATGTTGGTGTCTTTACCTCACAAAACAGCATCAGAGGGTGTTTATGCGCCACTTTAACGTTGTTTTTGGCTACTCTGGCAAAAGCTTCATAGACTCCGAGCTGTCATCCAGCATCGGCACAAGTCTGTGCTGGACTGGGCGGCACTTTCGACCAACTAGCTGAACAGTAATTTGCCAGGTGAACCCCTAATTCCGAGTGTTTGCTCATTTTTTTTTCTGTCTGAACATTGGGTCAGGGCGAGGTGACACGGTGTGCGATCCATTGTGTTTGGCCTGTTAATACAAGGATAACTTTTCAAAGAACTAAATTGAATTCATTTTGTAAAAAGCGAAGAAGCTCGAACAGATTCCTTTTTAATTAAATCAAGCTTTGAAATACTTTGCAGGTAAATAAGACACCTTTCACTGACATTTCATTAAGCAATGAAAAACTAAGAGTTTCTTTAGTTATGTTTTTCATCGTCCTCTTTTTGTTTTGCCAAGGTTAAAGACGATTGAAAAAGTCCAAAACTGCAGTTAAAGTCTTTGCTGCAACCTTGTTGTGTTGTTAGGTCGGGTTGGTGCATCTGTGATAACAGCAATTACGATAACTCCAAGGCCTGAACAAGCTTAGTGCTATCAAAACAAATTAATCCCAATTAGCCCGTATTCAGTGGCAAAATTGATTAGAGCAATCACAGAAAACAACCTAGCAAGGGGATTGGGAGTGAAACCGGAGTCGTGTATCTCCTAATGTTTTAAGTTCAAGGTAAAATAACACAGAAAACATGCAGTAATGAGATTATAAACTCTGTTTCTGCTCAATCTTTCATAGCAATGTTATAAGACACTCAATTCCCTCTGAAATCTAAAGGAGTTTCACATTTCGAGTCAAATTAACTCCTTCAATTATACTCAGAGGAGCCATTATTATTAAGATGGAGCCTCTATGAACTTTTCTCCAGCTGGTTTTGTCCCAACAGGGGCCTTCATTAACATTGGACTCCTGCACCGAGCCCCGAGCCCTTCACTGTCCTTAAACTGCCCATGCAAAAATGGGAAATTAGCAAATGTCAATCACTGCCTGACACAACTATCAGGAGGAGTCGGTGAGAGTCTGAAAAAAGGCCTGCGGGGCTGCTGGAGATGGAGTAGGGTAAAGTCTCCTTTTCCATAGTCTCATTTTGAATATCAGCTCATCATATAATGTTCATCCTCCACGCTGAGCTGGATTCTTGCCTACGGTGCTTCACACCAAGTCGCCTCCTCCTCTGTCACCTTGTTTGCTCAGAATGACAGTCAGTGGAAATCATGTAGGTGGATCAGTTGGATGGCAGATGGCACAACAATCACTGGCGCATTAGCTTGCAGGATTTCAACCAAGACAGCTCGTCTTGTGCTTCCTAAGCAGCTAATACTGTCGGTACACACAGGGAGATTATCGAACATTGACACTGAATTACCTGAAGTTTTAAACAGCTTTGTGCGGTAGGTTTCAGATTTCTGTTTTCGGTGATTCAGTTGGATTTTTACCAGGATAAGGGACTTATGATTTCAAATATACTGTAGAGTTGTAAAAATGTGGCTTCTGTATTCATGAACATTATCAAGCTACCAATATTTGCATATGCATACAACGTGTACCGCGACTTCCTCCTGGCTGTGAGATCTCTTTCCTGTCCTCTCCATGAGACAGAGAGCACCTAAAATACATTCCCCATGGCACACAATCTTATATTCATAATTTTTACAGGCCTTGGACGAAGCTCGGATGTTTGTTTCACCAGGGAGTTATGTCAAATTAGCATAAACTCTACAGTGTTGGATAAATGAGGGACAGTTTCTCCACTTTCTCCTGGTTTGTCTCACTTTATCTCTGGAGTGAACCGACTTTAGCAGCACAGGGTTTGGTCAGAGGTACTGGGCTAAAATGGTGCTCTTTAAACTCATATCTTGTAAAAACATGTTTAGAATAACTGTAGGATAAGTTGTGCCAAGACCTCACTCCAGCTGGAGACGGGGCGTTTTTGTGAAAACATTCATACTTTGTCGAATTAGATGCATTTCTCCCTCTTGGATGCTCTTTCGCCCCTTAATTTGTTGGTTTCTTTTTTGGCGAAATTTAGCCAAATTGTCAGCTTCTGTGCGTTTTACAATCATCGTCTTCTCATGAGTTTGCTTACGTACTGCGTCACAAGTAGCGCGGTGTTACGCTGACACACAAGATAGTTAAAACCTGATGTAGACTTACCTCCAAGCAGAGAGCAGGGACTAATCAGTGAAATCACCTGGTGGAGTTTTGGGTTGGAAAGAAAACCTGCAGCGTCTCGGCCCCTCCATGGCACATGATTGCCCACCTCTGTTCTTGATCCTTCCTATCGTGTTCACAGCGCCCTTATTTCGACCGTGGTTCGGCAGGTGTTCTGAATTCCTCTCCAGTGACCTTCACGGTGTCCTTGAAGCTTTAGGACCTGATCCAAGGTGCCGTTAAGAGCACTCCGACTGTTGCTCAGCTGGTCATGACATTGAAAAAGAGGAAGGCGGGTTTAAAACGAGAACACGCCAACTTTTCACAACTCCTTTGCAAAAACAGAGTTTAAACCACATTTTTCATGATGCAAGGATACTCTATCATTACAAACACGTCCCACAGACACAATGTGATGTTCTTTTTGATGTTGCTGCAGAATGATGTAGTTATGATCTGCAACAAAAGAAGGCATTGTGTGGAGTCACAGAGGA
This sequence comes from Xyrichtys novacula, assembly GCA_962446985.1. Taxonomy (NCBI): domain Eukaryota; kingdom Metazoa; phylum Chordata; class Actinopteri; order Labriformes; family Labridae; genus Xyrichtys; species Xyrichtys novacula. Next base: position 34,987,381 of record OY660870.1, read on the forward strand.
AGCAGAATAAATAAAACATTTTAAAAAATGGTTGGTTTGTGATTCTGACATGAGAAAAAAAAGTGTTATATAAATCTTGTATCAGGCTGAGGGCAGTTAAAACCCACTTTACAGAAATGATTGGTGGTTTTATGGTTTTACATACAGTATAAAATCTCAAACTAACAGGAATTGACTGTATATCTCAAAGAAGCTGCATCTTGACTCTTTTCATTGTTTGTTTTCACAGATAACAAACAACCTTGATGCTCCGGGTGAATGTTACGTGGCGGCATGATGTTCCCTGACTTCACTCTATTGACAAGGACCTTCTGAATGCACCATTTAACAATTGACCATCGCATAATTGGCAGCAAAAGGTACATCAGTTTGTGTCTCTGTATTTGAAACAAGGAAGAGTGTGTTTATTCCTCTGCTTCCACAGAAGCGTTTGGCTAAGGACAGGTCTGTCACCCTGATATATTAGCTCTGGAAATACAGTGGAGGATGCAGCCTTTGAATTAAGATGCAACACACAGCCGAGCACACGTTTCCCAGTCTCCCGTTGTGTTTCCCCCACATGCAGTCCCGCGCTCCCCTGTCTCAGCTGCCACTAATTAAGGCCTACCTTATTATCCCTAATGTATTTAGGCTGTGTGCTGCAGCCTGTGCTGCTGAGAGCAATGACAGATCTGTCTAATTCTTCATGAAAACAAGCAGAGGAAGCATGAAAATGGTCCAAAAACAGCACACACTTACAGCTAAAATAGTCCTTTAGCTCTCATGTTGTTGTTTTTTAAAACATCCAGGCTTGTTTTTTAAAGATTGTGGGCACTTCGGTTAGACTTGAATTTGTGCAGTTTTAATAAGGTAAAGATTTTTAAATTCTCTTGAACTCTTAATTTACTGACAGAAAATGAAAATGAAACAAAAATTGGATGAAAGGATGATTGACGTTGATTTTATTCCAGCTGGGAAAGAAGATAAATTAATTTGCTTCCCCTCCATCAAACAACTATAAAAAGCAGCATTCAAAGCATCTTCAGAAACACTCGCATACACCGCCTACTTTCTAACCCCGTGGTGGAGTACAGTAATGTTGCACGACTGGATTTTTAAATTGCATGACTTATTTTGAAATTGGGCCAATTTTCAGCTCGGGGTTGTTTGCCATCCAATTCACAAGGCAGCAAACGTGTATTATCAGCCTGATGAATATTTGGCATGTTCAAAATTTTGGTTTGTGTTAGGAGAATTTTCCTTAGCCAATCCCATCAGCGGTGGAGCTATGTAACTCAAATACTATGGATGGTTGGTGTTAGATTCCTGGAGCCGCGGGCCTCCAACAACCATCCTCAACAAAGACCTTGCACATCTTTTTGAAATCTCTCAGGTTCCCGAAATATGTTATGCTATGGTATTCCCCTATATGGGCTCTCCATATGTTCAACTAAGGCTCCTTAAAATATGTTGTCCTTTGTTCTTACCCTACATGGACTTTTCTTCAGGTCAACCAAATACCAGCAGAATGCTTGGAAACAGTCTTGAACAGTCTCAGACCAGTCTTTGTTACACTTGCGGCATGATGAAGCTGTAACCCAGATCTGCATCTGAACCTGGGCTAGACATCCTTACAGTTTACCAACGGTGTACTCGCCCTCATGAAAACAGTGCCAAGAGCTTATTTTCCAACTTCAGGTTCAGAAAACTCCATGGCAGCACTTAAACAGAAAACTAAGGTTTTGAAAAAGCCGTCCTTGTTTCATCCTTGTGTAGAGGTCAAAAATGAAAATTTGGGGAAACACCGAGACACTTTCTTCCACTTGGCATTTGTTCTTCTTGAAGCTTCTTCATTGTCGTTTTTTTGTTACACCCCAGAAAGGCTGAAATGGTACTTGACATTCATATATCCTTCATCGTCATCTTCGTCTGTCCTTGGGAGTTTTTAAAGGAATCTTGATTGAAGATTGTCATCCTCAGTCTGTCCTGATTTGACACTTGAGCTCTCAGGTTGTGCTTGACAATCAGCGCAAGCACATAATTTGTGAGCTTTGGTTGTGGGTTGTAAATAATTCACTCGCAGAGCAGGAGTTTATTTCCCACCTCAACTTTTATGCAGTCCCACAGTGTGTGCTCGCTCTTAGACTCGAGGTTTGTATTTAGGTTCTTATCTCTCCCTTTTTTACCGTCGCACAGCATGTGGATTAGGAGGAGCTCACGAAAACAACTTGAAGAATTAAGTTGTACAACTGTTGAGGCCTTTTTGGTGCAAGAGTTAAGTTGAATAAACTGAATTGAGAGATTTTTTGGTGTTGATACTTGTGGTCTGAAATGATTGTCATCATCCAGGCTGATAACAAACTTTTTTCATGACTTTTGAACGTGACGCCTCCAGTTTTGAGTTGGCTAAGTCATCCGACTCCAACAAGAAGTCATTTACCAGTTATGGTCATGGCACAAATCACAAAAATGATTTTAAAACTTCTTTCTCGGGAGGGCAAAGAGGAGCAAACGTTGCAAACCCTTCATATCTGACAGCTCATGGTGGACTGCCAAGTCCGCCTCAGTTAACCTAGTAAACACTGCGATGTTCAGGATCCACACGCCGAGGCCACCCAAGCGTTGAACATCTCCAAGTCAAACCGTATTAGCAGCTGAATTCCTCAGAGTCCGGCGAAGCTGTTTTAACATGCTCTTTGTTGAGGTTTTTCCTTGGCTGCTTCTCTTCCAGTCATCTGAAGTTTTACCATTTCTCTGGATACTTCCAGTGGAGTTTTATGAAATCAGCCCATTGAGAGACACAGTAGAGCGCAAATACTCTTGGGCCACGTCTTATAAAAATGTATTTCAGATAGTCTTTTGTTGTCTTAAATAAGCTGTGTGATACTGTAGGACTGTAAACCACTAAGAGGGTACTTGAGACTCTTTTTGCTGTGTGTAATAGTGATAGTGAAGATCTTTAAGGCCTGTGGAAATCAGGCTGTAAGTGAACCAGTGAACAGATGTTACTGGTTATTACCTGGCTGTACTAATCATTCAGCCACATTAAAAACTTGTAACCCTCCTTTAACGATCAACAAATTACAGGACATTTACATTGTTATCTAAAAACATGTGTAGTTAAAGGGAAACTACAGATAAAACACCAAGAAGATCACACATACTTCTTCAATACCTCAAGCATTTCATGGTAAATAAATATTATTTATATTACAATATGAGTAAACAGCAGGAACATGATGATATGTAAACTAGTTTATACACCAAGAAACTGACTCAAGTGAGCTTCAAAATTTCATGTTGTACCTACGCAGATTCAACTTTGCGTTATTCAGATATTTAGATGCTTAAGAAAATATTTTGAAGCTTTTTCTGATTTACTAAGTTAGAAACTTAAAAAGTTAGAAAAGATCTTGCAATCAACGGACATCTGCACCAAAGAGGTACCTTTACATATTTAAGTAAAAACATTTATATGTTGATGATACAACATTCGTAGATCTTGCATCTGATCTGACTAGTGCGTAGGTGGAGAGTTGCAGGGACTTGTAGATACGCCAGAGTTGTAGCATGCAGAGCTACTATGGTGTAAACCAGACTTGCATATTCAAAAACCTAAAAAAAATAAGCTTGATATTTTTTGTTTTGTTTTGTTTTTATTGTTTATTAAGATCCCCATTAGTTTTTTGTCTTCCTGGGGTCATACACAAAAAATTTTAAAAAAATTACAGAAACATTCATTCAACGATTAAACAATCACTCATCTTCAAAACAGTTAAATAAAAATACAAAATAAAGAAGGATTGTACAAGTAAATAAAAGAAGGAATCCATTTAAAATAAGACAGAATTATGCACCAATTTTATTTAACATAAACTGTATTTTTATATAATTAGGCATTGAGTTTCATCCTGTAATGACTCGACAAATAAAAGTGGATTTAAGTAGCTCATCTGTTCTTGGTTTAGGTGGTTTGGTGTATCCAGACCTAGCTTGTCTAATCATGTGTTTTTGAACATTTCGTGTATATTCAATTTGGTCATAGAAATGCAGTGATTTCTTGTCTGTTAAAATCAGTAATGGGAATAACGCTGTTAAAATAAACAGCTACTAACAGGTAATCTAACTAATTACTATTTCTATTGTTACAACACCATAACCAGAGGCAGTGTTTACTTTGTACACAAACTATAACTAATTACTTTTTAAAAAGTAACGTGCCCAACACTGATTAAAACATTACAGAAAAAAAAAAGGTGTAAAGAAAACCTAAACCATCTCCAAAGAGCATTGCATTGATATGTGATTCATGATGTTGGCACAGTGAGATAGAAAACACAAAGTCCAGCAGTCTTTCGTATAATCCGAGAAAGAAAACCCCACAAAGAGGATTACTTGTATTCCTTCCATTTTCCAGCTGAAACAGTTTGTAGGTTAGCTGTACTCCTCTGGTGATGGTGGATGGATTTTCAGGCTGTAAGTCGTATCATCCTCCATAATTGACAAAGTGGTCGTTTAACAACTGAACGCACCTTAAAGACAACAGATGGAGAGAATCAGAGGGAAGGATTGCTCTATAGTTAAAATAAAAAAAGACTCAGTATGTTTTTAATTATTACTATATAATTTTTAAGACATTAAACCTAACTTTGAATCCATTTTTAATGTCTGTTTGCTCATAATTGAAGACAGAGGCTGGATGATGCATGTAAATAGTTTCACTACCAAAGAGAAATCATGTTAAATGATCACTCTATACAATAAATTCCGCCCGTCTTTTGATCAATATTATCAACCGGCTGCTGTGTTGTTGAGAATCCCTCTTGACAAAGTGTGTCCAGTATGTGTGCTCAAAATACAAAATATCCTGCTGCAAACAAATGAAATTGTTTTCCTTGAGGGGGGAAAAAAAAAATTCAAAAGAAAATGTTTTTTTTTTTTTTTTTAACAAAGGCCGTCTTGAAGCGGGAAGAAGAATGAGCAAAAAAGTCAACATGAGTGGAAATGACGTGAAGCATCACGATAATCCATTTCTGTCGACCGACGGTGGCTGAACAACCGTGAGCAGCTATGGCATCTCCTAAGGGGAAAACCATAGACTAATACATCTAAGAGGGACAAAAAGAGGGGAATTTGATTGCTCCAGAGGCTGTTTGATGTTGTTTTTCACTGACTTTCATTCTCTGTCAGTCAGATGATAAGTAAAACATCTCTGCAGCTCCAGACACCAAAATTGCTCTGTGCTACTTGATAGTTACTGACACATCCCCTCACTGTGCCTTTCCTCTGACTTTGCAAAGTCATGCTTACAAGGACAGTAAAAGAAAAAAAAACAAACATCTCCCCTCCATAACCTGTTTGTACCCTCTGTGTTTATCTCAACTCTGCAGGTGTAATTTATTCAAACATCAAATAAAGAGTCATGAAAAGTTAAATCGGCACAAAGCTGCTCATATTTTCTGCAACACGGGGCCGATTATGTTTTTTTATAGCACATATTTTGACATGTCTTTGACGTGAAACCAAAGGGTGTCAATTATTGTGAAAGTGATGGAGCCACCGTCGCAGCAGCTTATATATATATGAGAGGTCCACGCATTATATTCACACACCGACAGTTTTATTGAACACTTTAACTGTTGGCTGTTGTCTTTAACAGGAACACAGAGACCTATATTGGAGTATTACAACCCCGTCAAACATAAAGTTATTTCAATCATGATTAGCTACATGCTGTTTTGAATGCTGGGATATCATGTAGGGCTGGGCGATAAACCAAAAATTTACCAATACCAACATTTACCACAATAACCGACGTCATTTTGCCCACATTGGTTTATTTGGTGTCAAAAAAATGAATAAATCAAAGTTGGTTTTGGATGTGTGTAGGTAGGCTATGGTCTCATGTCCCTTTAAGACGCTGTCCTGCGTCACAGACGTGACTCCACCCCATCCAGTCTGTAACAAAGAGGGAAAGACGTGAGGAGATGGAGGACGGGTCAAAAGTTGAGTGGCTGAAGTAGAGGAAGTTAATGTGGGACGGAGTGAGCAGCTTGTGGAGAAGTTATCGTCCATTTATCGTTATCGAGGTGAACTGATCAATATATCATGATATTGATTTGAGGCCATATTGCCCAGCCCTAATAACGTCTCAGCCCCAATACTCGGTCATAACATGATAGAGATATGCAAATACATAAATACATATATAATTATACACATTTCAATGTCTGATTACTGCAACTTTTTTGCCTCGGTAGCTCTGATTTTTGTTTCTTACTGCAACAATTTTGTAATTTGAGAAAAATAAGACCACCACTGCTCTTTGTTGGTGCAGCAGTATAAAAATACAAACTTGGCAAGCAGTCAACAGCCAGAATTACAGTTAATACACTTTGATTACTATTGAAACCTCAGATTCAGAGAGATTTCCAAGTTTAAAATACTTCATTTTATTAAGTTTGAAAATTTGAGGTAGCCGAGGCACCGAGGGTACAAAAGGCATTTTACCACCACGGCTTATTTTCAGCAGTTTTTGGCATCAAACTAATCCTGTCTGGTGTATACAGAGGATGGCAATTTTTTTAGAGAGAAAAACTTCTTTATTTTTCCACTTATCTGCAAAATGCAAATTCTATCAGTCGGGTTTGGAAAACAAGAAAAACTCCCTGTGAGCGTAAAAGCAGCGGCTTGAGCTCAGTGGTTAGAGTTGGAAGTCTCGAAAGTCAGGGTTTCATTTCAGATCCTCAAGCTGAGGGATCTTTAGGCGAGCCATAGGCGTGATCACAGACAACTTGGTACTACTTGGTAACCCCCCGTAAAAACTGTTGTTCAGGACTGCGCGCAACATGCTTACTCGCAATTCCTACCTACTTGGCTACTGTAATAAATGGTGTTCTAGTCTACATTCGACATTTTCTTTCTCATTCATGACACGCTTCATGACACAGGTTTAGCTGGGGACGAGTCTTCCAAAATGGGGAATACACCCGAAAATCAGAGACATCTGGTCGCCTTAATATATGTGCATGCTTGAAAACATCTAATTTCCCTGATTCCATACGTTTTTTTGACCTCCCTGCAGAAAAAAAGTTAAAACAGCCTTAAGAAAGGAGTTTACCAAGATTTAACTCTGTTGTTACCGTATGCAAGGTCACTTATGGATAAGAATTGTCTATTAACCACGGTTTCACTCTCCGTGACTTAAGAGCGCTGAGTGAAAATCTGCCCGTCACACCGCCTGGATCAGGACGTTCAAAACCCGCGCTGGATACTTTCCAGGACGATCCTTGTAAGGTCTCGGCGGACAGCTGTAATGCAAATCTTAAACAATGACAGATAGTCCTTGATTAAGCTCCCGCCTGTGAGGGGGGGTGCTGGATGTGATAGTGCAGGAGTGTGAGATCATTTGCATTGATTATGTCACAATCTTGTTATAGAGAGCCAATCCCTGGGAATTAACTTCAGTTCCGGCTCTCTAATCATTTTTAACCATCCTGCTGAAATGAAGGAAGAGTGATCGATATGACTTCGACGGATTTCACGTGGGGGTCGCTCCTCTTCTTATCTTCTCCTCTAGCAGCATTGACGGATGCATTTAACAAGAGGGGCACTATCTGCCTCACCCAGAATAGAGCAGCTAAACTATCCGTGGCCTTGCTTGCATGGTTTTCACAGTATTGATGAATATATCACAGGGCGTTCAGTCAGAGGGAACCAATCCTCCTCCTACTTGTCTGTTTTTTTAATCACTCATTCGGCGAGATCTCTTCCCATAGAGCCGGGTGCGATGACCCAAGGTAAGCCGCACTCTCACAGGCAGATTTGCGTGCCGTTGAATGGAAATGCTCTCCGTTTCAGAAAGCATTCATTCAGTCTATTCTGCCGGAGGTCACGGTGCTTTTACAGCTCGGTAATCAGGTTGAAAGCCATGTTTCCTGTACAGTAAACAAATTACACGAGGCAAAGTGATGTCTTTGATTGACTTCACAATACGCTACCAGCTGCAGAGTTTGAAAGCAGTTTTGAATCTGGCGTGCACTTAGCTGTACAGTTTGGAGATGAAGCGAGGGACACGAAGTTTGACACTGAAGACTAAAAAGACCAAGACTACATTCACACGTCTCCGGCTATTTTCATAAACAGACATTTCACACTCTTCGTTTACAAAAAATAAAACTGTGCACACCACTCCGTGTTCAGAAAAGTTTTCGTTTACACTGACCCGTGTATATTTGCCGTCAAGAGCATGCCAAACCTGTAGGTGGCAGTGTTGTGAGAGGCTGAAGCTCACGTTAGCCAATCAGAATCCTACATCGCAGCAACAACAACATCACTTCCTTCTTTTGGAAAAGATGCGAATGCAAACATATGAAGAGATTACGCCAGCATAAATACGTCTGCTATTCTGTTTGCATCCATCCATTGTCGCATTTAACCCAGTTTTTAACACGGAATCTGCCGACGACTACTCAAATTTGAGTTTTTCTCTGTTTACATGTAAATATGCAAATTGAGTTTTCCAAAATCTCCTCTCTGTCCAGCATTTTAAAAAAGCACCGTTTTCAGGGGTGAATTCTCTGTTTCCGTCTAAATGAAGGGTGCAAACGATGAGTAACTTCTCTGTTTTTAAAAATAACCGGGTACGTATAAACAGGGCCTGAGTTAGCAAGAACATGTTAAATACAAAAGCCCAGAAGCAGAAGAAGGCTTGGAAACAGTAAACCCCATTTGAAAGACAATAGCAGGTTAATAATCTGTCTTTCCCTGGTCTTTTGAAGAATGTATTTTCGGTTGTCTTTTAGACTTGTATTTATATTTCATTAAGTGTTGCAGTCTCTGAGTGGTTTATAAAGCCAACTCTATGCAGCTCAGGAACAATTTATCTAAATATTTCAGTGTATTCGACATCAGAGAAGCTCTGTCAGTCCTCAAGGTTTTCAAGTCTGAACAGCAATCACAGTCGGCACGAACAGAAAAGGCAATAAATCGTGTCTAATTTTACATAAACTATGAAGCTAACTTGTGTAGATTTCAGGACATGACAGCTTATTCAGATTTCATGGGTAGGCAGAAGTGAGCCAGCGAACCTCCTCTCTGTCAGGGTCACTTGGAGGCAGACAGGCAGAGCAAACACAGGAGAGGCGAGCCGTCGATCGCTCAGATAGGAGCAGCAAACAAACAGAAAAAGAGAGGGAGAGAGAGAGACGGGATAACTTGTGAAGTCGAAAGAGAGGGAGAAAGAGGAGGAGGAGAGGCTGAATCTCCTTGAGGAGATGATCCAGATCAACGTCAGGAGGAGACGCCAGCAGCCAGAAAAAAAAAGAAGAGAGGATGCACAGCGCTCGCAGTGCCATCAATGATTCAACCGTTTTTCCACTTTGAAATGAATGATACTGTTTCTGACCCTTTGGCCCATGTTGCATTCACCTGCAGTAGAAATGTTCAAAGGGAAACTCTCCCCGTGGCTGATGGCAACAAGGTTGAGAAGTCTTACACAAAGCCTGGAGTTGTATAGGCGGTATAGACCTCACGGTATGGGCTGATTTCTGCCTCCCATTCTGGGACACACGTCCTTGAAGTAAATCCAACGGACAACAAATCATGTCCAACTTATCCTCTTAGTTTTGCTTTATATCCCACACTCTGCTCAACATCGACGTGTTTACCAAAGAAAACCACTGGAATCAAATTCCACCACTCAGGGACATGCTGATGTTACCATGGCTGCGATAATTCAACAAGTGAAATCAGATTTTTTGATCATACCTGGTGGATGTTCTTCTGGAGATCTCGCCATTTGGTGTTTTTCCACCTCTGCATCAATGGCATTCAGGCAGCCAATCAATGCAGAGCCTTGTTGTCGTAGCATCCCAGTCCAATCAGATTGCTGCAAGGGTTATGAGGTCAGAAGCTGACGTTGCAATATTGAGATGGTACTGAAGGGCGAGGGCGTGGAGGGCTCATGATGCGTTCCAGTTGAACTCGGAAGTTGGGATTTTACAGCCCAACGTCTAACTGTGAACACGATGCTATGGTGTTTGTAAGAGTAAAATACTGTGTTGTGCGCTTTTTACAACTGGTATAGCTAACGACAACAACTCACAACTGCTAACGACAGCTGACAATTGTTCTTTGCTAACAACGGCTAACAGTGGGCATCCATCTTGGTTTTCCGACTTGTAGCCTGGAATGTCGTCAACTCGGGTGTAACATCATTCCCAGCTCCAACATTTTACTTCCGAGATAACTGGAACGCAGCATGATTGAGCAGTGTTTTGTTTCTGATGCAGGGTTTTATTTGGAGCCTGTTGTGGCGGTGCATTGCCGGGGCTTTGACATATTCACACGCGTGTTCACAAATTAAGTGGTATTACAGTATCCTGTTTTTCTATCCAACGACTTTATAGTACTTTCTTTTTTAACCCCATGTAAATGCAGTTATTTATTAGCCTTGTAGCCTAAGGAAAAGCACCTGGAAGGTGGCACAGTTTGTTATGCTCAGGATTGATTAAGTGCGGTGCATAGGTTAACAAGATCCCTCTGTGGGAAATGATGAAGGACACTTATTAATATCACAGCAAGAGGCGGCCCGGGGAAAAAGGCCACTCAATGTTTTTCCTCGCAATCTACCATCCTACAGAGTCAGGGCGGAGAGGCAGGGACGGCTTATTTACCACTTGTCCCTCAGGTTCGGGGACATTTTCGTGTCAAACTCGACCCTTCCCCTCTCTGTCGTTAGCATGTTATTTTCCAGAGTCTGTGTGGCAAACTATTACAGGAAATAGCTGCACAGAACAACTTTCCCCACCTTAAAACTGCAGGAAGGCATGCATTATTCATGTTTTCATGTATTTGTTTTCCCCTGCTGGTTGGGTTTTAAATGGCATGTGTAACAAAACATGCATTTGACATTCTCGTAGAAAAAAAATAGAATTAAATGCATAAACTTAGGAGCGGTGTTTATACCGGGTTTAAGTGAAAAATGTGTTGTGTGCAGAACTGAGAGTGTGTCCCGCACAGATAAAGAGTAGGCTGTTTGGTCGGGGGGTTACTGATGACAGAATACCATCAGGTGATGTGGATATATTATCCCCAGGGAGAGAGTGTGTGTGTGTGAGAGAGTGTGTGTGTGTTTTCTTCCCATTGTTGTGATGGTTTGGAAACTACGCTCATAAATCATATCTTGATTATAGGAAAATGGTATTCAGCTCAGATTATATCCACCCATTGGTTCGGAATTGAGTCTCACTTTGACTCTCATCCTCATAATACTTGAATTTTTATTTATGATGTATTAAAGCTGTATTAACTGTTTTTTTTTTTTAGCTGCTAGGAGGCAGAAAAACATCCTTACAGACTTAAAACAACCGCCGGCCGCCAGTTCAATCAATAGTTGGCGTCTTTAAGAATTAGCATTCAGGGGGAGTTTGTTTCTGGCACAACTTTACAGCTCCAAAGTCTATCATTTTCTACATATTCAGTATTCAGACTGTGAGATGCTGAGCGCAGCTGCATGCTCCTGCTAACATTAAAAACACTGGGAGATCCCCCAGCATGCTTTGTGAAAGTGTCATATTGACCCGAACATAAAACTTTTCTTGCTCTTTAAATTCATGCTGCCAGGATGTTGGATCTTCACCACACTTTTGTATTGCCAATAAAATAAATAAATAAACAGAAACGGGAAAAAAAGGGCTTTTGTAACTCAAGGCTGTGGATTCATTCACTGTCTAGAAATCTATAATATTGTAGCTTACTTAGATTTGTGTTGTATAGTATATCTAATTGCTTGTAAATGGTGCCTGTAGTCCACTATGTGTCTGAATCTGCAACTTTGAGGTTTGCATCCCCATCACCAGAGTGGAAGTTTGGAGATCGCCATTGGTGCAACATGGTAGCTCTGTAACGGGGACAGACAGTGTTATAACCATACAGTTTATTTTCATTTGAATGATATTCATGGTAGAGGCTACGACCAAAAGAGCTGTGTTTCAATCAGTCAGTCCACCAGTTCACAGCAAGTGTTTTCCAAAGACAATCAGGTTTAAAGAGGGGATAGAGGGAGATGCAGAAAGAGAGACGGACAGAGGTGAGATTGTGCATCATTTACATATGAATATACTGAAATGTGGTTTAAATTGAACTTCTAATCCACAAAATTATTGTAAGTAGTTAGTCTTCACAGTTGGGGTCTACTCTGTTTGATTACTTTCAGCTTGTATGATCTTTGGCGCCCCCTGGGGACAGGGAGGTCTTTGCGTATCTTGCCCTCTACATGCTTTAACAGTATTTCCAACAAAAACTCTTATGGCAAAACTCTTTTATTTCATCTGGAAATCATATAAAAACAGGGCTGTTTGGTTAGCTGCTTGGCCGACACCTTCGCCCTTGAACTGGTTTCATGGAAATATCAAATCACTGATCATACAGCTGACGTTCGTGTTTGCTTTTGGATATTATTAATTGCCTTTTTTTATTTGTCCTAACGCATGCTGAAGAAGCCCACTATGGTCCAACAAATCTAACAAATGTTGTTTAAAATAAAACAGAATAAATCAGACATAAGACTCCTTAAATACAGTGGTAAAACAATAGTGAGACAAATGTATGGAGTGTTTCAGTCAATTAAATTAAATGTATGCATGTTTCACCTCATACAGCCATTATAGAAAAACCTTCTTTCTTTGCATACTTTCACAATTTAACCTTGACTTTAAACTCATGCATACGAACCAAAATAAAAAACCAATTAGCCACAAATTGTGTTCCTTCTCTTCTATTATTTGAAATCCCCATTTTCCCAATTGTTGGACTTGATTCGTCTTTTATATTTTCTTTCTTTTTTTTCTCCTCTGACTAATCAACCAAAACTAAAACAACAAATAGTCTGCTCCGCTCATGAAATGGCAGGTTGACAGTTCAAGCACAAACTCCCCATTTCCTGCTGTTCAGATTAACTTTCAATTTTAATAACCGGCTCCCCGAATGACATTTTATTCCTTTTATTTTCCTGCAGAGGTAATTAGAGTAATGAGGAACGTTGCTGTTTAACAAGAACAGCCTGCACAACTGTCCTTGGGAAGACAACCATTGCACATTAACGCAGCCGTGATGGCAGAGTTGCAGCAAGCAAGGAGAGGAATTTTTACAGACGCAAAGACAGGGAGGAGGAAGAGGAGGAGGTGGGGGGAGAAATAATCATTGGGAGAGGAATGTGCTATCCACAGGGGCTCCTGCTAATTGCCTCGCTCATGAGTTTGTGGGACGTGTTAGTCGGCTACTGGATCTGGATCCAGCTCTGCCGCCTCAGGGGTGTTGGCATCTCCGCTCACCAGACGACAGCTCAGTTTGACATGGACTTTTTTTTTTCTTATTTCTCCTTCCTCCCAGCCATTGCAGCTTGCTTCCCCTAGAGGTTCCCCCCCCTCCCCTCCTCCCATCAGAAGTGGCCTAGCTGTGATGGATTGGCATCCTGTGAGTGTCAAACTGCTTTATGGCTCTTTAATGAGGCGATCAGGCTGAGGGAGCCTCTGCCGCTGCTGCCACTATTGGCGCTTAAATAGGAAATCAAAACAGGTGAAGTTTCATTAGAGCTGCTGCTGTTAGTTATCGCCTTCGGTGGACAAACTGCTGCAGAACTGAAACAAATACACCCACATATCCATGAAGAGAAAACGCTTCTTTATCGTGTTGTTTTGGGTCATATTCAATTCAATTCAAACCACTTTATTAATCCCTCCAGGGGCGATTCTCATGAGGCAGCTTGTAGGAATAACAAATAAAACAGTGACATACGAATAATAAATCATACACAAAAGCTCAGATATGGAGTGACGTCTAAAATGAGGAGCCTGCTGCCAAATTAATAAAAGGATCAGTCAGGTTAAAAGATAAAAACGACGAATAACAGAGAGGAGGAACTATTTGGAGTAAAGAGAAAATGGACATGATCAGGAGAGACCGAGTTTAGAGTGATTTCTTAGAACGACAACAAATCACAGCAACCTGTTCGGAAGTGCTAAAACGTGCGGTTACCAGCTCGAGGCTGCCTGGAGAAATAGTGGAAACCACATTCATGCTAATTCAAATTAAAATATCTTTCTTCAAACAGTTTTGGTCCGAATAGCTCCGGGCTCTCGTGGCACCTACTGTGCAGGGAGTTAATTTTTTTTTGTATCAATTTAGTTTTGAGGGTATTAAAGTTTGTGAGGAGGCTAATGGCCCGCCTCTGGGAGGTCAGACGAGTTAACTTGTTGAGCAGCAGCTGAAACACCCAGGATTTCAGAACAGATGTTTATATTACTGATTCGGCTTTATCTATTTTTAATTGAAAACCGATGAAAGTCAATGAAGAAAATAAAAAAACAAGACACCCTAAATTAAAGAGTGATTTAACTAAAGCTTCTGTGTATTAGCAGATTATCTTAATGCTTTTATAAGTGTTCGGCCCTGTAAGCTCGACTATTTGGTTATAAATTAGGCACTTGCATCTAAAATCAAAAAAAACGTTTCCTCGGTTTTATAAGCTTATATATATTGTTCAAAGAGTTGGTTTATAGATTTAGGGTGTTTTCGCGCCTGAAAGTCCGGACCAAGGTCTGAACCGAGGTCCATGTTTTTGTTATATTGTCTAGATTTGGTTTGGTCTGTTTAGGTTTCACACTGTCATTACTGCAAACAGATGAACAGACTTTACATGATGAATCTTCGTGATATCGTCTCTGTAGTTTACATTGATTGGTCATGAGGCCGGCGGGAATCTGATGTCAACACATTGAAAAGCGCAGATCTTGAATGGTGTAAACATTGATGAAATCATCATTCCCAGCAAATTAGAAGTAATTAACAAGGATGAATAGATGTGTAGAACAAGCACAGTGAGCAAGATGAACTACTCACCACTTTCCAGGTTGTTTTTGATGGAAAACAACACATAGGCAGACACTAGCGAAGTCTGAGAGCTCAACAACATGAACAGGGGAGCTAGTTGGGCGAGTGCTCAAAATGCTGTCTAGGTCCTCAAAGAAGGGAAATGTGTCCTTTTCAACCATAGAAGCAGCGCTTTTTCTCAGTACATCACACACTTCTGTGTACAGCTGCCACAGTTTCTTTATCTTTAGGTGACACTGTTCTCTTGTCCTCTCGTACCCTCCGCTTTTCACCTTCTCTGAAGACAGTCGGAAGGTTTCTGTATTTTTGTGTATTTTTTCCAGTTGACCCTGATTAAAATCATCTGACCAAATATATATGAGACACTCGGTCTCCTCTTCTCCCCATGTGCTTCCCTGTCTCATTTTGTTTTGGTTATGGATTTCATTTTTCTGGTAGTCATGTTGTAATTTCCTGTCTTTGGTACGAAGGTCTGAACCTTTTAAAATAATGCTTTCACACTGGGCATGAACCAGACCGTGGTTCAGTTTGGTCGGACCAAGGTTCTGGGGAGGTTTCACACCTATCATTTTGGTTCGGGCTGTACAGAGAAGCCACCTTAGTCTTGCTGAAACTTGACCTTGAAACTTGTCTTTTTAAACGTTCAAAGCACAATGAAGTTTGGACGTTGTGTAAAACAACGATTTGCGAATCCGTTTCAAACAATGTTTTATTGAAAGCACTACAACGACCTTAAATGTTCAAAGTGTAAATAAGTTCATATATCAAAGTTTGTCAAAGTTGAACAAAAACTTCTTAATTACTAAAATTAGACCCGTAGTGTGTACTCATTTGACTTGCATAAATTATAGACAATGCGATGGCGTGCACCCGCAGAAAGCAGATGTGTCCCCAGCTTCAATATTGCATTATTGTTTTGGACTTAGTGAAACACAACCGAACAGCCAGCAGAGAGCTTCATTAAATAATGATGTTTCAGCACACAACAATCTGTTGGTTTAATGTATCCTGCATTGACTTAGCGCCCGCCCACACACCCAGTCTGCACATCTGCACAAGCACACACCTCTCCTTTGTATGTATGCACACATCCAGCCAGATTACACACACACTAACACACACAAAAACACTCAAAACCAGAGGCAATGCGAACCCTGTTGACAAAGAAATACTCCAATTATGCATAAAAGAAGATACAGCGGCGAGCAATTACTCAAACTGTGCCAGCTGTCACAACAGTAATACGGCTTGCATATGCTGTATTCCATCAATCAAGGAAGCGCCACATGTTTGTCTCAGTGCGGAGTCTGCTGACAGGCGAAAATAATCTATTCTGACAAAATTAGTCACAACTGGAAAGCAAAGGAAGGTCTGTTTATTGCAAACATGGAATCCCAGGAGACTGAGCTGAGTAAAAATTTCAATTTTCCCAAACTGTACAGCGAGGGAATTTTTACTGCTGCCGGGTCTGCAGGGAGAAAAAAAAAAACATCGAGTGACTTATAAGTGACGGTTAAAACTCGGTGAACTGAGCGTGAACCCTGAAGTCCTCGTTATTGTTTCCTGGACAGACGCTGTACTCATCCTACATTCAGCATTACATTCCACCTGCATGTCGACACTTCACTTCTCTACAGCCTGGGTGTTCAAGTTAGTCAGCAAAACACATTATTACTGCAAGGAAAGGATTGAACACTCATTTCCATTTAAAGATAAGACTTAAAAGCAACCTTCACCGAACTTTATGCTGTTTAAAAATGTCTTATTTATCCACGTTTCTCATGCATGTTGTTGTAAGACGGATGGTTTAGTTTTATAAGCAGGTTTCTAGGAGTGTGTCACCTGTAGCAGCAGTACCAGTACCGGTCCATGGATCGTTTGGTACTGGGCCGCACAGAAAGAATAAATAACTTACATTATTTCCGTTTTATTTATCTTCCGAGTCTGAACGGCGTCCATTCTATACACAGTATATGGTTCCCATGTATACCTCTAACATCTCTCATGATGTGGCTTATGAAGAAATTTGACTTGTATTGAAGCAAGTAGCTGTAATATCCTAATTTTGTTACCTTTAGAGCTTAATAAGTGGGATTGTTGTTCAGTTGAGGCAGGGCCACCTTACTATGATTCCTGTCTGCACCACCGGTCTAAACGTCGTACTTAAGGGTCCTATTCAAAGATGTCTTCATCTCTTTCTTGCCATATTACCTCTATATAAATATCATAGACTGTATATAAGATGGACGCCGTCTGTCTCCTTGCCGGGTGAAGCCACTCCGAGAACAGCACCCCCTAGAGCCTGGCTGCAGTACAAGTCATAAACCCCACTTCTGCCAGCAAAGTGAATGGAGCGGCGGACGGCCTTTAGAAATTAATTACATAGAAAATACACTTTTCTCACCCCCGACTGCGATGTTGACATGTAGTTATAATTAGACTGGTTTGTGTTCAGGTCTTTTTTTCTCTCTGCAGCTCCATTTTAAAAAGTTATTAGGAGTTATAAAAACAGGAAATTGCGTCATTCTCTACACTTTGCACTTGCCGCTTGTGCGTCGCTCTTTTTTGTTCATCGTCAAGACTGATCGGGTTTGCTAGCGGAGAAGAGGATTAAATTTTTCCATCGTTTTTCTCTTTTGTTGCATTGGAAAAATGAGTTGTTCTGCAGTAAACTGTGTTAACCGACATGTGACATGACCGCCGACACATTTCACATTATATTAGAAGTGGAACTTACTTACCAACTTAATTACCAAGCGCTCTTTGGCTTCAAATCCGTATACAGGCGGAAGGCGGAACCACGTTGTCCATCTTATATACAGTCTATGATAAATATACATAATTATAAATCATGTCAGCATGCTCGAGTCTTTTTGTTTTATCATAAATCAGTAAGCCATGGTGGCCAGTTCTCCAGGTCTTAGTGTATATATATGGTGATGGTGGATGACGAGTCTTTTTTCCAAGTGTTGAGCCTGCGACACTAAATCTTTGATAATGTAATTCTGATTATTATGTGTCTCTAGAGTTTGTGTGATCCCATATTAGAATGCATAAGTGTAACTAGATAAAACTGAGGCAATATGCAGTAACCTCCGAGGAGGACGGCACAATAAATAAACCGCATGTTTATATCCAACATGATGACCAAGAGATAGAGGGTGTTAAGAAATAATTTGACTCCCTTTAAAGTCTATGCGAGGAAAATTAAAACAGCATATTAGGCGAGACTATAAATACACTTTGGGTCATAAAGAGTAAATGAAAAGCCTCCTAATGCTGCTTTTTTTTTCCGGTTTTGGAAATTAAAACAAAAAAAAGCAAGCTCCATTTTATCTTGTATCTCCATTGCTCCGCAGAGGCAAGTTTCCTGATTGGAAATACTCATTTTTTTCTTCTTCTTCTAAAGAAACATGTTTCTCAGGAATAGCTTACAAACAGAACCAATTTCATGCTGCTTTAACACTCGGAAAATCATTTTAATTCAGGAACACAAAGCGGATCCCAGAGCGAGCGCTGCAGTCAGTCGAAGGCCGTTATGACTCAAGGATTTCAACCACAATACATGCTATTGACATGAAACTCTGTGCATCCTACAATAGATTATGCAGCTACTGATACTTGCTAGTAAATATATGCGAGTTTTGATTGTATCCTTGCAGTTTCTCTTCATTGTTTACTTAAATTGAAATTAATGGCAGCTCAGCAAGAGGCAGAAAGTTACGGATTTTTAGTCCTTGCCAAACAATGATGAGTCAAGATTGCCTTTCTTTAAATGGAGATCCAATTCCCTTCATTTATTTTTATTTTTATCCTTTTAGCAAATTACGAGGCATTATGAGAGTTATTAATAAGACATATTGTCGTAAAACTTCCCAATAATGTCTTTATTGGGCAGTAAAACAGGGGCGAGCAAATAAAGCTTTTGTTCGTTGCAGATGCCAACCCCTCCTCCGAAGAGCTCACATTCAGACAGCAGTGAGGGGATAGGTTATAAAACGCAAATACAACCCCAGCTTTAAAAAAATGTTTGCAGATTGTTTAAGACAAGATATCCAATATTAAAGGGGGAAAAAAAATCTTTATGAAAATATATGCTCAGTAAATTTTTAATAAGTTGAGACAAGAACAACAAAACTCTGAAAAATAAGAAAAATCTGGGCGAACATCTGCCAACTGATGAGAGTAATTTAATACAAATTAATGCACGGAGGGGTGAAAAAAAGGGCATTTAGAGAGTCTGAGTCTCTCAGAGGCAAATATGAGATTAGTTTGACCACTTTATATGATACAGATTGGATGGATTTCATTATATCTAAAGCATAATATCATTTAAAGATTGAGAAAATCTGGAATCAAGCCATCAGGTGCCACTGCATGAAAAACAGGCACTGCTCTGTAGTGGAAATCACAGCATGGGCTCAGATCCTCCTCTAAAATCCACTAAATATGAACACCGCCACAACAGTATGAGGGTTTATCAGTATTCATTTTCTGTAGGCCTATATATGTTTTGCAGCAACATCTGCAGCCACCTTGATAACACCGGATATCTTGCATGTTTCAATAAATCAGTGCTAAAACACATTTTGCATGCAGTAAAAACAGCATAGTATAGCAGTAGAAGAGTCCAGGTGAAGTCTTCATTTGTCACCAAAGGTAAACATGAAACAGGAAATACAGCAAAAAAGACCCTGAGCCGCTAAAATCCCTGAAATTTCACTTTCAACGCTCTTGAAACTGGTCGTCTTGGTCCCCGAATGTTTACAGATAGTTTTTTAAAAGAGGAGGTGACTAAACAGAACAGTAAATTACCCCTGTCACAACTTTGGTGACGGGTGTTGCTGCTATCAAATTTATAATAAGCTTCTATTTTTCATAAAACAATATCAGTGTCACTTTAAACAAAACATCAAATTCTGTTTTTCTGCCACACCTGTTTTTGTAACGAGGTTGTATTATCTCTGAAAAGAAACTTGACTTTCTTTTTGTTTAGTCGTGTTTGTATCTTATTGAATGTCTCTCCAAGGTTATATAATCACATTCTGAGTTACTAGTGGGATTTTATTGGAAAACTTGAGATATTTTTAGTGCTATTCCAGGTTGATTTGATTTAGTTTTGTAATCTGTAAATGTAACTCAACAAAGAAACAACCTTCCCCTATCGACAAACTAAATGACTGAGATTGTTTGGATGCTTTTACCATGTTGCTTTGATTCACAAGATAAATTCCCATGCCATAAATTCCATATACTGATGTTTTGTTCGTATGCTTCAAAGCTTGATAAGAATATTCTTTGTTGGTATGGCTTCAACGATCACGGCCGTGCTCTACCATTGACCGCGGCGTATGAATCAGTGAAATGTTTGCAGCAATCAGTTTCCCTATTCAAAGCGAGGTTAAGGTAAGGCCACTTTCAGAGGAGCATGGCCTCATATGCAAAGCAAACCCATAACCTCCTTGCTTTGCAGCCACAGTGACTCCAGCACTTTCTCTGTCACTCCACAGAATAGCCTTCCTAAAAAGCACAGCAAGTGGTGATTATGTAGGCTGGAAAGTGGGTTTGAAATGAATCATATCCCTCCGCTCGGCCCTATGGAGCAAATTCAATCTCCCCCAAAAGTGCAAGTACTGCCTCCCCAGCATGGCTCCTATGTACTTAAACTCATTGTAAGCATTTTGATTACTATTTGTCCATGCTTTAGATTCTAATCCCACAGCACGGCCACCAGAGGCTGGATGCTGGAGGCAGCAGGCAGCACTAAAAAGGTCCCCGGGACAATGATTTATGTTAGTGCAGTGTGTTTGTAAAAGCCAAACTTCATAAGAAAAAAAGACTTTGTGGTTTCTACTAGAGGTCAAAATAACCTGGCACACCCTGTGATCAGATGTTATTGCCAAAAAATGAGAAAAAAACACATTGAATTGAGGAAATTTGTCATGAATATCATAAATAATCCAGGTTATCCTGACAAGAAGAAGCAAAGTATGGTTAAAAAATACAAATTAGACTTAGTTTGGACTTTTTAGTCTGGTTTCAGATTAATTTGTACATCAGATTTAAATTTAAAATGCTTTTCATACAACCATGATTTGACATAAAATAAAGTAGACCAAAATTTAATGATAAAATTAAGAAAAATACACAAACCCCAACCCTACCCCTAACCCGATTGATTTATGTTAGTGCAGTGTGTTTGTAAAAGCCAAACTTCATAAGAAAAAAGGACTTTGTAGTTTCTACTGGAGGTCATAATAACCTGGCACACCCTGTTATAAGATATTATTGCCAAAAAATGAGGAAAAAAACACATTGAATTGAGGAAATTTGTCATGAACATCATAAATATTCCAGGTTATCCTGACAAGAAGAAGCAAAGTATGGTTAAAACATACAAATTAGAGTTAGTATGGCCTTTAAGTCTAATTTCAGATCAATTTATAAATCAGATTTTAATTTAAAATGCTTTTCATACAACCATGATTTGACATAATGTAAAATAAACCAAAAATGAATGAAAAATATACAAACCCTAACCTCAACCCTGACCTGATTCACTCCCATCCCATAATCCAAGAAAGCTAAATAATCAAAATACAGATAATATTAAATATTAATATTTATAATATTAAAATAATATATGATATTTAAAAAAATACATGAATAGTTAATCAATTAAAAGAAATGTAAATATATTTCATATCATAATAAACTCAAAGTTAGATTGGAGTTGATCAAACAGAAAAATTTAAACTGAATAAGAAACTAAATAGAGTTATATAAGATAACACAGAATAAAACTTAAATTCAAGATTTAATAGGAAGGTTTTGAGTTTGCTTTAAAAACGTTGGTACTCTGCCACCCTCGGGTCTTCAGGTCTACAGACGTGGGCTGTAATAATGAAAAGCTGCCTCACCGTGGGTCTTTATCTTGACTTTTGGTCTCTTTTAAATACCTGAACCCTGAGGGCTCTCACAGGTTCATCTGCAAATCTGATAAATGAGTTAAATCGAGACCATTTAGAGCTTCGTACACGAATAAAAGTAGCTTCAAATTAATTCTTACAGATACAAGGAGCCAAATCAGAGTCTTAGAAAGAATTTACTGATACTAAAGAAAGCTGAGTAGGAGAAGTCTATTCAGAATAGTTCTATCTTTTGTATATCTGTGCTGTGAGCAGACTGTCTTAGCTCGCATTGGACTTTTAATGAACCTTGTGGCAGATACAGCTTCTGATTGGTCAGCAGAACCAAAACAAAGATGGCGGTTATGCTCTATGTAGCTTAACGAGCTCCTGATATATCACTGAAAAGACACAGAAATCATCACAGAAATCCCTTGGCAGCACAGAAACACAGTTTCCCCCCGAAAGCGGCCGGTCTCACAAAGCTAGTGGATTTTATAATGAGTCTCTACATGTCACAGCTCTATTTTAAGAGTTGATAATGTAAAAAAACAGAACTTTGTTTACTAAAATTCCAATTATAAGATGAGGCCACTTTGTTTAGATTTATTTTCAGTTTTTTTCGGGTGTTTTATTTAGTTGTTTTGGCCTTTTATCTGGTAAAAGCTCAATCACAGCTTCATTTCTGCTCTTTTTTATTGTTAGATGTTTCTACGAGCAATTTAATTAGTCAGAAACCTGCAGTTCAGAGTAGATGACTGAAATTTAAATGATGTAATCTTACTATAAGTAATGTTAATTTCTGTTCTACATTTGGACTCCATTTGAATGGCTTGTTGAGTGTACCTATCACGTTGCCAATGAGCACTTTGGACTAATGATTCTGTCCCGTTATGTCTCATGTGAAGCAGTTATGGCCTCTCTGCGATACTTTATCCAAGTTAAATTCCACGTATTGGACAATGACTGTGCAGCGGTGTGTTATTACCGGGATGAGCCCTCCAACTTCGCTCATTTCCATCCAAATGTCAGCTTTGATTAATCACCTCGGTGAGAGCCCTCCACCATCTCATGCATCTGCCAAGACCCAGCACCACCACACGGCACACCAGCAGACTCTCAAACAGGGCGGCGTGCGCTGGCAGGCTCACAATTGAGAAATTACAGTTGGGGTTTCAGTACAGTGAGAGGATATTGGAAGAATGTCACCGGGGTTTATCAAATTAAATCATTTTTGCGCATATATCAAACAATTTGGAGGCCTCGGTTTGATTAGCGGGAGTCAAAGAGTTTCCGCACATTGATTGACATTTCCGTCGTATGTCATGTTTCAATAAATGTTTATCGTTTTTCAATCAAATTACAAATTGAAAATAAAACTTATCTCACGTTATCACTCTGGCTGCTGCTGACGTTCAGGTGCTTTGGGAGGGGATTTTGTGACGGTTTAAATGCAAAACTGGTGAGCATAACGTCTGTAAGGTTTATGAAATTAGCTTTCATTATGAATTTATTATAAAAAAGAGTTTAATTCAATATTTCCCAGACCTTTATCAATAAAAATAAGGAGATGAGCAATAAAAGTGACGCTTGAAACTGCCAAAGTTGTCTTTTAAAAGTGACTTCTTACTAAATGAGCTGTCATTTTAAAGTTTTGATTTATTACTGATGACTGATATGGAAACAGAGATTGGATCTCCCTGTGATAACGACAAATAACCAATTTATAAAGTCTTATCTCTTTAGATGAAAGTAATAATAAACTTTAGAGAAAGTTTGACGTTGGAAAAAAACAAGTCCACAGATCTCAGGTGTGTTTTTTCTTTCTTGACTTCAAAATCCATCGATGCCTGATGTTTTCTGAAAACTTTCATAGGATTTTCATGCAAATATGACACGTTGTGATGTTTAAAATGAGCAGTTCCAGGTTTAAATGTCACAGATTACCCTGTCACTTAATTTAAATAATTGTTAAAAAGATTGAGTTTTCGTTTTAGTCCTCGCAACTGTTCACCGGTGGATGTTTGCTGCCAATTAAAGGTTTATAATTACATTTTAGGTTTTGTTTAAACAAGAACAACCAAGATTAGGAAACACTGAAAGACTAACCCTAAAGTAACCCTAACCCTAAGAAATAATTAATAAAAATGAAATAAAAACAAAAGCAAAAGTTACTAAAATAAGAGCACCAAAATAGCCCAACAAAAAGACGATCTTGACATTAAAACTAGAGAGAGATAAATGCTAAAACCCTCAAACAAAATTAAGTTAATGACATCAAATTTAGTTAAGAGCAAGACTAAAAGTGTACATCTTGACTTTTCCTCATAAATCATTTAGATGATAAGTGAATAAGATAGGTTAAAGTCCCACTATGATTGTCTTTTTTAAGTGTTATCAGTAGTTTTTAAATTGTTATTAACTTTTTAGCCAAAATCACGTGAATTGTGTCATTTTTAATTATTTTTTTTTTCTGCAGAGCTCCAGTAGCTCATTAGTAACTCGCCTCTGAGTCGTGGGCGGAGACAGCGCTGCTCTGCACACTCTTCTTCACGCTAGCTTGCAGCCTAACATTGCCGGTGGAATAGAAGTGGCAAGTAACATGGGAGCTTTTAAGCTTTCGGACACTAATGTGTTTAGGGACATGATGAAAGTTAATATCATAATTAACTTTCTTACGAGCATTGTAATCTGCTTTCGCACACGCTTGTTATGCAATTTTTCTCTAATTCTGGGAGTCTGGCTGCATAGTGGACTCAGGGGGCGGAGCTTGGAATTGTGACGTAGGAAATCTCACTGTATCTGAGTCTGGTATTTGTGTCTGCCAGAGAATCACAGTGATTTAAATTCAGAAATACTCAGAAATGAAATTTTGCACTTACTATTCTCATGGTATGTCCTGTAGCATCAGAAAAATGCCATATGAACATGTAGACAACAAGAAAAACATGATTTTCATCGGAGTGGGTGTTTAAAGAAACACTGGCCTTCTTTGTCGTCCTCCAGGGTTGGATCTTCATCTATAATTTCACAGTATCCATAGCATACCTGAGTGTCTTTTCCTTCACTCTAATAAAAGACAAAAATAAAGACCAGGAAATTGTTGTGCACAAAAGCACTCGTATTGGCAGACACTATTGATATATGGTGAGTCATACTCATAGTGCATAATAGTAGCTTCTTGTCCTTCAAGGCCACCGTTGCTTCACCGATAGGAGGGATGATTTCAGTCTTGAAGCTGAATACTAGATATTATTAAATGCTAGTTTGACATACTAAAGCCATAACCATGAGACCTAACCACTTTCACTGCTCAACTGGGTATCACTGAACCAGCTGCTCATTCATGCAACACTGTGCATAATATCCACCATGTGATTCTCATTGCAATCAGCACCTGTAATCTCATATCAGTTTCTCCTTCCAGTCTGTATTCGCTCTAAACTTTCCACCGCCTCTCAAAGTCACGTTTCTGCGTTTCCCTGTTTGACGTCCTATTTGTCCCCATCTTCGCTCAGATCCCCACATCAGAACAACAGAAAACACTTTGCTGTTCATATTTGCAGTACATTTGAATTTGCAGCCTTTCACAGCAGAGAATGGATTCTGATTCAAAACGACTATCAGGTGTAGCGTACAGGAATTAGACGTCGAGGACGGAGATTCTCGAGAGTGAAGTGAATTTCTTGTTTCAGACTTTTAGGTTTTAAAGTCTAAATGAGTTTCTGACAGATCTGAATCAAATGAGGCGTTCTCCCCGCGGAGTCTCCTGCACTGTTTGCTGCTGATGTTACAGAATGAAATAAAGTGCAGTAATCATAGCTGTGCAGAATGAAAGGGGCCTTACATTTACAGGTAATTGCGGAGCTGATTATTGTTGTCACAAACAGATGGTGCAACGGAGTAAAAGCTGATTAAGAAAATCTCCTGGCTGAGATCCTGGATTGCTATTTTTTACAATTACTGATCTTCCCAACCAAAGAAGTTGTATTTTTTAAAATGCCTTTTAAATATTATGCTTTTGCAGTAAAAGACATTAACGAAACCCCTAAAATTTAAAGTATATTTGAGCAAACAAACACCTCAAAGCTTGGAATTTTTTAGATTTATCTCAGTCCAGCATGCATTTGGAGAACTGTGTGTATATATATAAATATATAAATATATACAAAAGCAGAGAATTAATGGTCTGTCTTTGTTCCTGCATTAACACAAACAAAGCTTCTTTTAGCTTTATCGCCCTATGATGAAACACCGTTGAACATACAGTCCCTCTGAGTTAGTGCTTCATTTATTTCCCGGCTTTGTGGCCACCTTTATATAGCGCTGAATATATATGGGAGTATTTCACAGATGTTTGACCAGAAGTGTGTGTGTGTGTTTGTGCATGTGTGTGAAACTTGTCATAGAGGCGACCGCAGTGACGAAGAGAAACCGTGGTACATATTAAAGGACGTGAAGTGGAACCACCAAGAATCATTTGTGCATTTTGTGTTTCGTCGCGGATGTCCCGAGTAATATGAGAAATTAATGACAGAGCGGGGCTCACTCACGCTGTTATTTTTAGCCCTTAAAGGGGATCCTGTTGTTATTTTTTTCTGTTATATTAATCTCCAAACCCGTGTACGAGTCACCTACAGGATTTCGAGCATTACTCACCAAAGCCTTGAAACAGTAATGGGGATTTGAAGAGGTCTGGTCTTGTGAGAAATGAGCATGAAGTTGTATATCAATCAGTCAGGGGAGCTTTGCTCGCAAATCAAACACACTTAAAGGGCTAAAACAAGTGAAGCTACGTTTGATTTGGCCAATTTCATGTAATAGTAACATTGTTTTAATTAGTTTCTCCCAAATGGATGACTATTTGACAATTAGAATTTAAGATCCATACACCTTCTGTTTATTTGTATCCACATGTGAAGGTAATGTGTCCTTATTTACCTGCTAAATGCAGGCAAAAGACACTTTTGTGATATCTAAAAGTATCACCAATGAAAGCTGCAAGAACAAACTCATAAAAAAAATGTTTTTCTCCTTTTGTCATATGCTGACATTGTTAAAACAATTTATATGCACATGGATTCTGCAGTATGCATGCCAGGTCAGTAGTTGGCAGTATAACTTCATAATGAAGCAACACTACAGAATTTATGAAAGAGAATTAGGACCACATGAAGAAAAAAAAAAATTACAAGAAAGAGTTTAAAGCTGAAATTTTGGAATTAATCAAAATTTCGAGATTAATAAATCAAAATTATGTCAATAAAGTCGAAATTTCAGCATTTAAAATTACATTTTGAGATTAAAAAATGTGATTTTAAAAATTTCGAGATTTAAGTCTTAATGTCGATATTACCAAATGTCATGAATAATGACGAAATTTTGAGATTAAAAAAAATTCAAATTTTTAGATTAATGTCGATTTTTTTCTAGATTTAAGTCGACATGAATAAAGTCGAAATCTTGACTTTATAAAATTTTGACTTGAATCTCAAAATTTTTACTTTAATCTTGAAATGGGAATTAAAAAAATCTCTCTCCTGTGATTGTTTTTTTTTCTCTTTTGTAAAAATAATAATAAATGCACTTTTTTAGCCTAGCTGATATTGTGAACAATTAAATGATATGATGAAGACCAATGCACCTTCAAAACCAACAGCTTTGATTGGACAGACAGTACATGTCCTGGACCATAGAGCCTCCAAATACTGTATCTCATTGTCTTGGAAATCTGCCATCGCTGTTATTCTCTTCCTAGAGTTTCACACTCGGCCCACCGTGGGTACAGTCATCCTTAAGGAGAGCCGCCTCAACGTTAAAGAACAAAGGGGACTTTGAGATTGCTTTATTGTTAATTCTCGTCAAATTTAAAAACTCCTAACAGTGCCTCTAAGTGGTAAAGGACCAGATTGGAAGTGATACTGCCGCCTCTCTATGGCTTTCGAAAGCAAACTAGACTATCAGCGACAACTGGCCTGGTAATTCTTAACACTGAAATACCTCTAAAAACAAAGAAATGTTTTGTGCAAGTGGATTACACCCACTCAGAAAGCACTTTTTCTTTTCATGCCATAACCACGCAGCCCATCCACACCCTGTGCAGTGGTCTTTCTGTAAGCTCTGCATCTCTGCAATTATTCTGGTGTGGAGTGTTATTGTGACAAATGATAGCAAGAATTAGACCCAGCCTGTTAAACAGCAGAATTTCCCCTTTAATTAGCACTCGCTCCAATGCTGCGGTCCTAATGCTGTGATAAAACCTTCCAAAAGGCTCCAAGAGCACTAGAAGCTACTTTTAATTACAACAACAAAACAATACACCCCCATGCCCACTTTTTGCTCATCACTCCTTTGGCCTCTCTGATGTTGAAAACGCCTTTAAGACTTAATGGACTGTGGTTGTTAAGAGCTTTAAAATGATCCATTAATGGAAACCAAAAACATTTTGTCTCCGTCTGTCAAACGGACACGGCTGGCTGTGCCAGATTAATGCTTTCCAAAGAGAAACTCAACAGCAGAACTTCAGATTTCTGCAGCCTGACATGATGTATTTGCTTTTTTTTCCCCTGCTGTTGAATGCTAAAGTTTGCCTTCAGAACATATCCTTCTGAGCATTGTAAGTTGATAAAAGGGAGCATCTCCCTTCAAGACACGAGTGCCATTTCCATCAACTTTCTACGTGGAGGATTCCAGGCACTAAAAGAACATCTGTTGACGCTGTGTGTCTGTGCGCTCGAGTCACAGTCCCCTCTTCAATGACTAGTCCCAAAATACATCTGAAACCCTCAGATGCCCAGATCAATCAGACCAACCAAAGTACCCGAGTGCCTGACACATCCCCATCCAGTCCTGTTTTTCTTAGTGCTCCAGCTGAGCCGCGTGTAAATGTTTAAAGCCCTCACTCCTTAAATATCCACACAGCTCCCGACTTTATGATCAGAGGACGCTGTTAAACTTCTCAATTAAATTGCGCGGACTCGTTTGGATGTGGATGGAGAAGGAGGTCAATGAAACAACACCACAGCCGGGTTTGGTCGGGTTTCAGTGGACGCACCAACTCTGAAAAGTTTAGAGCCATTTGTTTGCATAAGTCAATAACCACGGCAGTATCTCGAGTCGTGCCAAATTAGTTCATAGACTAACTCTTCTTATTACAATTTGATCTTAAACCAATAAAATGTAATTGAAGTATAACTCACATTACGGTGAGGTGACTTGGCCACATTCATGCAATAATTGAAGATTCAGTCAAGCTTGTTTGACGTGATAAAGAAGTACACTGAGGAGATCCTCCATTAAGAGTCTTGGATGGGTCAACCCTAACTCTTATCGCATTAGTCTGACTTAAACTGGACTTTATGAGAGTTTGTGATAAGTAATCAGGTGCAGGTTCCAGATGTGTTCGGGTTGCCGGATCGGCTCGGGGCCCAGCACCTGTTTAGGAAGTCACACTACTGCAAGTCGACTCGGACAAACTACATCCCGCTCCATTTAATAAGTCAAATGCACTCTGTCACGGTTTTCTTTATTTCCGTTTGTTAATTCAATTGACCTCGGAATTTTCTCCATATAATACAGAGAATTGCAACTTACTCTACTGTGATTTTTAGATGGTTTTAATTGTAAATTTTTTTTAAAGGAAAAAGAAAGAAATGTTCGCAGGATCTTCATTTATTAATTGATAGTTTTGCTTTTATTCCACATTTCCTTTAGCAACTTAAAATTGACAGTAGTCCGGCTGTCTTAAATCGTGATAGATTCCTTCGTAAAACTGGTTCATGTTTTCTCTGAAGAACTACAATCCCATGGAAACTAATCAGCCAAAAACCGCTTCTGTAATTTATCTGAACCAACTTCCAGCCAATCATATAGTGTGGCGTCATCAATAGGCGCCGTGCCCTGAGCCTGAACACATCTGGTACCTACACCAGCTTTTGCTAACCAAGCATGTTTTCATCTGAGTTTTATAGTTTAAACCCAGAATCCGTCTTCCAGCATCATCTAGCTTCTCCTCACAGAATCTCAAATCTCTCGTCTTCCATTCAACTGGTTGCCGTATTGTCTCTTGTGCATTTTTGACAGCTGAAGAGAGAACAAAATATGAGTTTTCCCTTGAGCAGCAGAGCGGCAAGAATCAGCAGTTACAAACCATGTCGCCATACAAAAACTGGGATTTCTGTAATGGCTACATCTGTACTGACATCCCCTTGTATCCCGAATGAAAAAGCATCAATAATCATGTTTTCTATTTCTGTGGCATATGCCAGGGTGGCTCAGGCTCCTTTTTTCTATTTTCTGTTGTTTCTCTTCTCAAAGGACACCCAGGAGAGAGAGAGAGAGAGACCAGAGCTGTGTGAGGATATTTTCGATATGCAATTGTATTTCAGATCATATAATATGACAGGGCAAACATCTCAATGCGTTCTGCGCTCCAATATGCACAGCCTCGAATAACTGCGTCTTAAGTGAAATGCCAGAATGTTACTGGAAGATATATTGGAGGTCACGGTGAAGTAGTGCCCTCTTTTTCAAAGTGCAATGTATATGTCATGGTGTGATATGTGCTCTGACTCCCATAAATCATTTCTTACAACCCAAACCTCCTGGGAGACTGGAGGTGGGTGATTCTGTTTTTCAGATACACACACTCACACACACACAGCTGCCCACACACACACACACAGAGACTCGCACACACACACACAAACTTTGCTGGAAGCTGAATTAAAAAGCAGTACAGCGTCTAAACTCCACTTCACTCCATGATGCACCAATGGATAAATGTCAAGGCAGGGAGCTAAATTCAAGACCTGAACCAAACTTGTTGAAAAACTTCAACCTAAAGCAGCATCAGACGGTAAAAAAGGAAGTTCATAGTTAGTACATCTGAACCTGAAGGTTTATCTCCATTTGTATGAGAGTTAAGGTAAATGGATTGAAAAACAGATTATGATTTAATCATGTACTGTATGTACTGTCGTTAAAATATTTAGGAAATCTGGAGAAATCTAAAGGAATAAAACCAAACATCGATACAGGATGGCTGTGACGTTTTGGCTTTCAGGTGGCACTGCGCTGAAACAGGCATGACTCTGTAGTAGAAATCACTGCATATGTTTAAAATCACTGTCTGTAAACAAGATCCATGAATGCATCCACAACTGGAGGTAACAACTGCACTATTGTTACGACCCGGAAGGATGGTTAGGGGAAAATGGGAAGTAACAATGAATTGAACCGGGCAGGGGAGACGAAATGAAGAGTAAGAAACAGGAAATCAGAATAAGCGAGTAATTTATTTACAAGCAATAGTAATAACCAAAAGATAAAACGACTGAAGGCGAGCACAAGGCCGATCATCAATGAAGTTATCCCAAACTGAAGTCCACTGCCAACTAATTAAAACAAAAGAAACACCACAGGCTCCTGCCACCGGGAAACCCGGTCTTCAAAAAACACCAAAACGCAACCTAGAGAGACAAAACAGAAGACACAGGACACACCCACACCCACAGCCCTAACAATTATGCAATCAGGGAACTTGAGACGGAAAAGCAGAGAAAACTTGACTTTCTTTTTGGAAATGATGGATGTTTCAGAGAGGGATATGACTTTTTTTTGTTTGTTTATAAAACAACTACAAAAATAATATATTTATGCTGTTTAAGAATGCACAAAGGGTTAAAATGATTTCTTAACCTTTAAAAATCAGTTTTTGTAAACTTTTAGTGCAGACTCCCAACATTAGTTTGAGTTGTGGTTGTAGAAATTAACAGTCAGAGGGGGATTAATTCTCTAAAATCCTTTCAATTCAATTAAAAATGCAAATTTTGACGTTACCATCATTGACCTATCGCACCTTAGTTGAAAGTCCTATATGTTTACGATGTTTGCAAGGAAGGTACCACAGTAACATCACATTTTCACTTGTAGGACTCTGACTTCAGAAATTAAAAATAGACAATCTTGGGTTTAATTTCCTATTAAGAAAATTTTTGTTTGTTTTTGATCTGCGGTTGTAGTTTGAGTCATTTTAGGTGATAAAATCTGCACAATTGTGTTCATGAAAGCGACCGTGGTATTGGGTAAATGCTGAGCAATCAAGTTTGTAGCTATGATTGATTTTCAACTCTGGTTAGGCTTTCAAAATTAAAACAGAAATTACAGAGTGACTAATCTAAAACAAACATGAGCACCGAGATCCTGAATGTAAGCCCGTCTGTTTTTTAAATTCTCAATCACTTTCTCAACAGCAACCAAACAGCTGTTTTTTTGTGCTGCATATTCACTTGAACATCCTGGTGAGAAGGTTAAGACGGGTAAAAAAGAAAAAAAAAAGATCTCAATGCCACAGTCCTGGTTCCAGATGAATTGCTGCAGCTGAGAAAAGCTGGTAGGTTTAACCGAGAGTCCTGTTTGTGCTCCCCAGGTGCCGTTAAAGCAGGTGGTGTCGGTGCGTGTGTGTATTTGTGATCTTGAAACAGAATATAAGAAAGAGCAGGAGGGTTTGTGCCTGCGTAGAAATGGAAAAATCACCAACACTGTAATTCTCCTGCATGCTAAAGAATTTCTAAGTGTTCTTAATTTACCCAGGGGAAAAACGCAGGCTAACATTTACACCAAGCTCTGAGTGTTTTTCAGGATGCTCAGAAATTCCCCACGTTCAACTTTTGCCCTTCTGTTCTTACTGTAGTTGTTCGCCAACTTAACTCGGTGATGTATTCTGCCAGTGGCGAAAAGTAGGCAGCGTTTCAAATGTCAGAACACGGAGTCTTCATTTTCTCTACCGATCTCCTTTTGCGTCTAAAAGCGAATAAATAGGAGCTCATTGTTTGCACTATTTAGGACTTTTTTTTCTTCTCTTGGCTGCCTGATGTTTTCGACAGCAGCTAATTATCCTAACAGTATTCAAAGATTCCCTTAAAACTTTAGTAATGAACTATTTAAACATGTATAACTCAATTAAAGAAACTTTGAACTCTTCTTTAATGTAGGATCAGAGCGGCTCATTAATTCATGATTAATTTGAATAAAGTTTCTTCAGTTTCTTCTAACACAACTTCATCTGTATCTGACACCGAGAAGAGTCCGTATTCGGTGACTCCGACTCCTGTGTTATCACGCTTGGAGGATTAACGTGAGTTTTTCCACACAACATGCTGGTGAAAATTTAAGTAGGATCTGTTTGTGAGATTTGCAGGAAAGAAAGCCAACCGAATTCCACGGAGCAGACTCCAGTTTGGCTGCGCTTCTTTGAGCGAGTGGGAGAAATGAGCACAAATCGCACTAATCCCTGACACAATCCTACACCGCGCTGCTTGTTACTGACTTACCCTCTGCCTCACCTTTCTCTCCCCCTTGGGTGCGACTCATTTTATGGGAAGTACCAAACTGGCACAGGTGAGAGAAAAGTGAAAACCCATAACGGCGAGCCCCGCCGCCCGCCATATGCCATCTTAATTCTCTTTATCCTGGCAGTCTTTGGGAAAGGCAAATGCCTCTGTGTCTAGTTATTTATGTTAATACTATCATTATGCACAACAAATACCAGTTATGGGGCGTGTAATGGGACAAGCTGCAGAGACAGACAAAGCTGTTGTGCTGAGTTTGAGCCGTGTAGTCCCCTGTTGGGTCATTTGGCCCAGGTAGCTTTACCACACATGAGCAAAAGCACTCTGGACCAGCACGGCGCTCGCTCTCTCTCGAGGTTGTAGCTTCGGTAAAAGCAGGAAAGTAGCATGAAAAAAGAAAAAAGCCTCACGGTGCTGATCAGTCATAACAGGGAGAAAACGGTGAGGGCAAAGGTGGTGAATTCAGCTTTTTTTTTTACTCCTCTTAGACTGTAGAGGCTAAACTCCTCACAGATACACATGTATACGCCAGCAAGTTGGTGCAACATATGTTGAAGCCAGGTGGTGACCCTAGATTGAACTTATGATGGTAAAAGAAGAAGGAAAATTGTGTAATATCTGTCAGAAAGACCTCGACACGCTTTATGTTCGGCTGCTGTATCGTCCCATCGGCTCGATTGTTTAAGAAGATGGTCATTTGGTGTTACGGGACCATTTCACAACCAGAAACAACGACGTGTTGAATCCAACTGTAGACCTCCTGTGTTGAAAAATTAATCAGATGCAGCTGTGCCAAAAAAAAAAGGAATTTCCATATTTTCATCAAGTGTTTAAAGCTCCCGTGAGGAGATGTTAACTCTCAAATTCAAACTGATGTCTCTTTATGAATTACAAAAGCAAACAAGACAACCAGAAAGAAGACTAAAAAAATCTCTATTGTCATTTTTAATGCCTGGAAAAGCTACAAGGAGGTAGGCGTCAGATAAGATGATTGACAGCACGCTGGTGAGGAAGCCTTTTGTTATATAAATTTGACTGTTGAGAGAAAGCAGGATATACTACGTCAGCATGGACAGGACAAGATCTGCAGTCAGAAGTTGAACATTTCTGCCTAGAAAAGATGCAAAAATTTACCCAAATCGATTTTTTTTTTATTGCAGCTTTAGATTACAGCTAAATTTAAAAAAAATTGGTTTGGGCTTAAGAACCAAAATACCAATAAGTGGATGAATAACTAGATATGTCTTTGCAGAGTAATGACAGAAACAGGCTCCTTTTTTCAACTTGGATATCGTAATTTCTGTTTCATGAAAAATGTTATGCACTTTTCAAAGTTGAGGCTAGAAATTCATTTCAAAATTGCCATTTGACACCACTAACACCACTGTGTTAGTATTACCTCTTCACTACATGTTTGGTAACTGAGAAGATCAGTTTCTAGACCTTTGAGAGCGAAATCTTGTCCTATCCTTGCCTGATAAAGGACTTAAGCTGCTAACCAATTTTGGTCTCCTTGTTTGTATTTTTGTGCTGTGATGCTCCAAATGCTTTTAGTGGGTGACGAGTTGGGACTACAGGTGGGCAGTTAAGTACCTGGACCCCCCTACTACTGAGCCATGCTGTTGTAATATGTGCAGAGTGTTGTTTGTCATTGTCTTGAAACACCCTACCTGAAAAAAAGGCATTATCTGAACAGCAGCATATTGTGCTCTAAAACCTGTACATAATAACTTTAATAATAACTTTATTTATTTAGCACCTTTAAAACTTCGGGTGGATGCAGAGATGAGCTAAGATCACAAACAGTGTAATTTTTTAACCCTTGCTGTGATTTCCACTACAGATCCATGCCTGTTCTTAATAGAGTGCCACCTACAGGCCTAAAGATGACGCCGTCAAGCAGTTAGTCTGTTTAGAGAGACTTCTCCAGATCATAGACTGTATATAGAATGGACACCATCTGCCTCCTCACTGGGTGACGCCACCGTGAGAACAGCACCCTCTGGTGACAGGCTGCAGTATAGGTCATAAATCCCGCCTCCTCCAGTGATCACTATGGGGCTGTGGACAAACTTTAGAAATTTATTACACAGAATATAAAATTTTCTCCCCCCTGGTTGCGATGTTGACATGTAGTTACTGTCAGACTGGTTTGTGCTCAAGTCCTCTTTTTTCTGTACAGCTCCTTTTTTAAAAGTTATTAGGGGGTTCATGTTTTCTATGATTGACACTTGATGCAGCGTATGGAAGGCGGAGCCAAGTTGTCCATAGTATATACAGTCTATGCTCCAGACCCTTTGAACCTTCCATGTATGTAAATGGATGTATGTGTATGAACACATAGATGGAAGTTTGCTCTTTTCACTGTTTGAAATCCAGTCACACATACCTGTGTTTCAATCCTGCAGTTGTGACGCAGACCAGTGAAGCGGCTGATACATCAATTGAACTGTATGTAAAAACCTGTGGTGAATGGATATTAGTTTTTCATCAAATAATAAAACGGTTCAAACAGCTCAGTGGTAGCTCCGCAGTGGAAGATGAGAGTCAATGTACTAGTGTGGGTAAGAATGTAAATGAATTGGTTTAAGTGTCTGACTGTGTGAACAAAATTGAAATTAGGAGAAAAAAAAAAAGAAAATAAAAGAAAGATAGGGAAATGACACTCAACAGAGATTTAATAATTCCCTGAAACTGAGATAATTTCCTCCTCCATAGAACTCCGAACACCAGGAAACCAATGGGAATGATCTGGTCATTGTTTCCAGCAGGGAAAATATCCTCCCAGCTGAGCTGAGAATAGGTCACAGCCCCGAGAGGGAGATTGGATCTAAATTGCTCCAATCTTTGCGTTAGATAACGGGCAAGGCGCCCCCCGCCGCGGCTCTGCTGCATGGCTCCACATCTCCACGCAATCACAGGAGTGGTAATGAGAGAGCCACGGGTTCGCTCTCCATTATTTAGTCTTTAAAATGTTGCCCTTTCGCAAGCCTTCTACTAAAACAGTCACCCCCTCAAAACAGCAGCCGAGCCCCCCAGAGGGTCCTAATCAGCCGCTGGTGTTGTTGAGGTTAATCTGTATTGTTCATGTGGATGTGAGATGAAGGGTTGGGCCTTCCCCTGATCCCCTCCATGTGCTGATAGCTGCTCCTAACAGGCGAGAAGCATCCCATGGCACGTCTTGTTTATGTAGCCCTGCAGTGAGGCTGTTTGTTGTGCTTGTGTCATGGACACAGATAACCTCACTCCAACGAAGAGTTTAATTGCTTGCCCTCTACGTTGGCAGGATCAGAAAAGAGAAGGAGGAGGAAAGGGGAGGAGGAGGGAAGACCTCTGCTATCTCTCATGAGGCTTACTCCATCTGAAAGCTCTGATATGACTGTAACAGCAAATCACTTCATACGTGTATGTTCAGTAAATGGATTTTTGCCGTCGCTGATTTCAGTGAGAAAATGAGGAAGCTAATGAAGGGTGTGAGGTTTAACAGCCTCTTGTTTAGATGCTGTTATTTGGCTGTCATTTCTATTTGCTTAAAATATTTTAACATCTCTGCAGGACGTTCGTTTAAATTGTTATTTTTTACATTTCATTTGCTTCCTCAGCCAGAAGCTAACGAACATCCAAGAGTAAAAACTGAGCAAATGTGTTATGTAGTAAATAATGTGGGTAATTATTCTGACCTTTTATTGCTTGATAAATTGAAGCTTCCCCGTCCATCTGGGGGGGATTTTCACTACGAGACGGCACCTCTTGCTTGTGGCATTCCCCAAGGGTCTGTTTTGGGCCCCATCTTATTTTTATTTTCAAAGCAATATTGTGTCTTTTCACTTCTATGTTGATGATGCACAAGTTTATTTGCCTTTGAGATTTAAGGTCAGGGTTCACTGCAGCTCTTGCTGAATTATTTTGAGGACAATTGAGCCCCCAGGACATCTGAGGATTGATTTTAAATGTTCGTTGTCAATCTTTAAAACCCTTAAATGGTTTGGCACAACCCTACTTAGCAGAACTTTTCCATGTTCATGTTTCATTTGAATCGGGGGCAACCAGCATATCACTTTTGCGTGTTTTAAATCGTTGTTGAAGACATCTTTTCCCTTTGAGATAAGACCGTTATTACTCTGACTGATTTTATTGTTTTATATAATTAAGCATTGTGGGTAATTGTTGTTTTCTTGTTAAACCAGGAAACGGTTAGCTTTGAAGTGACTTGGTTTGACTTGACTAAACCTTGATAATCTGACAAATTGTGGTCTGACATGCCTTCTCCTCAAATGTTCATGCATCACCAACATGCTGCCATGATACCCAAGGTCTGCTTTGCAAACCTTGCAAGTTATTATTTTTTTCCGCCTTATCTAGGCTAAAGTGCTCCCAAACTTTGGAGGTTTTTAAGTGCGTTCGCAGCTGCTGTATGGGACGTGGGCATCACCGTGTTTGAATACCCTACCCCTCATGTGTGACTCTCTGCAGAGTTTGTAATGAAGTAAGATGCCTCACTCCACGTCTAGTGACAATAGTCGACAATGGGATTCAGTGTCAACTTTTTTCATTATCAATTTTTGTCAACAACATCAACTAATCGTTGCAGCCCCAAAGGAGGCCCTGAACATTCACACAGTGACTCATTAAAAGCAGCAGAAAACACCCTCTAAAGTTTAACATGGGATTTCTTATTTAAAACAAAGACAAAGAAGAAATAATTCATATGAAAAATAAAAAAACTGCTAAAGAGCAAATTAATGAATCGAACACAACACAAAGAACCAAAACACGAGGATCCCCTGAAGGAGAGGCTACAGGGCCTGAGGGAAGCACTACTGTTTGTATTGGAGTCTAATTTTACACGAGTTTTACATTTTTCTACAAATCTGAGTTCTGAACAGGCAGATGTTGATGTTGTGGTTCAACAAGCGAACCTGGAAACCAGCTTTTTTCTGCTACTTTATAAACTTCTGACTGAAAATTTCCAGTATTCAGGGTCACTTTTCCTTTTGGACACCCCTTTACCATTATAAGTATTGATGATTGATCAATGATTAGAGCAGCTGGATTGATCAGTGAGCTGTGAAATCACCACAAAAGGTTTATTCAATGTCGAATTAATGCATGATACAACATTATACAAGTTTCCCATCATTAGCACGACGTCACAAAGGATGGTGACCACATCGAGGGATGGTATCATCGAGGCTGAATATTGAGTCAAGATTAATCAGTCTAAAAATGTGACATATTAAATCTTAATTTGAGCTGAAAGACAGGGTCCAATCACTCAAACGTTGATCTTTACAAATGAAATACAAATTAATTTTCTTTCCTCTAAGAGCTGCTTGCTCAGTTCACTTGAACAAGTCTCAGTTCAAATTAATACTAAAAGACCTAAAAAAGACAATTTATTTCAACAGCCTGGGGTTACTGCAAAGCACAAAGTCATAAGAGAGACTAATGAGCTTAACAAGTGTGGAGGATGGAAGCCTCCCTGCTGCATATAACAACTACTGCATCTTCGCTTAAACGCTGACAGAGACAGACATGAACTCAAACATGTGTGGACTTGCAGCTGCCCCCATGATGAAGCTGTCACAATAACGAGCCGGGTCTCCACACTCTGTCCTCTGACATGACTCCAATAAGTCAGCCAACATGTCCAACACTGGACATGTCAGCTGACTTGCCATGGGCCACATAGCAGACATTAACTTTGAGGAACATGTGCCATGTGGTGTTTGTAGCAACTGTAAACATGGGCCCAGCTTTGGGTGACCATACGTCCTCTTTTACCCCGGACATGTCCTCTTTTTGGGGACTGAGTTTATAAAACCCTTGATATGTCCGGGGTTTTGTATGGAAGTTTTGAGTTTGTGTGCCGTGGACTTACTGAGTTAGAAGCACATATAAAACACTCGAAAAACCCTCAAAATTTTTCACGCAATGCCGCCCCGCATAGTAGTGTCTTCTTTTTGGGGATTCAGCGTGTGGTCACCCAAGTCTAGCAGATGCATAGTAGATACAGAATAACTGTGCAATCATAACAAAGAGTGGAGACATCCAACTATGTTTTAAAGTGGTATCTAAGAACTGTCAGTCTTGGTTGAGTTTGGTGGCGCCAGTGGACCAGAGCGGTAGTGTTTTGCCTGAAGGAAGACCCCATTTCCCATGAGCACCAGCGCGTAGTGTCATAAACATTGTGATCTGCTGGTTGTGTGCAAATTGGTTGGAAATGAACATAACTACGTTTATGTTACCAGCAGCTGTTTGAGGGATGAATAGTGACGAGTTAATGTATCTCACTGTGGCATAACAATATCATATGATGATGTTGAAAATAAGAAATGTTATACCCTTGCACCCGGCCGTGTCATGAGCCTCTTCCTCTCATCTCAAGCCTCTAGCTTCACAAGGACAAGATGAAACAACAGATTTTTTTCTGATTTTGCTACAGAGGGATTAGAGTGTGTCTAAAATGCTGGGTTTGAATATTTCACAGACTATTTTAATAATTTTTAAGACCATAAACACTCGCTGCACATTTTACACGTACTGCAGGCCTGAGCCCATCCATACAGCGATTGGATGAATCGATTCAAGTTTGATTGAAGTCGATTCAATCTGCCAATGGAAGGCTCTCACACGAGGGGTTAATGCAGGAAATCTTCACCGATTGGCTGAGATCGGCTCTGTTTGCACAATTAAACTTGCAAAACAATTTCAGGAAACGCACTGAGAGCTGTTACCGATCATGAATGCCATGAAAAGCATCAACAGCTGTCTCCTCTGTCTCGGTTTCAGTTCACAAAACATGTTGTTTTATTAATATTCAAGTGCAAACTCACCCTTTTGCAGCATGCTCTCATTTTGCCGCTGTGCAGAGCTGCGCTGAGCACTCTCATCCTGACAGAGCTTAACTCTGACCGCAGACAGATGATGAGTCTTTTAATGTGAAAATGAGTCTTCACAGATGCAATGCATGCTTCCTCCCTGAGGTAAACCGACAAGAATGACTCACTTAAATTTGGAATAAATATAAAATTTGATGGCTGTTCTGCATAGCAATTGGACTGATGCCTCACAGAGAAAAATATCACTTTATATGGATGGACTTGATTTGATGGATTTGATGCATTTGCAGTTGATTTCCTCTTCACACAATTGCACACAACCTGTCCAACGTCACGATTTCAGCTTAAATGTGAGAAAAAATGCACCTAGAGACGACTGTTTCTTGTATTTTTACTCAGTGCATACCACACAGATAATAGAGAAATGTAAACATATATCAAGACTAAAGGGAGAAGTGAAAAACATTGTTGCAGCATGGATAAAGTCGACCATCAAACATAACCAGGTGCAGAAAGACGGAGTGAATGGATTGCACACAAGGTTCGCTCATCTTTGAACAGAAACAACACCTGAGCCTGAAGTTTTCCACTTTACGCCAAGAAATAAGTTGAACCAGCACGTCAACTTTAACCCTACTTATTGTAAAAAAAACAGTAAACAGCTGTACTTCGGCTTGATTAAAGCGTGTCTTCACTGCATCTGGTCTGGGGGCTTTTCTGACTGAGAAGATGAGTCCTCTAACCAGCTGTCCATCTTCTCCTTACCTCCTGTTATTTTCTCATGTGTGTGTGGATGAAACATGCCATTACTATCCCTCTAGTTTCTCAGTGTAAGGCTTTATTATTTTCTTTACTGCAATGGCATCAATCACTTCTCCTGCTTCCTTCTTTTGCTGCAAAAAAAAACAGGATAAGGATTTATTGTGGGTAAATGAGTTTGGGCCTTTAGAACAAAAAAAAACCCTCTTACTTTGGGGGATGAGTCACCACCAATCCATCAGAGTTAGTGCGGATAAGTTCAGCTGAAGATGAAAAAGGCACCAGAGTATTTTGTTTTACAGAGACCCAACAGCTTAAATGATCGAAACCTTTCCAGTTTGTAGAGAATGAAAAAGTAATGCAAAATTAACGTTTTATCAAATACAGGGCGTTTCCTTCGAGAATAATAACGCAAACCAAAATTACCTTAAAGTTCGTCATTCAGGACAAACTTTGAATACTTTTCTTACTTTCCATGTGCAAACATTATAAGTATAGAATGGATTTTGGGGGTTTTATTGCACAGGTGTACTTTTAGGTAACAGGCTAGACCCCCTTTTGCCTTCAGGACTGATTTAATTCTTTGTGGCGTACTCTTAACACCTGCTGGAAGACGCCCTCAGAAGATGGGTTTACTAAGGCTATAAAGGGATGGACATGGTCAGCAACAACACCTAAACTAGGGCCCCGTTGGGGCACTGGCGGGCCCGAGCCGTGTCGCACCCCCCCCCCCCAACGCGCTGCCTCCTCGTCACATTCATGTCCTCT
Organism: Xyrichtys novacula; assembly: GCA_962446985.1. Taxonomy (NCBI): domain Eukaryota; kingdom Metazoa; phylum Chordata; class Actinopteri; order Labriformes; family Labridae; genus Xyrichtys; species Xyrichtys novacula. The sequence goes on from OY660870.1 coordinate 35,028,880, forward strand.
GGCCATCGCCCTCTCTGGTAACGCCCATCACTGCAAAGACCCTTTTCCTTCATCGGCGTTTGCTGTTCTTCCTGCCAGTGCGTGTTGCTTTCACTTACACTTGCCACAGCCAGCCTCGTGAGTGCCTAGCCTATTGGATATCACTGTCACCTACACAGGACAGTCATACTTTGTTTTTTAATTTCACATTAATTTCCATATTGTATAAACGACTGGAAAAAACTTGAGCCCCTGCCCCTGTATTATCATGTGCACGTCCCTGTTCTAGCTCCAAGGTGAATCTTCACTGCTCATGTTCTCCTCAGAAGCAGTCACCTCACTCCCCTCAGGTTACTGTACACATGCACCAACTGCCTGCTTCAGGTTTGGATGGAGCTTCATGGTTGTCTTTTGGAGAAATGAGCAGTCAAGTTGTGTTTGAAATTTGATTTTTTTCAGGGGCAAAAGGAAGCCTCTGCATTCTTGTCAAATATGTAAATAGCATGTTTTTGCAGGTGCTAAAAAACAGACTCTGAGTGTGTGTGTGTGTGTGTGTGTGTGTGTGTGTGTGTGTGTGTGTGTGTGTGTGTGTGTGTGTGTGTGTATCCTGCAGTACTCTGAGAAGAATAATAAGCATATTTCTGAGGTGAATTTTGAAGATTCATCTGAGAGTTAGGTTTGATTCGATTCGATTGACGCTCCCCACGTTCAAGTCACATGACATATTTAACCGGATGTAGCTGCAAGATGGAGCCTCGTTAACTCTCCGTTTCAACTTATCTCAAAAGTGAGGACCTCAACCTATATACCAGTTTTTAAATTGTGTTGATAGGCCAAATAAAACCAGAGTTATGATAAATTATGTCCGCGATACTTTTTTTCTGCTTATTTTGATCACGTTCGGCGCTCGATCGCGCTGTATGAGACAGGAAAACATAGCATGCACACATTAGCGACAGGTCTTACAGGCGGAAAAGGCTTGCCAAAAGAAAAAAAAAACACACCACAACATCTCTCCTATTGGTGGAAAACTTCACCACAACAACCAATCCAAAATTATATGGTGACTGATTGACAAGGGGCGGGCGCTTACGTTCTTCCTGCAATATGAGAAGGGAGGGAGGGACTCTCAGCAGGGATGCAGTCTGGGACACGTAGTTGCAAACCTAGCGACTTTGTTGTTAGATTCAATTACTTTTCAGACCCCCTAACGACTTTTTTTAGAAAGAAAGGGACTTTTATCGACTTCTTCTGGAGTTTAGAGACTCTGACATGAAGCAGGCTTTCCTTACTGAGGAGTTAGCAACGCTGCTAAGGGTGCAGAGCCACACATGCGCTCCGAGCTCTGCATGGGAGACTGAAGCTGACAGAGCTGCAGCAGTTAGCAGGTTTCACCCTCAGAGACCACCAGGGGTTCATGTTGAGGCATTTTCAGTTTTTGTTTTTTTTGCCATAGACTGTCAGCACAATCTGCAGTTACACTAACAAAAATGCTGCAAAAAACAAAGAATTATGGAAAAATTACACATGGACTGACATAGAGGAGGATCTACACAAGTTTTTTACATCATGTTTTACATCATGCATCATTTACATCATTCATCATTTTTTGTAGTGGCATAAATAAAAAGTGACATTTGTGAGACTATACAGTGTTTTGTAAATAATTTTACAAAGAACGCCTGGGCCATTGCCTGCATTTTGATGTAAATAGAGGTAAATTACTATGTTCTTTGTTAAAAATTTGCATATGTTTTGAAGTTTACAATTTTTATTTGAAGTTTAAGTTTTAAAAACAGTTCATCACACATATTTGTGGTTTAATTTCACATTAATTTCCATATTGTATAAATGACTGGAAAAAACTTGAGCCCCTGCCCCTGTATAATCATGTGCACGTCCCTGTTCTAGCTCCAAGGTGAATCTTCACTGCTCATGTTCTCCTCAGAAATAGTCACCTCACTCCCCTCAGGTTACTGTACACATGCACCAACTATCTGCTTCAGGTTTGGATGGAGCTTCATGGTTGTCTTTTGGAGAAATGAACAGTCAAGTTGTGTTTGAAATATGATTTTTTTCAGCGGCAAAAGGAAGCCTCTGCATTCTTGTCAAATATGTAAACAGCTTGTTTTTGCTGGTGCTAAAAAACAGACTCTGTGTGTGTGTGTGTGTGTGTGTGTGTGTGTGTGTGTGTGTGTGTGTGTGTGTGTGTGTGTATGTGTGTGTATCCTGCAGTACTCTGTACTCCTGCAGTGGCCAAAAAGACTTTTAAGAATGTGGATTTTTGGGTCATCTTTGGCGCCCCCTAGAACTGCAGTACTCTGTACTCCTGCAGTGGCCAAAATGACTTTTAAGAATGTGGATTTTTGGGTCATCTTTGGCGCCCCCTAGAACGTAAACCGTGGGGTGCAGCGTCATGATTTTTACAACTTTGAATGGGCATGGGGTGTAGATTGCCCTGAGCAAATTTGGTATCGGTGGGACGAAAGCCTTAGGAGGAGATAGCCACATTCCAATGTGTGCGAATCGGCAAAAAATGCGAAATAGCCCTTTAACCGTACATTATACAGATACGTGCTTTTTGACTTTTTCGTAGATCTAATTGAGATACACATGATTGTCAATTTTTGTGTCAATATGACAAAGTGTTCAGGCATGACACTCAACAATGTGTATTTTCATGTAAGGGGACAAGAAAAAATTGACTTTTTTCTCCTGCCATGGGGGGGGCGCTATTTTGGGGAGTAAAAATTCCTTCACAAATGTGTTGATGGCTGGACATTGCATCATCCTAGAAAACTTGGAGGCCAGAGAGGACAAAAATAAAAAGTTATAAGACTTTTAAATATGTGGATTTTAGGGTTATCTTTGGCGCCCCCTAGAACCTAAACCGTGGGGTGCAGCGTCATGATTTGAATAACTTTTAATGGCCATGGGGTGTAGATTGGCCTGAGCAAATGTGGTGCCGGTGGAACGAAAGCCTTCGGAGGAGTTAGCGAAATTCCAATGTGTGCGGATCGGCAAAAAATGCGCAATAACCCTTTAACCGTACATTTGACAGATACGCCAGCACTGACTTTTTTGTAGATCTTATTGAGATACATGTGTGTGTCAATTTTTGTGTAATTTTGAAAAAGCATACAGGCGTGACAGTCAATAGTGTGAATTTTCACCTTATGGGACAAGAAAAAATGGACTTTTTTCTCCTGCCATGGGGGGGCGCTCTTTTGGGGAGTAAAAATTCCTTCACAAATGTGTTGATGGCTGGACATTGCATCATCCTAGAAAACTTGGAGGCCAGTGAGGGCAAAAATAAAAAGTTATAAGACTTTGAAATATGTGGATTTTAGGGTTATCTTTGGCGCCCCCTAGAACCTAAACCGTGGGGTGCAGCGTCATGATTTGAATAACTTTTAATGGCCATGGGGTGTAGATTGGCCTGAGCAAATGTGGTGCCGGTGGAACGAAAGCCTTCGGAGGAGTTAGCGAAATTCCAATGTGTGCGGATCGGCAAAAAATGCGCAATAACCCTTTAACCGTACATTTGACAGATACGCCCGCACTGACTTTTTTGTAGATCTTATTGAGATACATGTGTGTGTCAATTTTTGTGTCATTTTGACAAAGCGTACAGGCGTCAGGTGAATTTTTCACCTTAGGGGGCGCTATGGAGCCATTTTGCATTGTATTGTTTGGGCGACTTCAGAATATCAAATTTTTCACCAGGCCCGGTCGTCCTGCCAAATTTCATGAGTTTTCGCCAGTGGGAAGTGGGCCATTTTCCAGTTCAAAGGGGAGGAAAAAGAAACTAGGGCCCCGTTGGGGCACTGGCGGGCCCGAGCCGTGTCGCGCCGCCCCCCCCCCCCCAACGCGCTGCCTCCCCGTCCCATTCGTGTCCTCTGGCCATCGCCCTCTCTGGTAACGCCCATCACTGCAAAGACCCTTTTCCTTCATCAGCGTTTGCTGTTCTTCCTGCCAGTGCGTGTTGCTTTCACTTACACTTGCCACAGCCAGCCTCGTGAGTGCCTAGCCTATTGGATATCACTGTCATCTACACAGGACAGTCATTACCTTTCTATTAATACTTTGTTTTTTAATTTCACATTAATTTCCATATTGTATAAATGACTGGAAAAAACTTGAGCCCCTGCCCCTGTATAATCATGTGCACGTCCCTGTTCTAGCTCCAAGGTGAATCTTCACTGCTCATGTTCTCCTCAGAAGCAGTCACCTCACTCCCCTCAGGTTACTGTACACATGCACCAACTGCCTGCTTCAGGTTTGGATGGAGCTTCATGGTTGTCTTTTGGAGAAATGAGCAGTCAAGTTGTGTTTGAAATTTGATTTTTTTCAGGGGCAAAAGGAGCCTCTGCATTCTTGTCAAATATGTAAATAGCATGTTTTTGCAGGTGCTAAAAAACAGACTCTGAGTGTGTGTGTGTGTGTGTGTGTGTGTGTGTGTGTGTGTGTGTGTGTGTGTGTGTCTGTGTGTGTGTATATATCTTGCAGTACTCTGAGAAGAATAATAAGCATATTTCTGCGGTGAATTTTGAAGATTCATCTGAGAGTTAGGAGGGCTGATCATTCCCTTACCCTTTAGATGTCTGTCTATGTCTGTTTTTGTGTGATAATGAAAGAATCCCAACTCAAAAAGGCTCTGTTGATGTTTTTTTTTGTTGTTCATTCATATTCAAACCACTATTTTATATCACTGCTAATACGCCAAGACCATTTTATGGTATTTAGCTTTATTATTTCTATACATTTTGCAAGGAAAGAAACCAAGGCCTTCACTAAAATTTCCATAAACTTTAGGAAAGGACCTCTGGTTGTTTAAGGGGGTCATTACTGCAAAAACATATTCTTCCTAAATTTTGAAGGTCAAACCTTAGATCCATTAGGTTTAAATAGAAAAAGCATTAAAATATGTTAGGATTATAGCATATGACAAATGTGTGCCTCTCAGTGGCATAACTACTTTGTCTGCTGGCTCTGCAGTCGATTGACGCTCCCCAGCGTTCAAGTCACATGACATATTTAACCGGATGTAGCTGCAAGACGGAGCCTCGTTCACCCTCCGTTTCAACTTATCTCAAAAGTGAGGACCTCAAACTATATGCCAGTTTTTAAATTGTGTTGATAGGCCAAATAAAACCAGAGTTATGATAAATTATGTCCGCGATACTTTTTTTCTGCTTATTTTGATCACGTTCGGCGCTCGAACACGCTGTATGAGACAGGAAAACATAGCATGCAGACATTAGCGACAGCTCTTACAGGCGGAAAAGGCATGCCAAAAGAAAAAAAAAACACACCACAACATCTCTCCTATTGGTGGAAAACTTCACCACAACAACCAATCCAAAATTATATGGTGACTGATTGACAAGGGGCGGGCGCTTACGTTCTTCCTGCAATATGAGAAGGGAGGGAGGAACTCTCAGCAGGGATGCAGTCTGGGAAACGTAGTTGCAAACCTAGCGACTTTGTTGTTAGATTCAATGACTTTTCAGACCCCCTAACGACTTTTTTTTTGAAAGAAAGGGAATTTTATCGACTTCCTCTGGAGTTTAGAGACTCTGACATGAAGCAGGCTTTCCTTACTGAGGAGTTAGCAACGCTGCTAAGGGTGCAGAGCCACACATGCGCTCCGAGCTCTGCATGGGAGACTAGAGCTGAGAGAGCTGCAGCAGTTAGCAGGTTTCACCCTCAGAGACCACCAGGAGTTCATGTTGAGGCATTTTCAGTTTTTTTTTTTTGCCATAGACACTGTCAGCACAATCTGCAGTTACACTAACAAAAATGCTGCAAAAAACAAAGAATTATGGAAAAATTACACATGGACTGACATAGAGGAGGATCTACACACGTTTTTTACATCATGTTTTACATCATGCATCATTTACATCATGTTTTTTTGTAGAGGCATAAATAAAAAGTGACATTTGTGAGACTATACAGTGTTTTGTAAATAATTTTACAAAGAACGCCTGGGCCATTGCCTGCATTTTGATGTAAATAGAGGTAAATTACTATGCTCTTTGTTAAAAATTTGCATATGTTTTGAAGTTTACAATTTTTATTTGAAGTTTAAGTTTTAAAAACAGTTCATCACACATATTTGTGGTTTAATTTCACATTAATTTCCATATTGTATAAATGACTGGAAAAAACTTGAGCCCCTGCCCCTGTATAATCATGTGCACGTCCCTGTTCTAGCTCCAAGGTGAATCTTCACTGCTCATGTTCTCCTCAGAAGTAGTCACCTCACTCTCCTCAGGTTACTGTACACATGCACCAACTATCTGCTTCAGGTTTGGATGGAGCTTCATGGTTGTCTTTTGGAGAAATGAACAGTCAAGTTGTGTTTGAAATTTGATTTTTTTCAGGGGCAAAAGGAAGCCTCTGCATTCTTGTCAAATATGTAAACAGCATGTTTTTGCAGGTGCTAAAAAACAGACTCTGAGTGTGTGTGTGTGTGTGTGTGTGTGTGTGTGTGTGTGTGTGTGTGTGTGTGTGTGTGTGTGTTGGGGTGTGTGTATATGTGTGTGTGTCAGGCAGTACTCTGTACTCCTGCAGTGGCCAAAAAGACTTTTAAGAATGTGGATTTTTGGGTCATCTTTGGCAGTGGCGGTTCTAGACCAAATTACTCCCCGGGCGAGCACCTCTCCAAGTGCCCCCCCCCCCCACAAAAAGAGATAGAATTTTGAACAGATAGTTTTGTATTACTATGTAGTATTATTATTATTATAACAACAAAAATAATATATTTCTCAATTGCAGAAAGCCTTCAATAGAAAAAAACACAATCCTGAGGGCCATTTTCAGAAGGGCCCCCAGATCCTGAGGTTTTCTGAAGTGTTAAGGTTTACAAAAAAGCTGCTATCTCAGCCTCTGTAGTAGATAGAAACAAAATTCAAAAAGTATTTGAGAGCTTAAACATGTGGCTTTCAAGAAAGCTCTCTTTTAGTTTTGCGAACCTTCATCACATTTTGAAAACCTTGAACAAACAAACTCAAATGAAATAAAGCAGCTGTATAAATAAAAGTAAAGGCTCTGCACTGGAGAATGACAAATCATTTGCTTTCTGTAAAACAAGTGGCAGTCATGATAAAGTGTCCATTCAATACAAATGTAAATATAGAAAATAAGGTGTTGAAAGGGTATACAGCTGCCCCAGTATAGTGCCAGTACAAAAGCAGAACTAAACACTATAAAATGAATAAATAAATACATGGCTGACAGTGTGTTCATCTCTGTTCTCACCCAAAGTCATGCAACACTCAGAGAAAACGCTGATAGTGTGAGCCAAAGCACTCCCTATGAAGAGGTTGTTCACACTGCTGGATGTTTCTCCTCTGAAGCTGCTCTCTGTCTCAGTCATTGTTTACTTTACTCATGAAGCTCATCAAGCACGTAGCAAGATCCGAGCATGAACCCGAGCGCTTTCTTCGCCTATCAGAGGCAGACGGGTACGGTGATTTCATTCACCACGACTCCAGAAATGATTAAAAAACTACAAAATGACGTATCCGCGCTCCCGCTGATATTCTGACATGCGTACACAGAGCAGAGCTGTCCCCCCGCGACTCTCTCCCTGCCTCGTCTCCTACAGTCTGTCAGCCTCTGTGCAGCACCTTCGGAGCAAGCAGGGGCGCCCACAGCAGCGGGGGGGGGGCGCCAATTTGACAACAAGAGTTAATACAAAACCGCTTTGCGGTTAAGATTTATTATTATTATCAATCAATCAATCAATCAAATTTTATTTATATAGCACTTTACAATATCCCAAATGGTACCCAAAGTGCTTTACATAAAAGCAATAAAATAACACAAGAAAAAATACCATTATAAAATAATACAATAGAATAGAATAATACAAGAACGATGAAATAATAAAAATGAATATGAAAATAAAATAATACAATAAAATAGTATGTAGAAGTGCTAAAAACCTATAAGTACAGGACTACCTAGTCAGAGTTAAAAGCAAGTCTAAAAAGGTGCGTCTTTAACTTTGATTTAAATAAACTGAGGTCAGTGGTGGTGCGTACATCTAGCGGCAGTCTGTTCCACAGCCTAGGAGCTGCAACAGCAAAAGAACGATCACCCCACTGTTTGAGTTTTGACCTCGGGACCTCCAACAGGCGCTGACCGGAGGAACGGAGGGCCCTGCCATGATCGCGAACAGTTAAAATCTCTGACAGGTAGGAGGGGGCCAGGCCATTTATGGCATAAAAAGTAAATAATAAAAGTTTAAAGTCAATTCTAAAACAAACTGGAAGCCAGTGTAGCGAAGACAGCACAGGGGTGATGTGTTCACGCCTAGACGTGCCCGTTAAAAATCGTGCAGCAGCGTTCTGTACAAGCTGGAGACGGGAGATTAAAGACTGGCTGAGGCCAACATAAAGGGCATTACAATAGTCCAGTCTGGAACTGATGAAGGCATGGATTGCCTTCTCGAGGTCCTGCCGACTTAAAAAGGACTTCACTTTGGCCAGGAGACGCAGTTGAAAAAAGCTGGTACTGACGACAGATCTAATCTGTTTATCGAACTTAAGTCCACTGTCAAATGTTACCCCCAGATTCTTTACATGTGGCTTGAAAAAAGGCGCCAGATTTCCAGAGTCTGTAATCGAAACGTTTGATATCGATGGCGTGCCAAATAAAATACACTCAGTTTTGCTGTCATTTAGGTGCAAAAAGTTCAGAGCCAACCACTGTTTTACTTCAGTAATACAGTCCAGTAAGTGAGAAAGTGCACTGTTCTCGTTGGGTCGCATGGGCAAATATAACTGTAAGTCATCAGCATACGAATGAAAAGACAGATTGTATTTTCTTATAATTGATCCCAGGGGTAGTAAATACAAAGAGAACAGAATAGGGCCAAGAATAGAGCCCTGTGGCACCCCACAAGAGAGAGGCGCCTGTGAGGAGCAGAGGTCACCAATCATCACGGAAAAACTCCTATCTGCCAGGTACGACTTAAACCATTTGAGAGCGGTGCCACGGATGCCTACATACTGCTCAAGGCGAGATACAAGGATTGCATGATCGACTGTATCAAAAGCCGCTGTGAGGTCCAGCAGGACCAGCACAGCGGGGTTTCCAGCATCCACGGACAGGGCAATATCATTATGTACCTTTAACAGTGCTGACTCAGTGCTATGTCGAGACCTGAAACCAGACTGAAATTTATCAAGAACAGAATTTACCTCTAAAAATGCATGCAATTGACAGGAGACAACTTTTTCCAAAACCTTAGAAAGAAATGGCAGGTGGGAGACAGGCCTAAAATTGGACAGCACAGTGGGGTCAAGATGCGTTTTTTTGAGGAGGGGCCTAACCACAGCATGTTTGAAAGCAGCTGGGACAGACCCTGAGCTAAGACAGGTGTTGATAAAAAACAGCAAGCTTGATCCAACAGAACTAAATACCTCCTTTAGAAACTTGGCTGGAATAATGTCTAAGGGACAGTTAGTGGGTTTTAAGCCACTAACCACCTTAGTGAGAGACGGCAGAGAAATTGTTTCGAAGTTCTCAAAAACAGCAGATAGTGCAGGAGGAGTACACACATCATTGGGGGACGTTAACATATAACTGATATTCTGCCTGACTGATGCCACTTTGTCTATGAAGAAAGAGGCAAACTCTTCACAGGTGGAGGAGGAGGCATCAGACAGGACAGTAGAGCATGGGTTAATAACAGAGTCAATCGTGCTAAATAGTACTCTCGGATGATTAGAGCTGTTGGCTATAACAGAGGACAAATATTTGGACTTTGCCTCCTTCACAGCTCTCTGATAAGCAGCCAAACTGTCCCTTAACCAACCCAGCGAGACATGCAGTTTGTCCTTTTTCCACCGCCGCTCAGCCTGTCTGCATTGTTGTCTGAGCAGACGGGTGTGGTCGTTTAACCAGGGATCAGCCTTGGTTTTGGTGATTTTTTGCCGAAAAGGGGCAACAGAATCCAGAATTTCAGAGCATGTAGAGTGAAATGTGGAGAGCAGGGTGTCCGGACAGAGGGAGGGGACCAGTCCACTGTCAGCATGCATCTGAGAGTTCCCAAAGGCGATAGCAAACTCTCTGGCCGTTGATGGAGTGAAGATACGGCGTCTACAGGCTGGGGAAATGGGTTTGTTGGGAGGTGGGGGGGCAACAACATCAAAAACAATCGGAAGATGATCCGAGATAGCAGTGTCGACTATTTCTCTAAGGGAAACTGAAAGCCCACGAGAAATGACAAGGTCAAGAGTGTGCCCGTGTTCGTGTGTTGGTGCATTTACAGATTGAGTGAGGCCACACGAGTCCAAAAGGCCTTTAAACTCATTCGCAAATTGATTTGCTGCACAACAAACATGAATATTAAAGTCCCCACAAATCAATATTTTATCAAACTTGGGAATTACATCAGACAAGAACTCAGAGAACTCTTGGAGAAAGTTCTTGTTAAAATTGGGTGGGCGATAAACTGTGGCACACAGCACAGGACACGAGAGGTCGATCACAAACAACTGCAGCTCAAAGGTGGAGTAATTATTAGCCTTTATTATTTTGCATCTGAAGGTCTCTTTGAATATAGCAGCCACACCGCCACCACGACCGGTAGCACGGGGGGTGCTGAAGAAGGAGCAGCCGGGTGGGAGGAGCTCCGAGAAAACACCGATCTCACCTGGTTTTAACCAAGTCTCTGTCAGCAGGAGGAAATCCAATTCGCGGGTAGCGAAAAAGTCGTTCAAAATAAATGTCTTATTCGCGAGAGATCTGGCGTTTAACAGCGCCATATGAGCTGCGTATCGACCAGTCAGGCGAGAGAAGCGGCTGAGCGGGCGGAGATTCCCCGGCACACAGCCCCGCTGGGAGATCCGCACTGGCCGACAACACGGGAGCAAAACCCCGGTGTCCCGGAGGACTGGCCGGAGCCAGCGATATCTGTACTCCGTGGAGCTCCGTAGATCGTATCCGTTGTAGTCTGCGAGGGATCCAGCTGGCAAGCGACGGGGATCGTGGACGGAAGCCAGATAAGCTTTCACTTTAACAAGGATCCCTCCTCGCTTTCCTCGTCTTCTGCGGCGACTTTTGCGAGGTAAGCAACAGGAGAGACGCCGAAGATGCGGCGGTATAGACGCCAGGAGAGGAGGCGGCGTCTTTGAATGGCCATCAGAGCCACAGATTATTGACTTTCCAACAGAGTCCCGAATATTAAGAAGTGTCAGGCGATCATACACCCGCAGCGGTGACACAATCCGTGCAACAAAATTATCTTTTATTTTATTTTTTTGGAAGTGCTCGTGCCGCCCCCCATGAGTCATGACACAAATGCCGCCCCGGGCGGCTGCCCTGTTCGCCCGTGCCTAGAACCGCTACTGATCTTTGGCGCCCCCTAGAACTGCAGTACTCTGTACTCCTGCAGTGGCCAAAATGACTTTTAAGAATGTGGATTTTTGGGTCATCTTTGGTGCCCCCTAGAACGTAAACCGTGGGGTGCAGCGTCATGATTTTTACAACTTTGAATGGCCATGGGGTGTAGATTGCCCTGAGCAAATTTGGTATCGGTGGGACGAAAGCCTTAGGAGGAGATAGCCACATTCCAATGTGTGCGAATCGGCAAAAAATGCGAAATAGCCCTTTAACCATACATTTGACAGATACGTGCCTATTGACTTTTTTGTAGATCTTATTGAGATACACGTGATTGTCAAATTGTGTGTCAATATGACAAAGTGTATGGGCGTGACACTCAACAATGTGTATTTTTACCTTAGGAGACAAGAAAAAATGGACTTTTTTCTCCTGCCATGGGGGGGCGCTCTTTTGGGGAGTAAAAATTCCTTCACAAATGTGTTGATGGCTGGACATTGCATCATCCTAGAAAACTTGGAGGCCAGTGAGGACAAAAATAAAAAGTTATAAGACTTTTAAGAATGTGGATTTTTGTGTTATCTTTGGCGCCCCCTAGAAAGTAAACCGTGGGGTGCAGCATCATGATTTGTACAACTTTTAATGGCCATGGGGTGTAGATTGGCCTGAGCAAATTTGGTGCCGGTGGAACGAAAGCCTTCGGAGGAGTTAGCGAAATTCCAATGTGTGCGGATCTGCAAAAAAAGCGAAATAGCCCTTTAACCGTACATTTGGCAGATACGCCCGCACTGACTTTTTCGTAGATCTTATTGAGATACACATGTGTGTCAAATTTTGTGTCATTTTGACAAAGCGTACAGGCATCAGGTGAGTTTTCACCATAGGGGGCGCTATGGAGCCATTTTTCATTTTTTTGTTTGGACGACTTCAGAATATCGAATTTTTCACCAGGCCCGGTCGTCCTGCCAAATTTCCTGAGTTTTCGCCAGTGGGAAGTGGGCCATTTTCCAGTTTAAAGCGGAGGAAAAATAACGAAAGAAGAATCCATCAGGAACAAGAGGGCTCTCGCAGCTGCTTAGCAGCTACGCTCGGGCCCTAACTAGGGCCCCGTTGGGGCACTGGCGGGCCCGAGCCGTGTCACGCCGCCCCCAGCGCGACCGCCTCCCCCACCCGATCGCGTCACACTCAAGGTCCAAAGATGGTGTGCGCACTTGTTTGTGGTCATTTACCATTATAATGAACGGGAGGCGCAGTTTCTACCAAAACGCTCGCTGCAGAAAAACTCCATGTCCTATTTGAAAAAAGTCTGGACCATGAGTGAGGGCACAAACACAGCTAAGATATATCCAAATGGCAAGTTGCTCCTCCTTTCGCTTTTGCAGAGAGAGCAGTGCGTTTGAGCCATTGAATGATGAACAGGAAAAACTTGACTTTATTCTCCTGCCATGGGGGGGCGCTCTTTTAAAGAGAAAAAACTCCTTCACAAATGTGTTGATGGCTGGACATTGCATCATCCTAGAAAACATGGAGGCCAGTGAGGACAAAAATAAAAAGTTATAAGACTTTTAAATATGTGGATTTTAGGGTTATATTTGGCGCCCCCTAGAACCTAAACCGTGGGGTGCAGCGTCATGATTTGAATAACTTTTAATGGCCATGGGGTGTAGATTGGCCTGAGCAAATGTGGTGCCGGTGGAACGAAAGCCTTCGGAGGAATTAGCGAAATTCCAATGTGTGCGAATCTGCAAAAAATGCGGAATAACCCTTTAACCGTACATTTGACAGATACGCGCGCATTGACTTTTTCGTAGATCTTATTGAGATACATGTGTGTGTCAATTTTTGTGTCATTTTGCCAAAGCGTACAGGTGTTACACTCAACAATGTGTATTTTCACCTTAGGGGACAAGAAAAAATGGACTTTTTTCTCCTGCCATGGGGGGGCGCTCTTTTGGGGAGTAAAAATTCCTTCACAAATGTGTTGATGGCTGGACATTGCATCATCCTAGAAAACTTGGAGGCCAGTGAGGGCAAAAATAAAAAGTTATAAGACTTTTAAATATGTGGATCTTAGGGTTATCTTTGGCGCCCCCTAGAACCTAAACCGTGGGGTGCAGCGTCATGATTTGAATAACTTTTAATGGCCATGGGGTGTAGATTGGCCTGAGCAAATGTGGTGCCGGTGGAACGAAAGCCTTCGGAGGAGTTAGCGAAATTCCAATGTGTGCGGATCGGCAAAAAATGCGAAATAACCCTTTAACCGTACATTTGACAGATACGCCCGCACTGACTTTTTTGTAGATCTTATTGAGATACATGTGTGTGTCAATTTTTGTGTCATTTTGACAAAGCGTACAGGCGTGACAGTCAATAGTGTGAATTTTCACCTTAGGGGGCGCTATGGAGCCATTTTGCATTTTCTTGTTTGGGCGACTTCGGAATATCAAATTTTTCACCAGGCCCGGTCGTCCTGCCAAATTTCATGAGTTTTCGCCAGTGGGAAGTGGGCCATTTTCCAGTTCAAAGGGGAGGAAAAATAATAATAATAATAACACTAGGACCCCGTTGGGGCACTGGCGGGCCCGAGCTGTGTCACGTCCCCCCCCCAACGCGCTGCCTCCCCGTCCCATTTGTGTCCTCTGGCCATCGCCCTCTCTGGTAACGCCCATCACTGCAAAGACCCTTTTCCTTCATCGGCGTTTGCTGTTCTTCCTGCCAGTGCGTGTTGCTTTCACTTACACTTGCCACAGCCAGCCTCTTGAGTGCCTAGCCTATTGGATATCACTGTCACCTACTCAGGACAGTCATTACCTTTCTATTAATACTTTGTTTTTTAATTTCACATTAATTTCCATATTGTATAAACAACTGGAAAAAACTTGAGCCCCTGCCCCTGTATAATCATGTGCACGTCTCTGTTCTAGCTCTAAGGTGAATCTTCACTGCTCATGTTCTCCTCAGAAGCAGTCACCTCACTCCCCTCAGGTTACTGTACACATGCACCAACTGCCTGCTTCAGGTTTGGATGGAGCTTCATGGTTGTCTTTTGGAGAAATGACCAGTCAAGTTGTGTTTGAAATTTGATTTTTTTCAGGGGCAAAAGGAGCCTCTGCATTCTTGTCAAATATGTAAATAGCATGTTTTTGCAGGTGCTAAAAACCAGACTCTGAGTGTGTGTGTGTGCGTGTGTGTGTGTGTCTGTGTGTGTGTGTGTGTGTGTGTGTGTGTGTGTGTGTGTGCGTTCAAGTCACATGACATATTTAACCGGATGTAGCTGCAAGACGGAGCCTCGTTGACTCCGTTTCAACTTATCTCAAAAGTGAGGACCTCAACCTATATACCAGTTTTTAAATTGTGTTGATAGGCCAAATAAAACCAGAGTTATGATAAATTATGTCCGCGATACTTGTTTTCTGCTTATTTTGATCACGTTCGGCGCTCGATCGCGCTGTATGAGACAGGAAAACATAGCATGCAGACATTAGCGACAGGTCTTACAGGCGGAAAAGGCTTGCCAAAGGAAAAAAAAAAACACACCACAACATCTCTCCTATTGGTGGAAAACTTCACCACAACAACCAATCCAAAATTATATGGTGACTGATTGACAAGGGGCGGGCGCTTACGTTCTTCCTGCAATATGAGAAGGGAGGGAGGGACTCTCAGCAGGGATGCAGTCTGGGACACGTAGTTGCAAACCTAGCGACTTTGTTGTTAGATTCAATGACTTTTCAGACCCCCTAACGACTTTTTTTTAGAAAGAAAGTGACTTTTATCGACTTCTTCTGGAGTTTAGAGACTCTGACATGAAGCAGGCTTTCCTTACTGAGGAGTTAGCAACGCTGCTAAGGGTGCAGAGCCACACATGCGCTCCGAGCTCTGCATGGGAGACTGAAGCTGACAGAGCTGCAGCAGTTAGCAGGTTTCACCCTCAGAGACCACCAGGGGTTCATGTTGAGGCATTTTCAGTTTTTTTTTTTTTTTTTGGCATAGACACTGTCAGCACAATCTGCAGTTACACTAACAAAAATGCTGGACAAAACAAAGAATTATGGAAAAATTACACATGGACTAACATAGAGGAGGATCTACACAAGTTTTTTACATCATGTTTTACATCATGCATCATTTACATCATGTTTTTTTGTAGTGGCATAAATAAAAAGTGACATTTGTGAGACTATACAGTGTTTTGTAAATAATTTTACAAAGAACACCTGGGCCATTGCCTGCATTTTGATGTAAATAGAGGTAAATTACTATGTTCTTTGTTAAAAATTTGCATATGTTTTGAAGTTTACAATTTTTATTTGAAGTTTAAGTTTTAAAAACAGTTCATCACACATATTTGTGGTTTTCACAGAAAAAATGTACTTTTTTCCACTCGGATTTTATGTTTTGTGTGTGAATTTGGGTCCATTGTGTAAATTCAGTATGTCAACATGATAAAATAACTGTAAATTCGCACAGGTGAGGTTGTGCTGAAAAAATGATACCAGGCAAGGCACGTGAGTGTCAAATTTTGTGTTAATATGACAAAGCGTATAGGCGTGAATCTCAACAATATGTATTTTCACCTTAGGGGACAAGAAAAAATGGACTTTTTTCTCCTGCCATGGGGGGGCGCTCTTTTGGGGAGTAAAAATTCCTTCACAAATGTGTTGATGGCTGGACATTGCATCATCCTAGAAAACTTGGAGGCCAGTGGGGACAAAAATAAAAAGTTATAAGACTTTTAAATATGTGGATTTTAGGGTTATCTTTGGCGCCCCCTAGAACCTAAACCGTGGGGTGCAGCGTCATGATTTGAATAACTTTTAATGGCCATGGGGTGTAGATTGGCCTGAGCAAATGTGGTGCCGGTGGAACGAAAGCCTTAGGAGGAGTTAGCCACATTCCAATGTGTGCGGATCGGCAAAAAATGCGGAATAACCCTTTAACCGTACATCTGACAGATACGCGCGCATTGACTTTTTCGTAGATCTTATTGAGTTACATGTATGTGTCAATTTTTGTGTCATTTTGACAAAGCGTACAGGCGTGACACTCAACGATGTGTATTTTCACCTTAGGGGACAAGAAAAAATGGACTTTTTTCTCCTGCCATGGGGGGGCGCTCTTTTGGGGAGTAAAAATTCCTTCACAAATGTGTTGATGGCTGGACATTGCATCATCCTAGAAAACTTGGAGGCCAGTGAGGACAAAAATAAAAAGTTATAAGACTTTTAAATATGTGGATTTAGTGTTATCTTTGGCGCCCCCTAGAACCTAAACCTTGGGGTGCAGCGTCATGATTTTGATAACTTTTAATGGCCACGGGGTGTAGATTGGCCTGAGCAAATGTGGTGCCGGTGGAACGAAAGCCTTCGGAGGAGTTAGCGAAATTCCAATGTGTGCGGATCGGCAAAAAATGCGAAATAACCCTTTAACCATAATTTTGACAGATACGGCCGCACTGACTTTTTTTTAGATCTTATTGAGATACATATGTGTGTCATTTTTTGTGTCAATATGACAAAGCGTACAGGCGTGACAGTCAATAGTGTGAATTTCCACCTTAGGGGGCGCTATGGAGCCATTTTGCATTTTATTGTTTGGGCGACTTCAGAATATCGAATTTTTCACCAGGCCCGGTCGTCCTGCCAAATTTCATGAGTTTTCGCCAGTGGGAAGTGGGCCATTTTCCAGTTCAAAGGGGAGGAAAAAGAAGAAAGAAAGAAAGAAAGAAAGAAACAAAGAAAAACCACTTGGGGAATAATAGGGCTCTCGCAGCTGCTTAGCAGCTACGCTCGGGCCCTAAAAAGAAGGAAACTACAGGAACAAGAGGGCTCTCGCAGCTGCTTAGCAGCTACGCTCGGGCCCTAAAAAGAAACAGAGAAAAACCACTTGGGGAATAATAGGGCTCTCGCAGCTGCTTAGCAGCTACGCTCGGGCCCTAATAAGCTGTAGAGTTTAAGTGATGCTCAATTTGTACTAAAGGGGTCCAAAGTGTGCCAAAAAAATCTCCCCCACACCATTAGACCAGCAATACCGGCCTAAACTGTTGATGCAAGGCAGGACGGATCCGTTTTTTCATGTCGTTTACACGGGGTGACCATATGTTTCCTTTTACCTGGACATGTCCTCTATTTTGGGGGCTGTCCAGCCTGGGCCGGCCTGTCTGGGGGAGTTTATAAAATCCTTCAAATGTCCGAAGTTTTGTATTGAAGTTTTGAGTCTGTGTAGCGTGGACTAACTGAGTTAGAATCCCGTAAAAAACACTCGACCTGACTCGAAAAACCCTCAAAATTTTGTGCGCAACTCTGCCCTGCCTAGTGGTGTCCTCTTTGGGGGATTCAGAATATGGTCACCTTAGTTTACGCCAAATCCTGATCTTACTACCGTAATATTTTAGCCAAAATTGAGACTTATCAGATTAGGCGATGTTTTTCCAACCCTCTATAGTCCAGTTTTGGTGAGCCTGTGGGAATTGTCGCCTCAGTTTCCTGTTGTTGGCTGATGGGTGTGGTCCTCTGCTGCTGTAGCCCATCTGCTTCAACATCCAAGACATTTTTGGTCCACTTGCGGTTTCTGAAAAACTCAGATGTCACCCTGCCACATTCAAACTCACTTATATCCCCTTTCCTCCTCACTTTGAACTCCAGCACGTCAGTTTGACCACGTCTGCATGCATAAATGCATGGAGCTGCTGCCGTGTGATGCAGTGGGCTGTACAGTAAAAGTGAAGGCATCCATTATGTCCTGGATTGGAGGAGGCAGCATCACAAGTATGAGGGATTTCTTTAAAACTCCTGCAGACTATACTTTAGAGCAAAGCTTTATATTTTAACTGTAAGCCATAACATCCACTTAGGAAACCCAGCTGTACTTCGGTTTAAACTTTATCTTTATCACTTTGGGAAATTCAGTCTTTACATTGAGGAGGAGGAGAGAGGCAGGAATAGAGTTTAAACCTCTGAAACAGACACACTGGAGCAGCTTATATTTAGTTTCTCATTTTTCAGGGTGACTTCCATGCCTTTTTGAAGTACGCTCTTTAGTGCGAGTCCAGCATGGGATTATTTATTGAGTAATTACCTCTGCATGCAAACAGAGTGCATTAATCACCGGCTGTGTTTTGCATAAAAGACCATCCGAGTGCACTTTATTACCTGTGATAGCGAACGAGGGGTGTGGCGTGCTGTAAGATCTCGCCGGAACACTTAAAGGCGTTTTTTAATCGCTGATTAAACTGATCAAGAATCAGACGTTTGTACAGTTCTCCAAGACTCCCAGAGGAAGAGTTTCTCGCAGATCAAAGCAGCAAAGGTGTCGTATCTCGACGAACGCGTTTGTCCGCAGTTTGATTCTTCCAGGATGCACATAAAAATAGAGCTCAATGAACCCGAGCGTGTCTCATTATTATCATAATTATCTCACTGAAGGTGGTAATTATATCTGTTTCAACAAAGACTTTCTCATTTTTATGTAATGACTAATTATAGACATTACTTCTTAAGTGAATAGCACGCATCCTATGGGACCCTTCAAGGATGGATAGCAGGAGGGAGGATTTGTCCTCCAGCCTTTTTAGCTGCAATTAAAATATTGCCTTTGATTACATCACTGCTCTGGATCTCCTGACTTTTCTGTTGCACCGAGGCTATCGCGGTTATACAGTCATTAAACTCTAGTATTACCTGGGCATGTCTGAGGAGTTCATGAGTTTACAGCGTTGAGAGAAAAAGGCAAGTGCCTAAATAAAACCACGTTACAGTAAAAACCAAAACTTTAATTGATGCTTGAGAAACTAAGCCTCCTCCTCTCTCCAAAATAAGAAAATAAATGTGTGGGAACATACTTTAAAAAAAGTTTTAGATGTAGGAGAAAGGATGCTTTTGCTCTCTGAGGTATTTTTGGAAGTTCATTGTTCATCGACTTGAAGGACAGGATCCCGAGTCCTTCACCGCTGTGGCTCTTTAAAACACGGAGGGACATGTGACAGCTCTATAAAGGCACCCATAATCTTTTACCATTTATGACATTAAAATGTCACAATCTGAAGACTTCTTATCGAAGGCGAAAGTCAAGGTGAATGTGATGAATCAGATTTTATAGCTGATTCTGGCTCTGCGCAGCTTCTGCAGGGATTGAAGTTTGTCTGTGACTGAATAGTTTCAACTCTGAAACGGACAAATGTGAATGTTTCATGAAAAATCCACGCTCATGTCAAGAAACATGTTTTAAAGAGGTCAGTATAGCACAAATTTTGCATCACTCTCAATGTTTGATAACTCAGGAACATTTCTTAAAGTCTCACCAGTTGGGACTTTTCTTTGACATATTTTTTTGCTCCATTTATTTTTCAGTGAATGATGGGTCAGAGCTGCAGGTGTCTCATGAAGCACCTGTACTCTTCTGCTGCTGTCATGCTTTTGTAGTTTGTGCAGAATGTGGCTTGACATTGTCTCGCTGAAGTGTACGAGATCTGGATGAGTCATCGGCTCGCCGAGGTCGGTATATGTTCCTGTAAAACCTGAATATATTGTTGATTATTACTTCACCTCAGTCCACCTTAGACGGGCTCAGAAAAGTCACCAGCATTTCTGGACTATGTTCTTCAGTGGTCTAAGTGGATGCTGAGTGGAGCGAAGGTCACAGACAATGATGTCTGAAAGGGCTTTAGAGCATATGCGGTGATTTTCACTACACAGTCAGGTTTGTTTTTTAATGCAGAGCAGGATCACAGAATTTAGGGTGACCATATTCTGACTTCCCAAAAAGAGGACATGACTATGCGGGGGCGGAGTCACAGAGTCACACAAAGTTAATTTTGAGAGTTTTTTGGGTCGGTTCGAGTGTTTTTTACACGCTTCTAACTCAGTAAGTCCACTTGACACAAAATCTAAACTTACGTTGAAAACTGCAGACATTTAAAGGACTTTATAAACTACCCCGGACAAACCCAGACAGCCTCCCAAAAAGAGGATGTGTGGTCGGCCTAACATACATCTAGTGTCTTCATCCTTGTCTCCTTTATAGTTTTTTTTTTTTCCTATTTCTTTATATCTTTTATATCTTGACATCATGTACTGTAGCTAATACATTTTCCCACATTTCTCCACAATTTTACATCATATCACTCTGTGACCGTGATCCAAGAAATGAAATGCAAATAACGTCAGAACAAACAGAACATACAACACAGATAACATAAGGAGAGCACATGGCATGGCTGTGGTACAAAATAAAAAAAAAAGGCTGTAGAGGACTCGCACACAGAAAGATGGAAAAGACAAATGTCTTAAAAAGTTGGATCTACTATATTGCTAGGATCAAAAAGCAGCAAATGTTTCAGTCTCAATCGACTATTGTCAGTGCAGTAGTGAGAGGTCTGTCTGAGTGTGTCTGAGTTCTTCTCTGTCAGGCTGATGAGCTTAATTGGACACACCTGGAGCCTTTAATTGGACACACCTGGAGAGCTTAATTGGACACAACTGGAGCCTCTTACACAGAGCAGGTAATCAAGGCAGGGTGTGGCCCAGGATGCATTATCACACACGACATCATAGTAATACAAAACAAATCCATGTTGCTCACTATGGAACACAGCTAGTTCTGTTTGGTGCACAATCTAATTTGGTTTTGGTCTTTAAAAAATGTCTTTAGTTTTGCTTTTGTTTAGATAACTCTCAAAAAACTTAGCAGACATTTGCTTCTTTGGTTGGGAGTTTGCTGCTGTTGAAGTTTTTGAATCCAAGAGTAAATTTACTGATTTCTAAATGACACTAGATCAGTTTATTGAACGGTTATTCCGTCTTTTACCATTTATCAGTCATGAAAGTGTTCTTAATGCTTTTCAGTTTTGCTTGTAAATTTATGAAATCAAAGCATTACCCGCTGTCGGAGTGACTAACTTCTTTGTCGAAGGGTCTGCGAGGTTGCCTTGATCCATTTCACTTCACTTGTAAATAGGAGCGGCGGCGGCTCAGGTTGTTTGATGTAAAAGTACTCCACTGAGCAGGTGAAGTAAACACACTTTTCCCTAAGGTAGTGAGCGACTTAGCCAAAAAGCAGACCAGAACTCAATGATGCCTGAAAGCATTTGCCCATTAAAACCATTTTTTTTTTCCTTTTTCCCCCTTCCTACTTATTCCATCGCCACCTGGGAAAATTACATGCTTGTGAGGAAGTGATTTAAGCACCAGTGAGCGGAAGCGGTGGCTTTTACTGAGTTACCTCTTAACACCTGAGTGGTCCAAAGGAGCTGTAGTAAATGAAAAAAAATCCCATCTCTTAAATGCACCTCAGAAACTCAATTAATCTTAAGAAACAGGCTGATCTGATTTGCCTCCCGATGCTCCAGTGTGCCGCTGTCTGAGTCAAAGTGCCATCATGAAAGCGTCTGAAATTGACGGGATTGGTTAATAACCATGCGGCGCCAGTTGTGCAAATGAAAAAAAAGATCCTATTAACAGTCAATGGGACGCAGGAAATAGTCATACTCATCATTTTCATCTGTTTTGTCCAGATTGGCAGAAGCAATCCCCAAATAGCATCGCTGTTTTCTGCAGGATGCATCTCGTAATAACTGTGGCGAGTAGATAATCAAAAGTCTGACAGTCCAGGAAGTGGATCTTTGCCTTTTTAGGCCTTGATTTAGTTGTTTTGAACCCTGTTGGACCCCGTTTCTTTATTTCGAGGGAAAAGTCGTCATTATCTGCTCAGGGTTGTAGAAACATGGTGCATGTGTGCTCAGGGTGGGTCCAGGCTCGTGATTTTAAAAGGTTACGTGAAGTTTTCTTGATCACTTCCTAAGGCGTCTGGGTGGACCATGAAACAAACCAACCCCAGTTTTCAGCCTTTAAAAGCCAGAAGTCTTAATAATAATAATAATAATAATAATAACAATACAGTCAGTATGAAGACACAAACACTCACGGAGAGCAGTGATAGTGATAATAATCTTTGAAACCAGTAGTTGTTTTATTCCATTTTCAGAGAATCGGGTTTGTCCACTCATTAGGGCCCGAGCGTAGCTGCTAAGCAGCTGCGAGAGCCCTATTATTCCCCAAGTGGTTTTTCTTTGTTTCTTTCTTTCTTCTTTTTCCTCCCCTTTGAACTGGAAAATGGCCCACTTCCCACTGGCGAAAACTCATGAAATTTGGCAGGATGACCGGGCCTGGTGAAAAATTTGATATTCCGAAGTCGCCCAAACAAGAAAATGCAAAATGGCTCCATAGCGCCCCCTAAGGTGAAAATTCACACTATTGACTGTCACGCCTTTACGCTTTGTCATATTGACACAAAAATTGACACACACATGTATCTCAATAAGATCTACAAAAAAGTCAGTGCGGGCGTATCTGTCAAATGTACGGTTAAAGGGTTATTCCGCATTTTTTGCCGATCCGCACACATTGGAATTTCGCTAACTCCTCCGAAGGCTTTCGTTCCACCGGCACCACATTTGCTAAGGCCAATCTACACCCCATGGCCATTAAAAGTTATTCAAATCATGACGCTGCACCCCACGGTTTACGTTCTAGGGGGCGCCAAAGATGACCCAAATATCCACATTCTTAAAAGAATCCACATCCCCCCCCCCATCCCCCAACCCCCATGGCAGGAGAAACAGTCAAGTTTTTCCTGCCCATCACTCAATGGCTCAATCGCATCACTCTCCCGGCAACACCGTAACGAGGAGCAACCTGCCATTTGGATATATCCTAGCTGTGTTTGTGCCCTCACTCATGGTCCAGACTTTTTTCAAATAGGACATGAAGTTTGTCTGCAGCGAGTGTTTTGGTAGAAACTGCGCCTCCCATTCATTATAATGGGAAATGACCACAGACAAGTGCGCACACCATCTTTGGACTTTGAGTGTGACGCGATCGGGAGGGGGAGGCGGTCGCGCTGGGGGCGGCGCGACGCGGCTCGGGCCCGACAGTGCCCCACCGGGGTCCTAGTTTTAGATTTTGTGCCTTTCTTGTTTTAGTCGAATCTTTCATTTAATCTAATTTTAGGCAATGATTAATTTTTAGTTAATTAGTTTGTTTTTGTTAATTAATTTTGTTAATTCTCAGACAGTTTTAGTACTTTTTTTTTCAAGAGGTATGCAGAATTCAAGGTCTGGTCATCTTTGATAAACTCCATGCTTATCATATAAAAAGTGAAACCCTCCCCAAAAAAGGGTCTGGGTCAACTTCTTTTTGACCTGGTTCATTGAGGACAACCCAGCAAGCGGGACACTGGTGCTAAAGATAGTGATATTTAGAGAATGAGGTAACGATGATTCATTTAAATAAAGAATAAAATTATCTCTCTCTACTGTTGAATGGACCTGAAACAGTTTGTGGCGATTTCTCGTGGTGTTTCCATAGACTTTATATAGAATCGACGCCGTCTGCCTCCTCACTGGGTGAAGCCACCATGAGAACAGCACCCTCTGGTGACGGGCTGTAGTATAGGTCATAAATCCCGCCTCCTCCAGCAATCCCTATGGAGCTGTGGACAAACTTTAGAAATTTATCACTCGGAATATCAATTTTTCTCCCCCCTGGTTGTGATGTTGACATTAAGTCATTTTAAGACTGGTTTGCAGCTCCATTTTAAAAGTTATTAGGGTGTTCATGTTTTCTATGATTGACACTTGATACAGCCTATGGGTGTACAAAGATAGCTCACCTGGAGCATAGGCTGTTTAAGCTGAGCGTCATCACAGCGACTCTCCTGCCGAATGCACACAATGCTACTGGGCGAGTGGTGGAGTGCGTATAATACTGCTGCAATTCGCCTTCAAAAAAACAAAGATCAAGTTGTCCATAGTGGACACATGAGTGGTTGTTTCCTTCTGTCCTGATCTTAGCTTATGTTGTACTAACTCTAAAAGGTACGTGGCTCTGCGACATGAAATCTTAAACCTGTGATACTGGAATGGAATACTGGGACTGGAATGTGTCCAATCCCGCCCTTTTGGGTTGGATAAGTACACATGATACCCCAACAGAAGTTAGGTCAGGATGGATTGGTTTATTGGATACTTTTGCCAACTTTCAACCATAGAAATGCAAATAACTGTATCCTGTGGTGACTGACCCAGACCACTTTGTGAAAGCGCAAATATAAAGTGCTTCAAACTTTTGACTTTTCAATAAACAGGACATCTGGATGCAGAGGAAACTTGACCTGCCGGTGCTCTTGCTGCTATTTAATTATCTGTTTATTCCCCATTTAAGTTATTGCCTCTCTTGAGTCATCAAACACAAAAACAAAACAAAAAACAACCTCTGTGTCAACGAATACTTATTTTCAACCTTTCCGTCGGTGAAAT
Organism: Xyrichtys novacula; assembly: GCA_962446985.1. Lineage (NCBI taxonomy): Eukaryota > Metazoa > Chordata > Actinopteri > Labriformes > Labridae > Xyrichtys > Xyrichtys novacula. Next base: position 35,053,532 of record OY660870.1, read on the forward strand.
TAACGCTGAGTCATGACGGCGCCGGGTGTGAAAAAGCACAACGCGTCTGTTAGAAAAGAGCAACGACACTCGCTGCGTGTTTGTCACCAGGATGTGAACCTCGAGTGCTTATTATTTTGTATAAATTGCAGCACTTGTGACTTAAATAGTACGACCTTAGAGATAACGGTGTTTCTTGGAGGATATGTGACACAGGTTGTGGAGGAAGAAGTGAGGCTGTTTATCTTTGCATGTTGCACAGAATAGAAATGCAACCAACAAAGAGTCCTCGCTGAAGTGTTTGTGAAAATATTCCAGCATATATCTTATCCCTATTGATCGTCTTTTCAGCATCGATGGGTAGACTTGTTAGTCTTCTTGTCTGGCATGATTTGCTATTCCAACCTACCCTGTATTTCAAAGTGCTCCTTTTCTTTCTGTTTGACTTAGCAGACTCATCCTTAAGGATGTCGAGTATTGATCTGTTGTCTGATCTTTCATGGAGTGCACTCAATTGCAGACTGATAGACTCCTTCTGTTATATTCCCTGGGCCCAAACCTGCTAACTAAAGGGGAGCAGAGGGGGGTGTTTGAAGGAATGCTCAGATCTGTGAGGGTCGGTGATACTTACACAAACTCTTCTTAGCTGAACAAATTACTCTACACCACTGTAAGAAGTATCACTGCAAAAACACAGCAGCGTTATACTCTTATTTAGCACGTAGTTCATTTTTACGGTATAATACAGTAAATGAGTTAACGGTAAATTGCTGTAATGATCATTTGACATTTGTTTTATTTGAATATCATCCCAAATTCTGCTTCTTTTGCACCAATCCTGACACAGAAACATTAGATAATAAATATTAATATATAGAGACCAAATATGTCTTTGGCAAAGGTCATATTTGTTGACATACAAATTCCAAACCACTTCTCACAGGGATGCCCGTTTATTTGAGCATTTTATCTCAGTAGGACTATTTTAACAATCCAGCATCCTTTCAAAATAAAAGCATGCTTAAGAAGAAGATAGCTGTAAAAAGGCCAAATAAAAGCACCATAAGGACAACATTATCTCAGTTGAAATTTAAACTTCACTTGGTTCCTTAAATCAACCCTTAGTGCATTTATTATCACAGTAGCAGAAGTTGAATTAAGAGGTTTTGGGGAAAGGATTGGAAAATATTTCACTGTAGTGTTTCACTCTATTCTCAGTCAGTACTGACACATTCCTGCATGTAAATAAACAAAAATAAAGAAATGTCAGGTTTAGCGCCCCCTGTGGACAAAGCAGTCTTTGCCTAATCCGTCCTCTAGTGTGACTTTCGAACAAAAACCTTATCCTGCTGACTTTTGGACAGTGATATATACCACTAAATGTAAATATTTGATGCGTAAATTTTAAAAATATGTCTAATTTTTTAGCCACTCAGTTGACACTGACCTCCTTGTGCACATTTCAGGCATTAAAACTCACAAAATAAAATCATCAATCCTGTGGCTGATGGTCTTGTCTTCCTTTGTGTAACCTGAAAAGGCATCAAATGAATTTCAGTTTATTTCATTATTGTCAAAAAACTCCTCACAGGAGCTTTAAAAACTAATTTAATGATCACCAACACCACTTGAAATGAATATCGAAATAGTATATAAACTTTTAACACAGTTGATAGTTACCTTTAAGATAGTTATGGGCTTTTGGAGTCCTCATCTTGAAATTTAGGCACACCAAACGGTCCCACCTATCATCCTCACCTGTCTAAGCTCTTAAACAGAGAGATAAATGAGGTGCAGACTTTAGTCGTGAAGTATTCTTTTACTTTACTGATGGTAATTTGACACCTTTGTAATTCGTAAAAAAGGGAAGGAGCAAAGGCAGCTGCCTGAGATAAGACTGTTCAAGGGCAGAGAAAGCAACTATGCAGTGAAAGAATTCACATTTTCAACTCAGGAGGAATTTTAACCTGCACAGAAAAATACAAAAGGAGCTAAAAATCAGCTGATGCAGTGAACCTTGATGATGTCCCTTCACTTTTTAAAGTCACACCTCCAGCTCTGAAACTGAATAAGCAGAAGCAAATCTGATGAATCATTAAAATTTCATGTCTTAATGAAAACTTTCCTGGATTCACTAAAGTTTGAGGTGCCTCGACTTAATTTGCAGTTTGCATAAAGTTTTAAAGCAAATCTAATGAGGATGGTTAAAGCTGCTTCACTCTGTAAGGTCAAGTCTATGCTCTGTGTGTTTAAGATGAAGTTAAATTAGACATAAAGCTCTGACTGAATGGCAACCCAAACTGATATAAGCTTCAAAACATCATGAAAGTTAACCAATTACCTCTTTCCTATAATTTAATGTTGTTAAATAACAGTTATCTACTGTTTTTATGATTTAACATTATTTCATGTGTAAATGCAGGATGTTACAGTATTTTACCGTTACTAGGAAAATATTTCTTATGTTTCTTGTAAAGTCAAGTCAGTGCTCTGTGTGTTTAAGTTGAAGCTGAATTAGAAATGAGGCTTTGACTGAATGGCAAGCCAAATTGATTTAAGCCACATAACATCATCAAAGTTAACCAAAGTACCTATTTTCTATAATTACATACAGTTAAATAACAGGAATCTACTGTTTTTATGATTTAACATTATTTTGCATGTGAATGCAGGACATTACAGTATTTTACCGTTATAGGAACAGTATTTCTTCTGCTTTCTGTAAAATCAAGTCTATGCTCTGCATGTCCAAACCAGGTTAAAGCTGAATTAGAAATAAAGCTTTGACTAAATGGCAACCCAAACTGATTTGAGCCACATAACATCACCAAAGTTGACCAAAAGTACTAATTTCCTATAATTATCTACTGTTCTTATGATATACCATTGTTTTCATGTAAATGCAGGATATCTGACAGTATTTCATTGTTATTAGGGACAATATTTCTTCTTATTATTGTTATGTCAAGTCTATGCTCTGTGTGTTTAAACCAAGTTAAAGCTGAATTGTTGGCGAAAGTACCTATTTCCTATAATTACATGCTGTTAAATAACAGTAATCTACTGTTCCTATTATGTACCATTGTAAATGCAGGATATCTGACAGTATTTTACCGCTATTAGAAACAGTATTTCTTCTGCTTCTTGTAAAATCAAGTCTATGCTCTGTGTGTTCATACCAAATTGAAGCTGAATTAGAAATACAGCTTTGGGGCAGCAGTATCTCAGGAGGTAGAGCGGTCGTCCAATAACTGGAAGGTTGGCAGTTCGATTCCCCCCTATCCTGAGTCTGTCCATTGTGTCCTTGGGCAAGACACTTAACCCACCTTGCTCCCAGTGTATGTCCTCCACTGGTGTATGATTGTGAGTGTTGTTGTGTGGTGGTCGGAGAGGCTGTAGGCGCAAAATGGCAGCCACATTTCTGTGAGTCTGCCCCAGGGCAGCTGTGAATACTAAGGTAGTTTACCATCACCAAAGTGTGACTGTGTGAGCGAATGAATGATGTATCCAATGTAAAGCGCTTTGAGGGTCTCTGATAAAGCGATATATGAAATCTGATGCATTATTATTATTATTGTTATTTGACTGAATGGCAACCCAAACTGATTTAAGTCACATAACATCACCAAAGTTGACCAAAACTTCTTTCCTATAATTTAATGTTGTTAAATAACAGTAATCTACTGTTTTTATGATGTACTGTTATTTCACGTGTAAACGCTGGATATCTGACAGTAATGTTCTGGTTTTGGGAAAATATTTCTTCTTATTTCTTGTTGAATAACAGTTCTGACGACTAAACAGCATTTACCATTACTTCACGTGTAAATGCAGGATATCTGACAGTATTGTACTGTTATTAGGAAAACATTTCTTCTTCTTTCTTCTAAGCCCAAGACAAGAGCTCATGTGAACTTCTGACATTTCACCTGCACATAAATGGCATCAGAAAGGTGACACGTACCTAGAGGTAACTATAATAGTCGTGTGACATTTTTCCTCACACAGTTAGAGTGAATGTGGGTATTTTTGATGGTCTAGGTGGAAGACGTGAAGAGCACTTGACTGCTTTGACATGCTGGTGTAATAAAAGCTCCAGTGCGGTGATTATGACCCTGTCAGGAAAAGCTCTGTATGGGTTTCTAATGCGGGAAGAGTTATCATTCAGTGTTGGATGATTCATTTAATATCTTTAATGACTGTACTGATTTTTTTTCCCCATGTTCAGACGTTTTTTTACACACGGAGGGGGCGTAACCCTGTTAGAAGAGTGAGCACTAATCATCTGAACATCTCCTGCTTTTAATGTCAGTTATCTTTCATAGAGCAGACTGAACTAGATCAAATAATTTTGATTATAAATGCACATAAATCCAACATCCAGATCTTTCTCATATGTAAATGACTGTGTTAATATGTATCAGAGATGGAGTTTTCTCAAACTCTTTTTTTGTGCTTGTTCCAATTTAATTTTAATTCTGAAACAATCAAAATGTAAAGTACTTTGTCTTTGTTTTAGTCCTAAAACCAGCCTGTCCGATTATCGCAGTCAGACAAACTAGATGACTATCCGCTTGATCGTCCTCCATAAGCTAAATCCAGAGAGCTGTTCACCCAGGACTTGCAGAAAAGGGTCATTTGATGCACATGTTAGATTTCTGTCATGTCCTACTTTAAGATTTTGCTGAATCTTGTTGGATTCTCCAGAGTTAGAATTTACTAATACATGAGATTATAGCTTTAACCTTTAGGTGTATTTCTCCAGTAGATTAAAAAAGTGTCCACGATGAAAAAGCGAGAGGAGAGGTGATAAAGCAAAATTAAAGAAAGGTATAAACTGGCTGAGCTCCAAAGCAAACAGAGTTTTTAAAATGAAAGGAATAACAAGACTAAAGGAGTGTTTGCAACTATGATCAAGTCCAAAAATGGTCTGAATAAAAATACAGCTCACTCACTGCAGCACCCTGATATTACTGACAATTTTATTCATCATAATGTTTGATATTTACAATCCCAGGTCGGGGAGGCTCTGACTCAGACGTTGTTAAATAGTCAGAATGACTCCACTCACTTGGGGATTATTTGGACAAATACTTGGTTATGACAAACCTTCAACTGGGCCAACTCCCCCATTAAAGCTGGCAAATTGGGCCGTAATTTATCAAATATTTGGCCAGTAACACTCTGAAGCATCGTCTTCAACACATATGATCAGAGGGAGATGAAGAAAGAGAGAGAGAAAGCAGTTAAGCGCGCAGGTCCACAGCAGTAGATCGTCTGCAGCTGTGATCTAGAGGAACCTGCAGCATGATGGAGCTCAGGGACCCAGAGAAAAGACTGTGTTAGTGTCTGTAATGAGACATGATGATTTAAAGTTAATGATACAGACAGAAAGAGGATGGAGAGGGAGGGAACGTGCTACCTTGAGTCTACTGTGGAGAACATGTTGCTGAGACAAGATGCTAAACTAGGGTTGGGCATCTTAGGTGTAATGCAGATACGATACACATCTCAATATAATGTCTCCGATACGATATATTAAAGATACATGCATGGCATTATGTGACGCAATACGATATGATTCACACCTAAATCACGATATAGAGCCTTAGACTCTCTTCTAACTTTGTCGTAGAGGGCAGAGATCTGCTTTTTGGAGAATAGCTTTCACTTTGGTATTTTACAACGAGGCTCCAAGACATGGAGGAGGCTTGAAACGTTGTTTTCTGTTACACTGTAAGGCTGAATATCTTTTCAGATGAAGAATGCTGTAGCATCCTTTATCGCCATTGGGCGTGTGGTGTTGTCAGCAAGCGGTGCAAAGAACAAACTTGCAAAACTTTGCTCACCACGTTCGGAGCTGGTGGTTGGAGGCAAATCTGAGCTGGAAGCAGGGGAGTCGGGGGCGCTAGCAGACCTTTTCATGTCAACACTGTGGTGCCACTTCAAGTGAGTTATTGCCAGGTTAGACGATGTCTGTGTATCTTACAGAAGCATGGCACATTTTGCAAATCCGTCTTGTCAAGTCGTTTGTCTTTCTTGTAAAACCCGTAGTGCTGCCAAACTTTAGATTTACAACTCAGAGGAGGTTAAATTTTCTCAGCATCCGACATGTTTGTTTACCTTAATCCTCATGCTCTGGTGGTGCATGTAGTGCATCTGTGGAGCTGACACCTTAGTTTGTAGTGTACATCTGAAGGTCTGCTGAGTAAGTCATGTGGGTCGAAGAAATTATGCCCTCAAAATTGTTTGGTAACATAAAAAAAAGTTATGTTTAAACGGATCGGATTGTATCGATACAAACATTTAATAACGATACATCTCAATATGCATTCAAAGTTGCATTCACTCTTGCATCGCGTATCGATACGTATCGGTTAATCTTCTCATCCTTAGCTAAAACCCTTCGAAAACCATGAGCCATGACACAATACACCCTAAGGGGCAAACATGAGTGCAACACCTTCATCGGAGATCCACCCAAAACTAGTCCAGATGTTTCAGTTTGGCCTGAAGTCTTGGTCTGATCAGCCCACAGGCGAACAAACTTCAATCACTGAGGAGACAACCCTGAAGCTTCAGTTACAGATAAAAACACACAGTGTGCATGTATCTGTGTGTATTTCTTGAATTGTTTGTTGTGTTGTTGTGTTAAACACAAACTGGAGAAATAAAAGGAGTTCAGCCGTTGCAAACGTTCACTGTCATGTGTAAATACCGAGCGGAGCCGCTGTCTGAGAGGAAGAGAATAAACAGACAACCACAAACAAACAGCTGACCCAGAGCTCACCCTCCCCTGCTGTGATTTATATCCAGAGTTTACCTGATAACAGGCGAGGCGTGGACCCCGGAACAGACTCGGAAATACTCTCCAGACTTGATCATGACTGACCTGATTATTAGACTGTTAAAGTGTGCAGTTTTTTGGCCAAAATACAAGAGATTTCTGAGGAGTCGTAGAGACGTGAATTTGGGTTCTTTCAGGGTTGAACCTCAATGTGGATTTTTGTTTCTCTTTCAGGCTCTGCAGATAAATAAATCACGACATTTTTGACCCAGTAATGAAGAAAAGATGTAAGAAGACGATGACGGCAGAGGCAACTGATGAAGAGTTTGGCTAGCGGCACCATCCCATCAGACTCAGGTACAGAACACAGCTGAGCTCATGTCCGTGTTAAAATGGGGGTAAATGAAGTCTCCATTGTGGTGTGGAGTGGTAAAATAATGGGATTGTCACCACATACTTGAAAAGGATTTGGACAAAACAGCCAAAATCAGGGCGCTCCAGCCTTAGGTGTGAAACTTGTCTAAAATCATCAACTGTGAGACCAGCCTGAGCAACTAAATCAGCGAGATCAACAAAGCTCACCCTCTGTGGACCATGCAGTCACTCATTAATGTTAATTGTTTGTTTTTTAACCCATGTGAGTTGGTCCCAAACTGGTTTGTTGTGTCCTTCCACAGAGAAGTCCTTGTTAGACTTGCAGGTCCACTATCTAGAGGGTTCTCAGCAGAATGAGGTAGAGTGCACGGTTTGGCTAATAGCTTTCTAACCCTCCTTAAAATACTGAGCTTGTCCCTCACGGCTGGCTGTGCAATTTTAAATGTTTAATGGCTCAGTGGTACTCTTATTAATGCGGGCTATTTCCACATCTGAGCGGGTCTGCCGATGCTGCGTGATGCTTCACACTCGCTTTTCCTGGTGCCTGAAAATTCCCTAAAATTCATATTATCTCATACAGGATCAGGGGTTTGTTGGTGTCAAATTTGCTAAAGGTGTCTTCTTCAATGTTGTGATCTGCCTGCCCTTAAAGGCCCCCTCTAAAACATCTCAGTTAGGGAAGGAAATTGCAAGCAACGTGTGCATCAGTCTCCTGCTATGACATCTGTTTTGCATAATTAGCTGTTTGGTACCTCATTACGTGTGGAGAAGCTGGTCGCTTAGCACCTAAATGCAGGAGGCTCCTAGAATCAAGGTCAGCTCCGAAATTAGTTTAATCTGTTACTGCCTAAGACATGACAGATACGAGGACGTCAGGTAATTGCTTCTTTGGAAAAATGGAAGAGTTCGGTGAAGTTAGTCATCCGCACGGATGAATATTATAAATTGCACCGAGGAACAAATTAACTGGCTTGATATATTACGTCTCAGGAAGTGTGGGTTTGTGTCAGAGCTGTGTGCTGTGTTTTGGCTCATGTTTAGTGGATCAGATGTGAGTCCATTAGAGCTTTGATGATCAGTCAGGTTGACGGCTCAGAACAAACAGTGAGGATACAGTGATGCCTCCCCAAACTGACAAGTGTTGGTAAAAATGTCAAATGTGAAAACAAAGCGCTCATCCGTGAAATGAACGACTATAAAAGACGGCTTTATATAGTTTTGCATTCCTATGTTCTACAGCCAGAGAATAAATGGCAACAAGAGCAGCAGCAGATTAAACACCAGACACATCCCAGAGGGAGGAAAACCGAGGCTATCGATGTAAACAGAGACGTTAGTGCGGCTGATTCACACAAAGTCGAGCAAACAACGACGCAGGAGCGGTGCAGAATCCGAGAGGAGGTGTTGTGCAACACCTCGTGAGTCACTGAGTCGTCACCGGCGTGCATTTGCATTTTCATTTCATGAGTGTTTGCAGTTTCAAATCAAAAGAAACTAATAATAACATGCAGGTCGCAACCATTTTAGGGGGGGATGGTGTCGCTGCAGCACCGAGAGTCAGACCCGTCTGGGTTTGTTAGTTTTTCATTCCAACCTTTATTAATACAAACGTTTTGCAAATTGAGCGTTGTCGTTGTGATTTATTTTGAGCTCTTCTCTTCCAGAAAGCTCTCTGCACATTCATGAACATAAGTATTTAGCTCAAGCCTGAGATCAAATCAGGCGGCTTTTGTAATAATAATAGTAATAATTGCCAAAAAAACCCAGTAAATAACTGTGAATACTTGCTGTTGCATAAGATTGAAAAATACATTGTTGAAGGGCTGATACACTTCCTGAGGAGTTTGTCTAAAGCAAGAGGACTGCTGTGATCAAAGAGAGTCGAGGCTAAGAGGAGGAAAAGTTGGGGAAGACCTACAGCTGCAGAGAAGACCATAGCCTTTGTATACGGACCATGCATTCAAACCATTTTGACAACTGACACCCTATCAAGACACAATTTTAATTTGTGTTTTATGTCATCTAAAAGGTGGACCAGTATAGTGGCACCACTTCCTAGCTTATCCTCATTTAGATGTAATCCCTGTAAGGGTCAGACTCTAACAGCAAACCCTTCTGCGGCGGGGGATGACACTGCTCGGCGTAGTGTGGCTCGGTGGGGTGAAAATGTACTGGTATCAGTATAAGAAGGCAATGCCAATGTCTTTGACATGGACGGTAGAGGAGAACTCACATGGAAGTTGAAACACTTAAAATAAAAATAAATATTCAGCAAACCACCGGACTTTGAATAATGTGGACGCTCTTCAATCTTCCTGTTTCTAGTCAGTCTCCAGTGAGTTAGGTGAATCTAAAACGGTGAAACCAAGGGGGTCATTCTGAGACAGGCCTGTGCTCTGAAAACACCCCCATTAGCACTTGGTACATTCCCCTTGATTTTTTTCCATGTCAATTTACAGTCTATAGACTGTAAATTGACGCAAAAAAAAAAATCGAGTCGACCAATCAGAATTTTAGTCAACTCAGCACATATCTACCAATAAGTCAACCAGTCGACTAGGACTTTACAGCTCTACATTTATACACACATATTTCAAGAAAACAGTAGTACATCTTTAAGTCTTGGAGAACTGGTTTGATTATGAAACAACTTTTAAATTCAAGAAAATTAGTGACCAGCAGAGGGGGCTGGTGAAAGTTTAAGTTAGTGAGCTGGTTCTAGTTGATGGGTCTGTTCATATCTTGTATCTATCAAACCACTGTAGGCTGTAATTACACTACAGGTAGCTGGTGAAGTAGTGATAACTAGGTGGAGCTACACGGCTGCATAGAAACAGCACATTGCTGAATTAAATGCAAGTTTTCACTCAGGAGCACAGTTAAAACTTCCTTTCTCAGGAAGTTTCTCAAAGTATTCAGTGTTTTTGTCCTTGACTCTTTGGATGGTAACAATAAGAAAGTTTACACCAATAAATTCACAGCTAAAAATCCGTGACTCCCAGAGGCCCCCAACTGTGCGGCCTCAGACCTTTACTGGACTTGAGGTCGCTTCAAACTGGGCCAGTTAGAACCAAGAGGGCTCCTGTAACTGCCAAACTTTTATTTAAAGTCAGAATCAATAATATTTTTTTGGTGTGTTATTATTATTATTTTATTAAACCAGAAGTTTCAATGTGAAAATAGAAACTTTTCTCTGAATAGGTCCTGTGTTGGTCAAAGCTGTGCAGGCGGGGAACAGAGGGTGAGGGGTCACTGTCAGTTATTGAGGAGAAAACATGAAGAAACAGATAAAAATGTTTGATTATTTTTATTTCGGTGGGGCTGCTGAATAAGCAAACAATGACAGCTTCATGAAATCCTGTTTCTTTGTGGACTTGATGTTACAAATATTCTCGATTAAGCTCCTAATGCTGCTTCTATGTTGTCAGAAAAGTTGGTATCTCCTGATTCATCCTATCTGAGTTGGCATGTTGGCACAGTACCATGAGGTTCTGACAGTTCCTGACCACAAAGGGGTCGATTCAGATCCTGAATCTATCAGCACTCACTGGATATTTCTCTGGAGGGGGATTAAATCTCCAGATTTCTGGATAATTTGTTGTTTCTCTTTTGTATTATTCATTCTGTTGCAGCTTGTATACGCCTATTTGGAAGTCTGTTCAAAGGGTTGATTCAGAGGTGAAGTACTTCCTACCCCCTTCTAAACGAACGCTGATGTTTATTGGAGATCTTTTTGGCTCCAGACGAAAACTAATTATAAAAACTTCCAACATAACTCAGCAGTATGTTGAGGTCTGGTAAGCATGGCCCAGATCGATATGGAGAATCAATTTATGTCACTGTCTGCATTAGCCGACGGTAAATGTAAAGCATCTTTTCAAAGAGAGGGCATAAAATCCTTCCGGCAGGACGAGAAATCCTGTGCAGTGTGGCGGCGCTCCTCTTTCTGCATCAAAGAAGACCTCTCTACACCTCCATGCGCTGTCTGACACAAACAAGCACAGGTTAAAGTTCTGGGTTGGAAACAGAGAAGTAGAAAAACGAAGCAGCAGAGTACTGCAGGCTTCATGAAGTGTGACCCTGACCTGACCCAAAACCTTGTTGAACGAGATGGTTCAGTGTGCCTGCAGAAGACGAGAGAGCTGTTCTCATGCTGCTTCTCTTGCTGCCACTCTCACTGTGAAATCCCTCTCACTGTTTCCAGAGTATCTTTGGTCGGTGCCTCTCTATGCTCGTGTGAAAGCTGCTAAAACCACAGGTCTGGTCAGGAACTTATCGAGGTTTTGCATAAATTATGAAAATATCAAAGTTAACTAATTCAGTGCCAATGGCGGATTTGGAAACATTTTTTTATTTGCCCTGAGTGCCATTTGATTTGAACGAATTTTTCATTTTTTTTTGGTTTTCCGCCAGAGGGCGCTCCTCCCCAACATGCGACTAAGTTTGGGGTCATTCTGAACGCAGAAAAACCGACAAATGCGTCATAACCATGTTACAAAAACAAGTTCTGAGTAGTGTGCCATGAAGTGTGTCAATTAGCCTAATTGTGGAGTGCTTTTTTCTCTACGAGACGAGTAGGACAATGCCGAAGTCATTAGCCTAGAACAAACTGTCCCAACGCATCGGCTTCCGTGGGTGCGCGGTGCTATCGTTTTTGGATCCAGTGGAGAACCCAGTTCCAGACCTTCACAATGTCACCAGACAATCGAAGACACAATTTTCCGGCGTATCGTTGTGCCACCGGTGCTGGTACTGGTAAGCAAGACTGAGCTGCACTTGAGTGTGCAGGATGCAATCAGTCCATTTCTGGTTTACGTACCAAGAGCAAAATGTTCCGGCGCATCGGCTTCCATGGGCGCGGTGCTACTGTCTCTGGATCCATTGGAGAACCTGGTACCAGACCTTCTCATCGTCAGCAGACAATCAAAGAAACAATTTTCCGGCGTATCGTTGTGCCACTGGTGCTGGTACTGGTGAGCGAGACTGAGCTGGAATTCAGCATGGAGGACACGAGCAGATCGCTTCTGGTTTACGTAGCGGTATCAGGTTCTTGAGAGCCAATACGACTCCCAGCCTTCACAAAATGACCAATCATAATCGGATCACGAGAGTGATGAGGAGTGGTGTCTGAGGAGGGAGAACCTTGATGCCATGTAAAAGAGTTCGGCTTGAAAGTCTCTCCTTCGTAAAAATGCGTTTTTCCTATGTTTCGTTTTTTCAGATTGGCAAAGATGATATGACCACACTGCATTGAGCAAGCAATAACCGTACACAGGAGTGGATTAGGGACTAACTTTTTTTTTCTGGTATAAGAAGAGAATCACCTCTTTCTTTTGAGATATTGCACTTAATTCTAGTTCAAGCACAAGCATTCTGAGGGTCCTAAAAGATACAGAAATTTCTGTTGCGGTCAATCGTGGCACTGGGTGAAAAACTGCATAAATGAACCTGGCACTGAATGAGTTAACAGATGTTTATTTTTTTGAGTTGCAGAGATAGATGCATGAAGAGGATTTATATTTTCATGTTTTTCTTTTGTAAAATTTTCCTCGTAAAGGCTTGTAATCGACAGGTGTTTGCAGTTGTAATGTTGGAAAAGTGTGGAGAACAGCTAAATGCCACCAAGAAAGATACACCACACATCAAACCTGACTATTACTGTCATTATGGAAATGGCTAAATGAGTTCTGAGAGGGAAAATCAGCTGAGAATTAGGACCATTTTCCTCATTTGTTATGTGTAATTGGTCCAGTATGTCTAATTCTGCTCTGCACTGGATAAGTAGTGTTGATGAAGCTGTTTTTTGGCTTTTTCTGAATAAAATTTAAATTAATGACGTTGACATTTTAAAATGAGAACAGATCTCTGCTAAAAAGAGGACAGAGCAGGCTGACATGAGACAGAGCCAGCAAGAGAGCGAAAGACGACTGAAACTCAGAGATTTAACTTCAAGTATGTGAGTACCTGAGTGCACAGTTAGATCAATACAGTAATAAGCTATAGTGAAGTTTTCCCAATAATATACATATGAAACAGTAAATCCTCACAGTCAATCAAACTCAATAAAAAAACATCATCAGGTTGGTCCACAGTGGATCCGCTCGTGGCAGGAGCCGCCGTCTTGGTTGTTTACAAATGCGCTGAAGCCGTGCTCCTACGTCCTCATCTTCCATAAAGACTAATTATTGGGTTTGTGCGTCTTCTACCGATGGGAAAAGGTTCAGAATGAGCAGTTCCAGTGAAATGAGTAGAAGCGTCTGTCCAAATCTGCACGTTAAATGAGAGTTTGATGTCCATCCAAATCCTCAAGTACCTTTTAAGGTCACATTTTAATGGGTTTACCTTCAACAACCTCTTCTTCTTCTTCTCACAAACAGTGCTTTTTTTTTGCACAGCAGCCCATTAAATATAAGATTGCATATAGTGGTGAAAGATGGTGGCCTCCATGGAGCTCACTTCCAGGTAGAAATAAAAGCCTTTTGTATTCTGTTTCCAACGAGTCTGTTTGGTTAATTGCTGCTGAAAACCACAAACTGCACCTTTAAAGCCCCAGATAGTTTATTACAAACTCTCTCCAGATCCGCCTCTTCTCTTCATCTCTTTAGCTCGCTTGTATTCGATTCTTAGAGCGGCGAAATGGTTTCTCTTGATTTCTTATTGATGGATGTAGTGCTGGACGATAATTCGATAACAATATATATCGATCGATAGACGTGTGGTACGATAGAAAAAAAACGGGTCGATAAAAAGTTCGATAGAAAAACACAGTTTCCCTTTCTTTTTCATCATAGCCTATCATGTAGCTTTTACTACAGTCATTACTTCCTCCCAACCAATCACAAACGCAGACCCAGGTACGCTACGGCACCAAGCCCAGCCCCTCTCAAACCACAACAGACAGCACGTGTATTAGAAAAAATGATACAGCAAGGAGAAGCGGAGGACATTGTCCCGAAAAAAGGTTTCAGTAGTTCACCAGCATGGCAATGTTTTGGTTTTTAGAAGTCTGACAAAAAGCGAACAGCGGTCGTTTGCAAAATTTGCAGAGAATTAGTAAAAACCAAGTCTGGTAACACAACCAACTTGTTTTACCATCTAAACCGATCGCAGCCGCAGGAGTACGAGCTGTGTCGGCCGCGCCGCGGCTCCACGTCGTCGGAGGAGGAATCCTCTGGAACCGCTGCCAGCACCAGCACAAAGCATGTGAAGCAGACCAAACTGGACTTCGTTTCTTGCCAAAATACGACAAAGCGTTCGAGCAGCATAAGGACATCACCCATGCAGTAAGATGCTTCATAGCGAGGGACATACTGCCAATAACTACCGTTGAAAAGCCTGGCTTCGACCAGCTTCTAGCCACTCTCGACCCGCGATATGAAGTGCCCGGCCGCAAGTATTTCTCAAACACAGCGCTTCAGGCATGAAAATGGGTCAGGGGTTGAAAAGGTGAGAAGGGTGCGGAGGAAATACGTTCCGGTGTTGTACCGTAGAATGCACCCCTGTATCCCGTCCACTCATTAGCTTCTTAAAGTGGAAGAAAATGAGCTCATATTTTACAAAGACGCGAGTATTTGGATCATGGCTACTAGCAGGGGGTGCATTCGGCAGGGGTGCATTCTACGACACAACACCGGCGTGGATAAGTCCTGCTTCTCGTGCTTAGTTTGTGTATTAAGTCAATCACATGATAATTAAAAAAAAAATAAATCTCCCGACCCCGGGAGAAATATTTTAGTGTTCAGACACCAGGCTGTGGGCAGTTTCCCACACAGTTAAACCTGGTAGTATGCTATTCCCACCTAAAGCTATTCTGTTTATTTATATATTTGTTTGTTTTGTTTATTTTCATCAAAAGACTATTTAAATATTTATTTATCAGATTTTCTGGTCACTTTAGTCTTTATGTTTGTCAGTATTTACTGATGTCACTCAGGCCACTTAAGTTGATTTCTTTTTTTTTTTAGTTCTTTTTTAAAAAACTTTCAGTTGTGGTAAAAAAAAAAAAAGGTGGTTGAATAAAGGTTTGAATTTGAATTCAGTGCTTGTGTGTTCTTTATTAAAAGTAGGTCATTAAGCAATAGCATAAAAACATCCAGGGCTGCAATTAAAATATATGTTAAATAATTATAATAATCATATCGATAATTATCGATATCGATCAATATGATTTATTTTTTATCGATATGCTTTTTTTCTATATCGTCCAGGCCTAGATGGATGCATTTTTTTACTTTTTAGAAATGAGTTATTTTTGTTGAACGATCCCCAAATCACCGAGCAGTTCTCTGACTAAGACAGGTGAGAGGTCTAAAGAGTCCTCTCAGGGCGAGAAAACTGAACCAGACAGGGCGTAATTATCCTCCCTTCAAATATTTATAATTTGCGGGATCATAAATTGGCAAGAAGATGAGTAAAAAAAAAAAAGAAACAAACCAGCAGCACCTTTACTTAGGGATGAAAGCAGGAAGAACTAATGCATGCATACAAAAGGCATTTAGAGAAACAGCGGTATCCTCTAATGACCGTATCTACGGAGGGGAGCCTACCTTCACTTTTTTATTCCTGTTTGACAGATTAAAGAAACGCTGATTAATTGGTCTCTCTGATGCTACTCTTAATGAACAGCGAGGTCGGACCGTTGGGGGCAAATTAGCTTGATCCTCTTTTTGCAGAACAGAATTAATGAAACCCCGCAGGATTAAGCCGAAGTGTGCCCCGTATCCACGCTCATGTGCAGCCAGAATACCTCGCAGTAGCTGCAACTGTTCCAATATTTATCCAAACTGAGGGTGTGAGGGTTCAATAGCTGGCCCTTGTAATGCAGTAGAGCTCCGGTTAATGAGATTATCAGGCGCTAATGAAACCCTCCACTGTATCATTACATCTTTAACATGAGAGCAAATAAAAGAGGGATTTAAGCTGTGTAATTTGATCTTTTTTAATGCGTACTGTGCCTTTAAGAAGTCACATGCTGATTTCACATTAACAGAGCTGCATAAATATCTCCTTGACCTCTAGGCTGGAGAGCTTCACCTTTATAAAATCAAAGGAAGCCGAGAGATCGATGTCGGTGCAGGACTTTAAGGAACAATGTGTTTTCACACCACGGGTCGCTCCAAGAACAGTGTGACAGCAGCCGTTAGATGCTCCGAGTAAAGCACAGCGTGTCCTCAAAAAGCCGCTCGCTGCAGCTGCCTCACTGTTTGTCAAACTCACACAAATCTGCAGGAGAGGAAATGGGATGCAGAGGAGACTAACATTTCCGAGAGGGAGCACCCGGGGGTTCAATCTGGAATGAAACCGCACTTAACGGCCATATTTCCCTAAAATGACACCCGGTCCTAAAGTGAGATAAGTTAACAACTATCACATACTCATTAAACACGCTTGTGAGTATTTTTATAGGATTTATCAAAACTCAAAAGTCTTAAAGTTTTGTTTTTTTGATAAATATTATTGTGTGGAAACTCAGGGATATAAAAAAAAAGTATGTTTTGTTTTCTTGGTTTTGATTTCTCAATGACCTTCATCACTCGTTCTCATTTTCAGCTGCAGCCTGACAAACTAAAATTCATGTTTATTTTTAAATATATTCAAGAAGAGTTTCACTTATTTCAGACTTTGGGCAGTTTTGTTTGACACTGTGTTTCTTGCTCCCTGGTTTAGCCAAATCCAATATTTCCCCTTTAACTGTATACAGATCAACTTTACTTCCAGCCTCATGTCGTTTTATATCAATTTTTGCATAAAGTTAACATTAAACTGTGTTTAAAACGTCTCTAAATTACCAATCATCTACATACGGATGCTAAAACACTCTGTTCGGGCAACAGAGTTGTGTAAAAGTCAAGAGCTTACATTTCAAAAATGCAAATGCTGACTGTAAAACTTTAAGGAGGAATATCTACAGAGTTTAATCTTTGAATAATCCTCATATTTCATCAAATATGTCGATTTGAAGGAGGTCTGTCCTCCTGCGATGACAGTAGAGTCCCTTAGGTTCAAAACCAAGTAAAAGAAATCCAAAAACACCACTTGCATTAACCCTTTTATGACCATAGTTCATGCTTTAATTCATGCTTAACTTTCACGTGCAACAGCTGGCTAATACAGCGAATGGTTAGAAATCTGCTCCTTACCTGCTAGCAAAGTGATAAAGTTAGGAAAAGTGGAATAACAAATAAATACAACTGAAGTTAAAGGTTATTGTAATTCATTTTTAACATCCACTGTAGAGGTTATCTAAAAGTAACGTTGACTTTCAAGTATTAACAGATTAATGGACAATTAACCTTTCCCTAAGCCCCACCCATTCGAATGCAGATAAACCAATGGCAGTTTAGTATCAGTAGTATTAGTTTATATTTTAATATAAAAGTTGTCTACGTTCGTTCTAAGGTAAGTTACGTTAACAAAGCTTTAAATCTACTAACTTTACCTACAGTTACTTAATCATCATTAGCGATGTAGTAACAGAGCTTTAGCCGCTGGTAAACTAGCTAACGCTAAAGTTAGCTAAAGTTGGTAAAACTAGAAAAGTAAGCAGTGGGCAACATTCATCTCTTGAGGGGGTGTCTAACTCTGTGTTACGGTGTGTTTGATCCTAAATTAATTTACACAGGAATATCCCTTTAAGCCTCATCTTGCACCCCTATCAAAAAGCATGTTTAAATTACGTATTGCACCTTTAACTGAAGAATTTTACTTTACTACATATACTCTTATCTGCACAAGAGGACACTTTCTGGACCAGATAAAGAACCCTCACCGCTGAACATAATTCGGGCTTCATTCAGTACATATACATACTGTTTAGGAGACGTGGATGCAGCATAAACAAACACAGTTTGCTGCTTGTTCAAACAGTGAACAGCCTGTGTTTACAACATGGCTCCTCCACTTTAAATTCCTCGCAGCGTTTTGTCACATTGTAATAGAAAAAGACTTGGAATTGGATGTTTACACCTAACTGTCAGTCAAAGACGCTTTAAACACACACACATGTATATATATATTTATATATAAACAGCATGTTTTGTAAGCAGGGATGTTGGTCACACAAGAGCTGCTCAAGTAGATCCACATAAGATCAGACTGGGGGGGAAAACACACCCAAGGTCACAGCAGGAAGACGTGTTTTCTCAAAGCAAGAAGAATTTTACCCTGAATGTTCCTTTAAAACTGTCCACAATTCAGGCGACACCAAGAGTCGCATATTAAGAGAGACACTTTTAGCCCGAGTTTGACCGCTCAGTGGGGATGAACACACCGGCAGCATTAAGTGGCTGCATGTTGTGACTGCATGAATAGAAAGATTCCAGTGCCCACAGGTCGTAATAAGAAAACTGTGAAGTCCTCTCAACTCCTCTTTGTATTAGAGCTGTAACTGTGTGGGAGGAGGCGCAGGAAGAAGTTCAGCGGTGCTTCTCGCTGCTTTGTGGGCGGATTCTGGATTTCGCTCCTCTGTTTTGATCTCTCCCTTCAAGACGGCAGAAACAGTTCCTTTGAGTGACCATAACCCATCATCGCATCCGGGCGGAGGGAGTAAATGTGCTTCTTCTCAGTGAGGGGATTATATTCTCCCTTTGAGCTGACATCAACACTTCAATTTGGCTGGTTTGACTCAAAATTTTAGTGCAACTGAAATGATCGATGAAATAATCAGAGGACAAATTTAACAAGAGCAGAAAATTATCTGGATACTGATGGTGTTGTGTATCTGATTTAAGTTATGATTTTTCTTATCGTTGACCTGTGCAGTAGACGATCAGAGCCACTTTGATTGAATTGGTACATGTTAAACATGTTGAATATTTACGATCAGACATCCGTATGTGTGTCTGAGGTTGGATGCAATTTAACTCTGTCCATTACCACATGGAGGAAAATTATAGATCAATAAATACTGATGTTGCAACGCCCTGCCCTTGTGCATGAATGTTCTTACATGTGTTAGTTGATTGTTTCTGCATCAATCCTGCAGTTTTAGAAGTAAAACAGAATAGAAGTTCAACATACTGGCTCCATGTAAGTAGAAAATAGCAACGCACCAATCTGCAAGGTCAGTCTGAATGAAAAGCCAACCTCCGGTCTTAAGAAATGAAGCCTAAGTAGATCAACTGAGCCATCAAGCCAAGAAAGTTTTCTTTAGGAGCAAGGACTAAAACCCTTCCAGTCTGGTTTAAAAGTGGTTTTAGTCTGAAAGTTCATTCAGGGCTACATTGGTGCCCAGTGTACGATGAGTTAATTGTTTTGTAACGTGCTAGGGCTGCAACTAATGACTATTTTGATAGTCGACGAGTCACCAACTTTTGAAACGATTAGTCGACGAAAAGGATAACTATGCCGTGTTCGTGTTGTTCGTGCATCAGCGACATGCTGCCATGATACGCAAACCTTGCAAGTTATATGTATATATATTTTTCACCTTATCTAGGTTAACGTGCTCCCAAACTTAGGAGGGTTTTAAGCGTGTACTCCTAGTTGCTATTTGGGATGCCATGTTTAAGCACCCTACTGCTCAGCGGAGACGCTATTGCGTATGTGTGACTCTCTACAGAGATCGCAATGAAGTAACATGCCTCATTCCACGGGAAAAAAACACGTCTGGCAATGATAATTTTTGTCAACATTGACTAATCGTCGCAGCCCTATAACACGCTGGTTTTTTAAAGGTTTATTAAGGTTACGAGATTGGCGAATCAGTGGCACGGCTGACTTGGCTGACATGTGGACACACTGTAGCTTAATGTAAGGAGTCTTAAGGCCTGCCTCTGATTGGTTGACTGAAAAATAGGCTGAGTAATGGCAACAAATGCCGAAAGTCTCCAAAACCTTGCCTCTATGGACCAGATTGTGCGCCGCTAAACTAGGATTTCACTCTGCGCCATCCGATCTAGACCGTGCATTTTAGATCCGTAAAGTAGGACTTCTTCTCCGCACAGTTGAAGCTGCAGCTCTGACTGCCAATCACTGCTGCAGACGGGTCCAAATATCTCCACATCACACAGCTCATGCATGACTCGGAGTGCATTTCCTTTTTGCTTATATAAGTAAAAATCGTGAATAATTGCAGCGCGCCTTTCCATGCTTTCACACACAAGCGAGGGATTAATAAACATTTTACGACCACAGCACATTCAGATCACTTTGAGGTTCGGTCAAAAATAATTATTGAATAAATGACATGAGAAGGCAACTTTTGAGTCTGGCAGGGGATTTGCATGTTTTTATGCACTCCCTTGGTACCACGGTGCAATTATCTGGCAATAAAGAAGCGCATAATGTCCCTCATATAGAACATAAAAACAAATTTAAGCAGGTGGTAGTTGGAGTGATGTGTCAGCATAACCGGCAAGATTTCCACATAATGAAACAACAACAGCAGTGCCAGACAGACTGGATGTGCAAAGTTCAAACGGACTGCTGTTTTTTCCAGTAAAACGTTGGAAACGGAGCGATCGGACCTGTTTTTTTTTTTTTTCCTGTGTGGCATGTAGAGGAGCAGAGTGACCTTGTAGAAGAGCATACAGTCCATATTTTACCTCCTGAAGTCTACAGCAGCGTAATTGCACTCTAGCCACCTGCCTCGCAGCCTTAGCTCTGTAACAGACTATTAGCAGTTTTGACAGCACTACAGCAGCCACTTTGAGACGTCCATCGTTTTAACAGTCCATAGGGAATACTAGTGAGCGCTCTGCAGGATCAGACCAGCAGAGCGTAGCCTGGAAATGCTTCCTGACTGAACTTACATAGCTCATTGATGATAGCATGTTTCATTCTGATGGTAGGAGTAAATCCTGGATATGCCTTTGCTCCTGCACTAAAAAAAAAAAAAAAGAAGAAATCCAGCCTCAGGTAGAGCAGCGGCTCCTACTTTAAAGCTCTGGAACTTTAACAGATCTGGGTAGCGAGGTTGCACTTTTTATTTGTGCCTTGTCTTGCATCCTCCTGGCAGTCTGCAGAACACAGTTTATCTGCAGGGGTTTGTGACTTAATATATCTAAGAGGATATATCTGTGTGCTTTGTCAGAGTCTCTCCAGTACAGGTTTTATAGCTCGGTGAAGTTCAGAAGGATGGGAGGAGGGATCAGAGCTCAGTAGCTACAGTATATTATGGCTGGTTGCAGCATGTGACATTGCAGAGGGGAAATTTGCACTGAGGGCTGTCATATGGAGAGTGGATATGACATCCATAAACCCTCAGGGTGTATGAATGATACAACCCTGTTTTGCTGTGTTGCAAGGGAGAATTTTCCCATTAACTTTGGTTTGATTGCATATAAACATGGCACGCAGGCTGCAGAGTGCTTGTTTCCAGAAATCCCTGGCTGAGCGCTGCCATATTCGCTGCCAAGTGAGGTAGGTTACATGGCTTGGAGCAGCGTAGCCTCAGCCATGGATGGCAGCCTGCAAAGACCACTGTCTTGTGCCAGGGTTACGGGTATGTAAAAGGAAGCAAATGTGCCCATTACACTCGGACAACCTTCCTCACCAGCTGAGTGGGATCTGCTGCGAGCGCTCTCTTCTTTCCTCTACTTCCTGCTCCAAATGCCTTCCAACCTCCTTCTCTTTATCACACAGTTACACTCTCTCGCCGAGAATATAAACACACCGACACACTCCACGCACACATGCACAAACTCTCCGCCTTCAATCCAACCCATGCTGTCCAGACAAATCAACAGTTGGAGCCAGAGGCCTGCAGCCCATCTGGTCAGCCATTTCCAGCAGGTCCCAGCGTGCAAAAAGAGAGAAGGAGAGCCATCTAATCCCCACGCTGCCACAGAACTAAGAGGGTCCTGATAGTTCTCCCTCCAGTCAAAGTCAAGAACAGTGAGCACAACTCTACCACACGGCTGGCAAGGTCACCAAACTGTGTGATCTCTCTCTCCCTTTCTTTCTGTTTTGCTTTTCTTACTCATTGTCCCACTCTCCTCTCGGTCACATGGTGCATATCCTGCTAATGTTTGATTGCACTGGATCCAGGGGGAAAGGCCTTCTTTGCAGACGCAGCAGCCGATGTGCTTACACTCCACAGTGATTAGTGTGAGTCCGGCTCACTACAACTGTCAAGCCAGGAGCAGTGAGGCCTGGGAAGCGTGTGCTAATATTGGAGCAGATTGCAGAAAGAACTTGTGAGCACTTTTTTTTCCCCTTTTTCTTGCATGTGCTTGAGTAGATTTGGCTCAAACAGAAGTAGTTACTGTTTCAGCCCCTTTTTTTTTTTCTTTTTTTCCCTGTCCTAGTTTTTACAAACGAAACATAAACAAAGCTGTGTTGTCAAGATGGTAGGCCTTTTATTGCCGAATGTAATACTGAGTTATCCAGACTCTGCCTCCTGGCCTGTGTGCACTAGCACAATATGTGGCTGAATAAAACTCACATGTGCTCTCTCGAATAAATCCGAAAAAGGAGGCGTAAACACGCGTGCATTAGCGAGAGGAGTGACACATTTAGAAATCAGCTTCACTTTGTATAGACCGAGTCGTTCTACTGTGCGGCGCCTTTGTTCAGACTTCTTAAAATCTTCATTTATCCTGCAAAGGCTGGCTGAAGAACCACATCCATTTCTATCAAGCCGCAGCACTCAGCACTCACATCGGAGAGTTTGCAAAGCACAGCCATTGTTTTCAGTCGCTGGCCAATGAGCAGCTTCACTGGAGCAGTGGGAGGTTAAACGTTTAACTCAAGGGCACCTCCGTCTTAGTTGTCATGGTAGCAGATAGGTTCCTACTCTCTTTGCCTAATCAAAGTTTAGTGCAGGTCCAGAGGTTTGAAGTGCTGACCCTCCACTCACAGGCGGATGACTGCTGTAACCCATGAGCTGTAAACACAGACAGGAGACTCACCTGAAAGGACCTGCGCGCCAGACAGAGAGGAGAAGTCTAAATGCCATGTTCTGCCCTCGGCTGTCCTTATTCACTCTTTATTCACTGTTACTGGTACATAAAGCAAGTCATCATGGGCCACTTTAATACCACTTGTGGCTAAACTCAGTTCAGTACAGAGTAACTGTGTCTGATCAGGTGATGAAGAAGTCCTCTGATGTTTTTTGCATCTTTCAGGACAGGAAAGTCAATCTTTTCAGTGTGTTTAACGGAAAAGGAGGATAGAGCACTCTAGATACAGTCAAGTGCATGTTTTATGAAATGTCACCTGTTTTTTTTTATTTTATTTAGCTTAAAGGGATATTCTGGCGTAAAATTACTTCAGGGTCAAACACACCAAAACACAGAGTTAGACACCCCCTCAAGAGATGAATGGTGCCGACCACTTGCTCCTCTAGTTATACCAACTTTAGTAACGGCCGCAGGAGCTATAAACAAACCTGAACCAAAGAGCCACTCTATAGCCACAAATAATGCTCAGAACAGCACCTAACTTCATCAACAGGACATATAGGGTCCCAGCCATGGTACTAGACACCAAAGATCTTTTTAGCTTTGCCTAATTTCTGTAGCAAAGAGACTAAACACAACTCACCTACTCTCTTCCAGCAGCCGCTTGTTTGTAGCACAATGATTAATTTGACGACCCGTTGCTGAGGGTCGGTGCCAGGATATCCCTCCAAGATACTGATCACAGGTGCTTTATCCCAGCTGCAGAGCACCTGTCCATCTGTCTACTGTGAGTAAAAGGATTTGTGTAAATATTTTTCGGTCTGTGTTCATACGTCACCCGGAAATCTTCATGCCGAGTGGTTATTGCGACATGAATATCTGCTTGAGTTAAGATATTTTCAACTCTTGCCCGATTCGCACCACCAGAGAAGTATGAGAGTCTAACAGCATCTTTGCGTTGACCTTACTCGTAATTAATGATTTTACTCATGCTTGGTGTGAACGCCCTATTAGACTCCATTTTCTGCACCTGCGGCATGTTTTAAAACCGCTCTACTGGAGCACCGCTGGTCCGGCAGTCCGAGCACATGCCGCATGCACTGCTACCTGAGTTTGAATCCCACTTGTGGCCCCTTTCCCAACACCTCGTTCCCTGCCCTCTATCCACTGCCCTGTCAAGTAAAGGCCAAAAACAAAAAAAAAAAAGAAAGGCCCAATATAAACAAGTATTTGAAAACCTCTCACCCAGCCGAGCTCCAGGCAGCTCTTATTTTCTATCGAAAGTAAAGGCAATTCAGCATTTCAGCACAAAAATAAAGGCCCCAAATAAAAACAGAGCATTTCAGGAGTCCAGAAACTTTCGGTGCCAAGTAAGAGGTGCACCAAAATAGAGATGGTGGGGAGAAAAACTGGTGTTGAACACAGTCCTCAATTGTATATAAAGTGAATTATGTGCATCAGGTACAGCATGAACACCAATTATGGAGGCTCCAGTTTCAACCTCACCTGATCACCTCCTCTTCATATCCAAGATTTGCATTCATGCAGTCTCACCTAAAGTGCCGGATCTCTGAGTTTGGACTTGTTAGACCAAGGTTTCAAATATTTTCCCCGACAGCCGCTGAATATAAACGGAAGGTCAGTCTAGATGCAAAAAAAAAAAAAACAGAAAATGAAGTTGTTCCCTGTTGTTTTGCTGCAGCGATGTAATGTTTCAAACTGAGAAGAAAAGAAAAATCAACCATTCAATCATGAATAACCCCCCGAGGACAAAGCAGTCAGTCCAGTGAAGTGGAAATGCATAGTAACAACTGACATTTGGACGAGCAGGGCGACGGTATATGACTAGTCATGAAATGGATGAGAGAGAAATGTCTCCACGTATAGAAAAAGTCAGAGAGAGCACTTCAATTTCAGACACTTTACTGAACCCTGCAACTCTGAATAAGTAAGCATGAAGGACAAAAGACCAAAGACTAACAAACACTGAGGCCTGTCTGACACTCACATCAAACTTCGGACCACAAAACCCCGCACCTGACTTTTGCTTTGAAAAAAAACGTCCCTGCAGCCTTTTGGCTTCAGAGCTGTCGCCTTTTTAGGTGGCTCTTGGTTCCACATAACCAGACCTGTGGGTGCACTGTGGACCCCACTCTGGCTTACTGTGGTGTGAAATTGCATACGCAACCTTGAAATGATTCCCACAATAGCAGATGGTCTAAGCAATGGAGAAAAATGCACTTTGCTCGCCTGTCTGAAGGAGGAAGGTGACAATAAATGAAAGTTTGATTAGAAAATGACACCTGGGGGTTGTGGCGGGCGACAACAGAGCGAGCCTCTTTTTACTCCTCGCTGGAAAAAGACAAGTTTCATCCCTTACTGACATCCTTTTGCACCTGTGCTTCAACAGGTATGCATAAGCTACATTTTAAGGAAAAGACTCGATCTTAGAATAGAAACCAAAATAAACGCGTATGAATCACGAGTGTAATGAAAAGGAAGGGGAACCGCTTCTGCAAATTCAGATAATGTGCACAACCTCAAGGGCTCCGATATTTCTCACCGAAAATAATCAAGAAATTACAGCGCAAGCTATTCCCTCCGTGCTTATTGAGCCTCGTATTACTCTTGGTGGCATCAGCTAGGTGCGCAGAAAAGATGCTGAATCATAAAAAAGCAGTCTGATGGGAGCGGTATTTAAAAGCAGAGTGTTTGGCGACTGCGGCAATGATTTATGAAGCAGATTGGGATGGAAGCATTTTCTCATTAAAGAGGAGAACATTGAAGCAACCTTCTCTCTTAAAGCCCAGTGGACTAAATACTCAGTGATTGATGTTGATGCTGATGTGCTTACCGCCATACACTCAGACCCCCAATCTGAATTGCAGATGTCCAAGCGGGCTCGGCGGCCATCACTGGGCTCTTTTATAGTCTTACAACATGGGTAATGATTTACTTTTAGTGGGGGGGATATATCCACATCACTTATACTTGTTGATTTAGTGTCATTTGCTATTTAATCACTGCAAATATGTACCGCCAAATGGACTCTAAATGGGTTGCTTCACGTCCCCCTCCTCCTCTTCTCCTTCTGTTTCTGCTCTGACTCCCTTTACATGTCATCCATTATGCTATCACTCCATCTTATCCCTTTTTCATTTCATGGATTCATGCTGCAAGTGGCCCGATCAAGCCAGTAAGTCCGTTTATTTTATGTTGAGCAGAGGAGCCGCAGAAACACGGCTGACATGCAGAGGGTCATTAAGTGCAGCCACCATTTGTCCGGTAAATCAGATTTGCATGCATCCTCCACTCTGAGGATTTGGTTTTCATCTTCAGAGTTTTACCCAGCAAGTGACAAAATGGGCAGTAACAAGATTATGGACACTCAAAGCTCCCTAAGACTGTTATATCTTTAGTTTGGGAACAAGTAAAAGATTTGCTCTTTTCTCTCTTCAACTACAAAGTTTTAAATAATGTAGAAAATAAGAAACTACGAAGGGGTTTGTGCTTTTGTTGCATTTTTTAAATTTAAGAGCAGCTAGCAGATGATGTGAGTTGATGTCGCGCCCATGCTGTCATGGTTTTTTATTGCTATTGTTGAATATCTCATTGTAGCTTCACTGCATTGTCTGACAGGAAAGGTGCCTTTATACAAGGAGCTACACTGAGTTGACAATTCAATGAATATTTTGAGAACAACTTGTTTTTTGGAACAAACAAAAAGTGCATTAAGTTCAATGTTGTCCCAAAAGGAGCTGCACAAAATGTCTGAAGAGCTGCCTTAAAAGATATTACTGAACTCAAGGTCAGCAAGGCTCAAAGACAGACCAAAATGTAAACAAAGTGCTCCTCTCTATGCCCTTCTAGCTTAGAAAATGTCAACACATGTGCTTTGACTGCTCCTCTAGTGTATCAAGTGTAAACAAAGTGTTTTCCATACGCAGTTTCATGTATCAGGTGAAGTTAAAACTTCTTTCTGAATGTTTTTAAGGGTAGAATTTGTAAATAAAGTGCTGTCTTAATGCTAAAATGTAAACAAAGTGCCATCCTAATGCCCTTCTATTACAGCACATGTAAACAAAAGTTTTGTAAGTGCTCCCACAGCATATAAAATATAAATAAATAACCCTCTGACTGTAACTTTAGTTCTTCAAGTGTAAGAAAAGGACTTTCTGAATGCTATACTGTATGAAATGTAAACAAAGTGCCTATTTAATGCCTAGTGCATCGAGAGCAATCAAAGTGCTTTCTAAATGCTATTAGGGTAGAATTTGTCAATAATGTGCTGTCTTGATGTTAAGATGTAAACAAAGTGCTCTCCAAATGATCTTCTCATGTATCAACTGTAAACAAAGTGCCATCCTCATGCACTCCCGTCATAGAGCATGTAAACAAAGTGCTTTTTAAGTTCTCTCTCAGCATATAAAATGTAAACAAAGTGCTCCATGACTGCTCCTTGAGTGTAGAAAATGTAAACAAAGTGCTCTCTAATCACTTTAGTTCCTCACAAACATGAACAACAAACCAAAAAGTCAACTGAGTTCCATTGATTTCAGATGTTTATGTGTTACATGAGACCAATCGGTTTGAAATCGATCACATCCAAATTCACTAATTTAAATCGTACTATAGTTTGAGCTTCATACTAGAAGTGGAATTATACTTTGTTAAATTTAATAAACAATTCACCCCTTTCCTTTTATAGAATCCCTACCACTAAAAGTTGAAGTCTATGCTGTGGGGTCAGGGACTCTATCTAAAACATAGTAATCTCTAGGCTACTTTCTGCATGAGTCGTCCATCTAAATTTGCCATCAGCAGCTCATTTTGAAAACCTAAGGCCTGATTGACCAGTTTTTTTAGATACTCAGCATAGTTTATGTGATTCCAGCAAAAATCTCCTCATAGTATGCTAGCCATGAATTACGTCTGCTTAACAGAAACCACAGTACACCAAGTCTTGACTCTGTAAATGTGCAACAGTGTGGCTCAAGGACGTTATCCTCTTCTTTACTTAGATACACTGTAGTTGTAATGTAAGGAGAGTTATGAGAATCACTGTCAGAAGATTGTGCGCTGGCTGAGAAGTGCCTCTCTCGCTCTGCGTGCGTTCAGAATTAAATCACGGTATTTTCCGGCGCAACGTCTGCAGCTATTTTACACTGCGGGAACCATAAGGAGACTACAGTTTGGACTTGTCTGTCCAACCTGTACCAATGTAAATCTTTACTTTGAGCTCTCATTATCCAAGTAAAACAGCACATTATTCTGCAGCCTGGATGCAATGCCAAACTCAGAGTGTTTTTATTCCTCCTGCTTGCACATGCTCTCTACTGCTGCCTACACTCTGTGCAGCTGTGTGTGTGCTGGTACAGTATGTTTGGACAGGTCAGATCTAATGATCATTAGTGAAGGGAAACAGGTAACGCTTGGGAAGAAGCCTTCCACTGAGCTTCTATTTATAGCAGACCTGGTCTGGAGGCACAGGAGCCTCCAGGGAGAGAAAACAAAGTCATAGATCAGCCTGAGGGGAAGTAATTAGGACAGATATTTTAACTGAATAATGCAGGCTTTGCTGAAATATTGAAACCACCTTAAGTTTATTAATTAAGCTCTAATCTGTCCTGTTTCATGTCTTCCTTTTTCTGTGCCGACTGAATTATTCAGGGACACGAAGCCATACAGGACAGATAACAGCCGTCCGTACATGTCTTTAGTCTTCCTGTTAAGAGATGATTAAAGGCACACCTTGGTACTCGTGCGTCAGCAGTCTGCTTCAACGCTATAGATCTGTTATATGCAGCTTTGTGAGTCTGTCACACTAGTCTAACAAGGTCACTTTGAAGCTGCGGCAGAGCGCGGTGACTGAAGATTTGTTAGAAGACTTTAAAAAAAGGGATTCAATCACATATGGCGAGCTGGGCGTATGTGCCGGAGCATACAAAGAGACGCGCGGCACATAAGTCACTGACGGCGCATCCTGAACACCGTGTGGTCAAATAAACAGTCCCACTTGACTGGCATGTGGTAAACAAATACTACACTTAATTTAATGTTTTGCCGGCTGTCACAGTGTTGTTCAAGGTTAAAGCTGAAACTCGCCCCCCGCCTCTAATCCTGACTCTTTCTTATTTCTTCTTCTTCTTCTTCTTATCTATCTTCTCTCTTCCTCTCATTGCGACTTCTCCCCTCTCCTCCCCTGCACCCATCTTTCTTTCTCTTCTTTTGTTCATGCCGCTTGGGTTTCACAGATGGAGTGACTTGAGGCGATGGCGGTTATGCAAAACACAGTTCAAATGAATGCGGCGCTGCCACAATGAAAACGGCATAAAAGGCGTGCACACACAAAAAAACCCGCGCTGAAACTCTTTTATGGCATGGAAATTCTCGCGGTGAAGGCAGTAAAGTACATTTAGGATTTCATTCTTATAAAAGCAGGAAGATAATTACGCCGTGGATGGTTAGAATGGATGTATTGTTCAACAAAGAAGGGAAAATACTCCGACAGTTGTACATTTAGGAAAAAATCTCCAGATTGGAAGCTCCTGGTCCTGCACAGATTAAACTGTCAGAAACAGAATTTAATTACCCTCCTCACAATGTTTATCAGACTCTCTTTAGATGACTCTGACTTACATAATTTCACCAAATGTCTTTTCTTTCCTACGATAATAAATCCACCATGCTCTTGTAATATGATACACGGCGCTGCTAAGACTTTAGCTCCAAAGCTGTGAAGGGTCCCATTTTTTAACTCTTGTTAATTGCTTCATTCAAACTCCCGCTACTGTTATTCTTGAATCTTAGAGAGCGGCGGAAGAAATACAATTTCCCAAAAATAATGTTTAGACCATAGACTGTACATAGAATGGATGGCGTCTGCCTCCTCGCTGGGTGAAACCACCGCATGAACAGCACCCTCTGGTGACGAGCTGCAGTATAGGTCATAAATCCCGCCTCCTCCAGCAATCCCTATGGAGCTGTGGACAAACTTTAACAATTTATTACACAGAATCTAAACTTTTCTCCCCCCTGGTTGTGATGTTGACATGTAGTTACTGTAAGACTAGTTTGTGCTGAAGTCCTCTTTTTTCTGTACAGCTCCATTTTTATAAGTTATTCGGGGGTTCATCTTTTCTATAATTGACATTTGATACAGCCTATGTGCGTACAAAGATTGCATAGCTCAACCGGGGGATACAACTCTTCCGTTGAATGCGTACGATGCTAGTACTGCGTGATGTTGGTTTTTAAGAAGTGGAGAACAATTGTATACTGGCGGAAGGCGGAACCAAGTTGTCCATAGTTTATAAAGTCTAGGTTTGACACTAAATTATTATTTTTTTGGTTGTGTGTTTGCCTGCTGAGTGTAGAATCTATATCTGTATTTTCCGATTTTGGCTAATTTAGACAGTGTCAGTTTTTACGCATTATGCATATAAACAGCAGGCCCTCTCCAAGGAGACCAACACCACCAACAACATTAAAAGTTCAATACTACACCCCTAATTATTTATTAATCATGTGTAATATCAATATCATCATCACATCCATACCTGTTTTTGTTGGCACTGATCTTTCTTCCTCTTTTATATTTTTCTCATACTTGTCTTTAATACTGTTCTTCGATTGCACTGCTCTTTCTTTTTTTCCATCATAATTCTTTATCTGATTTATTTGTTTTTTGTTCTCTTTATAAATTTGTAGGTTGTGTGTACCGCTGCTGTTAACGACTTAATTTCCCCACTGAGGGATAAATAAAGGAAAATCTAATCGAATCTAATCTAATCTAAATTAGGTGACATTGCTGTCTTTTCGCTTTCCTCAGTCCATCTGCAACAAGTATAAAATATATTGTGTGTGTTTTAAAAGGACCTCACAGACTGTCAGTACTTGCTGATTTCTGCGTGAGGAGAGCAAAAGATGTTACAGCTGTGATGGAGGGCATAGCAGAGACACGCAGCAGAGTCCGGTTACAGGAATGTAAGATATCAGTGTTCAGTCCAGAAGGTTAATATGGTATAAGTGTTGTAATGTGGAAGGGAATGGGGATGCAATCCATAAATACCATTAAAACTGCAGATTTGAGGCACTTAGGCATTGATCCACCTGTCAATACAAAGGGGGAGTAGATTTGTCAAGAAGTCCATAGCTAAGGCTGTTGACCTGAATGATTCTTTAGCCAAATGCCAAAAAAATAAAAGATTTATTCGGTCTTAAGGTGGAGTGAAATAAGCCTGTCAATACATTCAGTTAGTTTATGAAAAAGCAAAACTGTCTTCTCTAACTGTGTTTAAAACACTGTCGAAAAATCACTTGATCTGAGGTATTCAGGAGACCGGTGAAGTATAATGCAGCCTCCCCCTCCTCTAAGTGCACTTTGCAGAGACTCTGATGCTGATCCATCCCATCCTGCACCGTTTAAAGGCAGCTAATTAGAATGGTGTACTATAAATACCACATAGACTCATGCATTAGGGGTAATTATATGATTCTGGAAGTTTCCGTCAGCACTTTCCTGACATGAAAATCATTTTCGACAGCAGCTGTAGTTGACGGGGGTCTGATCTGAATACTGCTTAGTCAGTAATTGCTGCCTTTTTTTATTGTCCACATTTTTATGTTCAAAGATGGGCTCAGACTTAGGGACTCTACATCGCTTAACATTATCCCTGAGGTGCAGGGTCAATCGATGCGGCCGGACCTGTCCTTACAAAGATGCAGATATGTTGGGGATCGATACTGCTGTGTCATCACCTCTCATTTCATTCAGCGGGGCTGAGATATGACACCACAGACGCCACGGCGGCTCTCAGGGGGAAACACTGCACAATGGAGGGAATCTCAATGGGATCCTATGACTTTTTAAGTACAGCTCCCCCCCATTCCTCATGCAGCCAACTTAAATCAATAGTTTCCTGGGCTGGCCTTAACTTTTTTCTTCTGCTTTCTGATGTTAGGAGGGATGGAGGTCAGAGGTTGGCTCGAGGGGAGAGAAAAACAATCAGTTTGGCGAGAACACAAGTAAATTTTTAACACTTCCGAAGAAATCTACCTCCAAATCTTTTAGAAACAACCAAAAATAGAAAAGAAATCAGATTTTGAATCCCCCGACTATTACCAGATAAAGATGAAGCCAACAAACCTTCCTTTCTATGCATTGCAGTTGCAGTCCAACAAGCAACTCAAGAAGCAAACAGGAAATAAGTGTTGAAAAATGGTATCTTCTACTGTGAAACAAGGGTATTTTTTATCTGCTTTTTATTAAACTGTCTGCTTTAGGGCAACAACTCAAAATGAAACTGTTGAGAGATGACTCTCACCGGGTTTCTAGACTGACTGTTCCCCTTCATACCAGTAACACCTGCTGAAATATGAGAAGAGTAAAGAAAACGCCTGAAAACTTTCCACTTAAAAGCTCAGCCATAGACAGATTCTGAATATTAACGCACAGTTTAGTCAACTGATCATGTCTGAGCAAAATGAGTCGTGTCTAAGCCGGATTTCTGTAAAATACACAAATACAAACTCCTGGTAAAATATTTATTTCTGCTTCTTTTTGCTCTGGTGTTCCCCAGGGATCCGTTCTGGGGCCTGTTTTATTTTCTAAATGCCGCCACTTTTGATAGAAAGTAAGCCCCCTCAGCAACATTTCTTTTCATAAGTGTACAGGGGTATCTACCTGTATGTGTAAGGATGCCTAGCCCGTGTTCACACTTTAAAAAATGGAAGGTCCACACGAATGATCATTTTGACAAGCTTTACTGGTCGCAGATCTGGGTTACAGCTTCATCAGGCCACAAGTGTAACACAGACTGCTCTGAGACTGTTCAAGTATCTGAAGCCGTCTACGTTTCCAAACATTCCACTTGTATCTTGTTGACCTTAAGGAGAGTCCAAATAGGCTAATAACAAAGCACAACATATTTTGGGAGCCTGAGTGATGTTAAACATGGGTACAAGGTCCTTTTTGAGGATTGTTGTCAGAGGCCCATGGCTCCATAAATCTAGCACCGAAGTATCTGAGTGACACAGCTCCACCACCCTAAAGGCTGACATGACTGGCAAATGAAAATCACTCTAACAGTATGTTTTATTCAAACACAATCTCACTCTTACACTTTATTTTTTCCAATATTTTTATTGGCATTTTAGTGTTGTTACAGACAGTCTATATGAACACATACAGACTTATACACCCATACACAGTCTGCCTGCATGAATTCATAAGTAAATACGGAGTAAAGAAAGAAAAGAGGAAATAAATAAATAAAATAAATAACATCGATCCAACATTTTCCAAGATGATGTCTACTGTCTACTGGATAGAAAATAATTGCAAACAAAATCAAGTCTTGTTTTTTACTCCTTGCTATCTCTCTTTAGCATTAAGTAAAAATCTCTGTGCACTAATTTTAGCTTTCCAGCGAAGTTGCAAGATGTTGGTGTGAGTTTTGATTAATTCAGATATTGTTATAAATATGCTGCCAAACAAACTCCATATTTATATTTTTATTTTGGTGTAGGCGGCTCAGGCTTGACATGCTGTGGAACAATGGCAGGCTGTCAGCAATATTCAGAGACATCTTGCTATTTAGTGATAATTTTGCTTAAAAAATAGACACGTACAAAAAAAATAGAGATTTTAATTTTTGATATTAATAATTGTTTCTGAATAAATCACACTGTCTGCCAAACAAAAGCTGGGGTGCCTAAGACCCTGAGGTGTTTAATGCATGGAAACACCTGAGATGCGTTTCTGCTTTCCAGTCACAACCTTCTCTTATATCTGCTGCTCAGAGTCTCCTTATAGCTGGATTCTGTCTCTGCGCCTGTGATGAGCATAAACCTGCTCCTCAGTGTGAGTCTGAATGTGTTTTTGCTTTCCAGGCTGTTCTCTCAGCCTGAGCCTTACCTTATCCTTCTACCTGAGCCTGAATTTATCACACGCTCCGAAGCCTGAATACATCCCTCTGTGAATCTGATGTTATAAATGTACATGAATTTGTTTTGCTCCCCACCTGTGACTTAACCTAAGCCTTTCAGTGATAATGGAACACGCCTGTCTGTGAATTTAATACAACACGGTGAGGCAAACACAGAGGATGCTTTTGTGTCTTGATAGTGAAGTTTGAGCAGGAAGACAAAGGCTGACTCGATTCTTATCCTGCAAGATTTAACCATTGAGTTTGACACCATACCGAAAAGGCTGCATAACCAGGTTGGTATTTCTGGTTAGGGTTAGGGTTATCTAGCAAAAGATATTTAATTGGTTACTTTTAACTACCATAAATCCATCTTTGCTCCTCGGTTTTGTGGAGTTCCCCACAGCTCTATTCTTAGACCTGCCTCGTTCTCCCTTTACATGCTTCCTCTGGGTAGTTTGATCGACTAACGGGCAAAACCCACGGGGTCCGGAACGGCTCCACTCTGTAAGCATTATAATCAATGTGAGTCATTTCACAGAATCCGTTTGGTGTCAAACTCTGGTGCGGATCGACTCCGGCAACCGGATCAGATACGCAAGGCTTCTATTTTTGCCGGACGCTGGAGCACGGCGTGTCAATTCAGTGCAGCACAGCATGAGCAGCAGCGGAAGTTGTATGCCGTTACAAAGTAAAATATCCAGTTAATTTTCAAAATAAAATAAAGTCAATGCATTGAACTGCTCTTAACTTAATAATGGGAGAGGCCAAGGTTGTGGGATGTGGGTGTTTATATACACGACCGTTTATAGACACCGATTGGCGGATCTTATTCTAAACACGCAAGACCTCATGAGATCTCGTCCAGTCTCGTGAGAAAGATCGGTAATCTTTCGAGCGCTTCTTCTCTGATGGTGGCGGCGGATTGGATCCGGTGGGCACTGTATTCAGCTTCCAAGTTATTCCCTGGCATGCAAACTAGCCGAACTCAGTCAAACGGATGTATAGATGGTCCCATTATGTAGGTATGAGAACTTTTTGGTTGAGTTTTTGTTCGTTTGTTTGACTTTCTGTTGCTTGTATGTATCCCTAACCCTAACCCTAATTCCTGGGCTTGTGAAGCACTTTGTATTAATCTGGTGTTTAAAGTGCTAGAAAGATGACATAGTACCCACTAGGCAGTCTCACTTGGGCAGGATCGTGTACCAAAGATGAACTCTTTGCTCTGCAGACTTTTTGTGGGGGAACATTTTCACATAACCCCCCCATGATTGTCTTTAATTTGGAGCTCTTGAACTTCCTCAGCCCTCGACCCCAGATGAGTAAACTGAGGATAATGTATTACTCTGATTTCCACACTGAAAGAGGAAAAAAAAAAGACTGAATCCAGAAATAGCCAGTACCCAGTGCGCTGTCAGAGCCTTCAGCACAGATGTAAAAAGACCCATATGGTGAGAGTCTAACTCTTGAGCGTCCTCAGACACGCCTTCTGACTTTCTCTTGACTGTAATCTCAGATCAGTGAAGTCAGAGAAGTTGTCAGACGGTCCGAACGTCACTCTGTCGAACAGAGACAGAATGAGCCTCATTGTCAGAGTGTATATGCTCCAGACTCTCTCTTTCGGGTTCACTCAGCGTTTAAACATGCTTTGCTTGGAGCTGACCAGCCGTTGTCAAGGGTCAATACCTTTTTTAGTCTCAGTCATGCTTTCTAGCTCAACTCATATGACGCTTCAGTGGACACATCTGCGAGCAACTGCTGGACTCGAGCCTCGTACTGGCATCTGCTTTTGTGTGTATGAGTATGCGTGTGTTTGTTGTTGTCTCCCAGGCTTCTGGATCATCTTGCAAAGAGTTTCTTTTTTGTGAATTCATGGTCAGAGTTCAGATCTAAATGAGAACAGCAGGCGGCCGTCAGTGTCACTCCTCACACCAAAAGTCAGTGAGCAGAAAGACATATAAAGTCTAACTGTGCAACGATTAGATTCATGCAAAATAGGATGTGACACTGGCGGAGCTAGATGCAAATTAAAGGCAGGGGTTAAGATTTTATGCTAAACAAGCTGGAGAGAAATTGCAGCAGTAGACTTGTTGGAATACTTCTCATTGCAGATTAGCTTGATTGCATTCGTTTCTGATAACATCACATCGTGCGGGTAACTTACTTCCCTCAGATGCACATCAAAGCATCTTTTTCCTCCTATCCTACTTTCTCAGAATGTATTATTTTATTATTTTCCAAAGTATGACAAGGTGCCAAGTGTTTGCAATAAGCTTGTCGACATAAACACCTGTCAAAGTGTTCTGTTTAAGTAAATCCCACAGCTATTAGGTTGTTTGTTTTCAGCGCGGCCAGAATAACAGCTGCTTGAGTTGATTTTGAAAAATGTAGAAGAGGGAGAGGGAAAGGAAAATAAAAAGGTTTCTTGTTGCTAATGCAGTTGTGGTTGAGTCCAGGAAACAGCGAGCACTCAAAACCACATCGAGTGATTGTTCTAACACTCTAATGAGACCCATGACACACTCCCTTTAATTAGCACACCTACTCCTGCCAATGACGGGCATCACATCACCACACCTACACTTTCCTACCTGACAAACACTGAATGAAGAATTTTGCTCTGGAAGGGAAGCACATATTACAAGGTGGTGTGTAAAAAAGGTAGCTGTTTTATGAGACCTCTTTGAGCATAAATTGCTAAATTTGTAAATACACGGTCAAACTGATGTTTGTTTAGGTGTGTTTGGATATGAATCCCAGTTATAGCAGTTGCTGCTTTTGGAGATGCTAATGCCCAACTATGCCAAATTACGCAACTATGCAAAAGTGTCTGATCTAGTGATCTGGACAGAGTGGATGTCCTCCTGTGGAAGGACACAATCTACTGCTTATACAGTGATGAGGCTGTCTTTATAGAGACATCTCGTTATCGCGCAATTGCATGTGAATTCGCAGGTTCTTTTGAGTCCTTGTGATTCCCGCTGTCCGAAATTCACCATGAAATTCACCTCACAAATGCATCCACCAGTGGAAATTTGGGGTAAGCCTTTAAGAACATACAAAAATGAATAGCACAGAAAAAATAAAACAATTTTTCAAGATGTAAACTTTCATTTTGCTGAAAAAGTGGGTGTTTGAACCCTGGAGCCAATGGTGGTCCCTTTGGTTTTCAAAGACTCTAAAGAAGCTGTTTTTTTCTTCTTTTGCATTTCCTTCACAATTACCAGCAAAGGGTTAGATACATAATAGACATTTCCCACACACTTATTATGATAGATGAATAGATGATAGGTGGAAAAATGGAATAAAGAAATGAATGTATAATTGGAATGATGGATAATTGGAAATTGTAATACATCATAGATGATGGATGAATAGATTGATGTTGGAGATGAGTCAATTGATGGTAGATTGATTGGTGGGGATGGATGATTTATGGATAGATGGGGGGTGGATATATAAAAAGAAAAGATATATTAACAACCAGCTGTACTGCAGAAGATTGGAAAATGAACAAATAGATGAATGAAGAGATAGAAAATGAATAGATGGATAGACAAATTAGGATGGATGGATGATGGATAACAGATCAATAGAAAATAAGCTGGATGAATGAATTGGTGAGATGGATGGAGGGATGGAGAAATTGATGAGTGATGAATGGGTAAATTTAGTCCTGGACGTGAACATAAATGGATACATGAATAGATGAAATAATGGTTGATAACAGAATATATAAACAAATGGATGGATGGATAGATGAATGGAAGGATGGATGGTAAGACAGAAAATGGATGGATTGATGAATGGATGGATTGATGGATGAATAGAAGGATGGATGGAGAATGTTAAGACAGAAAACAGATAGATGGGTTGATGGATGAATGGATGACGGTGAGAATGAAAACAGATGGATGGATGGATCATAGAAGGACAGAAATGAGATGGATGGATGGATGGATGGATGGATGGATGGATGGATGGATGGATGACGGTAAGAATGAAAACAGATGGATGGATCATAGAAGGACAGAAATGAGATGGATGGATGGATGGATGATAAGAAAGCAAACAGACAGATGAATGGATGGATAAATGGTGGTAAGAGAATACAGACGGGTGAATAGATGGATGGATGGATGGATGGATGGATGGATGGATGGATGATGGTAAGAGAAAAAAGATGGATGGATGGATGGATTATGGTAAGACAGAAAACAGATGGATTAATGGATGGATGAACAAAAGACAGAAAACAGATGGATGATTGGTGAATGGAGGGATGGATGGATGAAGCAGAGACAGTCTATTGTGATCAGGAACTATTTCGAACACCGGGTTGATCTTTGATTGATCGTTAACGTGATCGTGTCAGACTTCACTTCTGACCTGATGTATAAAATTATCAAACACTGTCAGTCTTCTGTCTCTGCTGTCATGAGTGAACCGTCTGTTATTAAACTTTGCTAACCAGACAGCTGCAGGTCATTGTCATTTATTTCCCCGTTGAATTGTAATGGGGAACGTGATGGACGGATGCTTGGTAAAGATCAAAAATAAAACATCGAAGCGGAGACGACAAAACTCGAAACTCGCTGATGGAAAAGTTTGGGGTCTTTTATTTTCTTCACAATGGAGCCATGTTATGATGTTGACTTGAGGATGTTTGGGGGCTTTTGATTGAACTGGACCAGTCTGCGGTCCTGATTATAACTGTCAGAAAGGATGGACAAACATCAGATGATGCCATTTCATTTTCTCTTGTATTGAACTGCAAACACCATTAGTTCTGCAAACTGACCACCAAACAAGCAGACACCATCCATAACCCCGGCTCTGTTAGATGTTGTTTCCGCTCAAATAATGCCATCATGAGCCTCTGGGAGTCTTGTAAAGGTGATTGTTATTTGGTATTTCACATCCACGACAGTGGCTCCTCTCTGGGTCAGAGTATTGATTCTTTTTCCTCCTTTTTTTTTTGATTCTGACATCAGGTGGCTGCTGTGTTTGTGGATTTTCTTTCTTCGCTCCGCTTTGTTGACACTTCCTCTCAATTTTTGAAAGATCCTGAGGCCGCTGTGATATTTCCCCGAATCGATCTGTTTGATCAGAGGCAGCCTGATGGAAGCGGACAATTTGTCACCCGGTCTGCGGACCCGGCTCTGTATGTCATCTGTCCGATACCGAGAGTCATTTAGAAGCATTACCGAATTAAGCGAGGCCGATTCACATTCCTGTTGACAGGCTTGATTCGGGCCTGGGCCGTGATTTATTCCACTTTAAATTGAATTAGTTAACCTTTCTGTTACTTAATATAATTGTCCTGTTCCTCATAATTCATATTTGTGTTCTCCATGTTTGAGTGTGCGAGAAGCTGGTCCAAAAGTCATTTAATCTTTGGCCACTTAGTGTTTTACAAAACGGAGAGATCATTCATGCTAATGGTGCTATATTTCAAATCGGTTCATTATTTCATTTAATTAGGGCAGTAAAATGAACAAATATTTGGCTGTAGCGCGAGCAGCTGGCATTTTTAAGGAAACATTTTGAATTGATTAATCGGCCTCATGCGTCTGTGGGGAAATGACATTAAGAGAGAGAAAGAAAACAAGTGATGGCGGATGTCAGAATGTCACTTTGAGTACTTAAACCTCTGCAGCTCGCCATTAAGACGCACTCATCTGTTATTCCCACCTAGGAATTACTCAAATTGCGGCTTATCTTTGCATGAAAAATAATGCATACTATGAAGTATGAGCTAAATACTAATTTGCGACGAGTGACAAAGCCAAAGACGAAACCTGATGGAGCGTTTCAAGCTGTGTTTTCGCTTTGCGGCTAAGCTCTGCTGAAAGAAAGAAAAAAAAAAAAACACGCTCCAATAACAGCCTAATAGGACGGAGGCTGATGATGAAACTTTTACTGTCGTCTCCCTCATTATCCCATAAAGACACTAAAAAAAGTCCGAGAGGGTGAGAGGGAGACGTGCGAGAAAAGCCACAGACAGAAACACAGAAGGGAAGGCGTGATGAGTTTGGAAGAGGAATAAAAAGAGCGCTTATTCAGTTGAGGAAGATTTACGACCTAATGCCGATGTGGTTGTGAACTTTTTAGTGCTCTGCCTCTCTCAAAAATCTCCTCATCGGGGTCCTCGGTAATTCCGCAATCCTGCAATCAACATCCTGTCTCCATGTAAATGCGCGTAAATGGCTCCCTACATGAGGAAATTTATGGCCCAGACAACACACCCTGAGATTTAGGTTCAAAATTGCACTCAAATTATTGATTTACACATCAGCTCAGTTCCCGGGCATTAAATCCTGGGTATTTACGTCCTCAGCTCCGAAGATATAAAAATAATTACGCAGAGTGAATCCATGATGTGTCGTTCCTCAAATGAGGGCGCATTTTTGGTTGTGAATATCTGAGCTGATTTCTGTAATGATTGATTTCTTTTTCAGAGGCTTTCTGAAGGAAAATTGGCATTAGTGGGTTTAATTCAACATATTCAATTTTAGGAATGGTGTGCACTAAGTTGTACTCATTTCAACATGACCCTGTTAAAATCTATGACTGTTTTTAGCCCCATTAACATGATTTCTGTTGACCTCTGTTGCTCTCTGAGGAGGCAATCTTAAGCGCCTAAGAAATGTCAACTCCAAACAACGCAGAAAAATCATTATCTTTGAAGGAATGCACAAGCTATCTCTGACAAAACAATTAAAATCAGACCGCCTCTGATGACAAGGGTCAGGGCCCGCCACGGTTGCTTTGGAGCTTATAGCCTTCAGACGTGTATGTGGCTAAGAGGCAAGTGGATAAAAGCTCAGCGCAGTGTACTCCATTATAATTATCCATACATGAGAGCCAATTATGCTGCTTTTCATATAGAGGGATAGCCAGCCCACATGTCAATGGAGGGTTTGGCAGAGTGCACTAGAGAGTGAAGGCCATCAGTCAAGTACATACTAAAGCTGCTGACGCTACAAGAAACACAATAACCGCTGTGAGGAACGACTGTCTGCACGGCTGGTTGTAGAAGAAAATCTAAAAGCATGGACTTTATTTTAAAGCCGCAGTTTTAAATCTTGGTGTAAAGGTTGACAATGATTTTAAATTGGATCAACAAATCAACTCTGTTGTTAAATCCAGTTTTTATCATTTGAGGTTTTTATCCAAGATTAAATCGGTTTTATCTTTTAAGATCAGATTTGCTCCAAAACCACCCGGTGCAACTAAGCACCTGCTCCAACATTTAATGCATCCTTTACGTTGGAATGACATTATTTATACATACACTAGAGGGCACCACTCGGACTCAAAGCCACCTTAAAATAGACGAGTAAGAAGGTCAAGAATACAGCACACTTCGCGACAATGGGGAAGATGTTGTGTGTCTTTTCAGAGGGGAAAAGTCGGAGGCAGCATTGTAGGACAGTAGATTTCATTTTATACTCAATGAAATGTGGACGGAGAATCAAGAAGTACTGCTGTATCTGTTTCTAAACACACTCAACTCATCCTACAAACGCCAAGCGATCATTTCCGTAATGAACGACCTTGTCTGCTGTTTGTGATGTGAAGGTCAGGGTTTGAGTCTCTGCCTGCCTTTTGTTTCTTGTCTGCACCATAAACAGCTCATTCCTAATATTCTCCCTTCACAGAGGAGCACACACATTGCATGTTTGCTTTCGGGTTCCTCAATCTGACTTCCAGAGTTTGTTTTTGCTCACACCGGGACCCTCTCGGGACTCGCTCTGCACGCCCCGCTGCTGTCAGTGTACTGTAAGCAACCCCCGAGCTGTTTGACTTTGTGAAGTTAAGCCGTGGCGCTGCACTGTACAAGAGGACTTCCTTGCATAAGTAAGAGCTTACATAAATGTTTAAAGTGTTGGTTCACTGACAACACATACAGAAAAAAAGAAATGTTTTTCTCTCTTAGCCGAGGAGATATTTTTTAGTTTTATTGCTGGAGTTTAAAATGAATTACTTGAACCACAGCCAAGTCGGTGCGGTTAGAGGGATTTATTTGTGGTCGCTTAGATTTTAAGAATAATGCATCTTTACAAACAAACAAGAAAATAAATAAAACATTCACTAAGTTTTGTTAGACTTTAAAAGTTTGATTTTACATGTTTTGATTTCAGTTTGTAGATTCCATTCAGAAGTCCCATCTGGCCTCTCCCTGGTGTAAATTACTGAAGCCTTTAGAAGATCCTGAGAGCTCTGAGATCTGCAGATATGCAACTTTTTTATTAAACTCCCAAATACGAATGGCATTACTAGATACTGGACAGAGACATGAATTAAAGCTGTACAAAAGTACAAAACGCCAAAATTACCGTAATTTTAACTCACAAGCTGACTGGATTAGAGCACTTACAGCTTCTACAGGATATCCGAATCTCAGTACATGTCAGCGCCATTGAGCTGAAATCAAGAACAATAGAACTCCTCATTTATGATTTTTTGTTTTAAATGTAGTATTTGTGTTTTGCCTTGATTTACCACTTGTCTTTATATCTAAAATTCCATTTAAAAAAAATAATAATAATTAAGTCCCACTCCAGTAGATTTTTTTCTTTTTTTACGATTTA
Organism: Xyrichtys novacula; assembly: GCA_962446985.1. NCBI lineage: Eukaryota > Metazoa > Chordata > Actinopteri > Labriformes > Labridae > Xyrichtys > Xyrichtys novacula. Next base: position 35,096,040 of record OY660870.1, read on the forward strand.
AAGTGTCATCAGTCGTGTTTACAAGTTACAACGTCATTTAGCAGACGCTTTTATCCAAAGCGACATACATACAAATCATACACTAGTGGAGGAGACACACTGGGAGCAAGGTAGGTTAGGTGTCTTGCCCCAAGGACACAGAGGACAGACTAGGGATAGGGGGGCAATCGAACAGCCAACCGTCCAGATGTTAGATTACCGCTCTACTTCCTAAACTACCTCTGCCCCTTAATTTAATGTGTGATTATGAAGGTTTTAACGAAAATCACATTACCAAGGGCTTTTTTTTCTGCAGAGCTCCACTAGATCGTTAGCAATTCACCTCAGAGTCGTGGGCGGAGACAGCGCTTCTCTGCACACTCCTCGTCACGCAAGCTTGCAGCCTAATATTGCCGGTGAAGTAGAAGTGGCAGGTAACATAGGAGCTATTCAGCTCTCAGACACTAATGTCTAATATCATAATTAGCTTTCTTAAGAGCTTTGCAATCCACGCTTGTTCTGCGATCATTCTCTCTACTTCTCGAAGTCTGGTTTGCTGAGTAGGGCAAAGGGGGCGGAGCTTGGAGTTATGACGTAGGAAATCTCACTGTGTTTGAACCGGCTGTTTTGGGTCTGTTAGAGGTTTGCAGTGATTTGAATGCAGAAATACCCAGAAATTGAATTTTGCTCTGAGTTTTCTCAAGATACGTCCTGGAAAAATTCCATATGAACATGTAGACAACAAGAAAAACATGATTTTCATCAGAGTGGGTCTTGCGTGTAATCCTAAAGGTCCCCTGTCCGTCCCATTTGAGGCGTCATAAACTAAACCTCCAGCACCTGTCAGTGCCTGTGCAAACCTCTGCAGAGCAGATCCGGTTCATCAGCCTGACTGTGCTGCAGGTAAGACCTTCAAACTCCCTCACATATGAACAGGCTGGATACGCATTATACACGTTTATACAGAGAAATGCATGTTTTATACTCATGGGTGTATACATGTACATACTCAGGGGTTATATATGTACCATGGTGTATCGCTTTTTGTTCGAATAGTGAATGAGAACAGCTTGATGGCAGAACATGCCTGAATACATTCTAAGTAAACACTGGAGCTGAGAGTCCTCCACAGCTGTCGGGTTGTTTTTCACTTGAATGCAGCCTTTGTAGACATTGTCTAATATACCCAATGTACTGCACATGCTTAGTTATTTAAATGAACGCCACACTTTCAGCCAGACACAGTCGGATCTTTTCTTTCCGCCGAAGGTTGACGGCATTGTTCTGCTGATGTGCTTCATTATTTTTATTCTACGTATCAGAGGCACAAAGTTTACAAGGAAACCTGAAAAAAAAGTTTTGTCGGAAAAGTTGGTTTTACCGCTTTGATTCTCCTTGAGTCGGTTGGACATAAATGCACGAGAGATTCGGTTGCAGTGGCCTCAGCAGAATAATTGCATGATAAAGGACGTCTACGATGGCCGTGACGGTATCAAAACGGTACAAGTCGTACAGACAAAGGAGAAGTCTGAGGCAAATGGAAAGAAAGTAAGAGAAACCATATCACAAATATAGAAGTAGCCTGGAAAATCTACCATAAAAATAATGAATACTCCGAGGAGCCTTGTGTGTATGCATAGCTGTCAGTGTGTGTGTCTGTGCGCTTCCCCTGATACTTGCCCAGATTTGCTCCAAAACCACCCGGTGCAACTCAGCACCTGTTCATCTTCAGATTTAAACAGAAACCAAGAGCACTGAGTGGAAACAAAGAGTTTCTCTCTGCTTCCATGCCAGGTATATCTTCCTTCTCTTCCCCCCTCTGGCTCTTTTCACAGGCCCCCGCCTCCCGTCATGTTCCTCTGGCAGTCGAAGCAAGATTTCTGCAGGGAAGCCGTGCCAGGATTCACTCCTCATTGGCTGGCCTTTGGAAGTGCCAGCAAAGAAATTGTGTAAACCCGACCAGCTCCAAAAGTCTACACAAGTTAATGTATTAATTAGAGGAATGATTGCTTATGATGAATATTTTGATCTGAATGAATCTGCACTTTTGATCATGATGGTTTCCCCTCCTGACTGTAAATCTCGCACACTTGTGTCTGATTTCAGTCGGGATTTTAACTTGACGCCTCTAAAAACCTGTTGACTTCTGTTAGAAGGCGTCCGGGTTTAATCCTTTTCAGTTGGCATTTGAAGCTAACCTTCTGTGGAGCTTAATGCCAGGCTTAGCTTCTTTATTGGCTGGCCTTTGGATGTTTCAGGCGGCTAAACTCATTTATCGGCTTCTGGTTCGGTTGTTTTATAACACAGTGTGAAAATCAGACAAAAGTAAAGGTAGTCAGATGGGATGTGTCTTCTATCAAAGAAAAGGTGAGTGTGGATAACTTCTGAGAATATATTAAGAAGAGATTTGGGGAAAACAAAAAAAAAAAGTTTTTTGGCCGGGAACAGCATCAGAGAAATATTTCACTTCTAGGGGAAACAAGTATAAAATCATAAATTATTAAAGTTTTCTTCTTTGAAGAAAAAAGATTTTTACAGACTCTGCACAAAAGAACAGACAAAAATCAATTGCTATTAATTTAAAATGAAAAAAATGGACAGTAGAAAGCCAGGGGGGTTAGCCAAATTTTGAATTTCACAGAAAAATGAGTACAAATGGGACGATGCAGAAAAACACCAAAAAAAACCTGGCGAGTCCTCCAAGAGAACCTGAGCCTACACACTTTATATATATTTATCATCCAGAACTTGACCCTGATAGGAGGGGAAACTGTAGAGAGTAATTTATCTGGTTAGTACTTGCTGTCAAAGCAGTTTGTGGTGAAGTCGTGACAACAAACAACCAGAAAAGCTGCATGTTGTGGTTGGATATGTGTTTGGTTGCAGTGGAGTTTCGCAGCTCAAGGAAGAACATTTATGATTATAACTTCACAGAAATGCAATCAGAGTTCGTGTATATCTTGAATGTGCACTGCAGACGCAGTAGTTCTTTTGCATTAGCGTCTCGGTCTGATTGCGTTTCCATTTAGCAATAATCATAAATTTTCCGCTGCACTCGGTGATCGACTCGTAAGGGCTCCCCCAACAAATAAGCGGCTGCTGGAGGAGAGTCGGCGAGTTGTGTTTGGTTTCTTTGCTAAAGAAATTAGGCAAACCTAAAAAGATGTTTGATGGCTGGTAGTGCTGGGCGATAAAATGACAATGATATATCGGAAATTAAATACCCTCGATATAGATATAAAATATGGTCGATATGCTTTTCGATTGTCTGCATTAAAAAGGAGAAAAGGGCGTTTTCCAGGATTTAGCTGGATTAGAGCAGCAAGGTGTATGGTGTGTGTCCCCGTTAAAACTCTGTGTTGTGGTGTGTTTGACCATAACTTAGTTTTACGCCGGAATATCCCTTTAAATGATCTGGTTAAAATTCAGGATAAAATTAGTTCAGGATCCCCAGTGCTGCAGTAGAGGTAGTCGACTTATCTCAGCCAATCAGAGAGTTTGCAAGGAGAAAATATAAAGCACGTCTGAAAGTGAGAAAGAGGTGTCAACAGAAAAACAGAGAGAAGTAAAATCAGCTCTTACACTCTTACAGAAATCTGTTAGAAAATGTGTAAAGAGGAGTCAAAAATACAAGTCCTTAAATATCTATCTAATCTATATTCATAAATAAGGATAAAGTCAAAGTCAAAGAGAAGAAAGTGCAGGAAAACAAAAAGAAAAGTGAAGCTCTGTCTGCGTTTCACTTCAGTGTCTCCTCTCATCTCAGGAGACAGGCAGTTTGGAGCAGAACATATTTATTTATTTCATTTCTTTGACAAGACAGCAATCATGTTATGCCATGAACAGGTTTCTTTACATATTAATTACACCTACCAGCTGGTGTGAGAGAATACAGCTCCAGATATGTAGCCCAAGCGGACTCATTAGTTTTTATACACATAGCTGAGCTGCTGTAGCACCGGTCTCGATGTACTCATGAAAATGCATAAGAAATCCAGCTCTGTGCCGGACCTCTATTCATGCTGCTGTAAGTGCTTTCAGTCCAGCCTTAAAAAACAACTATAATCTAACAGCCACAATGCTATACCACCACAGAGGGAGCAGCAGAGGCTTTTATTAAAATGACTCAAAGCTGGAGGCAGAGTTGAAAGGAGCCTCGCACCTTTGTGCACGTCGGTGTGCGCTGACAGAGTCTGTGAATGAGTGGACAAAGGGCATGAAGGCATGAATCCTGCAAATCACAAGAATTAATTCATTTTCTTTTGACGTGTATAGCACGTGGCATACAAATGTTCACATGGGGCTTGGCTCACAGGAGGATTTGATGGCTTTTGCACGTGTGAAATCTGCACAAATGAGCAAAATAGACATTATCTAAATACCAAAGCATTCATTACTGGACTACAGAGCAAACTGTGTCTTTGTGGACATTTTTGCATACAATTATTGAAGCAGTATTACGAGCAAAGTAAGCCACTTGAAAAGTAAATGAGCCCCACTGCTAAAAACACCATAGAGAGTGAAATTTTACCATCCGCCATGAGTTGATGGGAATAGCGCAGAAGTATTTTTTAAAAGATTAATGCTCAAACTTTTTAGTGATCAAGACATCAACCCATCTCAAGATGACCTGGAAATTATTAATCTGCCCATAAAGTCTGTCAATATTACGTAGCTCGGGGGTGATCGCATGTGTGATTTAGTATCTTGCACGTGCGTTTTATTATATCGTAGTTGCGATTTAACTGTTTGTTTATAAACAAAATCACTTCTTGCAAGTCCGAATATTGCCGAATGTGACTAAGCTATAAAGTATCTATTTGTGAGTCATACCTTAAATGAAAGAAAATTTTGATAATATGCTTTCTGACCATGGCACTATTCTTCTTCTCTTACAAATGAGACGCAAAGAGGATTATTTACAAAAACACATGCGCAAGATATAAATAAAACGTATGTACAAGATCGCACATGTAAATTAGAAAAAAATAAAAGTTCATGTCACCTCCCACCTCCGTACAATCTCACTTTGGCATGGCATTTTTTTTTCTTTTTTATAATTTAATAGCTTTTCTTGTTCTTTCAGCAAATTTAGCTGGATACAAACTATAAAATTTGTCTGTTATAAATCCAGCCCACAATAAAATGGTAAGCAGTTGTTCCTCTGCAATCAGCTGACCAGTGTTATGTAGATAGAACTTGGCATCGTCAGGATAAGAGCGAACCGTGCAGCTCTGCGGAGAGAACCGATGCTGACAGTTTCACTCAACTCGATGTAAAACTGGAGCAAACTGACCTGACACGCTAGATAGTCTGTTTTACACATCGATCCAGGGATATATTTCACATCCATTGGGCTACATCCAATATATGTAGTGTCTGGAAAGAGCAGAACCTTAACAATAAAACACTTCCTGTTTGTTGCAATCATTACAGACCGATCAGAACAACACACAGCACAGCCAAGGTGTAAACCACATAGCACAAGCTTGACAGGTAGCTCTTGTTTATACATAATTGAGGCCATAGTTGTCGAGACATCTGTGCACAAAAACAGTCTCACTGTTATCACTTTTAAGTTCAACTGTTATGATGAATTTGGATTTGTTAGTTGTGTTTAGTGTGATGAAAGAAAAGGATGTTTTTCTTGGTGTTTGAAGATCCAGCAGAAAGAGACCGTCACTTTACGAGCAGCTGGAGTTGTCGACTTAAAGAGCAAACTGCACAGAGCTGCAACACCTGTGGGCGTTTTTGCACTTGTATGAGGTAAAAGTGTTACGCTTTGTGAATTGCACCTTCAGATGGTGCAAATGTCTTGGTGCTGTAAGAGGCTGCAATCATTTCAGTCATAGTGGAGGACTTAAAGAGGATGAAAACAAACACAACCCAAACAATCATAAACTTATTATCGCGCCAAAAATGCAAAATTATTTGAAGGAAAATCAAAATGACCGAATTCAACTTTTCAGGCTTGGACGCAAAAAAGACTTTTTTCACTTGTAACGTTATGAATATGCATATTAGATTTCAAATTACCCTTTCTTAAAAATTCGCCAAAATGCAAACCACATTAATCACATCTTCAGAACATCAGAATTATCACCACTGATTTGTATAAAGTCTGTAAATTTTCAGGACTTATAGGAGAATTCTCAGGTAGCTTTACCTGAGACTCAAATTAAGAAGAGAGAGAATAAACAGCGTTCAGACTTCCAAAATTCAAAGTCTGTTCAGCTTTTGTTTAAAAAAGTTTGAAATGATAGAAAAGTTTTATGATTTTAATGAATTCCAGACCTAAAATAAAACATTGAGTGATAGACACAAGCCAACAAACAGAAGCTTCAGTCGCAGGCAGCTGGCAGAGATGTGGTCTCACAAACACTGTGAGCGTTACTGAACTTTTTCTGAATTTTCACTGCAACAGTTTCTGAAAACAGTCTGGTACTTCTGCATGTCAGTGGACTTCGTTATATAACTCCGCAGATGCAGATGAGATTATTTTCCAGCACAACAGCTTGAACTACTTTACCTACATGTCTTCAATTAATACAAGTGTTTGCCTCTTGGGGGTAACACGGCGGTTTTTTAGATGCTGTCGCTGCTTGTAGAAATCTGAGCCGATGAAAAAAATTAACCTTGACAAACAGCTGAAACATAAAATACATATAAGAGGACATGAGAGGGATAATTTCAGGGCTTTTTCCTCTCTAAATTGTGATTTTAATCGTCTACTCTTGAAGGTCTAAATTTATGCATCTGTATTTCTGATCCAGTACTCATTATACACGCCTGAAGTTTGCACAGAGGAAAGACTCTGACCTATCTTGACAGCGATGCTAGCAGCGAGGCTGAAGGGATGACTTTGTCAGTCTGTCTGCGATCCGCTTTGATCCGGACCGAAATGTTCCAGCAGCTGTTTGACAGAGTACCCTGAAGTTCTGACACAGAGATGTTTCCCTCAGGATTATTTTAGTCACTTTTGGTGATACTCTGCCTCTTCATGTAGCTCCACTAGCAGGTCAGAGTTAAGCAGGGATCTTCAAAGTCTTTTTAAAGAGCTGTTCAGAGAAGCCGGATCACACCAGCGCCCGTGTTTCTCATATTTGGTGTGGACATCTAACACTGTAACATTATACGAGTGTGCGGTTCAGCCAATCAGATCCTTTGACTGTTGGCAGCAGCTGTTGCTCAGCTGGACAAGTCGGTCATCTCCCCCTCAGAAGGTCGGGGGTTCAGTCCGAGAGCTGGCCCCATGCTGAAGTGTCCTTGGGCAAGACACTTGACCAGATCATAATGAGATCATTTATCATTTCACTCTGCATGTTCAGTTATGAGGATGGTTTAAAAGGAGGTCTGGTAATGTGGCGTCAAAAAGGAGGAAACACACAATCTCTGACTGTATGTGGTTAGTTACATCCCATTTTCATGCATGTAGTTTGCTTAAAGGTGGAGTAGGCAGGAATCTGTTAAAGAAGAATCTTTTTTGTGGTGTATAGTTACAAAAAAGCTTTTAATATCAATCAACAGCTATTAGTTATTGATGACATTTGGGAATATCAGGATATCGCTGTGTTTTGTTATGTCTGTATAGTCAACATTTTAACATTTTTGAGCAGTCCGCTTTTTCTGACTGTTAACAAAGCCGTTCTCCACCTCCTCAATCTGATTGGTTGTAAGGCAGACGCTGCTCCCTCGTGTTTTGAGGCACGCTCTACTTTCTCGAATAACGTTCACGAGCCCAAACAAAGTTAGCGTGCTACGATATCGGACAGAAGAAACCAACCAGAAAGTTCGGAAAATTGTCCGAATCTTCCCCTGGTCACGACTGCCGACACAAGCAAGAAAATGAAGTCAATAGCAGAGACTCTGGCGGAATAACGGGTGCTTAAGAAGCCGGGCAAGAGCTTAAAGCCGGGTCAACATAAACGATGGGGGATGCTTTGGGATCTTGGTGACCCTGTAACCTTTCTGCTGGACAGGTAAACCACTTTAACAAAGTAAGACAAGTGTCTGTAACAGAAGTGTTTCTTGTCAAACGGACCTGCTGTAGCGTGTTGTAGCGCCATCGCTAAACTGTTTCCCTCGGGTCCTGGACTATGTCACTTTATCCTAGTTGTAGAAGTCCTGCAAACATTGTGTTTGCTGGTAGTCTGTTGGCATCTACAGTAGCACCAATGCTGTTTACTTTCACCTTGACTGGGCCCCATTTGTAATTATCTGAAGTATTTATCTGCATTATATCTGAATTTAATTGAAACGATACAAGCGAGCAGGAGCGTCTGTTTGTGGGCGGGGCTTGCTGGAGCAGAGAGGGAGGGGAGAGGAGGAGCTGAGGGAAAAACTGGTTGGGAGGGGAAGATTTTATATTCAAGATTTCTCCCAAAAAAACTGGCACTTCCTCAGATCCTGCCTACCCCACCTTTAAGAAAAATATACAGTACAACACAGAATACAAGAGTAAGAGCAGACAATTAGATAAACAGTGCTATAATAAAAGATGAGGCACCACTATTACTAAATAAGTACAGACTAAATAGAAGTAACTAGCCTGCTAAGTAGGTGGAGAGAGATGGAGGTGGGTAAGAAGGAGAATTTAAGGCGGTTGCTTTAGCAGCGGATGGCTCTAAAGCGTTTGCCTGAGGGTAACAATTCATATTCAGAGAACAGAACATGGAACGGGTCCTGCAGGATTCTGTTTGCCTGTCTGATTACAGAACTCTCATAAACAGACTGCAGGGGCTCACAAGATTTTAGTGTAAGTGTGCCGAACCATGCAGCCATTCCATATCTGATGATGATGCTACCAAGAACAGCATTATAAAAAATAAGCATGATCTCAGGTCTGACTCCAAACAGCCATGCACCTAATTTGCTTCATTTAATCTAATCTGGTGCACACAATAATCTGTATGCAATGTTATACATGTGTTGAATGTCATATTAGTCTGCTGACTGGCTGGTCATACAGTGTAAGTGACTTTTGCAGTCATTTACTATCTGTACCGATTTTGGTCCACATGTTCCAAAAGCCTCACTTTAATATCAGGTCTTTAAATCAGAGGTAACCGATACAGACCTCACTCTGACTTTATTTTGATCTTCTGGGCAGTATAACATATACTGTATATATTTTTGCTATATGTTTTCTTCTCCAAGCGCTCATACAACTGTTCCCACTTTTTTCAGATGTGCCATCATTACCGAGCATTATTTTTATACGCTGCCAAGTGCAGTGCAAGAATAACCTTTAAGTTAAACACTGCTTTCAGCCAACATGAGCAGTGATTTTGTACCATTAATACAAGACTGAATACTAGGTTTGAAAGGGCTTCAGCTGTGATGTATAAAGAGCACAGTTTGAAGTATTTTGTCTTCTAATGGTTCCCCGTGGAGCCGTCCGTAAAAAGGATGCATTTTCAGACGTGCATCTTCGTGCGGTTGTTTGTACACCATCAGAAATCCACAAACTGGAAGATAAGATAGCGGTTTCTTGCAGGGAAGCTTATTCTCACATCTTCGGAGCTGTGGGCAGATACTTTTGAGCAACCGGGGGGGACTGAATCAGCCATGAGGCCAACACCTTGTTCAAGACTAATAAGCCTACCAAGCATGTATTTTTGGAATGGGAGGAAATTGGAGCAACTGGAAGAAACTCGTCCTGGAAAAGCGGCATATAAGATCTCAGGACTCTGCTGCAGCATGCCAAGAACATTGGCCACAAATGACTTACCGTGCTGGCAAAAACACATGATCAAAAAAAAAAAAAGAAAAACAGCCTGGAGATGAAATCATGACAAACCACACAAGAGCGTTAAAAATGACGGCCTGGTGATTAAATGTGCATCTTGCCTGTATCCGAGTTTTATGTTCCGAAGTAAAAGCGCTGTTTTTTTTTTGAGTGCATGTTGTGTTGGAGGCGTGGGGCATATGCCGTGTGCAGCTGGCTGGACTCTAGGGGGTTCATCTACGCCATATGCATAACATGCCTGCTGCCCGGTACAAATGATGCAGCTGTAGGGGTCGTCATGATCGCCTCTGTGAGCGAGGCCGTGGTAAAATAACGGTCTGGAGCAACATGTCTGCCTCATAAATATTCCTTTCCTGGCAGTATCTGCAGGTGTCAGTTGTGGTTTTTTTGGACTGTAGATTTGTTTGAATGATAGGTGGAGTGTGAGAGATTACCACGCCTGCAAAGCTACATTAACAGGATTTTATTCCAGAGCCAATCGCGTCAGAGGAGATTTAAAGATTAGCCAGTGTTTCGTCTGTCAGTTTGAGTATTTGCAGGAAAAACAGATAATTTTAATGATTTTACCCGGCTGTTTGTGCAGCTTCAGGTGTTCTCCCACCGCCCACTAACTTCTCCACTCGGCGTGACATCTTACCTGGCCTCATCCAATTAACGTCACAAGACAGATCCCCCTAATATGGGCTAATGCAAACATTGGGAAGACATTTTTGGCAGCGTTAGTCTGTGATTGAATGCCATTTAAAGCTGGGAGTGAGAGTGCTGAATCAGAGGGGTGGGACTTGGCAATCTGGATAGAGAAATTCCCTTTGAGGATGAGTGTTTCATTTCGACTTCTTTAGCGAGGCACAGAGCAGCAGCGCTCCACAAACACACGCCGCTACACACCGCGTTAACACACATGTGCGCGCCACTCACACAAACACACAGCGTTCATTTCCTGCTTAATGTGGCCAAAAACACTGCATCCTCATTGGCAGCTTACAGGACTTGGCTCATCATAATGGTGTGTTGGTGAAACTCCAGACTTCCTTCCAGCTTAATAACAATGTTTGTCAGAACTCTTGTACTTTATTCCCGTGTGGGCGGATTCAGATGACAAGTGTGTGCTTTCAGTGCGCTTCCTCTTTTTGTTTTTTTTTAGGACATTTTCAAACGCAGTCAGTTTTCTGACTGATTCACTCGGGTGCCAGACAAATATCAAATGCAGAGAAGCATTAATGGATGGAAATATGCAAAGCAGGCGGTTTAAAGGGAATAAAACAACAAAGTGGAGATTTACGCGCAGGGGTTTAGGTGTTAATTGGACACACAGAGACGTTTAACTCCTTCTTGGTCTTTGTGTCTTAACAGGTGTTCGACATTTCTCATCCAACAGCCCTCCTACCTCATGTCAGGGGTTGGCTTTGTCAAAACAAAGGAGTCAAGCTGCAAACTAATTAGCACATTTGTCTCTCACTTGACGTTTTCGTCTCTACTATGATCCTGGCCCACTTCTAATCTCCTGTAAAGCTGCTTTGGATCTTTTGTTCTGCAGCTTATCGTATGCTACTTTTGTTTGTTTACACAGAAGCATCAGAAAGGCTTCACTGCTTCGCTCAAGTCGGTGTGAAGCTACATCAGTAATTGGTGTCTAAACACTCGGGGTAAGTCATGATAAACATCATAGACTGTATATAGAATGGAAGGTATCTGCCTCCTCGCTGGGTAAAACCACCGTGAGAACAGCACCCTCTGGTGACGGGCTGCGGTATAGGTCATAAATCCCACCTCCGCTAGTAATCCCTGGATGCGATGTTGACATGTAGTCCTCTTTTTTTTGTGCAGCTCGATTTTGAAAAGTTATTTGGGGGTTCATGTTTTCTATGATTGACGCTTGATACAGCCTATGGGCGTACGAAGATTGTGTAGCTCACCCAGGGGATACTCTGTTTGAGCCAAGTGTCATCATGGCGACTCACCTGCCGAGTGCGTACAACTCCACTGCAAAGGTAGTGGTTCCAGGAAGTGGAGAAATTCCTGGAAAACCGAAAGCAATTTGGCTTCAAATTTGTATAATGACGGAAGGCGGAGCCAAGTTGTCCATAGTATATACAGGCTATGGTAAACATGTGACAAGACCAGCAGCTACTGAATGTTGGATTAAATTGTGGATCTAGATCGTTTTAGTATTATTTCTTGCCTTGTAGCGCTGAGTTTTGTGGGCGGGGCCGAATGGGAACTTCAATGACGCACTGAGTTTCCACTCTCTGGCTCTACTGGCCTGTTACAAGTTACAATCTGCAGTTTGCATGCTAGCAATGCCCTTAGTCTGAGTTTGCAGAATGTTATTTATCATGTTGATGGTTCCTACATTCAAAACACAAACATACATGACGTGAAAATGTTCGGATCAGTTGAAATATTACAGTCTTACTTGTGATGACCTTTTATTGAGCCTCTGGCACGGCATCTGTCTATGGTATAGATTGTTTGCTTGTCCATGTCCTCCATTATTGTTGAATACTATCTTATTGATTTCAAGTGTGCATCGATTAGCCAGGTTAATCGATTGGTGGATCGCTGCACAGCACATGCAGAGTCACATGCAGTGAATATCAGTCAGCTACCCTTGAATTAGATGAGTTCCTTGGCCTCTGATATCGCAGACTCTGCGATGTGACTATCGCGCACACATACATTGCGATGACGATGCTCAAACGATATATGATGCAGGCCTAAGTCCTACCACCTCGGTGAGATCTTTGGCATCAGGACACCCAGAAGTCCACGGATGCTTCCCGACTTTGCACTCTTTGCTTCCTCTATTTTGCTGATGCAGTATGATGCTGCTATTACAACGTTGGTGTTAAGTCTGGAGAAAACTGTGCAGCTCACTCGCTCTTCTACTCTTAGACATCATCCACTTTGAGAGTCGGGAGCATCTTGTCGTTGTCAAGTGTTTGGCCTTGAAAAATAGATCACTTTGTCTTGCATGGTGAGTCGCCCCAGGTCTTAAAGACAGAAAGTCTAAGATGCATGATTTTTCTGGAGTGGGTGAAGCAAAATGGATCTGTGAAGCAGAGGAAAAGTTTGTCGAGGTTTGGCGACATCACCCCTGTCTTTGTGATGAGACGTGTAGGGATGACCGTGACAGTCTGGAGAGAGAGAAACATCTTTGAGACTCAGTCCATTAACCTGGTGAGTGACTGCAGTGGTGGCGCTTCTAGGTGCTGTCCCGCCCTGTGTCTTTATGCTTCTGTGATCGCAAGTCTCACAGGAAGACCACATCCAAGAACAAAAACCACTGCTCCTTTTTCACGATTTTGAAACTTAATCGTACACATTTGCTTTTTCTCTCCATCGTTCAAATTTGTCTGGATGGTTATTGTCCTATATTTTGAGCTCAGACCAAAGTTGTTTTCGCTTCATGGATTTGAAAGTCACATACGCTTAAGTCTGTGCTTTGTGCTGCGAATCCCTGCCGCTGAGAGAAGCATGGATGTGAGCTTAGTACAGTTAAACAGCTCATCTATAAACATAGGATGAGGAAATATGATCGCTCTAGACACGAGGATGTTTCTCAGTATCACAAAAACAAGGAAACGTCTCTGAACATTTGCATCCACTGCAGGGTGATACTTTGAGGAGAATCTGGATGGCTTTACAGGGAGCAGGTATAACCATTCGGACTTTAAAGAACACACATTTCCTCTGTCTGTGCTGAGTAAAAGCTAACGTCCTCTGACAGCCTGACAATGAACATGACTCCCAGACGACGGAGGCTGATTGCCTCCGGCAGTTTGCACCCGCAGCCAACTGAACTGAGCGCCGAGTCGGTCCCTCAATGACGTTTTGTGTAAAATAATTTTCTGGAAGGTTGAGCTGCACACAAACTTTGGGATTAGACATACAGTACAGCCTGGAAGTAAACTAATTTAATCCTCTCTCAATTTCACTGTTGCATGGACTAAGCTGTCACAAAGTTAGCCCTGCACAGCGCGCTTGTGTACCCCTTGTTTTTTTTCCTCCTGCCACATTATTTGCTGTGTTTAACAGTGAGGTGTTGCAGCGAGCAGCTCCAGGGGGGGATGAAACCGGAGACAATCACAAGCGGAAACGGGCTGATAAATGTGATAATTGGTGAAGAGTCGGACTTTGGGAAAACTGGCTGTTCCCTTTTGGATCAATAATTCACACTCTAAATTGAAACTCATTCAGCCTGAACTGCAGAATGAGTTTGCAATCTATTGTCAGCTGGGTACAAGGTTGCATCCCCCCGGCTCGAAAGCTATATGAAAGTGAAATTGAACACATCTCCGCTGCTGATGCTGACTTAATCCAACTGTTTGTATGCGTGGAGGAGCTTCATGATGATTACACAGAAGAGCAACCAATGGAAATAAAAAGCTGCCGTATGTAAAAGAGGTAGATGTTATACCCAATCAGTCCCCACATCCATGCGCACCCCAATCTCATCATCAGTATTAACACCCTGAGTTCAAGTCAAACTTCAAAGCAGCTTTCTGTGGCTTCACTTTATTTACATTTACTGTCAGAAACCTGATGAAAACGAGCAAAATGACTAACTCATCCCAGCAGGAGGAACGAGTAAGTGGCTGCAATTATACAAAAGGTGTAGAAAATGAATTTCAAAGGAGCTGCAGACACAAAGTATTCAATGTGAATAGTCAGAAAAGAAAAAAAGAAAGAGACATCCTTTGTGTTGAAGTCTTGTAAATGAAATGACCAAAGAAAGCTCTGACATAAAAGAACTGCAGGTTAGCCTGACATGAAAATATCTGACATCTTCTCTTGGAGTTTTTTATGCCTGAATTTATTCAAAGTGTTGAATAAGAGAAAATGTAACACAAACAGCACTTAGTAGGCGACTCTATGAGGTGACTGTGGTCCATCTGAGAAAAGAAAAAAAATGACTACTCACTATCTTGAAGAAAAAAAAGGAACAGAGAAATACAGAGACGAGGAATGCAAAATTTAAAATTAAAGCCACAATCGGCGTTGAACGGGCCTTTAAACCTTTGCACAGTTGAAACGCAATGACCGTATGTACACATGTGCAAAATTTCTTGACCTGATTAAAAATTTAAGGGATCTGAAAATCTGAATCGACTGTTTATATCGGCGCCAATCAAATAATGCGATCATGAACTGCGTACTTATGCACAGACTTGTCTAATTTTGCTAAAACAACCACAGAAGAAGAGTTACATTTACTGTTTGCTGTCAACAAAGGCAGTTATTGCTCACTTTGTCCAATTCAGGATTTTTCCCTCCACTCAGAATGGACCTGGGTCAGGTTCTGAGAGTGATTGTAATGCTCCTGGCATACATGGTCATCAAGTGATCCTGAGTTACATGAAGGAAACGTGTCAGGACGTAGGGCACACATACGCAGTCAGGTTCGTTTTGCCCCAATAGAGAGTCACGATCCGATTGAGTCGAATTGGATCAGAATCTTTCAATAAACATGTTAACATAATGCATTTTTATTCCGGTTATTAATGTCCATGTAAACACAGCTTTTATCTGTGCTGCAGCTACGCCTTTGCAGAAGTAAGCGGCACAATCATCACAAACTAAATATTGGCTAATTCATAAAGTTTTAGCACACAGAACAGTGTTGCACGGGTCACTTAATGTTGATGCTAGTTCCATGTTTTTCCACATGGTGGCACTATCCCTGCAGTTAAATGGTAAGCATGTAGATCTTTTCACGGTTGCACCTTGATCATGTAGATGACGTTTCAAAGAAATCAAACCATGTATGAAGGAGTTACACTGACTTCCTGTTTCGTCACGGGACATTAAAACTTGACAAACCATTCGCTGTAAGCAAATCCTCTAACTTCTGATCTTCAAAGTGTCTGTAAAACTGTGAAGGATAATAAAGTAGATCTTTGGAAATCCCCAGAACAATTCCATTTAATTATTCACCCCGTTAACTGGGCCAAATCAGACAGGAAAACCAAAACAGCGGACTTTCCGCTGGGTTCAGGATAGAGGCGCTGGAATATTTTTTGCGTGTCGTACAGAGAAAAGTATGCAAAGCTGATTTCATGCATGTAGGTGGAAGAAGCTCCAATGGGAAAGCCTTTTGAAGATTTTGGGGAGCATTGCCAATGATGAACATTTCAGTCTTAAGTTATGAACAATCTCAGAATTACTCAGAACTGAATAAGGTCTTAACATGATGATAGAAAAAAGAGCATTGCTTTGTGCAGCCTTTTCCAGATGTCCAACCTAGCCCTGCTTAGGGTCATACAGAGACTCATCATAGCACCTGTCATCCTCCTTTTCAAGTTCTAAAGGTCCTCGAAACAGAAAAAGCAGATCACACTTTTGTATTAACACATTTCTTAAAGCAGGGTCCTGGTTGAAGGACTTGCGTTGTCTGGCCCACCGCTCGCTCTCAGCTGCAAATCACAGCCGACTTTTTCAGTCTTTCAACTAAGATACCAAGGGTGCTTTCTTTGAGCCTTTAATGTTGCTGATGAGATGGGATTTCATTTAGTTCAAGGCTTAAATTCGCCTCATACAGGCTTTGAAGAGTTACTCATGCATCCGTGCAAAAATGCGAAGGTCTGCATTGAATCTCAGGATTAATTAAACGCAGACTTTGTAGAAATGTTCAAATTAATATAAATCACCTGTAGATAGCACTTGTTGTGTTTTGTAACTTGTGGTATGTTTCGACTGAGCAGTTTGGTGCGGTTCAGTTAACAGCCTTGCTCGCATTTCTACAGCCAATTATACCCTGGCGCTCAGGCAGGAAGCGTGTTGGCTGACAGACGGCTTTTTTGGCGTGCGTGCTTACAAATTGGATTCTTTTCTCTGCTGGCACGAGCAGCTCATCTCACCCAATTTTTTTACCATAAGCCTCGTGATTCCCAAATAAACGCCAAAATACAGGAAACTTGAGGGCTGTGTTTGCTTTGTTTCGGCTGTGTTTATGCAGGAACAATATGCTGACAGAACTTTTGCTGCACTTTTAAAAACAAAAGCCTGATTGTATTTTCCTTTGAATCTTAAATTTTACTTTAATTTTACACAATGCTTTCAATTTGCATCTATTACTCCTCAATTAAGGTTACTCAATAAGAACAATCTCCGACCCCAAAACGCATATCTGCAAGTTTGTGTCGTGTTTTCAAACTGATGCCCTGATTCCACCGCATGCAGATCTGCTACACTCCTATCTGGAACGGCAGGTGGATTGAAAATGCAAGCATACAGCGCGTGCCGGATCCAATCTGCAGCAAAAAGCGGAGGAGAAGCGCTTGCGAAATTACCGATATTACTCGTGAGACTGGACGAGATCTCACGTGTTTCGCCGTGAGACATTGAATGAGATTGGCGGTGTATAGAAACAACCACATCCCACAACCCTGGGCCCTCCTATTGTCACATAAAGAACAGTTCAATTTATCGACTTTATTTTATTTTGAAAATTAACCAGATATTTTACTCTGTATCTGCATAAAACTTCCACTGCCGCTTGTGCTGCAGCGTCGGGCAAAAATAGAAGCCTTGTGTATCTGATCTGACCCCCGGAGCGGATCTGCAGCAGAACCAGATGGCGGACGCATTGTGTGAAATAATGCACATTGATTATAATGCTTGCGTATTTGATCAGGCTCCCGTTTCGGAGTGGAGCGCAGTGGAATTTAGTCGTAAGACCGACCTCCGACCCAGAAACGAACATAAGACCTCGCCTGGTTCTCTAGTAACAGTACAATACAACAACACGTCCAAAAACTGCTCTTCTTGCCTGTTGTCAATCATCTAGTCCAACACCTACTTCCTCTGAGTGCTGTTAAACACTAAAAACAGCAGAGGGACGATGATCAACCTGTTGCTGCTGGCTTCCTCAGCGTTTAAAGGTCATAAAGAGGCATTAGCTTCAGTTTTGTGATTCTCAGCCAATTAAAAACTCCTCAAAGTGCCTTTAGGATACATTATCTTACCAATCGAGTAACATCATGCTGGTGGAGATATAATCTAGTGCCATCTTTCTCTCTTTCTCCTCTTTTTCAATGAACAGATTTCATTTTGTCGAGCTTCGGCCTTTAGAAGAGTATACTTGAAGGGTGCCAAAGAAGTAGGACAGCACAGAAAGGTTATTTAAGTACATGTGTTTGACTAAATCACAGCAGCTTTTTGACCCTTAAGGCCACCATTGCTTTGCTAATGGGAGGCACTCCAGTCCAGGATCTGACCACGAGATCTCGCTGAATATTCCAATTTCTGTTTAGCTTTAAATTCAACTGAGATGCTGCATCGATAAATTAAAAAGTCCTCCATCTCTGCCAGAGGAAGCCTCTGATATAAGTTTCCAAAGGATCCCACGGAAATTGCAGCCATGGAGCAACTTAAATCGAAGAAATCTATTTCTAAAACAGCGACTCGCTCTCTTCAGATATCTGTGTAACCCTGCCAAATAAATTGTAGGCTGAGATAATTCCTCCTTTCATTTTGCTTTGATACACAGGACTAAAGAAAACAGTCATCAGTGTCACCCAACAGGGTTATATTAAATTCACTGATCAAATGATGCCTTCTCTGTTTCATGATGAACTACACAGCTTTTGATTTCGACTTCCACTGATTTCCTTTTGCACGGATAACCAATGTGCCGACATGGGAATTACAAACCGAACCAGTGCGAATGATAAACTTTAAGATGATTAAAACACCTGCAAAGCATCCAATCAAAAAGTGTCTCGAAACTGATCTTCTTCGGCTTTAATAAACTCGATAATTATCGTCTGCCGGATGACTTGAAAGTGCAGCAAATGGAGTAACAAGGAAAGCAAACGTAGAAAGTTGTAGGCAAAGAGTGCGAATGTTCTAACAAGCTCTTAAAAGTGACACAGTAGCAGACACACTGCCGGCCTCGGGGCTATTTTCATCTGCAGTGCAGCCGCTTCAACCCAGTCGATGCATTACAGTGAAAGCTGTCATGAGTTTCCTTGTGTGGGCCTGTGTGAATCACTGAGGGGGTCTTTGTTGCATGTGCCATGAGGTAGCCTCAGTGCAGCAGTCTTGAAGAGAGCTCGGAGCTCCAGGCGCGCCGCGTTCCCTCCCTGTTCTGAAGGCCTGACAGTCCTATTAGGCCCGAATGAGGAGGAATTTGCCTTACCTTGGCAAAAGATCTCTCAGAGATCCCTGACAGCTATGGCAGCTCGTCATGGCAGCTTGCTGATGAGAGCACCGCAAACCTCCCCTCCTCCTCCTCCTGCCACCGCCAGCCATCAGCAGCCCCTCCACTCCTTCATGTCAAGCACTAGAAACGCCAGAACCTCTTCTTCTTCTTTTCCCCTTTTGAATATCAGAACAACAAAATAGAAATATAAAATACATGTATCTCTCGCTGAAAGGGAGCCGGATCTGCCGAGGCAAAGCGTGAAGCGGGGTGAGTGACAGGGAGGAGTTGAGAAGCACACAAGGCAATTTAGAAATTTATATTCAATCTCCCTCTCCTGTGGGAACCCAAACTCCACTCCTGGCATCCCATTTTTCTGGCTGACACCCCATGTAAAATTGATCAATACAAACTTGTCACCTCGAGCCGACAGGCGAGGGGAGATGGAACGACAGGTAACTTCATGCGCAACAATCAGTGAGCCCCGCGGAGAGACACTGTTTACAAAATTTTACTCTCCTTCCAAAGGCATGAATGCTTCGTGAAATATTCTACATCTCAAGATCATGAATGTCTAAAAAGTCAAGAGTTGATAGAGTTATCAACCCCAAACTGAGCAACAAACCTGCAGGAAAAAAGTCAGAATTGAAGTGTTAGAAGGTGCAGTTCCTCCTGTGACCACTTGAGGCAGGCTCTCCAGCCAGAGTCACAACCTTTGCATTCCTTGTATCATTTCCTCAGACATTCACGCTGCACAGACTAAAGTTTAGCACAACTATATTATTTAAAACTTTCAGATTGGGTTGATTGTGGCATCGCCTGTGAACAGAGCCTTACATCTTATCTCTGTAGTGTCCGTTTATGTCTGCGCCCACAATCGGGTAGCAGTACCAGACGTCCCCAATTTCCAGGGGCAGTCCCCGTTTTGGATGATCTGTCTTCTAGACTTCTAAAATCAACATCTCCTCATCCATGGTGTCATCGGGGTGAAATGCTGTCTATAAACCTTTTCACTTGTTCGTCCTTGCCCGTTTGCATGGTGTGAAATACGATCCGCCTGAAACATGCAGTGTTTTACTTTGAAAAGAAGCCGGATGTTTTATTTTGTGCCTGTGCCCAACTTCCTTTCCAGCACGGGTTAATCTGTGCTGAAATTATGCAGAATGCTCCGGCGTCCTGAAAAACTAGAACTCTTGTGATCAGCTGCGGAACGAAAAGAATCCTGTGGAAATTGACACATTGATTTGAATGGTTACGATCAGCTATGGTCAGCTGATACGGCCTTTTCGTAGCTGTTCAGGACGCGGTGGAAATTGCCCGTAAGGCTTTCCCAAGATATGTCCTTGATTCAAGCGTTTCATGCATGAGGAAAAAAATGTTGTGTGTAGACTAGAGCAACGGTTATTATGGTAGCCGAGTGGGTAGGAAGCGCGGGTAAGCATGTTGCGCACAGTCCTGAACAACAGCTTTTATGGGGGTTACTGGGGGTTCAGCTAACTCTTTTAACAGCTACCATCTCCTTCCTGCCCTCCACCTCCACCTTCATATTCAGACACGGCCACATCTGACTCCTTTGACTTACATGCCGATGGTGAAAATGCTAAACTGCAGGTTTCAGAGGATCTGTCCACAAGTCATGAGATGACATCATTGTAGCCCTTATCTATTATTCATTCAGCCTCCGAGCCGGGGCCCACCAGAGGACTGTCACAGCGGTGCCGAGAGGCTTTATTTCCATCTACGGTACAAACAAAATCCCCATGTTGCTGGTGGCAAACATTTCAAGACCTGTTAATAACTGACCCCCCCTCCAAAAAAGAAATAAATAAAACTGCCCCATTTTTCCGACTGCTGACGCAAATGTGCAGCTGAATCTGTGAAGTCACACTTTTATGATCACAGGTTCAAATCTTGCAAAGCAAAAAGCGCAGACAGGCGATGAATCACCAGGAAGTGGGACACAAGAAAAGAGCCCACAGAGTAGGAATTGGTTGCGGCCATCTGGCAGTGATGAGCGAGTGCCCCTTTCCACTCCTCAGCTCGTCGACTGGGACCAGTCAAGACAGAAATCAGTCAGATGAAACTGATGCGGACATCAGGTGGAGGATCCACTTACAGCTCGTCTCGCCTGAGCTGCCTTTGACTGCCGCTGCACTCGGATACGCTGCCGTGCCTCTGCAAGACAGTTCTATTTCTCCAGCCTCCTAAAGGTGTTCAGCGGTGACTAAACACTCCCAAATGACCTTATCAATTGTTTTATTATTTCAGCCATGATAGAGGTGCAGGTAGACACAGAAAGAGAAACACATTTTCAGCTCAGAGATTATGAGAGAATCCGGGCCGCCCTGCGGGGGTTCGGCGCTCTGTGATTATGCAAAACCTTTAGACACATCCTGACTTAAAAGAGGCGTGCTTTGATCGAGCTGCAGAGGTTACCTTGATTTCAAGGTTATTTTTTATATTCATGTTATTTCTGATGTCTTTTATCATACAAGGCTTTTAAGTCCTGCCTTTATCAGGTGAATTATCAAAGTTTACTCACCGGGATGACAGGAATCTACAGATGTGTGTACATGTTGATTCATCCCTGTTAAGAAGAGAAATGGCGGCGATATTTCACCATCAGTGTTTGATCCTCACTCAAAGCTCATGTGGAGCTAGCAGGCGTGCTAACTGTAACTTGCACTTTGTGCTGGCTGTTTTTAGAACTAGAATCACATCAATATGATAAATAATCGTGTTTTCACCGGTATATCACTGCAGATTTACCATTGAACGTCTCTGATCAAACACCTATTTTTGTGGCTGGATTGTAAATCTTGTGGCAGGTGTAGAAATGTCTGGAAACCCTCGATAGATCACTAAAAGGGTAAGCTTTTGAACACTTTTCATCCCATAGAGATACACGGTATAGTTCCCGAGAAACTGTAAACAATATAAATGGTGTCACGTGGGATCGCCGGCGATCCATCAGAGTTCTAAGTATTAATCAGTCATTTTAGATTGGAAAGAGCCACTTCTGCTGATATGGGCTAGTTTTAACAGTTGTCGACTATGTATTTGCAGTTCCTATACTGTGAAGTGAAATGGAAAAGGAAGGCTAAGTTATATAGCAGAGATCAGCGATGTGTTTGTGTTTAAAGGTTCACTCTGGACCCGTCAAATCATGTCAAGTTTATTTGTAAAGCTCAATATCACAAACAGTCTCACAGGCCACGCAGGCCAACATTATTATTGATTTCTGACCCAGTCAAAGCTCTTAAAAAAAAAAAGATAAGAAAACATCTACAGACACGGAAAATAGTGGAAATTCCATAGAGGCAATTTAAACTGTTTCCTCCCACATGGTCCGCAGAGAAATAAAGGCTGTATGTGAAAAAGCTGAGTCCATATAGGAGCGTCCATGAAGTTCTTCGAATGTAAACCAGATTAACACCTTTACTTTTTCCAGTTTTTACTTCTCAAGTGTAAACCAACTATGAAGGATCAAATGTCACCGAAAGCTTCTCAAAGGTTATTCAAAGTCCTCAGAATGCAGGACAGTTTGTATGTACGGCTTTATTCCCCTCCACACAAACACATAAACACTCCACTTCAATTTTCAAAGTACAATTTTTCAACTTTTCTTTCCCTCTCTTAAACTCAGCCCACACACTCTTTCTTTTTTTCCCCACAAATACAACACTCTCATCACATATTTATGCTCTCCATGCATGAACACACGCAGAGGCACCACAACACAACACAACACAACAACAAAAAAACTGCAAGACCAGTACATTTCACTACAGATGCAAATTCAACATCTTCAGATCACACACAGAGAATTTCAAACACCCCCATTCATGTGTGATATGAATAGATCACCATTCATCTGTGAAGTTTTGCAGCTGAAAGAGAAAAATGTGGCGAGAGTAAACCAGTTTGGTGTACAAATGTTGGATTTATTTACTGTATTTTCTACATTCTGATGGAAATAGTTCTCTTGTTGACACTTTTTAACCCTCACACAAAATATAATCAATGTTGTGCCTAGAAATATAAAGGCTCGTTTATTTAATGTCTAAAACAACAAACCAAATATCTCCAAAGTGAGCACAGTCACGGTTGTATGTTGTGTCTGTTTTTCCTCTTTTGTTTTCTCTAGTTCTGCTCAGGTTAAAACACTAATTGGCAATTAAGAGCATCTGTACCCAGCTGTTTAAAAACCCCGCAGAAGTCCTCTGAAGGACCGCATTTGGTTTGTGTTGTTTTGTTGTTCAAACCTCGGGTTGTTCCTGACAAATCCAGCAGGTTTCAAGGTTATTGGGAAAAAAGGAGAGGAAGTAAGGGAGGAAGGAAGGGAGGTAGGAAGTGGTATGGAAGGAAGGGAGGGAGAAAACGGAGTATATACAGTGACTACTGTCATTTCCTCGGCTTGTGCACAACAACTGTTTACTGCTTAGTTTAATTGCATCTGTACACACTGCTTAGAAACCTACATCTTGTTTTGCTGCACTGGGACATTCACCCATCTACTGCATTTGAGTATTTCAAGCGCAAACATGCTGAGACGTACCATATGGATTCATGGCAGACACACAGTAATTAGTGTAGCTCTCCTCTTAACACATTTAATGTATTTAATGAGGTCTGAAGATGCAAAAGAAACTGCTGAACACTCAGATTCCTCTGCAGCATAATTTTAGTGTCGTGGTGAATAAACTTCAGGAGATTGAGGCTGAAAATCTATCTGTACTGCCCTGCAGTCAGAATTCTGAGTTTGAGTTTGTCCTGTTAGGGTTACCATAGTTACACAGCGCTCTTCTATTTGAGGTTTGTCCTGTTAGACTTACCGTATTAGCAAAGTGAATTGTACAGAGCCATGTCAAAAGTTCCTCAGTGTTAAGTCATCCTGCACAATGTTATTAGGTTGTTTATGGACTCACCTCCAGTGAGGACATCAGTCTTACTGTCTCCACACACCAAGCGCAAGTAAAATCATTCTGCGAACAAAGTAAAGTCAATGCAAAGACGCGTTTAGACGCTCCTACGCCTCTGGTGGCGTGAATGACGCAAATTGGGAGAATCTCAATTTGAGCGGATATTCGCATCAAGATAACTACTCAGAATGAAGGTGGCCAGGTGACGTATGAAAACGGACGATTGTTCACTTGTATCTAAAATGGAGGACAAACTGATCATGTTGGTATGTGGGTGTCCATAATTATATGATACCTTTTCTTTTAATTACCGAAACTGTCTAGATTCTCACGAATTAAGCGAGTAGATGATTGTACTCATGCTTAGTGTGAACACCCCATAAGAACAATATTTGTCCTACGTCGACACCAAACTAGTATGTTGTTGCTGTTGTGTGTGGAAGATCAGAGCAGTAGATTAAAACAGAGTGGCGACACTCCCATAGACATACGCTGTACAGCCCGGCGGACCCCACTTCCGGGTTATGGAACTCGTAATAGTT
Organism: Xyrichtys novacula; assembly: GCA_962446985.1. Classification (NCBI taxonomy): domain Eukaryota; kingdom Metazoa; phylum Chordata; class Actinopteri; order Labriformes; family Labridae; genus Xyrichtys; species Xyrichtys novacula. Next base: position 35,120,376 of record OY660870.1, read on the forward strand.
CCAACATGACCGCCTGTCACGTCGGACGCCGTTCGCTTCTATGGCCACAAGGCAAGCGCTCACCGAGGTTAAATGATAATATATCAACAAGTTTAATGCCAATACATGTGTTATTGATATCGAGGGGACCCCTTTATATGTAAAAATGTATATCCCAAATGTAATTACGTTATTTTAGTCAGGAATTGGGATCGATTTTTTAGCCACGGTTTGCTCCCACACTCCCCGAGGTAAAATATTGTATCAACGAATGTAATGCCAATACGTGTGTAAATGGTATCGAGGGACCCCTTTATATGTAAAATGATTTTAATTTTAGTATGCTCAAATTTTAATTACAAATGTGATTACGTTTTTTTAGTAAAGAATTGGGATCGATTTTTTAGCCACGGCCTGCTAGCTGGACGTCGTCAGCTGTAGAGGCCTGCCAAAATCTATTGTGTGACTGAGTTATGAATCACAGATAAATCATCATCATCAATCATATGTTGAGATGGTTACTTGTGGGCTTTATTTTAGATTTCAGCCTTTATCAGTTCCCGATGTTATATGCAATTTATTCTTTTTAGACTAACATAAGTGCTATGTAATTTGATTTCTGCTTATGGGATGATAGAGTCAAGGGGCCACTACTTTTTAAATCCTGTCAGCATTTAAGGCGTATGTTTAACATGGAAAAATGTTATGCAGGCCATGCTGCAAGACCAAAACATTGCACAATTGTTTAAACAGCTTGTAACACCTGTTACTTACCACTTTATTGTATTATTTTCTCTTATTAAAAAGTAACACGTGTTACCAAACTTGTCTTATTTCACTTTTATTTGTCATCCAGCCGCTAAATATGCGTACGTGACTTTGACGTGTACACAGTAATCCAATACGAGTTGCAAATGTTGACTTCTTACGGTTAATTTTAATATTTACCTCTTAAATGCGCGCTCACTGCAGTCTGCCCCGTTGAAGAGCATGGACAGTGCAGGCTGCGTTTGGAACTATGGAGGGGTACATGAACCACGTGACCGCTCCCGCGGCGAGATCTGAAGTTGTCGCCACTCTGTTTTAATCTACTGCTCTGTGGAAGATTAGAGACGCCAAGACCTGCCTTACGTTGCTTCTGATTGGTTTATATTGCATGGTGCCTTGTGTGGTTGGTTAGATTTAGGCCCCAAGGTCGATGGATTGGTCTGGGATTGGTTATCTCGGTCAGTCAAACAGAGCTACGGCAAGCCAAGTTTATTATCATGAAAAAAATAAGAGTATTGAATGGGGAAATACAAGCGTGAGAAATGTGAAGTGTGGCGTGTGAATGGGTCAAATTACGTGACTGTCACACTCAAAGTGTGACACTTGTTAGCTCTGTGGACTTATGTTCTTAAGTATCATATCACTACAATATGTTAATATATGTTAGATGCTCACATGAAGCAGCTTAAGTTGTTTTATATCTAAAAAGTCAGAGAATAAAAAAAGACGCTAATAGCGCTAGCATCCCTATGGGTTTTTCAATGTAAATTAGCGTCATGCTAATCGCTAGCATTCGTGTGATATTTCAGTTGTATCTTAGCCTGCATTCATGATTTACATATATTTAGCCTACATGACTGCTGGATTTACAGTGTTTATGTGACTTCTGTTAATAAGAGTTACAGCTTTAGTTGTGATATGCACCTTTATTGTATGTTACAGTTTTACAAAGAAAGAAAAAAGGGAAAAAGGATCCAATCAATTCCAAAAAATGTTAAAACGGCGAGAAGCTAGTGAAGGCAGAATACCATCCTTCAGATTTTCAGATAAAGGTCGCTATTTTGCCTCCATATCACGGCATCTGTAATCTTTGTGAAAGTGCGTAACGTCAATCTCTCACCTGACTGATCGTCTTAAGAGAGCGAACATCCATCCCAGAGCAGCAGAGAGCTGGTTTGATTTTTCATTCCCCCGTGAGGTTTCATGTATCAGAGGTCATGTTCCTGTGATCAGAGACTAACTGTCATAACAGACGCTCTAACCTGCAACCATTTGACTAACAGGTGACACGCTGAACCCACTTAGCTACCAGGTAGAATCGACATCTGGGTTGTGTGTATGTGTGTGACACTGACATGCAGCAAATGAAGATAAATCCATGTCCGGCCCTTTCATCTGCAGTAATTGATGCTTGCTGCAAAGCAGTGAAAGGTTAGGGGAAGCCCACTGCTGCTAAAAATCTACATCAAATATTAATGAAGAGGAGCCTGTGGATGATTCACTGTGTGTATTATTAATGATGACACTGTAGAGTCAAACCAAGTGAAGGACACAGTCTGAAGACAGCAATACTTGCGAAACCTCAGGTTCAATTACGGACACTTTATGAATTCATAGAGTCCCATAATTCGGACAGCCCAATTAGCTTTCACCGGTTCTTTTCTGAAAAGCAGAATATTATGAATTCATGTTAAAGATGTACAGACAAAGTCTGCTGCTGATCCGCAGGGAGAACATTACAGGGAACAGGTGGTAAAGAGAAAATCTAGAGAGATTTGTTCGTGTATCGTCTGGTACATACTGTTTCTTAGAACAAACACCACGAATATGTATATATATATATATATATATAAAAAATGTGATTATAGGAACAATGTGCAGCTCAGAAAAAAAACAGCAAACATTTCAGATTAAAGGATGCTGGATATAAAAGAGACTGAGCTCTGTCTGATGGATTTATCAAAGCAGATAATGTTTTCTCATCCTTTTGGGAATGTAAGTTGGACCAAACTTTAGAAACTTTTCCCTCTCCTCGCTCCATTTTTAATAATGATCAACTTTTCACAGTCTGGCAAACAATGACTGAGTTTGGTTTCTTTAGAGCAAAGACAGAAATGAGGGTAAGCTGTTTTTATTTCATCACATCATTTTATCCCACTCTGTCTTTGGTCTTTTGTCATGGGGGAGAAAATAATAGCCAATCAGGATGGGACCTAACTGAGGGGAGGGAAGATAGAAGGACAGGAGGAAGAAAGGGAGGGACAGAGGAAGGACAAAGGGGAGAAGGAAGAAAGGATGGGTAAGAGGGAGGAGAGAAGGGAATAAGAACAAAAGAGAGAAGGGGAAGGAAGGAAGGAAGGAAGGATAAGAGGGGAGAAGGAAGAAAGGAAAGAAGGAAAGAAGGAAGGAAAAAAGGCGGAATGGAGGATGAAAAGAGGGAGGGATTGAGAAATGACAAAAGAAATTAAAAGAGGGGAGAAGGACAGAGGGAAGGAAGGGATGGGGAGGACGAAAGGAAGGACAAAAGGAAAGGATGGAGGAAGGAGAGAAGATAAAAGGGAGAAGAGGAGGGACTGAGAGAGGAAGCAAAAGAAAAAGGAAGGTAGGTACAAAGGATGGAAGGTAGGAAGGAAGGACAGAAGAAAGGAGTGAAGGAAGGAACGAAGGAAGGAGGAAAGAACGGCAGGGATGAGGGAGGACCTAAAGAAGGAAATAAAGGAAGGAAGGAAGGGGGTGGAGGGAGGACTAAAGGAAGGAAGGGGAAAAGGAAGAAAGGAAAGGAGGGAGAGACGGGGGACAGAAGGAAGAAAGGGAGAGTTGGAGGGAGTACAAAAGAAAGGGAGGAAATGAGAGAAGATGAAACAAATAAAGGAAAGGAGGAATGAAGAAAGGAAGGAAGCAAGGAAGGAAGACAGGAAGAAAGGAAGAAAGAAAGAAAGGGGGGAGGACAGAAGGAAGGATGGAAGTAGGAAGGACAGAAGAGAGGGAAGAAAAGGGTGGAAGGGAGGATAGACAACAGAAACTCAGGAATTGACGAAGGAAACAAGACAAAACTGGAGTGACACATTCCTCTATAAACTCTCGGGTTCAAGTTGCTCCTTTTCTCTTGTAGTAAAACATGCTTTTATTTTGAAATCAGTTACACACCACTTCTGTACCTGTAACTAAACCATAAAAAAACACATTACTGCCCTTTACTTTGCTTCTTAAATACACTCAGAGGACCCAAAGTCACAAACACCGGCCACTATTTTGAGCTCCGTCTGCTCCCCGCCACTGTAATTAATTTCACAAGTCAGTGACACAGATATTGAGGTATGTCTGTTAAAAACCAATTTAATTATCCACCTAATCTAACCAGATGGAGGAGAAATCAATGGTTTCACATTACTGCAAAGCACGCAGAGGAGATATTTGGGATTCCTCGCAGATCCCCGAAGACAGAACCAATTACGGGTTATCTCTGTTGCATTTTTAAAGGTTCAAACAAACAAACTCCCTTAAGCCGACAATTGACGAAATATGGCAGAAAAGTAAGAAATGTGATAATTGACAGTCAGGAACAGAGAGTGGATGAAATCTAAAGGTGTATATTGTACGTGCAACCTGTTGCGTTGACTTGTGGGCCTCTTTAGTTTGTTTCAAATCTCTCTTCTCGAAGTGCTCCGATAGTTCTCTCTCCTTTTCTTCTCCTCTGTCAAATGAGTCTTGAGTTAAAGCCACCCCAAAGATTTCACCTCCGTATTAAATGCATTTATTGGAGCGGGCATGCTCTGCCTCCAGTAACTCTAATGGTATTTGCACTCCTATTCATCCTGGCGGTCTGCCACAATTCAGTTGACTTTCATTCATCAAAAGGCCGTCTGCACAGGCTCCACAAACTGAGAAATGCGTCTCCATTGTGACCCAAATATTATAATACCAGGTGCTCTTCCAACATTTTATTACACTTGAACCGACCGGCAATGTTTCTCAGAGATGATTTTATTATGGAGAGAAATTCCAGAGCTGCCAGAAGAAGAGCGTTCAGGCTCGCGCGGTTGGATCTTTGTAAAATAAACCGATAAAAGGCTCAGTTTTTTTCCCCTCCTGTGTGCATGCTCACCATCAACAAAAGCCTGAACATGTAAATGGAGAGCATATTGATTTTCATCCTCTGCCTGCTAATGATGAGGATGAAAAAACATTATTAGTGTGAAGAGTGGGGGTGTTTAGGAAAAAAGCTATTAGTCGTCCCCTTTGACCTCCATCACCAATCGATGTTTTCAATTTGCGCGTCGATTAAAGCGATTGCACTTAATGTGAGGACTCAACAAAATCCCACAGGGGCTACATTAAAAATGCTAAACAATGTAGATATCTCAAGCACCCTGACTGGACCTGGTCCAGATATAATATTGTACCCTCGCAGCAATTAAAGGGATCACTGGGAGGGTGGTGACGACGAGGAAATGAACTCAGGATCAATCTGAGCTCTTATCAGGATATAAGTGAGTCTGCCGGGGTTCAAGGAGACTCCAGGAATCCAGTTGGCATGTGCCGAACTGTCTCACAAGACTTCTCAGCCGATGATGCTTCATCAATATGAACCAAAAATCGACGGGGAATCATCCCAGTCCTTCCTGCCATTTGCTGCTGAGTCTCATAGCAGGTATGTGATGAGTGAAGTGTCAAGGATTTGTTTGGAGCTCCCTGAAATTTGGCTGGACTCATCCCAAAATGACAATCCTTGGTTGGCTGTTTGCTGGTGCAGAATCAGAGCTTTTGTTTAAACCGAGTATCTGGGCTGTGCTGCAAAAACCTGAAAGAAACTTTTTTGGCATTTTCTTGTAGCACAACTAATTTGATTTTCTGGACATATGTCTTCTTTTGAGTCCTGAATATAAACTTGTAAATGCATAGGAACTAAACTGAGTGTGTCGCCTTGATGCAGTGATCTCTAAACTGGGGGATGGGCAGGGTGGGCTCTCGTCATGATGACTATGGGTTGCGGTAAGGCTTCATAAAAACATAGTTCTTTACGCTCACCTGTAGCAAACTGTGGAAAATTTTGTGAAATGACTGCGAGGTAAACTAGAGAGTGGAAATTATGAAGTGTGTAACTTTGCCCTTGGCATCACCTCTACCAAAAACTGTCTGCCAACTCGTTATAGAATTGGAAGTTAAAAGCCGCGGTGTTACTTTTAGTTGCTGCTTTAGTAAGAGTGGCTCTCGTTTCAGGCCTATTGCAAACACAAGAGGTTAAATATTGTATTTTTTGCTGAAACTATTCCAGACAATTGTAAAAATAGATGGATTAGTTGGCAAATGACTTTTGTTGTATTTTACTGTATATGTACTTTAAATACATTTCTATATTGTGTCTGTCCAAAAAAAAACACGTATATCCAAAATCTTTATTTTCAGGAACATTAGGAACACGGGGGCAACAGCTTCAGGAGGAAGGCCCAGACGGCCCTCACCCCAGACACTTCCACCAGCTCCTCCGGGGAGATTCCCAGGAAGGAGCTGGTGGAGCTTGTGAAATTAATCCCAGGTGAGAGAGGTAATCCCTCCACCTGGTCCTGGGCCGGCCACAAGGTCTCCTCCCGGTGGGACATGTCTGGAACACCTCTAACGGGAGGTGTCCAGAAGGCGTCCTAACCAGATGCCCGAGCCACCTCAGCTGACTCCTCTCGAGTGTCCGAGCTCCTTACCCTATCTCTCAGGCTGAGCCCGGCCACCTTGCGAAGGGAAACCCATTTGGGCTATCGTAACCACGATCTCGTTCTTTCGGTCATTACCCAAAGTTCATGACCATAGGTGAGGATCGGCATGTAGATCAACCAGTAAATCGAGAGTCTCGCCTTGCGGCTCAGCTCTTTCTCCACCACGACAGATCGGTTAAGCGTCCACATCACTGCTGACGCCGCTCTGATCCGCCTGTCGATCTCCCGCTCCATCCTACCCTCACTGGGGACGTCCTACATGCTTCTGAATATACTATTGGGGCATGTATAGTGTCTGTTAAAGGCCTTTTTATTGCAATATTGATCATTTCTTATGTATTAGCATATCAGGGGTAATTCAGGGCACTGTGGTCTAATCTGTTTTTACCCTCTCAGTGTGGTTCACATTCCCAGCATGCATCTGTCCTAAATCATTAATGGCGGAGTTCCTCCTTTGATCAGCTGCACCAGACAATAAGCATTAAATTTTAATCTTAAACACACACACTCGCATTGATTAGCAGGAGTTCCTTTTTCAGTCGACTGAGTTTCAATTTCTTTGACAGTTTTAATCATAACACCTTCTGCAGACCTGAGGGTGTCTACAGTTGTTAAGAATCTCTTAACACACCTCTCCATCTGAATCAATGTGCAGCATTGTGATGTAAATTACCGTTTGGGCTTCAGGTTTTCGGCTGAGTGATTGAGAGTTCAGGCGGCCTGAATTATGCGTCAGGGTCTTTCTAATGGTAGCTCATAATTTCACAGATCAATGAGCATTATCTATAGCAGTAAAAAAAAAAAAAGGGGAAAAAAGGTGAATTTGTAATAGGGCCAAACTCAATATTCCCCTCCCATTGTTCAGCAAGGACACAGGCTTTTGAATCCCACTGAGCTGCCAAGTATCATCTTTGAAAGACAGGATACCTCAAAGTGTTGCGACTGAAACCACTTGACTGATATTTTTCTGAATTAGGATTTCGCCTCGCTTCATTTATGAGACACTTAACGTGCAGCATCGTCTGAATAATCAAACCACTGCCTTTTAGTTGGGCTAACAAAGCGCTTTGGGGTTTCATGGAGTGTAAGTCAAGGTCAGGTGTACTCTACTTTGAATGCAGAAAGGAGGGATGTAGGGTTTGTGATATGATTTGATATTTGGTGGAAACACTCGTCTGTTCTTGGGTTGTCTTTGTTGCTACAAATTAGTGTTGTGTCATTCATGAACATTTCGTTTAAAAGAATGAACTCTGAGACCTGTTTCGTTCCTTTCTCAGTTCAGTTATGCTCAGCTGTGAGCCTGGCGTGCTGGTCGGGAGTGGAACTGCCGCCTTTGACTCTTTGGCGAACAACGCACAGCCAGTCAGCGAGCGAGCAGGTGGGCGGAGTCTCATGATTCACTCACAGCAAATGAACGATATGTATCAGTCAGTCAGTGAACAAAATGTATCAGTCAAACTGTGAACGAAACAAACTACTTCCAAACGACGTTCAATGAACGAACTCGCCGCTGTGTCACTCACTGGTGTACTGCACCGGCTCCGAAGCACTGACTGATTCAGTGAACGAATCTTTTGAACGAATCGTTTTAATGAACAGATTCTAAAGATTCAGTACAGTCAAAAGAACTCTTCTTCCCATCACTACTCCAGATCAACTATTGTTTGCTTTCAAAGCTTTAGCGGGAAGTCTCTTGGCTTAGCTTCAGTATGTGCGTATTGTTCTGTCATGATATGTTTTGTTAATTCAGTTTTCTCCACGTGTCGTTTATTTTAGTGCTTTTTTTGTTTCTGTTCCCCTGTAGTCTTGTCTTGTGAGTTTTCAGTTTGTGTTTGACCTTGTTTCCCTCATGTTTTCAGTGTTTCATTCTTTATATCAGTTTTCAGTGATTCCTTGTGTTTCTAGTCTGATTTTTCTTCCCTCATTTTCCCTCCTCCGTTAATCACCCATGAGTTTCACCTGTGTCTCGTCTGCCTCACCTGTTGCTCGTTTCCCTATATAGTCTCTGTCTTCCCCTCTGTTTTTGTTAATTCATCGTGTATTTTTTTCGGTGTGTGCGTATGACTGTGTCCCCATTTTCTCCTTGTGATTTAGCTCCAGTGATTTTTTGTGGATTTTGCCCTTTTGATTTATTTTGTTCTTTTTTAATGAATCTTTTTTTGTTTGTTCTGCATTTAAGGTCCTTTCTCTTTTTGTTTAACTCCAGACCATGACAGAATCAACCGATACTTTGCTTGTCCTGTGCACATGCGCCACGCGAAACGCTGATTCATGAGATCCCAATGCAACACCAATCCTGTGCAAATGGTGCCTGTAAGGTTAATTGGCTTTCACATGCTGCCATGTTAAGGCGGGATAGTCGTCACGCCTTGTCTGTAAATGTGTTATGCGAGTTGGAGGTAAAGTTGTTCCAGCTCTCAGTGTGTTTGCACAGTATGTGTGTGTTTACAAGACGTGCCCTTTGAGCTTCTGTAACACCTGAATTCGATGCGAGAGCACACGCAATGTGAGAATACAAAGTGTAGTGATGGCAAAACTTTGGTTCGGTGCTGCTGGTGCATCCCTTAGCAACGGATATAAGTGATCAGTCTAATGTTATCTCAGAAACCTCTGTCTGTCATCCGGTGACTGAATATCCTCAGGAAGGTTTCAGGTGTAACTCATCTCTTATTTCTTTGTTTTCCTGCAAATAACTGAAAAGTTAGTAGCCGATGAAAATATCACAGACCACTGCGAGCACCAGAAGTCTCAGCATGTCCACAGTCTCTGGATTTTGGGATGCAGACTCTGTCAAAGATGAATGCATTTTGCAAAAACAAAACTCTTTAAAGTGTACAGCTTGTACTCTCCAAACTTTGCAGATCTTGCGTTAAAGAAATTCCCACGATTCCCTCCTGTGTTTTGGACTTTCCTCTTTGACCTCGTCTGTTTTCTGCAGCTTTTTCTAAACTATTTTTTACTTACTTCGCACTCCACTGTGTTGGCCTTACATCTGTTTTTTCCTCTTTACAATTCGACCCCATTGGCTCCTCTTCTTTACTCCTCTGTTTCATGGCGATAACATACAGACGACTGTAAAAAACACGGTAATAGTGATAATTTATTCAAGGGATATAAATCATTGTAATGCTCCAGTTCATCACACAACCAGGTTTATATCAAAAACACTAAAAGAGACTGATTTTTGTTTTTAGTGTAGCACAGGAGAGTAAAAGTAACAAGGCGAGAGATTGATTATGTAGCAAACCTGCGATTCCTGCTATTAAAACTCGAGAGGACGGATACGACTTCCCTCTCGTGGAATCTGTAAACTCAGCGAAACATTTTAACTGGCCGAAAAGGTGTCAGGATCCACCCTCGAATAATTAACGTGTTTTCCTCACAGACTCAAAGCAGCTCTCCGTTTCTCATAAAGAGTCTAAAGAGCATGAAATTCAAACACAGGTAATGGAAGCCCGACTCTATAATTACGCTCTTGTCTCATGCAGAGGTGCCTTCGCTCTTCGCTTTGGGCCGTCTCTGATCCGACTGAAGCGTCCAGGATGAGAAATAGAGCAGAGTTTTGTGTTATGAATGCAATTTGCGGCTGATGAGTGCATCCTCAGATACTTGCCCAAAAGAAATGAACCAATTAAGCCATTATGATCTGCACAGGGCAGATAAATAGAGTCCTGCTGGGGAGACAGGGAAAAAAAAGAAAACGGCACTTTTTCTTCAAGATATGTTTACTGGAACCTGCAGGGGTACGCATGCATAATCTGGCTGTAATTCAATTATAATGTCACCTCAAAGTATTCTGGGCTGTTTATTTGTACTAGAGGATGTTGCGTGTTAAACGGAGCGGCTCAATGAGCAGAAATCTGGAACCGCACTAACTAAGTCGAGCTAAAAAACATTTATTGATTTGAGTCCGTGCCGCAAATTCAGATTTATAGTCATACTTGGGCTAACAGAGGGCCTTGAATGATAATCCATCACCGCTGGCATGTGGCATTGATGGCCTGAGAATGGGAGGCGGTTTTATGGAGGCATTATGAGCAGGCTGTCTGAGCGTTTTTAAAGCCGCATCACTCAGAGTGTCAAACAAAAGCGGTCCGCATGTATTCACTCAGAGGATTCCTCTTCTAAACACGGGCCGACAAAGTGCCCCGGGCTTTGACCAGTTGATGTACAGTCGGCCAGTGAGTGCTCAGACGTAAACATTTCTGTTATCTTTCTGTGTCTGAACCCAAAGCTGCTCTTGTTAGCAAGAAAATCCCAAAGATGTCGGCGCAGAGATGAGAGATGCATTAACTCGTCTGAACTCTCAGATGAAAATGAGTCTGCCGGTATATTTATCCACGTCTTTAAAAGCTTCACACCTCAAGAACCTTTAGCCGAGAGGTTTTATAACTCCATGTAGTTTTGTCAGAGAAGCATTAACATAAATAGAAAAGAAGTATGGTATTTTCATAACCATTGACTGCATAATACTGGACATCACCCATTTATTTCAATTGGTAATGCCGACTTAACCAAACTTTAAGTTGTGCAGACCAGAGGCGGGACTTATGCTGCGTTCCAGTTACCTCATAAGTCGGATGTCAGCAAATGGCTACAGCGTGCCTGCCTGTCAGTCAAGTCAGCTGGGCCTCTGATTCGCTAATCTCTTAACTTGAATCACTACAGTTTGTGCCATGGCAGCCCTGAGCCATTTAGACAACAAACTATTTTTTTTTCAACCTGGCCCTAAAAATGTGCTTTTTTATTTTCTTGGCTTAGTTTGTATGTGGTTTCCAGCACTTCTGCAAGCAGCCTCAAGTGGACAGTTGGGGTACTGCAGATTTCCCCTGCTTCATTTCAAACATAGAAGATGTTTTGTCCACTAGCGTGCAAAATATGGGCATTTAAAAACTAAAAGATGGTCTCACTTTATTGAGATGAACTTGTAAAAACTTGTGCACTCAGATTGTTCAGTAAGACTTTGCACCAAACACAAATCAACACAATTTCAAGGAAGAAATTCACATTTCAGATCTCGCTTGTAAAGCTTGAGTTCAAATATGCATTCGGTTTGTAAACAGGGAAATACAGACAATCACATGCCTCTACAACTCCATGCACTAAGTAAGAAACAGCATGTACATTACCTTAGATAAACAACACAACATCAGGGTAATGTCAGGAGAGATGGAGGCCTGAGCTTTTAGCAGCAGAAATCAATAAGCTCTGCTCCAATGAAAGGTTGTATTATTTATATATTCAGATCAACTCTTTACAAAGTGCCAGGTATTGTGGGATTGTGGTGGACGTCTGCACAACTCTGCTGGCTTGAAACCCTGTGATCACGCCTACACCGCCTCTAAAACTGCTCCAGTAATTGCGGGGAGGCTATTGTTATTTTAGCAGCAGAAATAATTATGTTTACAGACGGATGCTGGAAATCGGAGACTTGAGAGATGCGCCGGGTCAGACTGGAAATAGGAATTCTGCATTTGTTTAAGAGCCAAGGGCTTTTCGGCACAAATACCATTGTGTGCTGAGCTTTATCTCCAACAAAACTTCAACTGCTGCTTCTCTGCACTTTATAACGAGGTCTAATTTAACGATTTGGCATTATCACAGATTTTGCACCTCGAACCCTTCAAACATAAACATTGTTTTCTCCTCTGCAAACAAAGCAGGCGAAGTCTGTTTCTGATCCAGCTCAGAAAGACATCTGTTGGATTGTTTCTCGCTCGCAAACAAATTAAGGAGGGAGACAAGAAAGAGGAAGGCAGGAGTATCTGTTACATTTTGAAGTTTTTTTTCCGGGCGTCTGGTGAAACTTTAAGACAAGGAAATGATATCAGAGAAAACTCATCAACACAGCCTTGGAGGACGGGTCAAATGGGAATTATCGCTCAAAGCAAAGAGTGCAAATTTAATTGATGTTCTTGTAATCATGTGAACGAGAGAGATAAGTTTAGCCTCATCAACATGAGCAGAAAAATTGAATCTCAAGTGTCTTTTCTTTAACAACAAACTTCAATACAAAGCTCCTACTTGAACTTTGCATCATCTGTATAAGAAAACACACATACACATTCAGACACACACACACACACACAGCTGGTAAAAATATATGGGTTCCAGTCTTATGAGAACTATAAAACCGAGTTATTAGAGGGGCATCCTCGTCCTCACTGAGAGAATTTACAGCCGGGATGGGTATACTGCCCATAACTCTGTATATTATCTTACTTTTCATGGTATAATATAAACATCCGCAAAATAGAGTTTGACTTGTGGATGGTCAAGAGTGTCTTCCTCCGCCAAAACACTGAACAACAGACCTTTGCGATGCGCTCGGCATCACAAGCAGCCGTAGAGACAGGGAGAAGCACTCATCCTTCATAATTTCTCGGGCCGGGCCCTGCCAGGTATTTAGAAAGCTTATTCCCCGCTGAGTTGCCCTGCAATTTAATCCGGAGGCTCAGTCAAGCAAGACCGATGAATCTTGTCATCTTCTGAGAGGAGAGCGAGTCGACTGATCTGAACTCTTGAGCTAATGTATTAGATAGTGAGAAAGAAGGGGGGAAAAAAACTCAATTTAGTTCCTTTTAGAGTGGATTAAGGGAAGGAGACATGTCTCCAGAGCATCGTCTGTGTAAGTGATTTCCAGAAATCAATTATTCAGGACCTTGTCAGCTGTCAGGGCGCTTACTGCTGTTATTAACACATTTCAGGGCAGTCAAGTATCAATTTATGTCCAAATGTCTTGTCTCTTGAACATTCAAACCTGAGCAATTAAAGTTCGTCATGCGTGGATATTTAATGTTTGTCATATTGACACTTAGGGTCAGGCGTTGCGTCCTGTTATGACCTTTTTTGGATTATGTAAAGACTTTTATTTGTTGGTTTATCTTTACTTTTACTCTTTTACGTTGCTCTCCTCAAACAAACTCTGGTCCCGGTGCTCTCTGACTCTCCTGGTGTTATTCCCAAGACATCAGAGTGAAGCTTAAAACATACATAGGGTGACTATATGTCCTCTTTTACCCGGACATGTCCTCTTTTTTGGAGGCTGTCCAGCCTTGTTCAGCTTTGTCCGGGAGAGTTTATAAAATCCTTGAAATGTCTGGAAATTTTGAGTTTGTGTTATGTGGACTTACTGAGTTAGAAGCACGTGAAAAACACTCGATCCGACCCGAAAAACTCTTAAAATTAACTACACGCAACTCCGTGACTCCGCCCCTGTGTAGTCGTGTCCTCTTTTTGGGGATTCAGAATAAACATACAGGATCCATATTGAGCGTTTTCCTTCAGCATCACGAATTACGCAGCAAATAGACGGGTTTCTGTGCAACGTCATCGCAGGTATGCACGTGCAGCCAGGGGGCAGAAAGAGGGACATTTCTTAATTGTTTATCAGTGGAGTCAATGGAGAGGGAAAATGACAAGAAGCTGGAAATCGTCGTAAACATTTTTACTTTGACTTTGTTGGCATTCAGTAACATTACGACTCTGCTCCTGATATTAGAAACATCCAAGACAATGTCACTACCTGGTAAGCTGAGTGAAATTCATTCACATTTCAGCGTTTTTTTTTTTTTATTTGTGATGCAATAAAAGACAAAGCAATACGTCATCTTCATTGATATGAGTTCACTCCAGGCTTTTGTCCCTTGGTTGCGCGCGCAACTAGTATTGTTTGTACACAAGAGACCCGTCTGTTGGTTCCCATTCCAATTAATGCAGCATCGCACAGAGGAACCATTGCAGCTCCATCTCAGCATGTCGGGCGCGGCTTTGCTAAAAATACCTGCCAAGTCTGTTTCCTCTGCTCTACACTTCCAACACGCGTCAATCTACACAGGGAAGATCGTTTCTAGACAGGATGTCAAGCATGGAAAACGCGCATATCATCCGGTAAATTTCAAAATAAAACACCATATGCAGACTCCCGACTGTGTATCAGTTCTTGTAGATGAGAAATACTTACTACTCAATACTTACTACTACTAATACTACTACTTAATACAGTAGAGGCTCGACGGTTACTGAATAATATCCATATAACAGGAAATAGACCACAGACCTCACTCCAAACACGCATCCTGAGGGCGATAGACAGCGCTGCTCGAGGGAACAGAGACGTGACGCTGATGGACGCGCTTAACACGGATCCTGTATGTTTTTGGCTTGACATGAACGAGTGTAAAGTAAAGGAAACTCTTGCTTTTCCTTTCTTGGGACTTACAGTTACAATCTGAGTCTGTGTGTGGTGTAATAAAGCACTTGTGGTTTGATAATGCACAACTAGACGATGAAACTACAATTTAGCTCCTTTCGCAGCTGCCAGCGGCTCCACTCTCCTTGGATACTGACAATTTCAAGAACTGTTTTCCTCATCATGTAAAAATAGGGCCCAGGATGAAAAAAAAACTAAAGCTCGCAAACTTTTGTTCCCCGAACTCGAGTGCATCCGTGAATTATGAAAATCAATCCGAGACACTCAAACTGGCGATGTTGAGCAGCCGCCACAATCAACAGGAAGGCTGCAGGATCTATAGTAGTTACCTTATGTTGCGGTAACACAGAGACTTAACAGATCAATCTACAATAATGTGACATTTCCAAGAGTGTGCTTATTGATCACCGCGTTGCTAGACAGAAAAATCCATAAAACATCTACGACTGCATGAAAAACAAGGTCAAAAAAAGAGGAAAAAACAGGGTTAAGAAAAAGACAAACATGATTTCCAGGAAGTAGCTGCAGCGTGAAATTATACAGGAGGAACGTGTCGTTCGATACTCGTCACAGATTTCCTAAATGATGTTTTGGTAATGTATTACTGGTGTTTTGTCATGTATATAATTTGCTGTATGTTTCATTGATGGTGTTCGTTTCGTATGCTCCTTGTGCAGCAAATACCTGAAAGGGCAGCAAAGGTTTGACTCGTTCATGCATTCATTCATCACGGTAAAGATTTATGGACGTTTGAAAAGGATTGTGGACACAGTGAGATGTACCGCCCCAGAAAAACATGCGAAAGAAGGAAAAAAAATGCTGTAGGAGTAGTTGTCGGTCAGTTCGGGGTGTTGCTGAGCCTGATTAAACCTGGCTCTTGTCATTGTGGGGCTTGAGTCCACATCGTGTTTGTAATTCTGGCAGAAATGAATTGGCGAGTGCTCTCTGGGATGAAGTGCTTGTGCGGAGAGACGGGAAAAACAAAACTCTCTTTTTAAAACAAGCTAATTCAAACTCTCTGGATTTGATTATCTAACTCATCTCTGTGTCCTTTTTATTCAAAATAAACTGATAGATGCTCTCGTACTTTGTGTTCATGCTGTTTTTCTGTAGTTCTGCTCAGTCTGACAGCTGTAGAGCAGCGAGGATGCTGGTGCACGACTGGGTCTGTCTGAGACAACAATACGCCGAATCGTAGATAAAGTCAAGTTCAGGCCAACCTGCTCCGATGTGCTTTTTTTTCTTTCATTATTATGATCATTTCTGTCTGACTTGTTGAAAGCTGCAGTTTGGAATAGACAGGTAAAGCCAGAACAGGCTTTTCTTCCATTTTCCCTTTTGACCGGAGTGTAAAGTCTGTCTCCAAATGATTGGTTGCCTGAAAAAAGGGGGACACAGACAACACAAGTGCCTATTTTGAATGTTCAGAAATTCAAGAAAGTCAGAGCGCTCTGACAAGACGAGGGCATAAGCTCGCTGCAGCTGCGAGCTACGACTGTATATGCACCCTTCTTATTCCAGAGTACTGGCTGGCTGAACACGAACTTTTCCAAGGACCTTCCAGCTGTAAACTTTGACTCAAACTGATCACTATTCCTTACCTCAGGAGACGAAAGGATGCAAACTCTGCACCCTGTGATCAATAACTTCACTGATGTATTATGTACAGAAATCATCGGGATCGAGACAAGATCAGTCTGTGAATCTGTGTCCAGGGAGGCGGTAAGACTCTGTTGTCCGTGGCCTCAGAGCGTGTGTGTGTGTGTGTGTGTGTGTGTGTGTGTGTGTGTGTGTGTGTGTGTGTGTGTGTGTGTGTGTGTGTGTGTGTGTGTGTGAAGACGTGGGTGGATCGGACCACTACGGCCCTCCTGTGTGGGGTTTCAGAGGCAGCTCAGGTCTGAATCAGTTAGCTCGGATCCAGAGGAGGATTTTCTGGGGTGGATTGTTTTACAGGATCTGTTTGGAGTAGAGCAGGACCTGTAAGTTAATCTGTGTCTGTCAGAATGATGAAGCTCTGCAGTCCAAAGAGCTACAGAACCAGCAGGTACAGGTTTGGAGTAAATTATGGACCAGATAGTTCCCAACTTTTGAGTGTTCAATTTTTGGTTTTCTATTTATTTTTTTTCTTCTGTTCCTGAATTTAGATAGTGCTAAAACAAAACTTCAATAGAAGATTTTGGGGTAATTGTCTTACTTTTTTTTTCTTTTTTTACCGTAAAGCATAATAAATGTATTTTGTAAAAATCTGATTATCTGCCTGATACTCAGTTTTGTCTTTCTTTGTAATCTGTTAGTACAGGTTTACAAATGCTGCACACGGGATTGTGTTCGTAATTCATGTAAACATTTTGCAAATCTGAGCAAAAGGGTTTAAAATCTGTAACCACAGATTACAAATTTGTATCTGGAGATTTAAAACATGAATGGTGAATTAAGGGTCGACCAATATCGTGTTTTTCAGGACTGATACCCTGCTCGATGTGACCGTGGATGATGTTTGTTGGTCTATGTATTATCCGTCCATTCAATCTAGTAAACGAAAAACGAAAAAAACTAGTCAGTATTTTGTTTATTTGTTTTTGTATATAAGCAAAAAACTACTTTTCGTTTTCGGGTTATTGATGTCCCCATTTCCCACGGTGCCTTTCTACTGTTTGCATATGTACATTGCGCAACAAAGTAGCCAACAATGTGGACCAAAAACTCCAGGCCAGAGCGGTTGAGAAAGGCTAACTGGCTGTCATGGAGATAGCCTCCATGCATGTATGCTCAAAACAGGCGCAGTCAAAATCAATAATTGTAAATAAGATTTTATTATTCTGTTTTTGTTTCCTTCTCTATTATTTGTTCTGTTTTGAACTGAAAATACAAAAAAACAACACTATTTTTTTTTTTTTTTTGGTTATACAGAAAAACAAATAAATAAAATATTGACTTGTTTTCTTTGTTTTTCGTTTACTAGATTGAATGGAATAATTGAATGGATGGATAATACATGGACCTTTGTTCACATGTGCACTCATTACAGGCCCACATTATAAATCTGTATACATGGACGCAACTGTGCAGACAGATATTTAAATGGTTCCTTATTTTCATCAACCTTATACAACGAATTTAAGAGTCAAGGTTACTTTATTTGCACTTGTAGGTAGATGGCAAGAGCTCATGGTGCCGTAACATTCGCGAGATACTGCTGTCAGCCTTGTCTCAAAATACCAGAATTGTTCAGGAGTGATGATTTACAGGAATGAGTGAACAGGTGTGTGATTTATGTAAAAATAATCACTGCAGGTAAATAAAATAAACATATAAAACACTTCACTTAACTTCACCGCTGTTTGCACATGTGTTTTCATTGATGATGGGTAAATAAATAAACATTTAATAATGAGCGGTGTTTGATTTTTGTATGAATTTTGCAGGAGAGGACGGTTATAACCACAGCACAGAATAAAAACAGCGTATCAAATCACTGCCCTGTTATATGATTATCTTCATGGCCATGTTTCGGATTAATTATTAACGATAATATCCGTTTAATACCCTCCTAACCAGCACAACTATTTTTTATCTTAAATAAAACAGTTAAGGTTTTTTACTCAACATTTCCCCTTTTATCACCCCGGAAGTCAGATTCGTGTTTCTGCTGTGGCTGCATGAGCTAAATCACAGCGTTAGCTTGGATGATCATGGACGCCTCGTTAGAGTAACTCACAGATATTCATGTGGTGGGCTGCTTTGCTGTGGGGTATGTAAATGTGCTCTTAACAGCACTTTAACACTGCATACATTTAAAGTGTTCTCAGAAGAAATGTTCTCAGAGGAAGTGTGAGAGTGTGAGAAAGAGAGGGGAGGGCTAATTACCAAAAAGATTACTTAACTTTGGATTCATGAATTTGTATGTGGTGCGAAGAAATTTGACGAGTTTCATGAAGAAGTAAATCAGGATACATTCCAAACGACGATATTGATGACGAAAGAGAAAACTCATTTTAGCAATTTTTAAACTAGCAAAGATTTATAACTTATTCAGTGGTGATTTTTCATGCATTATACATTTATTATTCATATTAATCAGATGTTTTGCCGGGCTGCTGCAGTGTACTGATACTTATGTTATGCATCTGTTTATCTTAAGTTTCGAAAATGTACAAAAATAAGCATGCGATGAAACTAGCTAAATTGGTGTGAGGAGGCAGGAAATTACAACGACTGAATAGTAACGTCAAATTCCAGAGTACTTAAAAGTTGGTGCAGGTGTCAGTAGTTCTTGTGGTTCCCTAGCAACACTCAGCTGCAAACAGCTACTTCGTGTTGATCTCTGCTAGCTGAACTAAAGCGCACTACTTTTGTGACTTTCTGTTACAAAACGACAAAAAAGAGCTTTTTGTTTGTGTACATATATAAAAAAATAATTAAGTATATGCAAGAAATAACTTAAACATGCAAAAGTAAAATGTTATTTTGCCTGTTGCAGGAAAAAAAATGAAGTAGAGGACTCTGAGAGATGTGTTACCTGTAACAGAGTTACCAAAAACAATAAGGTAGGGTGACCATATTCTGACTTCCCAAAAAGAGGACACGACTTCGTAGGGGTGGAGTCAAATTAATTTTGAGTTTTTCGGGTGCTTCTAGCTCAGTAAGTCCATGTGACAAGAAATCAAAACTTTCATATGAAACTGTGGATATTTGAAGGATTGTATAAACTTCCCCAGACAAAGCCAGACAACCCCGGACAGCCCCCCAAAAAGAGGACATGTCCGGAAAAAAGAGGACGTATGGTCACCTTAAATAAGATAAAGCAGCAGCATAAAATGACACTGTCAGCAGCTAGCTAACTTGCATTTATTGCAGTGTTTTGCTCCTACCTTCACTTAAACAAGTTTCTTCACCAGTTTGGGAGTATTTTTGGATTTGTCAGTCAGCTGTATTTATTACGTCAGTGTAGTGGAAATCTGGTAATATGACAGCCCAATAATAAAGTATTTTCAAGTCAAACCATTTAAACCCACTCCAGCAGGTCCAGAAACAGACACGCTGACCTAAAATGAGTCAGAGGATTTTGACAAAGATGGATTTCTCACCAGCTTTGGCTCATAACACCTGTGGCTGACCCTGCTCTGACCCCTGCTCGGGCTTCTCCTCCCCGGCAGCCTCACACTTCTCTTGTCCCTGCCCGAATCTAAAAAGTCGTTATTATCCCTGCAGTCAGAGTCCTGGTCTGGGTCCTGTTAATTTCCTCAGAGCTGTTTTCCCATCAAGCTGGCCTCTGTCACAGTTCGTGTTTCACAGGAAGGTTGCTGAGAACAGTTTCATCGTGTGATCTCTGCTCTCGAGTTCTGGTGCTCATTCTGAGTCCACTCCACCTCCATTCCCTATCAGTCCCCCTTATCCCGGGCTCTCCAAAGTCACCTTGCTTTGTCTTTTTCCTGCAAGTCCGAAACTTGTAAAATGCTGGAGAGTCTAACGACAAGCCACAAGCTTAAAATGCACAGCCATGACACTCAAAATGTCCTCTTAAAATAGGAGCTTTTTAAATGCCATGCCATTATGTATAATATATGCGTAATGTTTCAGCCTTGTGACAGCTCTTTGGCACATGAAGGGTCCAATGAAGGAACAGGGGTCAGAATTTCTCCTGCTTTTGCCTGCAGCTCACTTATGATTATAACTCTTCTTGTTCAGCTTTAGCAGAAGCGTTTTTCAGCATGTTTATACACGAAACTTGATTTTTATCTGCCAACGACAGCATTTTGAGTTTCCTTTTGTCTCTGTATGATACTCACAGGAATCTAAGACATCGTCAGGTACCAAATCACAGACCCCACCAAAATAAATTTCTGATGGCTGTGATGATTATCTCGCCAGATTTTACTGAGATTTGAGGAAATATAAAATTAGCAAACATAATTCTGTATGACAGGGAGTTTGGGAGTATTTTGGGATTTTTAAAAAACAGGTAGGGTGTCAAATACAATGAAAAAGTTGACTAAAGAGGGAGAAAGCAAATGCTATCAAGGCACGAATTTTAAATGCAAAGCATTAAGAGTGTTTAGACATGTCCTGTACAGGGGCGCTCATACCAAACGCGAGTAAAATCACTCGCATGAATGAATTACATGTAAAGTCAATGCAAAGACGCGATTAGACTATTCTGGCAGTGCAAAAACCGCAAATTAGGCAACAAATCGTGTGAATTCAGCGAGTCATTCGCAGTAGTTGAGTGGACGCGAATTCGCGAGAGTTGAAAATATCTCAACTCTTACTATTCACGTTACAATAACCAATCAGCATGAAGATTCCCAGGTGATGTATGATGTTCACTGGTGTGAAAATATATTCACAAATCCTTTTACTCACAGTAGACTGATGGACAGCGGCTCCGTAATTGGTGTCTTGGAGGGATATCCTGACACAGACCCTCACCAACAGGTCTTCAAATTGAGTTTGAAGACCTCGCAAATCCCGCTGGATACGGCCGTTATCTAGCTGAAGCGCGAGTCTGATTCTCATGAATTGAGCGAGTTACTTGTGGGAATGAAGCTACTCTTCATTCACGTGTTAAGATACGCGCGAACTAAGCAAGTAGATGATTTTACTCGAGCTTGGTATGAATGCCCCATAAAACATCCACTTGATTTTCATAATAAAGAACTCCATAGTTGACGACAGGTCCGGAGTCAACAGTTTAGAGGTGTTAAAGATTGAAGGTGGAAAACCATCAGTTCTGAATTCATGCAGGAAATCGTCGGCCTGGCGACTCCAGCTGTCGTGCAATGCCGGGTTCTTGAAATCCTCCTGGTGCTGTTGATGGATGAGGAAACACAATCCAAGTGGAGAGGGATCGAACATGGATCTGATGGAGTTCTAGTGTTAAATTGCCGGTCCAAGCAGCACCCATTCCACAACTTTTAAAACTGGACCATACTTCGGAGGGATCCTTTTTCTCTTCACAGTCTTAATCATTTTCAAAAGAGTTTTTGAGAGGAGCTCTCTGGTATTGAAACCTTCGTTGGGTCGAGCACATTTGCCCTGTTGAGACCTCTTGGATGAACATCAGATGTAGCCATTGATCCGATACTTCTTCCCAAACTGCTTCAAGGCGAAACACTGACCCAAGATCATCGGTTGAGACTCACAAACATCAATCATTCACTGCATACGAGGGCAAGAGGGCAAAATATTTGTTTTAAAAGTGATGAGGGCTGTTTGCTTATTTATTCTTTAAAGGACCACAAAGTTTCTTTCAGGGTCTGGAGCCTCCTAATGTGTCAAGACATGAGAGAAAGATTCGAAAAGGAGAAATATATTAACTCCACAGATCTCTAAGACTCTTATTTTGAGAGATTTGATGCCGTAACTTTTTAAAAAGCCTTAAATTTGTTATATTTCCAATCTTGGAAACTGAGATAAGGAGCCTCCTTATGCAGAGCAGTATTTTGCAGTATACAATTTGTTCCTATTTGCAGTATCTCGACAAAGAGTGTAGATTACATGCTCTCTGTTATTGAGAGTGTACCGAGGTGTAAAAACGAAGCCCTTTTAAAAGAGAAGAATTTTCCAAGTCAGTGAGTAGTGCTGCACATTGACTAGAAATGGAAGAAGAGGTTGATTGATTATTTCATTTAATCTGGCTGCCACACCTCCACATACACCAATTCCTCCTCCCTTCTCGTTGAGCCCACAGTCCTTTACACTTTAGCACGACTTTCATCATCGCTGTAAAACACACTGACGCCTACGATTCCTCTTCATATCCGTGGTAAACAATTTCCATCCCTGCAGCTTTGTTCTCCCTAATAGGCAATAGAACCGCACTAAACTCCTCAAGCTTCTCCATCTCCATTCTGCTGTGAAGAGTCCATCTATTAGCCTCGCACCTCATTGCTCCCGGGACTTGACCCAGAAACCAAGAGGGGAAAGCAGCGAGAAGCCCCACAGCATCCACCGCCATTCGTTCATTCATTCAGTGAGCAGGGCTGTAGTGTCCTGGCACCAGTTATTGGCTTTTAGGCAATGTGCCTGCACTGCTTTGCGTTATTGATGAGACTTGAATTATACCCGGGGACGATGTTTTATGCTTTAGTGCATCAGAAGTCCGTTGGCTGTGAGCGACGCTGAACCACTTTACAAAGACCACACATCACATTATTCAACAAAGTTTGAGTATTGAGCTTTAGTCTAACTAAGCTTTGATTTCCCATCCTTTTTTTTCTTCCTTTTTTTGGCCAGAGGCTCAGGTGGCATTAGTAAGTACTCAGCAAATACTCTCTCTTAAAGAGTTCAGCAGATTTAAGAGGCTTACATTATCCAGACGTTGAAGAGAATGCAAGTCACTCACAGATTTCTCTACATACTTAAAGGCAGGGTTGACGATTGGAGAGATTGGTAATTATTATGAACCTTGTTTCCATGACGATCATGGTCCTATAGTGCAAGAGAAAAAAGAATGGAAAAAATCTGTTCACCCTAGCAGGTGCAGGGCTGCAAACACATTGACCAATGGGAGCCATCTGTCCCGGACAGCTCCTATTGGTCAATATCTTGCACCGCCTCTCCATCCAATCACCTCGCTGTATTTGACACACCCCTCTCCCGTAGTTCCAACTCGTCCCCTCCTACTCTCCCGGCCGCTGACAGAAGGAAGGGTGGAGTCAAGAGGAAAAGTGACCAAGTGAGGAATCTAACTTGAATCAACATCGGGTCATCCTTTGAGTGGTGGAGAAAGCTCCGCCAGGATTTGGGCCAAAAAACAGACGCTGAGACGGCAGACTTTTTGTTGAACAGGTAATTTTGCCTTTTATCATGGCAGCAGCTGCAGACGGCGCTTGCTAGCAAAGCTGGCGTTACTGTTGCTGTCACTAACAATCCGACATGGTGAATCCTGTTTGAAGCTAGCGTAGGATCTTCTGCCGGCCGGCTTCTTGCTCTGCCAGAGGGGATGTGTTGTGGGGAGGGCGATACAGTTTCGGGGGGGAGTTATCGTGGAGCACAGAGGGGAGAGGTTTGTGTGTGGGGGACGGGACGCTTTTTTCAAATCTGCCTCAACAGCTCAGTTTTTTACAACTGCTTCTCAGACCACTTTTTTGTAACCATACCATCTCACTGGATTATTTACTGGGCTGTCATCTAGTCGAGGCTATAGCCAAGAAGGCACATTGTCATGTTTTCGCCAAAATCTGCTGTAGAAGGTCATGTTTTTGATCGCACTCACGGTAGACGATAGACTACGATAGACGATAGATTCTTTTTTCAGATCTATTTTCAGGAAAAATAACCCGTTTTATATATTCAGGTCAGTGCTGAATGTATCAGTGAAAAAAACAGCCAGTGCAACTAAGATCGCCCAGATCTCAAAGGGATTGTCATTTGAGATATCTCTGCAAATGGACAAGATCTGACCCTTAGAAACACCAAAACTGATGCTCACCACATATATCATCTTCAATTTAACACCATCAAGATCCTGTTTTCAGATTTTCTGAAGTGCACACCTTGTTGCATAATAAGCTGGCGATGCCATCTGTCAGTTCTGCAGTCTCCTTACTTAAAGTAACTTGTCAGAGGAGTTAAATGAACACAATGACTTTTAAAACACCTGAGACGGATCAGATCACTCGGTGGCCTCTCTGCTTATCTGACAGATAAGTGAACTTGTGCAGCCTGTAGACCAGCGTGGACACGAGCCCCTTTAATCCACTGTCATAAAAAAACATAGATAACACAAAAAGAGGCCCATTGCTCACTCTGTGATTGTCTAAAAATAAGTATCAGCATATGGCTGCAAGAATAAAAAGACTTGTTTATTTGTGAAAAGACTGTAAAGATCTACTCATGTTATATCACTCCTACAGCTGAGAGGTTGAAGACTCCATACACGCACAAAAAGATGAAAATAGATGAAAACAGAGGCCACTTCAACCACTTTTACTGCTAAATGAGCATGTGTGGAAATGTCAGAGAGACTGCATTTTTATACTCTGGTTCAATCTACTCTTTTCCTGCTCAGCCATGAACTTTAGTTTTTCAACTGTGAGACAAATTCTGGTTTTATATTGTGGCATTTATTCCAATAAATGAGAAGGCCAGTTGTAGCTGAGATACACTTTTGCCAAAAAGTCGAGTAAAAAGATGGGATATCAGTCGTCTGTGAACTTCATATTTAAAGTTAGAGGAGTCATTTGCAGAGTCTTTGGCTAAATCCCTTAAGCCTTCAAGTTTCATCCTGGCTTTTCCCACTTATGCCATTCACTTGCATCTTAGTCCTTACTACCAAAGATGGAGGAAGGCACCTGAAAATCAAAGAGGAGGTGTCTACAGGGTGTCGTGCCGCATCATTTTTTTTCATATGACCTGATGACTTGATTCAAAACATGGGAACAACCTTATGCAGACTGTGTTGTCTTTTAAGTACAACACATAAACACTGAAGCTTGTCCTCGGTTTTTCCTCCATTCTTTGTTGATTCTCGCAAAGTTATTAGAAAGTGGAGGAAACTTGAAGCTGTTTTTCCTCCTGAAGATGTGGGCACCCGTTTTGAAGTTTCTGAGACGACAATGTGGCTGTTTCTACTCCTTTGTATACAGAGGCCACAAATACTTCAATGAAAGCTTGAAATCACAGCTCTAAGTAAAAGGGAACCTGATATGATATTGATATTGATCCGATATCTGCAAATAAAATGAATATCTGATATCAGCACTCCAATACAAGCAGTCCACTCCAGACTCCACTCCAGCACCTCTATCTCGCAGCGCCTGGATCCAGCATGTAGAGCCCACGTAATCACAACAACAGTGTGTACTAAGATACTAACAAAGTAGCAAGGAGTAGGAGTGATGTCGTCCGTGTGGCAGTATTTTTCGTTAGGTCCGAAAAAAGTCGTTGCAGCTGAGTGCAAAACTTGCCATGCACAAGTTTGTGCCAATAACAGATCAATATCGTTATTGGCCAGTACTGAAGGCTACAATATCGGCATTGTATCGAAAGTAAAAAAGTTGTATCAGGACACCCCTACTTAGTTATACTTTAGGCGATATTAGTAAAGCTGATGTACGCTAACATGGAATCCAACTGTGTGCTAATGGCTAGCTACAGATATTCTATGTCTTTCAATGGGAACAAACGTGTGTAAAAAGTAACACCCACAAGATGTCTTTAATGTTAAATATATTTATTCATTTATCTATGTTAATGATTAGTTTCCAGTTTCCCTTCTTTCTTTTTAATCTTTGGATACCAATTAGCGTGGTGGGTCTGTAAGGGTTGCAGATTGGAGAAAGATGCAGTTGTTGTTATTGTTGTTGTGTTAAATATTGTAGTAACAGTCATGCTAATAAAGCTCATTGAAATTGAAAATGACAGATAAGACAGTGATTTCCAATTTTGTTTTCAGTTGAGGTTTTTGGGTATGTAGAGTCACATCATCAGCATACAAGATGAACATGATCTCACAAATATCTGCATAATTAATAAAGCAGATAGGCCTTAATTACACAATCTGATGGGTTTTTTTTAGTTGTAGATGGTTTTATAGCCTTGTGAGAAGCTACAATCCCCAAAGGCCTTGTTTGACCCAAACACACTGGGATATACACTCACTCTATTGAATGTGGTTTTGTCCACTTCACCTGTAGAAATTGAAAACCTTGCACTGTTCTGTACCTTCGAATATTGTTGAGACTGTTGTGGAAATACTGGTGAGAAGGTCAACAAGTCAAGGACCCACAAACTATTTTGTTTGGAATGTCGTACTTTCAAAAGGAAGAATTCCACCATAGATGCATCCTTCTACAAAGATAGTGACTAAAAGAAAAGGTAGATCAATATCTTTTACGTTCATATCAATCTGTACTTTTCCTCTTTGTATTGTGTTTACACCCCAGGATGTAGTTATGTTGTGGATGTCATGTGAACTGCTGGATTGATTTGTTTGTCTCCGTGCAGTAAAGTATTTCACTTCTCTGCGCCAGATGGTGACTTCACATTGTCCACTGCCAATGTGCCACTGTGGGTTTGACACTTTATTCACCAGAGGTTAACGACGTTGAAGGAGAGCCGTATTGGTTTCCAGCTTAACAGGAGTGCAATCTGGATTGGTATTTAAAAGATAATAGTCAGGCAAAAACCAATTAGCTCCGCGCTCTGGAGCTGTCCACCGCTCACAGCTGTTGTCAGAGCAATTACAGGGTCACTCCTGTCGCCAGGTACGCGCACATTTCTTGAGATCAACAAGCTAATTTTGCCTCAAAACTAATTATGGAGATGTTTTGTCAGTGTGCAGGTGGATGTGAGAGAAAGTTTGTGTTTTGATTGCTCAGATTTCTCATTTATCTCTTACAATAGAAATGTAATACCCATAGCCAGACGTTTTCTGAAACTGAAAGGCTGTTGGAAAAGGTCAAGCCCATTTTTAAATCGTGCAATACCTCCAAGTATTTCTTTTCCACTGTGTCTCTCCAGCTCTTGTCATTTAAGCAAATGTTAACATCAACTTTATCTTCAACTCAGTTAGTGTCTATAAGAAATATATTCATTGGGATGTGAATGCCAGACTGAGGATTGTTATAGAAACAGAAATAACAAATAGACGAAGATAAACAAGGGGAATGAGAAATTAAGTGTTGGTCAGATGCTGCTATACGGCAGAAAGAAAAGCAAAGTGTTACAAATCGAACAACTAAGGACATAAAATGATTGAAATATTTGGAAACGTCAACTATAAATGTAAAGGTCCTGATCCTGTAGGAGGCAAAGCTTGCTATGGTCGATCTAGACTAATTTTCATTTAAATATTTAGTTTTTTAGCATCTATCACCGGTGAGTGCGTTACATATTTATAAAAATAATATATTTAATGTTTTAAAGTTACTGTTAGAACGTAGCGCTAGAACGGAGTTGCACCATCACTGTTCCTTTGAATTAGGCTTAGGCTAAACCTCCCGTTTTGGCATGGCGTTGGTAAGCGTCCAAAGTTATGAGCTAAAAGTCCTGACATAGTCATCATTGATACGTTTTTATTACAGAGTATACTTTTCTTTGTGCTCTTATACCACTCTCTTGGTCTTTCTTATGATTTTAAAAAGTTTGCAACAAGTAAAAGTTGTCGCAAAACTCCTAATCTGAAATATGTGAACTACAGTTAAGAGTTTATCGACTGTATTTTGTTTTGAAATTGACCCAGTGATAGATGTCTTTCCTATGTGGCACATGCTGGATGTAGGGTCCGTTGAAGGTGGACTCAGCCCACTCTCAGTGGGTGTGAATCAGTTTCTAAGTTCCAATCATTTTACTATACTAATATATACACAAGAAGATACTTCACGCAGTATCAAAGCTCTTCTGGCTTCTGGTTCGAAGTGGATTTAATGTTCTTGTTATTGGTGGAAAATTAGATTATATTCAACTCAAACACGAGGATTTCATTTAGGAAAAAACACAAAACATATGGAGTTCATCAAAACTTATAATTGGCTGTTTTTCATTGAAATCTTACTTCAAGTGATGGACTCGAGGTACCTTAATCAATTCGTTCAGCTTTGATTGGATCCAGTTTCGAGCCGCCGTGCCCCTGCAGACTAGTTTCTGAGACTTCACCTTGAAGCCCTTTTCTCTGTCTCAGTGATGTCAACTTTAGGACCTGCCAGACAGAACACAAAGTGAACTTCCTGCGTTTTAGACAGTCTGCTGGACAGTCCATCATTAGCGGCAGACAGCTTAATTAAAGGAATAAGATCTCTGGAATGCAGCTTGACATTCTAACTGCTCTTAATCGCGTCTTCTTTAGCGGCGTGATTAAAAGAGGAACTGAGGTTATTACCAGGTCATTATAAAGGATAAAACGAAAGCTGAGTGACTCCTCGGCTCACATATTTTACTGCTTCTTCAATATATTCTGTCTTATTGTGGGTGGACTACAAAGCATCCTGCCATGTTCAGATTTTTTCCTTTCCTTTTTAACGATTCCACTTCAATCTGCCATAACGAGGTACAGAGATGCCTGAAAATAGGTTTCAAGTATTCCCTTTTCTCTGACATTTTTACAGGTTGTTCCATCTCCACTGTGCTGCTTCCTCCTGTTTTTATAGCTCATCCACCTCCACACAATAAATAAATACGGACACACACACAGGTACACACAAATACATGGAGACTGAAGAGGAGAAACAAATAGGAGGTTGAAATTAAAGGGATATTACAGCATTTTTTTAGAGGGGGTTTATAATGGGGTGTTCATACCAAGTGTAAGTAAGATCATTCTCTCAAATGAATTACATGTAAGTCAACACGAAGATGGGATTAGACACTCGTACTACTCTGGCGGTGTGAATGACGTGAATTGGGCGACATGAATTGAGCGAGTTATTTGTGCAAATCGAGCGAACGTGAATTCGCAAGAGTTAAAAATATCTCAATTTGAGCAGGTAATCGTGTTGAGATTATCAATCATAGTAGACAGATGGACAGGCACTGTAATCGGTGTCATGGAGGGATGTCCTGGCACCGACCCTCACCAACAGGTCGTCAAATTGGGTTCGGGTAACCCAAAAATACCACTGGAAACGGCCGTCATCTGGGCGCAGCTATTGAAGGTGGCTCAGACCTGGCGACCCCTACATTTCCGATGATTGTGGGCTTTCCACGATAAAAGCAAAGCAGCAATCTCCTGAACGTGGTTCACTGCTACCATGCCTGATGGAGACTCTCCCCCTCTTTCGTATCCACGGCTGTTTTAATAAAAACATGAATAAAAAGGAGCTCGCCTGGAGAAGGTCGGATTATCTGGTAAGCTGTGAAAACCCGTTTTTAACCACTTGATCCCTGCTGGTTGATTCGGCAAGGATCACTGCATAAGCGGCTATCGAAGGGTTTTTAGCACTCTGAGGATGTGCAGATCATTTGCGCGAATGAAGCGAGTCATTCGCGTAAATGACGCGAGTAAATACTTTTCATTTATGCATCTAGATGTGTATGAATTAAGCGAGTAGATGATTTTACTCGCGCTTGGTGTGAACTCCCCATAATGGTTACGTCAGTGAGTACATGAGGATGCCAGTTGCTTCTGCCCCATGACGGAGAAGCTGCAAGCTAGGCTACAGCTTTCTGCAGAGAGGGCGTAAATTAGCTGCTTTAGGAAAACCCAACCTAAGCACTGTTCTTGGAGAAACTTCAGCTCTTCACTCTGACATCAGAGACGGTTTGTTTTTGCAGTACATGCAGACGCTACATGAGCTCTCTTCCACATGTTGCGCGATTAGCTAATCGCCTCTATGATGTAAGAGTCGCGAATTATGACTTTTTGTATAATGTTAAGCAATAAATCCTTCAGATCGCCCGGCAGTATCCTGTTAAGTCAAACATGACAATGGGAGTCAAACACTTACTGAAAGGATGCTCTTTAATTTAGATTTTTTGATTTAAAAACTAAATTATAAAGAAAGTCAGTAACAAACAGCAGCGTTCAGGATGGCGAATGATGCAGCCAACAGCCTCAAGTGAACTCAGAGTCGGCGTCAGGATAAACCAGATAGGGGGCAATAAGGCAAACACGGCGGGGCACAGACTACCTTTCATGAGTTCAGCTCTGATATACATTCTCAGTATGAGTTTGCCACTGACCGTGACCCTGACCGTTTATTTCAAAACATGTCGTAAAGTTAATTTTTCACACAGATGAGGGACTCTGACACCGACACCCTTCAGATCTCTCTCTCCTTCTCTTTTTTCTCTCCTTCCTTTCTCACACCCACATGCTCACATTCGCCCACTTTACGTGCACATTATATCATCGTTTTAAGAAACATTTTTGGACATTTTCAATAACCATGTAGCCCCAAAAAATACTGTCTTTTGTGGAGTGTTGTGTTTCTCTGATAGAAAAGTATGTTTGAGGCTATTTTAATCCTTTACATACAATGTAGTCTCATTTAATTCTCAACTATATTTTCTTTAAAAGGATTAGTGTTCATCGGAGGCACATACCCAAAAAACTTTCTCTACTTTTTAACTCCTCCGTCATATCCCCTCCATTCTGTGCATATCTTGTCACATTTTTCGCATGCATACCTCGCAGATGTACGCACACCCACGCACACGCGCCTGGGCCAGCTGGCCATTAACAGTAGCAGGACTGTCCGTAATGATTTCACCTGTCAAGTGTGATCCCGCCACGCAAAGCTGCACACAGCAGAGCGCGATGGCCACCGGGAGTTTCAAGTCAGCTCTGACAAATGGCCAAGGCTGGCAGTGGATCAGCAGAGTTTGAGGGCTGTCTGACTTATCACTCAACCAGCAGACGCTATTTCAGCCACAGGGTTCGTCTGCTGTACTCTCTCTCTCTCTCTTTGTGTGTCTTCCCACTCTCTCCTCACACTGTATTCCCTCTCTGTCAGCTTGTTTCTCTTTCTTTTTATGACTTGTAATTCCAATCTGAAGTCGAGGATGCTTTATCGGCAGCAGCCTTTAAACATTAACCGCCGAAAGATGTCAAATTTTAATAAATGTACCAAGAGAAGGATGACTGAACATGCTTCCTTCTTTTTTTTTTCTCCCAGTTTCATGCACTTTTGCACATTTACATTTGCAGCAGCTCGAGCGTAACCGTCTCATGAGTCCTCTTTTTTTTTTCTGGAACCTGAACCGATCCTGTCAAGACCCTCTCCTGTCATAAAACTCACTTTTGATTCGTTTTCTTTTTCTAATACAGACGTCAGGATCGGGTCATATTCAGCACATTTCTTGACTGATTAAATTTCACGGCTCTGCACTGTATGTAACTTTATTATAAGAAAGGATGTTTTATGTTCGGCTGTATGCTGTGTCTCCATGACTGAAGCCATGGCTGGAGGCTGTTGGCCACTTTCCACTTTATTCCGCAGTCTGGGGAATCATACGACTTTAGGTGCTCCTGTGTGTGCACTTTTTATTAAACTAGCTGTGGAAAGGAAAAAAAAAAACATCTCACACACTCACTTTTTTGAAGCTACTCTGGTGACTCGTATTTTGGGATACTGAAATCCAGGGAAATCTTTATTTATTTACTTATTTTGGTGAGAGTTAAGAGAACTTCTGACCTTTAAAACATAAATAAAAAAAAGTTCTCTGCTAAGTTTTATGATGGCTCGGTCCTGGTGTGTCTTTTTTATTTAATGAAACCAGTCTCACTCTGTTTTAGGGATGTGCAGTATGCTTTTTGAGCCAGCATTGATAATGATAATACTCTGCACCTGTGGCTGAAACTGATAAATTATTGATACAGAGATTTTTTATTTTTTTTTACTTTATTTTTTGTCCCCGATGGTATGAAAGGCTAAGGTTTAATAAGTACACACATATTAATATTAAATGTTTTCTAGGGTTGCACAGTCTCAGAAAAATAGTTATATTGCAATATTTTTTCCTTCCTGCCATATCGAATAATTAAAACAAATACAGGAAACATTAAAACATGTCAAAATACTTTTTTTCATTTGGATCTTTGGGTGTATTTTTCTGTTTTTAATCAAATCCCCCGACTTTTGACACTCTGTTCAGACCAGGTGAAGAGAGGCATGTTTTCCTCCAATCATTTAAAAGTATGCAAACAACACAGCTTTATTTACTCATCAGTGCAGTTTGTGGAGTATTTAACCTTTTGCATGTGCTTTATGAATTGTAAAATGTCTTTTGGGCTTATTTGGACTGTGCATTTATTCACTTAGTCTTGGCTGAGGCTCCTTTGGCACAAGTCATGGATGGGATCAGTCGGTCTTATTTAAGTCCAGGTTGTTTTGATATCTTCTTCAGCCTGTCATTATTGTTGCTCTTGAGGCTCTCATCTTTCTCTTGATGATTCCCCAAAGGTCCTCTATGGGGTCCAGTTGGCTGGACAATCAAGCACAGTAATAACATGGTCAGCAAACCAGCTTCCGATAGTTCTGGCGTTGTGGGCAGGTACCAGTGTCTTCATAAAGCTGCTCAGCAGATGGAAGCATGCAGGTCTTTGTAATCTACTCCCCTGCATTCACTCTGGACTTGTGGACTGTGGAAACTTCATACTGGACTTTAAGCACCCTTGATTTTGTGCCGATCTTCTTCCAGACTCTGGGACCTTGATTTCTAAATATGATGCTCAATGGGCTCTATGCACAGCTCCACTAATCTCTGAACTTAAGGCAGCTCCTTTATTTCCCGTCTTACATTATTGGACAAACTTATTAATCCAGGTGTGACTGATCGTTGTAACTAGTCAGACACACCTGGATTAATCAATTTGTCCAATAATGTAAGACAGGAAATAAAGGAACAGGACATAGGATCGGTGCACAGAGCCCATTGACCTTAATCTGGAAACAAGACTTTGGACGGCTGAGCTACAGTCAAGTTCTTTGTCCACTTAGCTCAGTTGAGACTATGATGACATCTCTGGTTCAGGACTGTCCTCAGACGTGGAAGTGTCCATAGTCATGCTCTGCATTCTTCCCCATGATTGTGGTTGTGTGTAGTGGACCAGAGTAAGAGAATAAAGGCTCGGTAAACCTGCACAGGTGTTCAAACTTAATCAGCTGATTCGAGTTCTTTTAAGGACGTCACTGACAAGAAACTGGACTTTTTATCATGATATGTTCTGTTGATTTAGTTTCTCCCTGGTTTTGTTATTTGAGTGAATTTTCTTTGTGGTTTTTCTTATAGTGCGTCTGTTCGCTGATGTTCCTGTAGTCCAGCCCTGTGAGTTTTCAGTTTGTGTTTGACCGTTTTCCACATGTTCTCAGTGTCTCTAGATCAGTTTTTAGTGTTTCCTGTTTTATGTTGTAGGAGTTGATTCCTTGTGTTTCTAGTCTGGTTTTACTTCCCCAGTTTTCCCTCCTTCGTTAATCACTAACGAGTTTCACCTGTGTCTCGTTTCCTAGTGTCTATATAGTCTTTGTCTTCCCCTCTGTCCTTGTTGGTTTATTGTATGTTGATGTGTATGCTTGTGTCCCCTGTTGTTCCCCCTTGATTTTTTTGTGGATTTTTCTCTTTTGTTGCTTTTTTTCATTTAGTTCTTTTAATTAAATCATTTTTTGATCAGCATGTGGGTCTTTTTCTTTGTTTAACCCTGCATGTCGTGACACTTTAAAAATATATTCTAATGTTTGGAGACTGTAAACTTTTTGATTTTCATGAGTTGTAAGTCATATTCATCCAGATTGAACAAAAAATGTTGAAATGTGTAAGTTTTACTTTTTGGATTAATTTATGGGGGAAAAATGAACTTTTTTTTTTCGGACATTGATGTTTTTCGAGCTGCATCTGTAACTGAAAAGCTTCTTCACACCAGTCAAGTCGGTCTGCATGTGACCGTCTCTAAGAGGTTGTAAATTTTCTCTGCCGCCATGTTTGCACTAAAGCCACTTTGCACTCTGATGCAGAAGTCTGTTTTTATGAATTTTGAGTGACTGGCATCCTGTAATAAAAACAAACAAAAAGCAGGAGCCGTGCTTATAGGAGAGAGAGCTTTGCTGACACACTTGGAAAGTCTAAGAACAACATGGGTAAAATGAAATAAACACTGCGTCATAGACAAGTTTATCTAGTGCAGGGTTCAGCTTTGAGAAAAAGCAATATGTTCTCAGCCTGTTGTAGAAGCAGTGTGTTTTCTCTCTGCGGTAGAAGATGTTTGCTCTGCTGTCTATTCTCTGTCCTTTTTGTTCTTTTTCTCTCTCGCAGGCTGCGTCTTTGTCACGCTCGGTCTGCATCACTCTGCGGCTGTTGTGAATTTTTCATCACAATACTTGCGTGGCTTTTCTTATGTACAAACAGGAGAGAAATTGCAGGCCTCTTTGCATGATGGTTATTCATGGAGAGCCTGGTGATTTTCTATTGTGCTGGATGTAATAAAAGTGTACAAGGTTGTGTAAAGAAAGTTGTGCGTAAAAAGACACGAATCCTTCAGCGAGCCGAGGAAACTGAAAAACTTAGAAAATCCTACATTCATAATACCCTGGTGTAGTAAATAATTAAAAGTTTAGTGTAGGGATCCCCGGATGCATTTTTAACAAGCAGATTGTATGTT
Organism: Xyrichtys novacula; assembly: GCA_962446985.1. Taxonomy (NCBI): domain Eukaryota; kingdom Metazoa; phylum Chordata; class Actinopteri; order Labriformes; family Labridae; genus Xyrichtys; species Xyrichtys novacula. The sequence goes on from OY660870.1 coordinate 35,155,078, forward strand.
AGCATTGTGACCTGTGGAGGAGATATTGATTATGTGCAATGAAATAGATTCACAAACTCGAATGTGGAGACTTCATTTCTCAAATGTAGCTCTAGGTCGTCTGTGTCAAGCGTGTATGAGCCATATTTAGGTGTCTTGTTGCCATAACAAAAGAAAACCAAAGTGCACAAGTGGACTTACATAATGACTCGTCATGATAGTCCAAGGAATGAAAAAGCAGCTTCATCTGTTTCATCTGAACTTCACATGGCTGTAATGACTCGCCACATTAACATGAAGCAACATTAAAATTATGCAGTCTTTAGGTGCTTTTAGTGTTCGTATAATAAATGAATTTCATGCCCAGCAGACGAATGAATCACACCAAAGAGGGTGAACCTTGATGACAGTGAAGGGCTATGACCCGTTGCCTTGGTTACACAGATGCAGTTCCCACCTTTGGCTTGCATGTTGGTCCACTTTGCTTTCACACCTCATACGAACTACACCAGGGTTCACATGTTTGTCCACACCAGAGTGCAAATAAGCTTTCAAAGTGAGCTGTACTATCCACGGAAACAGACCTGTGTTTGTTCAAAGTGGACCAAACAGCTCTGATGCGAATTTCTCGTAGTTTGACTCACAGACTTGAGGTCAATACACACAGGAGCGCATTTGCGAAGCAAATAATTAGCTTTTTAAAAAATCCTTATAAAGTCAATGCAAGCTTCCGCACCGGCTACGAACTTCCACATGGCGAGTAGTTTTTTCGCCCCGTAGTTGAACTGCTATATAAATCTATAGCCAAATGTAAATCTTACTTCAGACATGTGGCAAGCCGTTGCTCTGGATCAGTCGTCTCTCTGTTATTTATCCTCTCTTTCTGCAAACGTGGAGTCAGCTGATGGAGCAGTTCTTGAAATTGTCCGAGGGTCATTCTGAAGTATTGTCGGAATTTCTCAGGATACACTTTGAGCTCCTGGATCATTTTGTGGAAGTCAGTAATGGATATACCCAGACACTACAATTCTTCTTTTTGTTTTTATTATTTAATCGACTTAGAACCATGACCAGGTCATCACCACTTGAGGATGTAGTCACCATTATTTCTCCCTCTTCTCCTTTCCCATTGTTCATATTTTTATGTGAATATGTGAATTTTATTTGCGTTCCACCAGGTATGTAAAGGGAAAGGGCATAAGCCAAATATTTCGCATTTTTGCGTTGCATTTTTCACGTCGCGTTGACAATTTGCTGATGTGTAATGACCTTTAGAGAGGGACTGGTTTTGTCTTACATGTAAACGAGTTAGCCTCTTTCTAGCTTGTTTATCGGTTGTTTTGGTGACGATAAACACCAAACATATTGCCACCTTGTGTAGCACAGGCTGACGTTCTTTTGACAGTAAAACAGATCTGTCTTGGTTTTGAATGAGCTCTCACCACAGCTGTGCATGTAAACACACATGTTCTGACTCTTACTTTGTATAAGGTTTCTTATCTGTTCATGCCCCTAAACCACCTACGCACTAAGTTGTTGGCTCTCTGAGATCTGGTTCTCATTTACGGGGTCATGTGTGACTGAGCTCAGGCCTTTTTCCCGGGGTGCATTAAGCTAATGACAGTAAAAACACTTGAGCTTACCCAATTACTTTACTTAATGTATGCATCATATTCATCCCTAAGGGTGTGTTAGAGTTCAAATCCAGCTGACCTGCATGTTGGAGGAATCACACACGGACAAAGGGCGGAGATACACCCCACTCAGAAGTCTACAATCAGGAAATAGAGTGGTAACCCTCTTGATGTGGGGCAACGACCCACTGAGCCACCGTGCCGCCCATCAATAAGTCATTACCTCATTAATTTTGAGTCATTCTCATTTTAATCATTAACACAAACAAATGAGTTCATTTCCAAGAGGATTAGCAGCCTGGACCCACTTCTGGGTCAGGAGTGGCAGGAAATCTTGGAGCTTGCCTGATTCACTCTGACTGCTGAGAAAAACAAGCGGAGGATCGGATTTATTCAGCACAAACGGAGCTAAAGCTTTTAGAGTTTCTGGCAAGAGCGGGGAAAACAGGTGGAAGGAAAAAGTCATCGGCAGTATGTTTATCCCTTCAGTAAAAGCAGAAAGCAAACAAAGCTACAGTGTGATGGGAGATGCCTAGAGGAAGTGAAGAAAACTCTGTAACAGGAGCTGACAGGAAAGTTTGATTTTGTCATATGACTTTTTTTTATGACCATAAATGCTTCTGGAACAAAATTAAATCTACTCGAGGAAGGTGCCTTCTTTGTCTTCCTGTTGGAGTCCCTTCACGGTCACAGGTACAGCGCCTGGGTCCATCAAATTTGACAGTTCTGTTTGGTTTGTCCAGGGTTATGAGAGGGCTCTATTTGTGGACATGATCGGTCATGAGGGGTGGCTCTTGGAGACCAGAACTGACTGTCAAGCCTCTCCAAGGTGCCGTGGGCTGAACTCAACTGGCTCTGGCTGCCCATCTATCCCCATCTATCTTCATGCTTGGGTGTTGGAGGACATCAGGGTCATGTGAAAGGTTGTGGATTGTTGTTGGGGCATAAAGTTGGAGTGGTGGTGTAACGGGAGGGGTTTCTTGCCCATAGTCAGTGACATTTGGCCTTTGCTTAAATACTACAGTAATTGATTGGTTGGTTTTTCAAAGGGCGAATATGAGGCTCATCAGATCTTCTGTAGCACAATCAGGAAGTCATTTGCATGAGTGCAACATTTTGCAGAACATTTGTAGTTTCCAGAGGAGGAAGTTTGATGTCATTGGTGGTTTTTTGACATTTCCTGCGTAGCTACTTAAAGGTTAATCACAGCTGGTTTGATACATAACAAGCATAACGTTAACTGGATCGGTTGAACTTGAAATTCCTACTCAAGTTTGTGCTGATGTTAGCGCCCCCTGTGCACAAAACAGCAGTCTGCCTGCAAATGCCATATTTTCAGATCCCCCAAAACTCCCAGGACAGTCCAGCTGTAGACCTCCACTGAGAGGACCCGGCCCCACTGAGCGGACTGAAAGGTGTTTGAACCCTTTCAAAATAAAAGCAAATATACTGGGAGTACTTTTTTTTTTTTTTTTTTTTTCGCATCCAAAGTTGATTCGAAGCCTTTAAATTAAAAGCAAATATACTGGGAAAAGGGTTCCTTTCTTTTAACGTCCGAAGTTAATTTAAAGCCTTTCAAAATAAAAGCAAATATACCAGGAGTACGTTATTATTATTATTATTATTATTATTTTATTTTTTTTATTTTTTTATGTCCAAAGTTGATTCGAAGCCTTTAAATTAAAAGCAAATATACTGGGAGTACCTTTTTTTAAACATCAGAAATTGATTCAAAGCCTTTCAAAATAAAAGCAAATATACTGAGAGTACACTTTTTTCTGTACGTCCAAAGTTGATTCAAAACCTTTCAAATTAAAAGCGATTTCATCAGGAAGTACGTATTTTTTGTTCTTGTGTATCCATGTGTTCAACAAAGACAAAATACAAAATGGGATGAGCATTTCAAACAAACTGAAGCACGTGAGAAAAACATCACCTCGGGTCCTCTCAGTGAAGGTCTGCAGCCACACCCCTCTCAAAACTCCTTCCAATCATCTCTGCCATGCACAATGTCAATGTAATTCAGCAATTCATAGACTCAGCTGACACCAACCCTCCTACTAGCAGAGTAAGACATCAACAGTCTTAAAGCATCTTGTGCTTGAATTACACCATTATAAACCTATTTATATTTATTGCTTTCCGACCTAATTTTCAAATGTTTAAGCATTTCTATTGCAAGAATGTCAGCATGTCTGCCTTTGGCTCCAAGCCCAGGAGTAAGAGTCAGATCAATATGCTTACAACTCTGTAGATGCTTCTTAATCTTTTAATGTCTGATAATGCTCCAAGGTAGCGGGGACACTGGGGAAACAACCTTTCACTAATATCCTATTTTTGTCCCCAACTCATTTAAAAGCAGCGGTTTCATATCCTAACTTCATTTTCTCTGGTTTTGGATCTGTTAGCTGTGAAGTTGCCAAATACCCGACTCACAAAAGTCCTGCTGAAATAAGGTTCAGGGATGACTTTCAAGTATGTTCACAACAATTAGGAGGAGTTAATCATCATCAGACGATAAAGGACTAAAGATATTCAACTAATTCATTTTACTATTCAATTAAATCTAGTATTTTTTTCATTTAAAAGAGGTTAAGTTCGAGGAAACATAATATTTCTCCCGTTCCAAGAGTTTCGAAGAGTCCCAGTAATTGGAGCCGTGTGTCTGTATCAGCTTTGCACATCTGGACTCGTCCGTTTCTCTTTTTGTCCTCTGTAAAAATGGATTCACTCCAGAGATGGTCTGAGGCAGTCTGCTGTCGATAGCAAATCTAAAACCCTTTATAAGGACATGGAAAGATTAAAACCAAAGCGCTGTGACCGCTGTGGTCTTAATGAGAGAGACAACAGAATCCAAGGTCGCAGAAGATCAGATGGAGAGTCAGTCAGAGCTGGATCGGCTCTGATAGGTGAACCCGAAGAGCTGACAGCTGTCAGGATCAAAGCGGCGCGAAGCAAACGGAGCATGAAGCTTCATCAGGTCAGTGCACTAAAGAGTGGAAGAAAGAAGTCCGGGCTTAACCGGAAAATCAAGAGAGTTAGCATAAAAGAATCTGAGAGACAGGGGTTTGAATGCATTTTAGCAAGGTTCTCATTTTTCAGCCGCTTGATTTAGACTTTATCTGCATCTACATGATGTCAGAATAAAATCATAATTCTATAACCAAGAAAATACACAAGCTTGATTTAATACAGTCTTTTTAATCCAAATCTTAGTTCAAGAGCCTGTGCGGTTTAGGGTGAGCAATATGTCTGAGGATCTTTCGACTCATGATGTAGCTGTGTTATATTACACTGTCACAAAATGAGAATGAATGCATGTTCAGTTGCCATTATCCTCTCTAACGAGCTTACGATGGAAACTTGGGGTTTCTGCTGGGCCTAAAAAGTTTTTAAAAAATCTAAAATCCAATAATAGGCCTTAGGGTTAGAGTTAGGGTAAGGTTTAACCCTAACTCTAACCCTAAAACTCTCTTAAAACCTCATAAAATCGCTTAAATACAAATTTGAAAGGTCTTAAAAAATATATTGATGTTACTTAGAAATAAAGATTGATTTAAGTTAGTTTAAAATGTTCCGATTTCCCTTCATGTACTTTTTTGCCAACATGGGAAAAAAATCATTTAGGTCTTAAAAAAAAGTCTTAAAAAGTCTTAAATTCGACTCGTTAAAACTTGCAGAAACCCTTGAAACAGAACCGCTGAAGTTGGTGTCACAATATCCATGTCATGACAGGATTTGATACCGGTGGTGGTACTGGGACAAATACACCACCCACCCTTTTGTTGTCCCTTAATAACGACCTTAAATTTACGTACATAAAGTTGAGGAATAACTTTCTATATCAGGACCGTCCAAGGAAGGATGAAAGAGACTGATCCCAGTTTGAAATTTGAAGTTTGTCGAGCAAAATCATGAGGATAAATCTTCACCAACAATCTTTTTTTAAATATTTTCCTTACTGCATATCGAATCCATCACCTAAAGACACACCCAGCTTCCCAGACCATCTTGAGTCAAACAAAACTTGACATTTAGACCCAAAATGGCTTATGTTGAAATAAATAAAGAGATATTTCAGGTGAACTACTGCATTTGTCCCAACTGCATCTCTTATCATTAGCACAGATGTGTGAAGGTTGTATTTGGCAGAGGAGATCAAATGGTTCCTAAACTGCTGGAGGGGCCCAAGACCTAAAGTTTGACCTCCAAGGTCTCAGCAGGATCTTCCACCTGGAGGCATGAAGACTGATAGAAAAGAAAAGTCTGAATAATTCATATGTGAAAATACAGCTTTTCCACCACATTGACTATCAGTAACGGCATGAAAGTAAGTTTTTTTTAGTGACTAAAGCCAGAATAAAATGTTTAGACTAAACTGCGAAGGGCAAAAATCATAAAATGTGTCTAAAGCCACTTGGCGCCCTCGTCTGAGGACCAACACTAAATCTTGACTAGCTGCCAAAATTAACACTGAGGTTTATAGGATACTTATTTGCCGAACCTGTTTGTGTCAGGAAGTGTTAAAAGATGGTGTCAAGTGTTTAAGTGCGAAATAAATGATCCAGCCTGGATGTCTTTTGATCGGGACCCTGCTCCTCAGACTCAGCAGCCTCTCCGCCTGGAGGAAGGAATGAAGGTGTGGGCGACGGGGAGTGAACACCAGGCTGCAAACGTTGTAACTCTCCAACAAACACTTCATTCAGAGCTCTTAAATCTTTGTTTTAGGCGAGTCGTTTCAACAACAACAAGCTCAACAGATGTTTTCTTTGTATACAGATTTCACAAGGGGACAAAACAACACTTCTCCATATGGTAAACATGATGTGAAAAGCTCTTAAACTCAGGCAGAGTCTGCTGCTGCTACAACGACAGCGACGGCGGCGTGCTTTTAACTCTCTATCATTCATCTCTCCCATTTCTATGCATCTCATCCTTCCTTCTTTTTTTAGCCTCTTCTTCCCACCTGAGCTGAAAACTTTATCTGTGCTCTGAAACGACAAAGAGATGAGTAACGCCAGTGAAGCACAAACACCTGAGATTGACACCTGTCAAAATAACCGTTAAAGATCTAAAATAATCGAACAGATGTTTTGGTAACACTTTACAATAACTATAACTTATAAATGGTAAATAGACCATTTATAAATGGTAAGCAGATAGTTTATTAATGTTTAATCATCATTTATAAATAACATAAATACCATTAATTGTAAATTTTGCAATTTTACTTATTACAATTTTAATTATTACAAACATCAGTTGCAACTTTACAATAACCATCTAAGTAATATTTATAGTTTAAAAACAAATATTAACCATTTACAAAGTGCTAATGACACACATTTTAATCTGGATGTTTTACAACCAACATTGAAACCCTATATAAACCTCTCATAAATAGTCAATTAATAATTAATGAATATTATTAATCATCGTTTTATTGCATGTTAATGGTAAAGTAACTGTTAACTTACCTTAATAAACTATTTATTAAAAACTAATAAACTATCTATTTGCCTTTTATAATTGCTCTTTATGCTGTTTTTAAATGATGATTAAACATTAATAGACTATCTATTTAAAATTTATATATTATGGTTATTGTAAAGTGTTACCGTTTATTTTTTCTTGTTTTTTTTTTCAATTTGTTGTGTTTTGTTAAAGATGCAGTCACCATTAAAAAAAAAATCAGAACCTGCAGTTCCATAAATGACCACTTGAGGCAGCTTCCAAATAGAAGAAACAATTCAGTTTTAGTCTGAGTGATTGTAGAAAATCGTGGCAGATATACGTCATGTTTTTGTCTTCGCATTCTGTTGCATTACTTGAGATTTAATCTGTTTGAGTTAGACTTTTCATTTTAGTCAATATTTCAGGAAAACCTTTTAAGATGGTTTTAAGATGCCTCTCCTGGTTGTAAACATTTAAGAGCGAAGAAAGAAAACATTTAAATTTTACCATCTTCTTGGCTGAGAATGAATTTCTAGCTTATACTTATTCATTCTCGTATTGAAAAATTCCCTCACAATCCCCCTAAAAGTGCAATAAGTCACATTTTAATGACATTCCTGTTTGCTCTCTTTTATGAGCATTAGATTTAGAGTTTACATCCATGACATCCAATCACAGATCATTGTTACTGACCTTTAAGTCGTGGCGGGCGCTTCCTTTTGACTCGTAGATTTTCTTCCCTCTCATGTTGTGTCTGGGAATAACACACTCAGTTTCATCCTTTAAAAAAGTGTCAACAACTTATCTCAGCTGCACCTTTATTACCCCTGAAACCCCACAGGATAAGTGTGCACTGCTCTCCATCAATGCCGTGCACTTTGCAGCTGATACGTCAGTCAGTTTCCACCAAGACCGCCACGGCGCATCTCTGGCGCTAAAGATACATGGAAGTCTATTTTCCATGGAGCCCACGCACACTGTGCATCAAACTGTGTGGAGAGAATTGTCCTCGAGGATGTCAACAACATGAAATTCCACTATATGCAGACTTTTGCTCCAAATGTGCCTGAAGCATCCTGTAGATTTTAGGAGTAGACGACTAAAATGCCTGAAGGTAGTGAGAGTTTGCAGTTGCGCACTTGTTGCACTTGAATGATTGGTTTAAAAACAGCTATTCAACTTCATAAGAGACAATCCAGTCCAGCTCTGTGGTTATTAAATCCATCTGGCAGTGTATTCAATCTCTAACGCTTGTAGGCTGCATATCTCTAATTACAAATGAGCCCTTAAAATATATCATAATTGGCGAGCGGTTTGATAGCACTTGGATTGGACATACTTTCCAAGCTTTATAGTAATTCCCAGCTTTATGTGTCTTCATTTTTATCTTTGAGGCTGCAGGGGAAGCCTCCCTCCGTCTCTGCCTGTCTCTGTGGACCATCTCCCTCCAGTTTTTAATGCAATTAGAGGAGTTGGATTTGATGTATACTCTCGTTAGATCTCCTAAATGATTGCAATGAGAAATACAAATTTAGAATTAGGTTGGAAAACACTGAGACTGTTTTAAAAATGTAAAAAAAACAACTTCAAACAGCTAAATGTGTGAACAAAAGCTTTAAAGTCAGACAAATAATCACCCGGGTGTTAAAAACAATCAGATCTGAAAGTATTCACTCTTTTACCATAGGCTTAAGCCGCCTTTTTCTTCTTTTCGTGGGCCCTCTTGATAAATAATTCATCTGTTTTTCCATTAATATAATATATAAAGTGGGTTAGTTTTGTATTCATAGGAAAAAATATACATTTCATTGGCCTAAAGGTAGATATTCTCCACTTTTGAAAGTTTGATGAAAGAAGAAAGTCACATTTCGTGCAGACGGTTCTCTCTAAGTATTCCTCAGGCGGAGGAAAGTATACAGTTATCAAGTGTTTTCTGATATGAGCATTTTCTTGAAGTGAAAAGTCTGGATTTGCCGTCACAACATCATCTTCTTTTTCTTTTTAACTGGTGGCAATTTACATCATGTTTGCAGCGCCATCCTGATACTTTTAAATTGCAAACTTGTTAAAAATGCCAAGTATCCGTAAATACATCTCGTATCTAGGGGGACTGAGGGCGGACACAAACCCTTTAAATATGGAAGATGAAACCTTCATTGTTTCTTAATTTGGAAACATCTTTTCCATAAAATCCTTGAGATGAAAACGGCCGCAGCCACTTTGTCAGCACAAATATGCACATTGTTGAGACTAAGCGTCATTGAGCATGCTCCTCTGGGGTTTTCTGTGTTCAGCATCAGCACAAGTGATTTATTCTCAGACCGAGGGTCAGTCCAGTTTTCATCCAGAGTTTACAGATTTCAGAACTTTTAACAAATGGAAGTGGAGCAGCTGCCTCACTTATTACAAACAAGGAGGCACGGTTTGGTTTAGATATAAATAAACAAGCATACTGTAGCAGTTAAATAAGGAGCATTAAAGGGATATTCCAGTGTAAATTTAAGGTATGGTCAGTTAGACACCTCCTCGAGAGATGAATGTTGCCGACTGCTTGCTTCTCTAGTTATACCAACTTAAGTAACGACCACACGATAGAAATACATAGCGGTCTACATCTCCACGCGCAAACCTCAACCAAAACGCCAACTCTATAGCCACAAATAATGCTCAGAACAGCGCCTAACTTCATCAACTGTACATATAGGGTCCCAGACATAATACCGCTTGTTTGTGGGGGAGCCCTGACGAGTCGATCACAGAGTGCAGCGGAGTTTCACAGCTCAAGGAAGAACATTTATGATTATTACTTCATGGAAATGCAATCAGACCGAGACGCTAAGGGAGAAAAACTACCGCGTCTGCAGTGCAAAATGATTATTATGATGATTTTTACTGAAAGGAAATGGTCCGCTGCACTCGGTGATTGGCTCGTCAGGGCTCCCCCACAAACAGGCGGCTACTGGAAGGGAGTGGGTGAATTGTGTTTAGTCTCTTTGATGAAACCAGTCAAAGTTAAAAAGATGTTTGATGGCTAGTCCTATGGCTAGGACCCTTTATGTACTGTTGATGAAGTTAGGTGCTGTTCTGAGCATTATTTGTGGCTATAGAGTGGCATTTTTGTTAAGCGCATGGCTCTCTGTATTGCTATCCTACGGTCATTACTAAAGTTGGTATAACTAAAGAAACAAGCAGTCGGCAACATTCATCTCTCGACAGGGTGTCTAACTCAGTGTGTTAAACCATAACTTAAATTTACACTGGAATATCCTTTTAGGTACTTCTGTATTGTTTGCAGGAGTGTGTGGTCAACAACAGTCATGAATCTGCACAGATAAGTACTCGGCTACAAAAGTAAGACTGGCACACACCAGTAACAACTCTTGCAAATAGCTTTTTGAGATGCTGCTGCTGCTGCTGAAAGGCTGCTCTCAGGGAGGAAGGAGTGATCATCATCAGTGAGTCAGACATCCGTCCGTCCAAGGATCTTTCATTGACTTTTCAGGAGAGTGTTTCTGCAGACCTAATGTACTGTCGTTGTTCCTTGTATGATTTTTTAACACTTTTTTAATTCAGCTCAAAGGAGGTGATTATGCTTTGATTGCAGTTATTGATCATTTAATGCAAAAATGTGCTTGATAGCAATAAATAACCTGAAGGGCACTTTTAGAGAACAGACCTCCACTGGATCCTAGTGTCAATAATTACAATTTTTAATTAAGGAAGTATTTGGGGTCTGTGTTGAGCTGTCCATGGTGCTGAAAGTGCAGAAAATGACAAACCATTGTGTCTGGATTTTGGTCTTTTTACATGAGCAGTTTAATGGGACTGCTTTCTGACCAGGTCTGTACCGGTCTTAACAAAGAATGAAACACTGATATTGTACACACAGAAATACCCTTTAACAAACTAGTTTATACAGTGAAGGGCGGTAATTGTTCCTTATACTGGTCGCCACATAGGGGAGCTGAAGAAAAAGCAGCAACAGAGGCAGAAGACTCAGTAATCAGCCACCTAACTAGCCTTCACTGCAGTGTGTGGAAACCACTGCAGCACAAATCACATCAGGGAAGATGACAGATGAAAGCAAAACAAAAGATGTCTTGCCAGTTTGGGAGCTCTTAGGAATTTGAAAACGACGGGGAGTTTGTGGACGTGCAAAAACAACAACAAAAAATACTTTTTTAAAAAAGGAGTTTTTATTGAATTATAAGTTTCTGTCTTCGGGCTGGTGATGCAGATAAAACCAAGTTTTGAACATGGTTAGAAATAGACAGATAACCAATCTTGCGATCCATTAATCAATCAATCAATCAAACAAACAAACAGACATTATTCATGTTATTTACACCAACTGTGAGTCTAAGTGAAGTTTATGAAGTAATATGTTGATTCAATCATGTCCTGCCTTACCTTAATATGGCAGATTTCTTTTTTCAAACTTTTTCATTGATTTTGTGACATTGTCATTGTCTGCAGTGCAACAACACAACCAAACAGCAATGTACAATAATGCAATATAACCATGCTACAGTTTGTTTGAAGAAGGCATTGATTAATTTGAAAGGATATGATAATTCATACGTTAAAACTGTTTTAGGTCTAGTTAGTGAGGTTAGGAGTTATGCTTTATTAACCCTCCTATTATACTCAAATACTACAAACATGTTTTATCCTTGAGGTCTTTCTGATCCGAGGTATATTTGCCTTTCCTTGCAATTGTTGACCAAGATTTTTTGTCAGGCGCTTTGCTTATTTGTTGAGTACATAAATAACCCCTTAATTATGAAACCTAACTTTTAAAGTTTTAAAGGCCAAACTTTTAAAGTAGAATCAATGTATCTTCTAAATTTTCTCAAATTTACTGACAAGTTTTATGACCACAAGAGGATGAACCCTTCTGGTTTTGGTGATGATATGACCTTTCCTGTAGCGCCACCATCAGTATGTTTGTATCCAAGCAGAAACTTCTGGTCTTTAGATATGAAGTGGATGTGGAAGTGCTAAAAACTGCAGGTCTCAAAGTGTCCACTTGAAGCTGGCAGAAGCATTGAAAACCATGTGCACACTTGTTCAAAAATATCAAGGTTACAAGATCGGCCAATCAGATGCACGACTGACTTGACTGGCAGAATGAGTCGGCACTTACGATATGGCGACTGCTGCTGATCGGCAACTCTGTTTCTCCCTCCATTTTTAAAACAGTCTCTAAAGTTTTACTTAAAACCAGAATTATCAACTTCATGACGTGATCACGCATCTTTAGGCTTTTTTTGAGGTAGCCGTAACTGCCTAACTGTGGATTGCTAATACCACGCCACCTTAATAAGTAATGGGTGATATCAAGGACCATGCTTGATTTACAAAAAACAAAATTCGTCCACCTAAAGAGACCTAAATCCAGTTCGGTAAACTTTTGTTAGTGTTGTACTTCTCTGCGATCAGCCATCATGGTGCTACTGGCGTTGAAAGTGCAGAAATCGACCAATTAACTGACATCTGTCATGCTACATTCATGAGGTAGGGTCTTGATGCTGATATATCCGATTGGCTTTGCTCTGCTTTTTATATGTTGGTGCAGATTAAAACCGAAACATCAATTTAATGAAAGAATAGTTCCATCCCCAATCGTTCCTGTGACCTTATCTTGCCTCCATAACCATGAGGTGACACCTGATGTTCCAACAACTTTAGACCATCTTTATTATGATACAGTAGATATGAAGTTGTGTTTCAATGTGCAACTTCAATAAGTTAAAGATAATAATCCATAAATCTTTCGTCCGTTCAGAACGAAAACGTAATAAAAAATCAATTTAACGTTTTTGACTTTCCTCTCTTAAATGTCAGAGTACCTGTATGAATGTTTGTCTGAACATCTGTCTGCTCTTTTTAACAGCTAATGGGCAGGGGAAAAAAAAGGAAAATAAAATCTGAAATGCCATCCTGTTGCTTCCTTCCCGCCTCGTGAAAACACATCACCACAGGCTTCGTTGCTACTGCTGGAACACCAAATTACTTCTGCGATCTCCTTTTGATGTTCATGACAAAATCTGTTCTCGCCTTTACAATGACATGAAGCCGCATATGATTTTTAATCACCATTTTATCCCCCAACTGTTGTCTCACTCATAAATGCAACATCAGGTTTTTTTACAAAGACTGAGTGATATAGAGCCTTCAGCGTGGAGGTCAGTCTTCCAGAAATAACAAGCATTTTCACTGATAGTTTGTAGGAAACGTAAATTGCCGTCCTCTACATCCCCAGCCTGTCCTCTGCAGTTACTTTACGTGCCTCTCAGCCGGCTGAATTTCCAATCCACTCTCCCTGCCCGAACCTATTTTTCATCTTCATTTCACAGCTGTAGCATCAAAGGTGCTTTTTCTGTGTCCATTAAGCTTTTAATGCTGAGGAAACAATCCATTCTCTCGCAGCAATGTCCCCTTTCGCTGTGCATTACCCCTGACCCTTCTCTGCTGGACAGCTCTCCCACTGTGATTTTCTCAGCTGAAAGGTGGGGACTTAACAGGCTCTCTGTGGAGACAAAAAAAGGGGTCGTTTGATTTGACATCTCAGTCGTGACAAAAGGAAACTACCCTCTTAGCAGTGGTCAGGGTTTGATGCCGAAAAAAAAAAAAAAAGTGCAGCTTTGTGGGGAGGTTGTTTGCCTTTCTGCAGAGATGCGCTCGTGTTTGAAGAAAAAAAAGAACTGTCGTAATCGTTTTGATTTTCCATCACTGCGCGTGTCACATGTTAAGAGCACATCAGTAATCAGCAAACATTGTTGTCGGCATTAAAAATAAAAATTATTCCATCACTCTTGTTAGCGGAGAGTGAAACACTGACAGGGCAGTGCTTTTTTTAGGAGTTAAATGCGTGATAATGCGCGGCTTGCATTCAGGAATAAATACGTGTGTGATTATTTTAACAAAGAGGTGACAAATCCATTTTCCCAAAAAGAAAACACAACGCTGCAGAGGGGCGAACACACAGATCCTCAAGTGAAAGCGTAATTATGCCAAATAATGTGCAATCATGCAGAGCTCCTCGCTCCCAATCCCTCTGTCTCTCCCCCTCAAAACCATCCCAAATCAGTTTTGTATGAATGTGTAATTATTTTTGCAGCACTGAGGGGGGAAAAAAAAACAATTGACATTCTCCTATTTGCTTCCTCATGAATGCTGTGTAGATCTGAAGCAGGGCTCCTGTCAGCAGCCAGCATTGTCACCAAACACATGAAATAAGCGAGCACTTTGTTGTGTTTCCTTCCACGCTGACATGTGGGTCTCGGCGCTTCGAGAAACAAAGAGTACGAGCGAGAATGTGAGCGAAAGATAACAAAATGGACTTGACTTGAAAAATAAGGTGACTGTGTGTTCTTGCTGCAACAATCAATATGAAATAATTAGTTTTTATTGAGCTGATTCGGTTTTGGTTTGCAGCTGTTATTGTGGTTGCTGCCTGATACAACTCTCTTGACATGAGACGGACCTGAGGTGTTGAAAGTGTCTGAAAAATTGGGTTTCTTAAAGTAGAAGTACAAACCTGCAATTAAGGGCCAGGAGGTTAATAAAGCATCCCCAAAACTATTTGAGTGAGTACAAAAGTTCAAAACTATTGTACATTTAAATGAACAATTTTGAAGGTTTTTGTGGGATCCCACAGGGTGTGGTGCTCGGACCATTTCTGTTTTTTGCCAGTTTTGGGGAGAAATCTTAAATGTGAAAAAATCTTAAATGTGAAATTAAAAAGCATTGGTGCTACTGTAGATGCCAACAGACTACCAGCAAACACAATATCTGCAGGACTTCTACAACGAGGATAAAGTGACATAGTCCAGGACCCAAGGGAGGACAGTTTAGCTGTGCTACAACACGCTACAGCAGGTCCGTTTGACAAGAAACACTTCTGTTACAGTCATTTGGCTGTCCAGCAGAAAGGTTACAGGGTCCGTAAAGTCCTGAAGCGTCCCCCATCATTGTTGACCCGGCTTCTTAGTTCTTGTCTGGGTGGTCTACCTCAGTTTGAAGCACTGGCTATTCTACCAGAGTCTCCGCTATTTACTTTGTTTTCTTGCTCGTGTTTTCTGTACTTTCTGGTTGGTTTCTACTGTCTGAAGTTTGTAGCACGCTAACTTTGTTTGGGCTTGTGAACGTTATTGGAGGATGTGGAGCGTGCCTTACAACTCGAGGGAGCAGTGTCTGCCTCACAACCAATCAGGTTGGGGGAGGCAGAGAGTAGTTTTGTTTACAGTCAGAAAGAGTGGGCCACTCAAAAAATGTAAAACGTTTCATCAATAACTAATAGTTATTGACTGATATTAAAAGCTTTTTTGTAAATACACCACAAAAAAAGATGCTTCTTTAATGGAATCCTGCTACCCCACCGTTGAGTTGAGCTCGTAATAATTTTGACCATTTAAATTGATAGAAGACCAGTCTATAATTGGTAAACCATAATTTAAACGACTAGTATTGGTATGTTAACAGTAACAACTCAAATTTAAACCATTGGAAGTTTTCATGTGGGGTCTCACATGATTCTGTACTTGGACCACTACCGTTTTATTTTTATATTATTTATACAAACTGGCGCAGATGGTTTTGGAAACTTAAGTGTTCCTGTTATTTCAAACCCCACACTAAAAGCACCTCCAATGTTTGAAAAGAAAGTAAGCGTGCATCCAGGATGGGTTTCTGAGTGTGGTGGCCATAGTCTAAGAAAAACCTGGTCCTAAACGAAGGGGCGCAGTGCTGTCCTAAAACAGACCTGTGGAAAAACACTCATATACGTACACAATAGAGAGATTACTTTTATAATACTCAAACGTACCTGTTAGTACTCCCAGATATGAATAATGAAAACTACAAATTGAATCTACAAAATAAAGCCATTGGATAAATAGATGAAGATGAAGAAACTGAACCCTCTAAAACTCTAAGAAAACTGGAAGGGAGTAGACTGAAGCTGGAGCTCCATCACACTTTCTTAAAAATCTTACTGTCATGCACAGAAGAGCGTGGGCGAACGTTGGACTTCCAGGGACTTTGACTCCACGTCACTTTGTGAAAAATGTGCACTCTACCTGAGAAATATGTCAGGTATTTGTACCTTTGTGTAACTTTCGGGACTTGAACACATAATCAAAGTTCAGTCCGTGGCAATCTTCGATAAAGCGCACAGCCGAGGCTTTCCTGATGTGATATGGGCACATGTCAGGAAAACCATCTCTGAGAGCAGTCTCTTATCAGATGGCATCTGTCAGCCTCCTGAAAAGATGTGACAGGGGAAAAAAAAGATGCCTCCAACCAGTAAAAATCAAATAAAATCAAATGAAATCTGTCAGGAGAACTACATATTCTCATCAATCTCATAAAGGAAGACAAAATAATAAAGCTTGTGATAAGTCAACAGGCTCATGGGGTCTGTCCTGTTTTAGATAAGGAGAAAACAAACAGAGGAGCTTAAAATTACACTTTTATTCCTCTTACTCTCTCTTCTTTTTGAAGGCATATTTTCTTTGTTATGTGTCTTTTTCTTTTAGATATTGAATCATTTGTTGGTTTGTTAAATCAAAGTAAGAACAGGCGCGGCCTAGACGGCGCTGCCAGACATGACAAGACGAGGTGATTAACCTGAGAAGAGAGTTTTCATATAAATAAACCAGCTTTGACTTGTCTGAAATCTAAGACAGTGCAAGAAGCTAATAGGTAGTTTGAGAAAGCTGAATTCTTTGTTTTTTCTCTATATGTGGCGTTTTAAGTTTTCGTCACTAATTGGACATTAAATTCATGAATCCAGTGTCTTCTGAGGTGTGCATACTTTCTCTTCGGAGCTTACCTGTACTTTACAGCTGTCAGTTCAACACAACCTTCTTGGAATAACTCATAAAACACCTTCGTAAAAAGAGACTCTTTATATTTTACTCTTTTTATATATTTTTTTTCCTTGAAGAGAGGGTTTCAAAGCCCATCTTGGAGGCTGAACCTGACTTGCCAATTCTTTACTCCTTACAGCTGCACTTCAGCACCGGTGCAGGATTCACTGCTTCCTCCTAAAAGTGAATCTTTCATTTTTATTCTGAATGTCACTTCAGGTCTCCTGTGCAAAAACCAAAGTAAGCCAAAAAAGTCGGGCTAAAACACCGGTCATACAGCTTGTAAACTGCAGCTTACAGACATCCTCTACTAGCCAGAAGCTTTGACCAACAGCTACCATCACGATACAGTATGCCTACTACCCAAATGCAAACAAACACTGATACTGTGTTAGTTTTCAAAATTTTCACCTTTTTTTAGTCAGTTGAGGTTTTGTTTACTACCTCACTTCCAAGCGACACATCCATGCTGTTCAACCACCCAGCGTGCAAACACTGAGCGTGTGCAGAACGCTGAGGCCAGTTTCAGTATGACTGAGTTGTATGCATGCAAGAGAAAGTTGTATTATCCAGGTGCGTTTGTCCGACTATGAGAAGTTCGATTTCAGTCGAGATAACCTGTTAAAATAGGGTGACCAGACGTCCTCTTTTACCCGGACATGTCCTCTTCTTGTGGGCTGTCCGAGCTTTCCGGCCTTGTCCAGCTTTGTCTGGGCAAGTTTATCAAATCCTCGAAATGTCTGAGTTTTGTATGGAAGTTTCGAGTTTGTGTCGCGTGGACTAACTGAGTTAGAAGTGCGTAAAAGACACTAGATCCAACCTGAAAAACTCTCAAAATTAACTACGCACGACTCTGTGACTCCATCCTCGTGTAGTTGTGTCCTCTTTTTGGGGATTCCAAATATGGTCACCCTGGTTACCATGTGCGTTCTAAAAGTCCAGTTTATTTCAGACTAAGGCAATAAATTGATTTTCTTAAGTGCGTGTAAACGCACTGATTGGTTAATAGATTTTTTTTTGGCTCAACTTAAGGTTCATCCTGACCTATGAGCCTCATAAGAAGTATTGATGACTTGCTTTCCAGGTCTTAAAATGTCGGATTGGGTCTTAACCCAGTTTCTACCCCCATCCCTGCACGCAATAATTTGTTTTTGTAGAATGGTAGGGGAAAGTCCCGCCTCCTTCACCTCTGATTGGTTAGAGAAGCTTGAAACGTCATCACAAGCTCAAGCCAAACACAGGCTGTCGGCTCTGTACATCGAACAGAACATTACAGAACATTATCGCACTACTGAGTCTCCTAACCCTCATCCTAATCCTAACCCTAACCCTTAGCCTAACCCTAACCCTAACCTGACAGATGATGACGTTTCACAGCCATGAGGAATAACCGATCAGAGCCCAGCACTTCTAGCACAGTAATTTCAGTAATTCCACAGTAATTCCTCTTCTTTCACGTTTTCTTCTCTCCTATTTCACTTCCTCTCCACAGTCACAAAGTCCTTGCTGTTGCTCGCCACCAACCCAGTGTTCGCAATTATTGCCGAGGCTGCAAACAAACCCCAAAAAATGACGGGTATTCATGTTGTGATGGTCTTTGTGGTCTTATTTCCTTTCACTGCAGATAAAACTAGACTAGTTGCTGTTACAGGTCCACAATATTGAGATGCTTTTGGTCTTACCATACTGTGATATCTACAATATCATTCCCTCTCTTGTTCACGGCATTCAACGACCAATCAGATATCGTCTACCCACTGTTCCTGCGATCTTGTGTTGAGCTGTTTTAAACAAATCTTGCACAATTTGGCTCTTTTGTGTTTCCGTACCTTTAGACAGGTCCCTCTGTCTGCATTTAAACGACTAGGAAACGAGTCTCTTCAAACATCCCCGGATAAAACAGCTCCTCGCTCTAATGGATTAACGTCTTTATACGGGATCATAACATCACATGTTGAATGCCATTTCCACTAATGACACTAAACACCTTCCAAGTGCTTTTTAATTAATATGTCCCATAATGAGATTCCGTTTATGTGCTCATGCGAGGTGTCACACACACACAGAAAGCCCAATGCCACTTACACACACACACACACACACCAAGGCCATCTGGCAATCCTGGCAAATGTCAAAAGGTTCGCTCTGGGCCGTGGCTTCCAGAAAATCTCTTGACAAATTGAAAAATAAGCAAATATTTCAGAGAGAATATGAAAGCTGCCGGGCATGGCCATTTCACCCGCTACAACATCATCAAAAGCTCGGAGAACTGAACCCATTTATACAGCAGACGAGCAATCGATGATCCAGTGATGGCTGTTAAGTACACAAGGAGGGACCGGCTGCAGTGACCCTCATTAAAGTGGAGCCGTCCTGCAGTTTGGAGGTGGCTGCACTTTTGCACATTAGTCTTTCAGCCAGGAAACACAGTAACAAGGGTGTTAAGCACTGCTAGGTTTATAGATCGTACCCCGCGCGGGTTCGCTAATTGAAAAAGTGGTTAAAGCCTGAAGTGTGACCGATTTTATTTTCTCATCGCGTTTTCTGCTCAATTATTTGATGAATCAAAACCTCATTTTAACAAACTTTCTTGTTTTTGCTGATTAGTTTTCTCTTCTCTTGTATTTTCATTAATAAATTGAAAGTTTTGCAAACTACATGCATCGTTTTATCCGTTTCTGCTTTTACCGATGGCTGACCTTTAATTCATTCTTCCCCCTACAAGTTTTTCAACAGAGTCTTTGCCGTACCCACTGAAAAAAGAATCTTTGAACCGAATGTCGCTATAAAAATGTATTCCTCCTGTCGAGTATTCAACAATTCTTTTGGAGTCCCTCTTGAAACGGGGCTTTACAGTACAAGGGCTCTAAAGGATAATCATTGTTGTCATTGTGAGCTCCAGTGGTTCTTCAGTCTGACAACAGGCTGGTGGGAGGACGTGCTTCATGGGAACTCCTGTCCACAAAAAACCTAACCATTGATCGGGCGAGGTGGAGAGTAATATGTTTCCAGTTTTACTCCATGAAAGGATCACACCAAAAGCTTACCAACATTAAACCATACTCACAACCTGCACACAAATAAGAGGTGTTTTTTTCTTTAAAAACGTTTATTTATCATCTATAAGTCTAAAACTGGTCCCATTACAATTCTAACCTTCGTCAACAAGGTTATTAGTTGTTTATTTTGCATCACTCTCACCCAGAATAACTTTGTTTTCCATTTCCTCGTCTTCCAGTCTTTCTCCACGAATCCCAATTTCTATCAGGAACCCTTGCTACGAACCCTAGCTGACCTCCTGATGTAAGGTGTGCAGGGCGTGCAGTGGAAAAGAGTTAACCACCTGTATGAAAACAAAAGAGGGGGTGCTATCATGGCATCATATATTTCAGGACAGAAAATAAATCCACAATTGGCACATTCAAGAATATCTTATGGTTCCTGTGAGATTTTTCAGTAACCCATTCTTTTACGGTACACTTATTACCAGGTAATTAACGGGTAACTACCTAGTAACAATATGAAATTATGTGGTAATTACATGATAACTACTAAGTCAATACTGTCTAGTTTTTCTTTTTTCTGTGCAGCTCCATTTTCAAAAGCTACTAGGGGTTACTATTTTCTATGATTGACACTTGATACAGCCTATGAAGATTGCGTGGCGATACGCTGTTTGAGCCGAGCATTATCACAGCGACTCACCTGCCGAATGCGTACAACGCTACTGCGCAAGTGGTGGTTCCAGGAAGTGGAGAAAATCCTGGAAATACCAGAGCAATTCGACTTCAAATTTGTATGATGATGGAAGGTTAACTACCTGGTAGCCAGACAGTATTGACTTAGTAGTTATCATGTAATTACCAGACAATTTCATGTTGTTACTAGGTAATTATCTGTTTATTACCTGGTAATAAGTGTACTGTAAAAGAAAGCGTGAAAAACCGGTTTTTCATGCTTTTTGTTTACATCACTCCTGCGCTGAACTATGCCCATTTTTCGACCCTATAACATGATCAAATTTCTCCTGGTCTATCATAGATTAATTCTCCGCAGCAAGAACACTGCAATGGACATCTACATAGGTCACCCTTGTTTTATTAAATCAATCCAGGGAAAGGAAGTTCTGGCACATTTCTCATTTGCCTGTTGACACCGAGGCTAAAATGCTAGCATGCACTATCAAGAGGCTTAACAACACAGGTGTCAATATTAGACCCTCTCCTGCAGGCCTGGCATAATCTACAGAGATGGTGCATGCATTAGTTGCCAGTTGCTACAAGGAGGTCCTTCTCACTGCTATTCCCACAACCACCATCTCACTGTTGTTTGTCCCGTGACCCAACCGTCTGATAAAGTTCTCGAAGAAACCAACAGCTCACAGGTGTTAAACCTTGAGAAGAAGAATTCTAGTGCGGCTACATTTAGCTTTCCAGTTGGAGGGTGTTTCCTTGGACGTTCCTTGGATGTCCTCTTTTACCCAGACATGTCCTCTTTTGGGGGGCTGTCCTCCCTTGTTCGGGTGAGTTTATAAAATCCTCTAAAGGTCTGGGGTTTTGTATGGAAGTTTTGAGTTTGTGTAGTGTGGACTAACTGAGTTGGAAGCACACGAAAAACCCTCAAAATTTTGTGCGTGACTCCGCCCCACGTAGTCGTGTCCTCTTTTTGGGGGATTCAGCATATGGTCACCCTATCATACGTTCCCCTCCTGCCAAAGCGAAAAAGCTTGGCGAAACGCTGATTTAGCTCTCCAGTTGCAGGGAGTTTTCTTGGACGTTCCCTGAGAACATCCTGCCATTAACATGTAAAATGACACACCAAGGCGCTCCAACATCTAAACCCCCATGTTCTCTATGGGAGGCCTCATTGCAGAGCTTGTGTTTTATTTTGTTTACACAGGATAACTTTGTAGGAAGACATGTTCTGATGACAAAATAATTGTATGCCATTTACAGTAGAGGGAGGACTTAATAATGAAGAAAAAGCTTTGCAGAAAATGCAATTTTCAAAGTTGTTTACTGAAGCAGAGGATGTGGTTATACCCCCCGGGGCCGGTCATGTAGCTGAGTTAGTGGAAAAATAAAAACAGAGCTCAGTGTGGTGGTATTTACTGTAGTAATTGTTGTCAGTTTTACACATATTCTGTTCATAACGCTAACAGGCAGACAGGAAATCTTCTGTACCTCCTGCAGAGTCACTTGAAGACAAGCAAACTGTAGCTTGTCATCCTGATAAGACATATTAAAGAGTTTTCGTTCCACTGGCTTCCCTCCAACAGTGTAAAAATATCAATGGATGTAGGGCGGACATGCACCGTTTGATAGTGTCTAATACGCACAGACAGGCAAGTCTGACTCGATGAAGAAAGTAATTATTCTCTCATTATTTTCACTTTTTGGATGTGGAAATCGCCGTGTGAAGTTGCCAAACGTTTCCCCTCCTGAAGCCGAGGGATCCTGCTGAGACGTTAGAACGATTTGCAGCCGAGCGTTGACATGGCTGGAAATTGATTAGGAATTCATATTTTCATATTCTACAAACAGTGCAAGTCAAAACCCATCTTATTTCAAGTTTGAGCAAGCAGAAAAAGAGAAAAACATTCGAATACTGACCGGAGAAGACAGAATATCTCCTCGCAATCCCCCGTGAGTGAGGCAAATTGATTGTATTATTGCTGGCTGTTGGCAGTCGCTGTAATATAATACTATGATAGAAAATTCAGCCATAGAAGCAGCAGGGAGTTTATGCATCATAGGAGGGTAGTTGATGGTTATTATTTTGAGGAAAAACATACACAATGAGTCACCATTTAGTCTGCACCAGCCCTCCCACCAACTCAGAAATGACGGCACAGGCAGGTCTGTGAAGGAAGAAAAAAAAAAGAAACCCTGAAATGTGGTTTTGCTTCTGTAAACTGTTCCCTAATGGAGACAAAAGACGGCCATTTTCAGCGGACTTTTCCCAGAGAGGAGCATTAACTTTAAGAAAGGCAAGGGTCCAAACTAATGCTGTATTTGGAGCATTTTAGGGGTGTCAAATTGGTATCTGAAAATAACTGTGGTTTCATGGAAAGGGGACGCTCTCTGTTCATGTTTTCGTTGAAATAATTACGACTTTCACCTCCTCAGGTCTGTGAAGGGTTAATTAAAGAGACACAAACCTGCACTTAAAGATTTGTTTCAGTTACTCGAGCCTGAAAAGGACACTCCTCTTTGTGACATCGTTTCTTTGGTAGCATTTATTTACAAACCTCCACCAGCTTTGCAAATTGAAGAATAAAACGATTTTTTTTTTACAGATAAAAGGACGCAGTAACAGACTAAAGATGAGCCTGAGAATATGTAGAAATTTGACAGCATAATCATAACATGTCTAAACATGTTGACATGTGAAGATTTTCCAACATAACAAATATATTTACTTGTGGTAGATTATGTTTAGTTTAAGCAAAGAGGTATGAGTGTAAAATGTGTTAATTATGCGCCACATTATAATCTTTCTCTTTTTTTTTTCATTCAACTGTTTTTTTTATTTTTAAATTGATCTCCATCTCCATTTTTTAGTATTTTATTAGCTTTCTCTGGGTTTGTTTATTCATATTCCTGGTTTATTATCAAAATAATTCTCTTTTTTAAGTTTCCATGATTTATTTAAATTTTCTTTTATTCATCTGTCTGTATATTACGTGTCATTTTATTTATTTAGCATTCATTCATTACTTTGTTTTTTTGGATTGTCTTACTTTTCCCCCAATATTGTGTATTTTCTCTTATTTATTTATTCATTTTTTTCTATTTTTATTGAATTGATTTTTAAATAATCATTTATCTTGTTTATTTATTTATTCATCTATCATTCAATCCTTCACTTGTAGTTTATTGTCTTACTTCTTCCCATGTGTTTTTAATTCTTTTGTGTCACATATTTATTTATTGTATTTTATTTTTTAGTCATTCATTGGTTTACCTTTTTACATAATTCACTTATTTAGAGCTTATTCATGAATTGGCAGTTCATTGTCTTACATATCCCCCCATATTTAAATTAATATAAATACTTTTTAAACTATTTTTCTATCCATCTTATTATTCATTTAGTTAATTATTAATTCATTCATTTATGGTTTATTGTCCTATTTATCTAAATATTTTAAAACTCCTTTCATATATTTGTTTATTTTATTATTTATTTAGTCATGTATTCAATTTTTTAGTCAGTATTTTTAATTTATTAATTGTTTGTGATCCTACTGGCTCCCATGGTTTTTTAAGATTCATTATAATTAATTAACTAATTAATTTTGTTTATGTCAACTTGACATATAAATCAGTTTTTTATTTATTATTTTTTATTTATAATTTTTTTTTTTTTTGGTTAATGAAAACCACTTTGGGCTTCATTCTACTGTTTGAAAAGTGCTGTAAAGATAAAACCTAAATAAGGGTTAATTGATTTATGAAGCGTATTAATCACATTTTTTTTTTTTCGTTTGTTTGTTTTTAGGCCAGTAAACAAAGAATAACTTTCCCACATATACATATATTATTTTGTTTACAGATGTTTCCTCAGGTCTCCCTGGTTTAGCGGATCTCTTCAGCACACTATAACACTTTATGTCATATTGTGTATCCCGCTGTAGCAGGGAATATTGCATAAAGTAGGTATCCCACTGACAGACTAATTTAGAAAATGTTTACATTGAATTCCTGAGTGTCTCCTCTAGAAAAATACAACAGGCTGAAGTGTTTGGAGGGTAATGAGTTAGCGGGCTTTCCTCCCACCAGAACCCTCAATTGAAGCCATACAACGACTATATCACACTCTATTAACCAGAATGACCCAGAACCCAGGTGGTACGGTACTTATTCATCTCAATGCTTCTTATGCTGCGTGGTGTAAACTCGACAAAAAACTGTTATTAAAACACTTCCTGGGGACATAATTTAGCACCGGCCGGTGAGTGTAGAGAAAGGCCAACACGCTTAAAATCCTTTTTACTGCGTGAAAACTGCCGCAAAAATAGCTGCTGTATAGGTTCCCGGTAATTGCTACGGCAACCTATGAACCTGTTTAATTTTCATACATCCTGGAGGGATCAAATGATTACCATGAGTACGGCATTATGTGTGTCGGTGTGTGTGTGTGTTTTTGAGCAGACTTGCGTGTGTTGTTCTGGCTTGAATGTGGACGGCTGCTGTGCTAACATCATCCCCGGGGAGTGGGCAGGACTGGGGCAGAACGCATGAGGTGTCGTGGATGAAATATGATTTGAATGCTCACGCTGAAATGGGAAATATCACATTAGAGGCGTACGGCGTATGTCTCCATGCCCTACAGATACAGGGGGGTTCATTACGCGCTGGCTTTGATGTATCTGAGAGAATTTCAATGTTTATCGCTGTGGTCTTTCGCCGTTGTGTTGGTTGCATTAATATCACACGACACGGCTGTTGTTGTTTTTTTCCCTCCAAACACGGCGTGCAGAATTGAAAAACCCAACCCTTTTCGCCTGCCACGGCTGCTTTTCCGGGTCAACGGTGAAAAGTCAAGTGAATTGTGTCGCTGCGATTTGTGGGATTTTGTCCAATTTGGAGGATTGAGGAGAATCAATGTTTTTCCATCTACAGAGCTGATATGTAGAGCTGTGTCTAAGTGAGTGGTGTCATTTAAGGTGGCGTCAGAGATTAGTATTGTGGGTATCACCTTGTGTCTTTTTCAGAGCGTGATAGGTCCAATCACTGCAGCTTAAGGGGGCTTACACTCTCAATGCATCATCGGTACTCCATCAGAGATGAGACGACGAGCGCCGAGGTGACACAATAGCCTTTTAAAAATGCTTTAAAAGCAAATCTCTCCAGCATACTGATCAGCCTTGGAATAAAAAGGGAGTATTCATTCATTTGGGCACATCCTGAATCAGAAAATGTGCTGCCATTTCTCTCTGTCCAATTTTAAATTAAAAACACGTCAGACGTCTTTGCCGTCTGACACCCTCCACCTTCGAGTACACACTGAGATCTGATTCAAGCACCTCTCACAGCGGATATGATTCATTATGACCGGTCTGTACATTTCCAGCATTTAAACAGATGCAGAGCTCAGGCCTGTACCATCGGTTTGCTTTAGTCAGCATTACCGTTACAAACGTAACAATTTGGCTTCCAGCGGCTCAGCTCTTTCCCCCCTCAGACCAATATCACAGCCACTTAGAAAGCTATCCTCCAAGCTTCACACTCTATCACATCACACATTTTTGATGAATAAATCTATAGGTATCATCCATGCGTGGGGATGGAGGCAGTTTTCTGCTGCGAAATATCAAAAGGGCTCTGTCAGGATAAAATGACGATGGATTTGGACTAAAGGAATCGTAGCATATTACTTACTCATGCTTGCTCAGCAAAACTTTGTAACTATGAACTTGGGAGGAAGTCTAAATTGTTTGAGCAAACGAAAGAAAAGGAAAGAGTTGATGGTATTATGGCTGCATTGCTGAAAAAACAAGTCAATACACACTTTCTTTTGGTCTACTGTGACAGCACAACCCAAGTATCTGTTAGTAAATGATATAAATGACCACAGGAAATTTAGATGACGTTAAATCAATGCACCTGGCTCGGAAAACCACCACGCACAAGCAAATCCTCAAGTTAAAGGAAACTTTTGTTATTGCATTGGTTCAAAAATTTGAGAAGTTACTTCAGTCCAAAGTCAGGAGCACTTCTGTCAAAGGGAATTCATCATTAGTATGCCATGAGTTGCATTAGATGATACAATATGACCCCTTTGCCCTTCCACATGTTTAAGAGGAAAGCCAAAGCCTGAGGCAGGGAGAGCAGCAGCAAAGGACCCCAGTTATTTATATCAATACACAAGCTAAAGCTGTTTATAGTCAGCTCCAATTTTCATGTTTGTGTACCGGATGCAGTGTTTCCCCGAGCTTCTTCGCTTTGGTGGGACGGACATATAACGTAGACATAGACGTAGGCGGGAGGTGAGCCAGCGCGGGGCTTGGAGAGATGCTTAGGCTGGCATCCACAAGAGAATGTGCGGCGTCCCCATCACTATGTACCATCTTCTTGAAGAGTCCACATATTTTTGATTGGGGTGCTGAATGTTTGGGGACAGTTTGTTGCTCCATGACCAGTTTTTTTAATTGTTTTGTTGGTGGCAAACACGATGGAAAGAAGCCGAGACCCCGGATTGCCGAAACCACGCTGTGCAAAACTGGCAGGGTATGAGCGGTAAGCACTCACGACCAGAAGTGGTGCTGACATACAATGCCTCTAAACTATGCCGCACGGCATGTCAGCTGGGGCGCCCTGGCAAGTACACTACAGGGTAATGTAATCGACTAAGCTATCAGCGGATATAAACTGGAATTAGCCTGCCTGAACTAACACTATGCTCAGTTTAGTTCGGCTATTATATTTGTACTTGTAGGTAGATTTGTTTTGCAGGAAGCCAGGTGATATCCAGTAGGACATTAGCTTCCAACCCTTTACAGTGGAAGTAGCTGGACGCAGGATGCTGATACCCCAGTTGTACTCAGCTGACAGTTTCCATGCCTCTGTTACTCTGTAAATGTTGTCAGGAGCTTTACTCACGGTGGATCAATGTCAAGTTAAGCTGCTAAAAATGCTTTCAAAATGCAATTTGACTTTATCGAGCTGCATCCTAAACACCTGGCGACCAACATATAAGTATAAATCACAGAAAAATTTTATTTGATAGCACTACATTATCTTACCCGGAAGATGGCAATCATGTAGGATACAAGACAGACCAGACCAAACTCTTCCCCCTTATTCGGACATAATCATGCATTTCAAGAAAACAAAAGTTTACTTTGGTTTGATCTGAGTCTCTGCAGATTGGTTGTCTGTGTTACTGGGCTTGACTATCAAGCTGGGTGGTAAAAACAGATGATAATAGAAAGAGCTCCACAGTTGCACAGAAACTGCACATTGCAGACTCTTTAACAGTTAAGACCTTTTTCCTTGCGGTGCCTATATTCTGTGTTTTACGGTAATTGCTTTCTAACTGCAGTATGAAGTCTGGATCAGGTCAAACTCAGCACCAAATACCTGTCGTAGTTGGATGTTTTCTAGGTGGATTATTTCACTGAGCGGGAAAAAAAGTCCAACTGTTGTTTCTTTACAGACACAAATCACAGACCTGACAGCGTAATCTCCTTTTTTATCGCTGACAGTAATTGTTGTTCACCCTAACGTGACCTCCCCGTGTTGCGCTCTTTGTAAACATATACACATTACCTCAGGGGATCGTCCTTTTCCATAAGGTGTTTACATTACTTCCTCGCCTCCCGCAGCTTGTTAGGTGATTTCCCCTCACAGAGAGTAGACGCCTGTGTCTACATGAATCACTGAACGAGCAGGTTTGGGAACATTTGGTTTATTTTCATTAATGAGGACAGCAGGATGAGCATAAGCAAGCTTATAGCCTGCATGTCTGAGGGAGCTACGCAATCACTCTCCTATCAGGGGGTGATCTAGCCACTGTGACCGGATTACATGGGGGGAACCCGAGAGGCTGCCTTTATAATTACTTTGCTGATTGGAAAAATAAGAGCCCTCTAACAAGCTCTGTCAATCAAGCATGCACTGTTTTCCACAAAAGATTATGTGGAGGGAGAAACTGAGTGTTTTTTTCGCTGTTATTACACAGCCTGGAGATCTCGCCGAATACCTAAATGTTGGCCAATTTACCAGTTTGACAAACAAAGCAATGAAAATACATAAACCCTGTGCATTGGTAAACATTTCAGCTTGAGTGAATCCATCACCACACACACACACACACACACACACACACACACACACACACTCACAGAGAGAGAGGGAGTGTAATCGTGCATGCATGGGCATTTGCATGTGTTATTTTAGCCTGTGTGTCCAACTCAGCTTAAACCAAATCCAACAGACAGTGTTTGTTTACTTGTGTTTTCCCCCATTGTGGCTCACTCTCATACTAATCCCTATCTGAGGACTTATTCTGGTCTGTTGTTTGGGGTGAGACTCCAACTTTACAGCAAAGCTTGGCAGGAAGGAAGGGAGCCTCTTGCTCTCCCGCCGGTGTGTCATTGATGCATGCCATTAGGAGCCATGTGTCACATTCTTCTTCTAACACATGCGGCGTTTCAGAAACAGGCGCCAAACAATGCAGTGCAAATAAGGCCCCGACCTGCAGGAAGGCATTCTGGGAAGATAATAAGGACAACCAGGCGCCCCGACATGGGAGTGGCTGAGCTGTATCTGCGATTCACAGAACTTAAGGAGGTCGTTCGGTGCAGCATCTCTGCTGCTATCAATCCGCCGTCAGCAGCCGGCAGCTCATTTGTCAAAGCAGGAATGATACCACTGTTTACCATAATAGCAAGGTGAAAGCTGAAAGACTCGCCGCATGCTATGTTTAACCCAACACAACTGGGTATTAAGTGTGTTTAGCGGAGAAAATAACAGATCTTTTGTCATTGCTCTTGACCTTTTAACCCTTTTAAGCCCACCGGCAACGACCGACTCATGTATTAAGTATAACACGTTTCATTCAGCGAATCCACAAACAAAAAGAACTGCAGCTTCTCTGTGATGGTCATCTGACAAGCATCTATTTCCCTGGTTACCCTGGCAACCAGATGTTGTTTCCTCCTGATGGACAAAGCAGTTCCTCTCATTTCTTTGCCGATGTGTCCTGTAGACTTGGATGGATCTGTCCTCTATTTTTCAAAATGTTAAATTAGGGCTGCGACTTCAATGCATTTATTGCAATTAATTAATTACAGTAATATTATCTCGTTGAAAATATTAATGTGTATTAATCGCACCTACTGTATTTGAGCACCGCGGAACGTTTCGGGTATACTGCGTATACCGGCGCACCCTAATGTGAGTTAGTGCAGCAGTGATTCCAGTCCCACCCAGCGCATGGAAAAATGAACGAAGTCACAGATGAACATGTTTTGATTGGCTCCGGCGTGGATGGGCATTTTTGTTGGAAGCCCGGATAGAAAAATAGTCTTGTGCAAACTGTGCAAAAAAAATTAGCATATCACCGCAGCGCGTCAAGCCTCCGGTATCATCTGAATGCTAAACATGTTGCAGCTAGCATGGAAGCTAACATTAGTCCAACTCCGAGTACGGCGACCTACAACCAACCCACACTTGACCAGATGAGTGGATTCAGAGATAAGAAGAGTAAGTACATGCCAACAAGATAAGCGCAAAAAATTAAATAAAAATGTCCACAGGGGGCGCCAAAACTGACGCAAACTGAGGGCTCTGCACAGGCCCCTTAAAATCATCATTTGATAACACGATTCAGAAAAATTAATGAACTTTCAGGCTCACTGGATAGCACTCGACTGTAGACCACTTTTTTATGGTATTAAAAAAGCACTGATCTGTTGGTCTTGGTTAAGTATCACCTATCAGTTCACTATTCATTGATTCACTCATATACCATTTTAATAAAATGATTCTCACTGCTCTCAGGTCAAATATTTATATTCGATTAATTAATTACAAAGCCTCTGATTCATTCAATTAATTTTTTTAATCGAGTCCCGGCCCTACATCAAATAAATCATACATTAAGAAACTTTGTTTTGCATTTGTTCATCTGACGCCTTCCCCCCTTTAGCAGTGGTGCCAGAAATTAAAAATAGCATTATAGAAACAGTCTGACTTCTAACTGGGAGAGTTGTTAGCTTTTGTAGCTTATATAAAGTCATTTCTGTTTATTTCCTTCAATTTCATCTCCACAGAAAAGTTTCACAGAGGAGCTTTAATTGTGCAAAATAAGATGATTGTTGGAGAACAATTCTGCTGAAAATCTACTTTAAATTATGTTTATTTCTCGAACTTACTTCCAATTTTTTTATTCCAAGTTTCTTTGAGGAGTTTAAAACTTTCAAAGCAAATAAGACCATCAACAAAACCATCTGGTTTTACTTCCCTAGTATTCCCTCCTTCATTAATCACCCATGGGTCTCACCTGTGTCGCGTCAGCCTCACCTGTGTCTCGTTTTTCAGTGTGTATATAGTCCCTGTATTCCCCTCTGTCCTTGCTGGTTTTTGGATTTTTCTGTTGGACATTTTGAAATAAGTTTTTGTTGCTTTTCATTTAGTTCTTTCTAAATAAGTTCTTTTTTTGTCTTTATTTGGGTCCTTCCCCTTTAGTTAACCCTGGACTTTGACATACATATAAGACTCAACTGAATAATGGACATTAAAAAAACATCACCCATGCACACAAACATTCACATCTCCCTCCTGCATGCATACATTCCCCTTAAATAGCAGTGCATGGATGCTATACCCTCGAATAGGATTGTCTCCTGTAGCACAAGTGTCAAAAAACGAGGAGCTAGGATCTTCAAATGCTGTGAGAAAGCAAAGGGAACAACACGGCCTTTCTGCAAAATTCATGTTGTTTTTTGTGCGTAAGGCTACAACACCCTGACAAATAAACAAATCTAAAGAAGACAAAACAAGTGGCTGTGATGAAATTGGGTTGCAATGACACGTAATTTAGCCTGAGTGGAGCACCGAGAGATGTAGAAGGGACGCTCACCCCTACGTTTTCATCCTGTGAGACAGCTGCTGCTTCTTCTGCAGTGCTTACTCGAGGCAGCCTGGGGAGGGGAGTGAAGTAAAAAAGCTGCACAAGAGAAAGAGAGACTTATGCTGCTGACTTATTCATGGTCAGCCCTCAATTACTGTTTGAGAGAGAACCAGCAGAAGCCATTCAGCATGTGAAACCCCGATTTCTCTCTGGGCTGCCTTATCATTTTTACCTGAGCTGGCACACGAGGAAAGCTTACATGTGTTTATTTTAAGTGCACTTTTGCATTTCATGCCTGATAGTTATGCATGTATTGGGCAGAGAGGGATCCACTGAAGGAAAATAATTTGCTCGAATTTTGGTGCAAGCGGTCATAAAGAGATGCAAGCGAGCACTCACTGGTGCTGACTGTAGGGAGGGGAATAGAGGAAGTTTGTAAAGCTGAAAAGACGCAGTAATAAATGCACCCACTGAAGCTATTATAAACCCGCCGAGAGGCTATTGTTTACTGTTAAACAAATATTGAGGCAAGTATTGAAACAAAAGGAGGCTATTTTTTCTCTGACTCATGGCTGGGAGCTTGTACGCTGCTATAAAACTGCGAGAGTCAAGGTTTCTAAATTGTATAATCACTGGGAAGCTGAGTATGATTTCCTTTCTGAATAAACACCCCCCCAAAAATAGAAAATAAAAATCCAGAGGAGGGTGAATTTGAGGTTTAAGCATCGTATTTGACAACCAATCAGAATTCAGAAGAGTTCTTGACTATAAATGTTGCTGGCTTCATTTTAGCCAAAGCAAATCTCAGCTGTAAATAGTACTTGAAGGTGTTTATATACGACTCAGTGCAAGCTCTCCAGTCTCTTTCTGGCTGTCATTACTGTGGATAAATACAGATAAAGCACATCCACATCTTCCACTTAAAGTGAATATATTGAAATGATCAGTGCTGACATGTTGTATTGTTGAAATTTAGAGCCAAGACGTCCCCAGTCCCCAGCAGACGCTCATAGTTAGTGTTTGTGTCAGTTTCTCACACTGTGTCTCCTCCGATAGTCCAAAAATAAAACCACAGCTGTCAATCATTCCCCCTCTATCTATCTAAACCTGGTGAAAACTAACAAACATGACAGGAGAGATGTTTTTATAAACACTCTCATGATGTCCTGTCTGTTATAATAGAGGAGGAAGGCTCTGTGATCTTAACTGCATCCAGACAGCAGGGGGAGCTCTAAAAGGTTTGCATTTATGTTTATGGACAAATCCTCACCTATAAAATGAAACAGCAGGGGGCGCCACGTTTGCAAGTTAATTGATGAGTTCAGCTGGGACACTCATGCACGACACTTTTGGACCAGATTCAACATTAAAGGGATATTCCGGCATAAAATTAAGTTTCCGACCGCTTGCTTCTCTAGTTACACCAACTTTAGTAACAACCTCAGGAAAGCAATACACAGAGCCACGCGCTCAACCAAAACGCCACTTTATAGCCACAAATAATGCTCAGAACAGCACCTAACTTCATCAACAGTACATATAGGGTCACAGCCATAGTACTAGCCACCAAACATCTTTTTAACTTTGCCTAATTACTTTCGTAAAGAGACTAAACACAACTCACCTACTCTCTTCCAGCAGCCGCTTGTTTTACAGAGAACTCCGGGCAAGTCCATTGACTGTAGCGGGGGGAACATTTATGATCATTTCCTCATGGGAATGCAATCAGACCGCCACGCTAAGGCAGAAGAACTACCATGTCTGCAGTGGCTGCAGACTGCAGAACTACGTGGCTCTACCTCTGACTCATATGTATCAGTATATCTATGTGCAGTGCACCGCGGAGTGCGTGCCAAGTATCAGCATTAGCGAGTTATCGTCAGCAATCTCACAGCTGATTCATTACACCCCCATCCCAACCCACTGGTTTTTGAAATGAAAACGGTGATCATTATCATCAACATTTGTATCACGATTTACCACGACACCGGTTACCATTACATCTGTAGCTTATACTAAAGTTTTACACCCATTGTCAGTGCACAAATCAGTGCACATGAGCAGCAAAATGGAGATAATTTTTAAAGCCAGCTAGAGTTGTACTTTTTTTAAAAACAGTAAAACAAAAAAAAGGATTATGTAGAATTGAAATGCACTTTTTGTTTTACTCAAACATAAATCCATTTCCTCCCTCTGCTAGATACGGAGCATAACATGAACAAAGGTATTTCTGCTGTTTCTATTGCATATGTATAAAGTACATAATGCAGGGAATACAAAACATAATGTATACGAGCCACAACACCGGAGCTTACACTCTAGATACATGACCCTGCTGCTAAATCAATATATTTACACGACTGTACAAAGCAACAACATGCTCCATCTATTATACTGTATATAATCTGCCTTGTTAATGCAATCAGCTCAAGGCATTAAACTCCAAAATTAAACCAGACTAAACTTTTCACAACATGTTTATACACGTTTATTTTTAATGAGCAAGCCTGGAATTCCAATACTGTTACCGGGTCCGAGCTATTCAATCTCCTGTATGACCTCCATTACGAGGAGGACTTCACTGTATTGTAATGAACACAAATGGAGACTGTATTTTTATTTTATTTATTTTTTCTGTTGATGCTTGAATATTTTTCCCCCGCGTGGTCTTCAGGGACAAAAAAAAAAAAAAAAGCGGAGTGAGATTTCACAACCCTTGTTCGGTAATGGGCCAGGGGTGAAAACTGGAACTCCTTCCACACCTCCTCACTTATTTTACATTAGCAGCAGCAGCAGCAGTGTTAGAAACTCTCTGGCCTGAGGCGGAATAAATAAATTATGAGTAAAACAGACATCAGAAAACAATGATGAATGAATTAATGCCTACAGGTTGTTAAAGCAGCATCTACTTTTATACAGTGAAAGATATTTCAACTTAAAGAGCGGATGATCTCATTTCTATTTCATAGCTCTCTCCTTGATTCTTCCATCTCCGTTATTCTGCTACATAAGTCTTCACCTTACAGCCGGCTGCTTTTTACCTCTAACTCATTTAACATTATTCATCTGGCAAACATTCACCTCAAATGTCTAATCTACAGTAGCCTAGATTTCATCGGTTGAATCTTTAATGCAGCAGCAGAGCAGTGGTTTGTATTTGGACCCGTGATTCCAACTTTAGCTCTGATTGCAGATGAAATTAAGGCTGCATGTAGAAACTGAGCTGAAAGCTTCTGTAGGTGCAGCACTGGTGTACTGGGTACCAGATGTGTTCAGGCTGCCAGCTTGGCTCACGTCTATTGATGACGTTGCGCTATATGATTGGCTGGAAGTTGGTTTGGATGACGTAGAAGATTGTGGTTGGTCCGGCAAATGTGGTTTTTACCGGATTAGGTTTCATGGGATTGTAGTTCTTTGGAGAAAACATGGTCGGATTTCATGAAGCAATCTATCGCTACTCATCAAAGGGGACTTACGACAGTCGGACTATCGCCTCTTTTAGGTCGCCAAAGGAAATGTAGAATAAAAGTAAAATTATCTATTGATAAAATGAGATCCTGCATCCGTTTTCTTTTCTTTTTCCTTTAGAAAAGCTAACATATACAATTAAAGCAATCTAAGAATTACAGTAGAGTAAGTTGTAATTCTCTGTTGTATATGAAGAGAAAATTTTTAGGTCAATTCAATGAACAAACAGAAATAAAGAAAACCACGAAGAGCTTTTAACCGAGCACATTTAACTTATTAAATGGAGCACAATGTAGTTTGTCCGAGTGGACTTGCCGTAGTGTGACGTCTTCAACATGAGCTGGGTCCTGAACAAATCTGGCGGCCTGAACACATCTGGTACCTACACCGGCTTTGACAAAGCAGAGACTGTAAATCTTGCAGCGTTTACAAACCAACTTTTGTCTGGTGATTGTGAAAATCAAACACGATGAATGTGATACTAATGCAGCTGAAATTCCAGGACTAGTTTATAATAATAATACATTCTACAGCAGCATAGAACAACAAGATGAGAGCAATACAGTTAAAAAAATAATAATAAAACAAACTTAAAAATATGACGAGGTAAATTACAAGGATTGGGCAAATCTGTACGAGTTGGTTTTTGAGTCTGGATGTGAAAAGAGGGAGAGAGTCAATTTGTAGGTTTAAGACATGATAAACTATGTCTTCATCAGATAGCAGCAAATGGAAGCTGATTCAGATGCGTTGGAGTCATGTTGACTTGAGCTGGATACAAACATACGTCAGTCAAAAGGTGAAAAATCAGCTAAATTAAGTTTGAGCTGGGTTGTTGATACTTTTCTTGCAAAAGTATCTGATGCAGTTGAATAAGACTAAAAAAAAAAGTTGTTTTTTTTCTGTGTCACTCTTCATTATCATCCTCCGACTTCTTCTAACTCTTTCACAATGGTATTTTTTTATTTGAATGATGTTCATTCTGTCTTCAGTTTTCTTTGTTCATTTCTCTCAGACATGTATTCTTTTCACGTATCTTGACATGTTTCGGCGGAAACTTCCTTCTGAGGAACCGTCTTCCTCAGAAGTGTTACTTGGTGGTAGGCGTGACGCGTCATATCAGCTGATGTTATGGAGGCGTGACCCTCCGTTCAATTTTTATCTTCGTATTTTTTTAAATTTTGAACTTTTTTTTTTTGACAGGACACTGCTCGAGGTGTGTGAGAGCATGTATGCCTCCTCATCCCTCTTCATCATCCCTGGGCCCCATTTCCTTATTTCGATGGCTTCCCAAATCCAGTGCTTATTGTCCTCGTTGCGGCTGACTCTTGCCTCATCACAGGTATTTTTTATTTATTTATTTGCATTTTTAGCAAGGTAAAATTAGCCTTTTTTCCTTTTATACTCAGAGTGAAAAAATTGCCAGTGCAGAGTTTGTTGTCTTTGCAGTCGCTTATGATTCCCAAACCCTGACCAGAGCAACTTTATAAAAGCACCAGAGCTTCAGACTGAATATAAGAAATGAGACGACTGCACATAAACTCCAGAAAATGCGTCTCATATCCTTGCATAATTAATCAAACCCAACGCACAAAAAGATGCTCATCGTCTGTCGCACCAGTATAAAACGATTTGAAAGTATTAGAGAAGCATCGGTTTGCGTTGGGCGTGTGGCCTTCAGAATAATAACCCCGCCATGTCTCTTCTCCCTCTTCAGTTGTTACTGAGCTAATTTTCTATTCACACTCTCAAGAAAGCCTTATCAGGAGGAAAGTTGTAGGATCGCGGGGTGGTACAAAAGTTTTAATGATGAAAGTGCCAGCAGCAAATTGCGACAT
Organism: Xyrichtys novacula; assembly: GCA_962446985.1. Taxonomy (NCBI): domain Eukaryota; kingdom Metazoa; phylum Chordata; class Actinopteri; order Labriformes; family Labridae; genus Xyrichtys; species Xyrichtys novacula. The sequence continues at coordinate 35,191,909 of OY660870.1, forward strand.
GATTCACTGGAGTCTGCAAAAGCCTTTTTTGACAGATGAGACAACCATCGGAAGGAGGGGGGAAAAAAAGGAGTCGACCGATTCAAGTCAGGCATTAAAATAAAAAAAAGTGAAAAGATTTGTGCTCGGGTGGAAGAAGGAAATAAATGATCTTGGCAATTGATTAAATAAACCCTGAAGCGATTTAATTGTGCCTGTAATGAGTCCAGAGGGGCTTTTGTAAAGTTATGAGTCCTTGAAAATTCAGAATTTTTACTCGTTTGAACGTATAAAAACCTTCAGACGAGTTATTTTTCTGTATTTGTGCAGCTTTATTCTGAATGCAGTTAGTTTTATTAACGCTGAGTCAGGCCTTTTTTACTTGGACATCCATCAAAGTGGCGCCAATGATGAGCAAGACAAATGGACGGGCCTATATTAACTATACATAGACACCTTCAAATAATATTTACACGCAGCGCTGTTAGATAAACAGTTGCCTAATTGCACTATTCCACAGCTCATAAAGGCTCTCGGCATCCATTAACGTGAGGTAATTAGTTGTAATTTGCATCATTAAAGACAAAACAATAGCATAATGGTTTATGAATACTCAATCAGAGTATAATTACCTCGCTTTGATCTGCATCTTCAGGCTGAAGAGATGCAAAAACATGCAAAAGAGAGTTGGGAGTCTTTGTTGTTCCTCTGAAGAACAAGGCCCTGCCTCGTCCTCCTCCTCTGCTCCCACACCAACACACCTCCTCGCTGAAACCCACCCTGAAGTTTGGCGAATTAATTGCGACTGGCCCGTTTTTGTTTTTCCACCTCCCCGCTCTTTTTTTGTTTTGTGGAAAAGTAAAGTTAAGCACTGAACAAAGTTGAGGCTTTTGTCTTGTCGACTTTGACTCCTGAACGGCGGTCCCTCTTTGAAGGGCGAAGGTAGAGGAAGATCATTCAGAAAGAAACACCGTTGCGTGTGGTGTGATGTGACGTGGGTGGACGCTCAGTGGGTGGATGTTTGCAGCGGCCAATGCATGTTCACACACCGCTGCCCACATATATTTCCATAACATCTCAGGCTGTTTTATTAAACTGCGTGACTGTTTGAACTTTGTATTTTTACATTAAGATATGCATGTAGCATTGTGGATCTCAAATCCATGCAGACTGTGTAAAATCTGGGGATTTTCCAGTTTATCTGGGGTAGTGATGGGAAGAACAGTTCTTTTGACTGTACTGAATCTTTAGAATCCATTCATTGAAACGATTCGTTCAAAAGATTCGTTCACTGAATCAGTCAGTGCTTTGGAGCCCCGTCCTGCCGGTGCAGTACACCAGTGAGTGAACGAATTGGTGCTCAGCAGTTCATGAATGACACAACACCCCTCCCTCCTCTGCCTGCCTTCAGTCATTCGGAAGTCATTCGTTTTGTTCAGACTGACTGATACATATTGTTTATTCGCTGTGAGCAAACCACAAGATTCCGCCCACCCACCCGCTTGCTCGCTTACTGGCTGGCTGTGTGTCGTTCGCCAAAGAGTCAAAGGCGGCAGTTCCACTCCCGACCGGCACGTCAGGCTGAGCTCAACTGAACTGATAAAGGAACGAATCAGGCCTCAGAGTGATTCAGTTCACATCGTTCACTAAGCAGTTCTGCTCTTTTGAACGAAACGTTCGTGAACGACACAACACTAATCTTGGGTCTGTTCCGGGCCAAAGGTTCAACAAACCCTGAGTTTAACCCTCAACTCTGAGTTTTTGGCTCCAACACACCTCACACTCCAAGATAGAACCAGCCAGTAATCAGGCCTTTGGCAGGTAGCAGGGATCAGACCTGAAACCAGAAGATGAAGATGCCGTATTGTTTGCAAGTTCTCCCTGACACAATCGCAATAAAATGTCATTTAATTGAAAAATCGTTTTCTCTTTCATTGCATCAAAATCAGAAAAACACTTGCTTGAATGTCCATGAATTTCACTCAATTTACCCGGTTGTGACGTTGTTTAAGATGTTTCTAATATCAGGAGCAGGGTCGTGATGTTTGCCGATTCATGCAGTTTACAGCACAACGGCTCCTTGTCATTTTCCTTCTCCGTTGACTCTGCTAGTAAATAAATAAGAAATGTCCCGCTTTCTGCCACAAGGCTGCGTGTAAATACCTGCGATAACGTTGCACACAAACCCATCTATAGAAAGATCATACAGGCCTTTATGCTCAGATATGTAATAAGATTTGAAGAATGACAGTAATGCTCCAATCTGGAGATTATAAAACATCCACCAAAGGTCTAGGAATCCCCTTCCTGTGTAATTAAAACTCTTTCTGAAGCTATGCCCTTCATTTAAGACTCCTCAGTGACAAATGAAGCCCCCCGGGTGCCGGTCCAAGAAATAAAACAGGAACCATGTGCCAGTCTGTGCACACACTTTATAGTCCTTGGGTACAGATTTATGAAACATGCACATGAATTTGAAAACCTTGTGCACTGATTTATCAGTATCTATGAATTTGCAAACGGTGCACACGGCTCTGGTTGTGTTTCTTGCCCCGGCACCTGCAGAGCTCCGCTGTGAAAGGACATGTCATGTTGGAGAATGAGCGCGCAAAAGACAAACACTGAACTTCTATGAATGTTGGCGTGGTATGGACTCGGTGAATAAATGCAGAAATGAAACTATGTAGAGGAGCTCAGAGTGCATAGGCAAAACAAAAACAGCTTTAGTTAGCTCTCTTTCTGGAGCTGAAAAGCCAGAGTTTCCGTCAGTTCATGGTTAACACACTCAACGTTTCTGATAAATCTGCTTTTTGATACCGACCCCAGAGTTCGGACTCGATTTGGTAAACATCTAAAGCCAAAATCAGAGTTTATTTCTCCTCAAACAAAAAGCCTCTGACATGAAGTGTATCCTTGGGGTCTTTGAAAGTTTGATGAATGCATTCTTTTGCTTTTTGAACACTTGAAAAAGAAAAGGGTTTTTTTTCATATTTTTCCTCAAGTGTTTGAAACTTTCCTCGTTTACATCCGTGTTCACCAGAGAGGATGTTTTCTTTCCTGCAGCGTTTCAGCAGCGCGTTGATCAATAGTGTGACACAATAGGCAGATGTGAGTAACGGCATGTATAAGCACACCCTCCCACACATACCATGTGTATGTGCATTCAAACAAAACACTAGTTCACAGGAGAACCACTCCACATCCACAGCAGAGGGTGTTAAACTTTAAAGCCCCAGTGAGGAGTTTTTAACTGGCTGTGAAACGGACTGGAATTGATACTGATGCTGCTTTAGGACCAACAAAAGCAAACATGACCTCCAGCAATAAGACCGAGTGTTTCTGCTCTATCGTTTTTCATGCCTGATACCGCAGCTCGGGGTAGGTGTCAAACCAGACAATTGGCAGGCTTTTTATTTTTACATTTTCAGCAGCATATATTTAAAGGAAGTGGCCTAGTTGTTGTTTAAGAGGAGCAGAAAACGCTGCTTTTGCATGCACATCTGCAAAGACTTGACAAGAATCGGTACAGTTTTAAATCTCCTACCGCTAATTTAGAGCTCTTTCACATATGCATGCAAATTTATAAAAAAATCAAGGAGTTTGAAGATATTTCCAGGATCCTTGCCCCCAAAATTTACAAATTTCACAGTACAACCTTCAAAACACGATTGCAGACAAGGTAGCAGAGGCCTTTGTTTGGATGGTATCTGTCTCAGTACTGCAAGTAAACAAACATGCAAATATGTGCAGCTGTTTTTGTCCTAAAAACATTCAAGATTTGTTCAATTTTACGCCAGTTGCATGGCATACATAATCCCATCTCGCCTATCATTTGTGGGGTATTTTCCCAATGCATCTTGCAGCACTCACTTGTAGACAAACGGAAAAACAAAGACAAAGTCGAGGTGAAATCCAGTGTGCTTGCAGCTTCTCCTGAACATTTCAGGACAATCTCAGGAGTTTTGACTCCAGACGAAAACAAATTAATCAGTTCAGTTACATGCACAGTTCAATCGATTAGGAGATATAACTAAACTTCATCCTGGTACTGCTTTTCAGCTGTTTTCCTATCATGTCACCAAAACAATCAACAGAGGCGTTAGTAAGCGGCGAATTGGTTTAATGACAAAGTGAAAACACCAGCAACTTTAAATACACCCTCTTGTTAGTCAAAATGGTTCAAAATTGAACAAAAGTTATTGATTGTTTTCACAGTCGATGGTTTCATTTTTAGTGGAATTTATTAGACACAGAGTAAATTAAAAAGTTGTGTTTTTACCGAGCCTTTATTCTACTTTCGGTAATTTTGAAGCGTTTATGCTGCTGTGATATCTCTTTGTGGACCCTCGGAGACAATTTCACCAGAGAACCTGCATCCCAAACTGACAGGCGTGTAATCTGAAAGACGCAGCTGTTTATCTGGTGAAGAAAAACTGATAAAAACAGCTAATTTATCCATTATGAAAAATGATGTATCCAATGTTTTTGGATCTCCACAAAAACCAGAGGCTGAATGCTGACTTATCTCAGCTGCTCTATTTTTTTTTTTATTATCTGTCTGTTATTATTCCCCAAACTTAATGGGATGCTAAATAGCTGGAGTGCTCTTTTAATTATCAGGCTCAGATGTTTGTTTTTTTTCTGTCCAAATAAACCAGTTCGGTGAGTTTTTCCAGGCAGCTACTGAACCAAATCTAAACCTCCTTTCTCTGAAATCACACTTCTCTGAGTGACCTTTTCCTTTTTAATAATTTCTGATGTTAATTTCTGATGATTTTACAATGGCTGTCAAACAATCACTGTCCTTTTAATCACAACTAATTGCAAAGTCATCATAGTTAATCACGATTAATCGCAGAATCATCATAGATAATCACGATTAATTGCAGAATCATCATAGTTAATCATGATTAATCACAGAATCATCATAGATAATCACGATTAATCGCAGAATCATCATAGTTAATCACGATTAATCACAGAATCATCATAGTAAATCACGATTATTCGCAGAATCATCATAGTAAATCACGATTAATCGCAGAATCATCATAGTTAATTGCAATTAATCGCAGAATCATCATAGTTAATCACAATCAATTGCAGAATCATCATAGTTCATTGCGATTAGTTATATTTTCATTCTCAAAGCATTGTCATACTTATTCTTATCCTTATTTATGGATATGTTGCTGCTTTATTCTGGAATATGGAAGATTTTGCAAGATTGCATGTTATGCTGTTTTACATTGCCATAATCAGGCGTCGTTATGGTCTTGTTTTTCGTCATAGTTCAGAGAGTGTTCCTGGCATTGAGGGGAAAAAAAAAAGATTTATGGTGAGTAAGCAGCTCAACTTTCCTTCAACATCTGAGTCATCATTCAACATTTTAATGATCCGGGCATCTGTTTTGCTATCTTAGAGTCACGTTCATAGGGGACAGAATTTTTGTGGAGACCATCTGGCAGGGTTTCAAAGCTAAACTTGCCTTTCGACAGACTCATTTCTTTACCCATTTTTATATAAAGAGGTTTTTTTCCAGTCGCTTTAACTTCCTCAAACTGCAAACCCAGGGTCATCATCACAGAGGGTGCATGTGTTAATTGCGAGTCAACGAATAGGCCTTGGCTCATTATCGCATCAACTTTGACAGCTCTAGTTTTAACTTAATGTACTTTGCAAAATTGATGTCAATAGTTTTCAGAGTTTATATTATTAAGATATTTATACAAACCCACCACTTATAATATAAGATAATGTATGAAGCTTTAGAGATGCATTTACTGACTTTATCCAGTTGTAATGAAAATGCTATGTTGATTTCCTTAATGTATATTTAAGCTTTTTTTTTTTTTTACTTAAAGAGCCTGAAGTCAGAATTATTGACATGGTCAAACTATTAGCATATTTTCTGAATTTTTCAATTTGAGAAATATTTTTTTTTTAGACACATTTAATGAATTCTTGAATTAAATTTGTTTCTGTGAAGAACTTTTGCGTCAGTTTTAAGAGCTTGCTTATCTGAATAATAATAATAATAATAATAATAATAATAATAATAATAAATTTTATTCATAATGCGTTTTCACAAGAACTCAAAGACGCTTTACAAGAAACAAAATTTGAAATACAGAAAATTTGCAGTAATAGACTAACAATGTAAAAAGGTTTAAAAGACGATATGAAAAGACGAGAAAAGAGCAGTTTAGAGGTTAAAAGACCATTTAAAAAGGTGTGTTTCAGGAGTGATTTAAAGGTATGGGGGTCTGTACAGTCTCTGATGGGTCTGGGGAGTGAATTTAAGAGAGTGGGGGTGGCAGCAGAGGAGGCTCTGTCCCCCCAAGTCCGGTGCTTGGTCCGATCTTATCATTATTTTTGACAAAGAATCTAATGCTGTCGACACCCACCCCCTTGAACCAATTTCAGGCATTAAAAAATACGATATAAAAACTGTTAATCTTGTTGCTGATGGTCTAATTTGATTTTTAGTACCATAAAACAGCATCAATGTGAGTTTCAGTCTGTTTCATAGATTTAAAAAAACTCCTCATGGGAACTTTAAATCACACATGTTAATAAAAACAACAAAGTCGAATCCAGATCTTCATATTCTTACTTAAAAGTGATAAAAATATCATTTAATTGCAGGTCCAGCTCATGCATAAAACCATTTATCATTGCAAACTAGACAAAAACACTCCTCAGCCGTAAAAGCTGCATGCTGTGCAGTTGCTAATTTGGAGTAACAGCACCTTTGTCGTCCCAAGTGAAGCGCTGCCCACAGTGGACAGGATCATTACATATGCATGAAGATAAACAGGCAGACACACACACACACTCATCGACACAGACACACACCCTCCTCCCTACACACCTGTACAGTTCAGACTGACTTTGATAGCTGCGTCACCGCTCTGCATGATGAATGTAAATGAAAGAATTAGCACGGACGCGCACACACTTCCTCTTTCCACACACACACACACACACACACACACACACGCGCGCGCGCCACCTCCCCCCGCCCTAACCCAGATGGTCGGCCCAAGCTACAGAGCTGTGAAACACTGAGGCCACAGAGCATCAGTCCAAGGGGTTCTGACTACCCAGCTGAGCTTTTAGCATGCAGAACAACGGCCCACAGCCACTGCATATGATGCTATGTGCCAGAGAGAGAGACAGACATAAAAGGAAGACAGATAGACCGAGAGGAAGAAAAGAAAAAGGAAGCCAGGGAGGGAGCAGAAACAGGGACACAGCTCCCCACAGTGGAGCTGTATTGTAGCGTCCATATGACTCCATAGGAGGCGTTAAAAAAGAGATGTAAAAGCTTCAACGCGAGCGTGGAGCATTATTTACTTCACCTACAATTCAGGTTTTCACTGCTTCTCCTCACAGCAGCAGCAGCGATAGCTCAGTTAGACTCCCACTTTAATGCTCCACATAAGTTTTATTTATTGCATTACAACAGAGTGGCTTTACAGCTCAATGAAAAAAGAAGCTTTGTAGGACATATGTGGGCCCCTGAGACTTTTGCAGCCCCTTCATTCAGAGCCTGAGGCATCAAGATCCCCCCAGGAAGCGCATTATTAACTCATCATCTCTTATATACGTGTCTCTCTGTCTTTTTTGACATTGTCGTGACTTTTTATCGCACTTCATGTCCTTTTTGCACGGATAGGGTATATATATATTCTTAATTCTGCAGCGCTTAGGGCCCGCCCTGTGAGCTTTCTGCCAAATGTACTGTAATTAGAGAACAGGGTCGACACGGCCAAACAGAGGTGACAAAGGCTAATCAACTCTCTGAGTCACTCTGCATGTGCAATCAGAGGGAAAGCCAGAGAGACGGCAGGAGATGAAATTGATTAAAAATTGAAATCCCAGACCAAATATGTTCTAAGAGAAGTTAATTACAATTAAAGTCATCTTTGTGTTTAAGTTTGGCAATGATTTCCCAAGTCTCTGCATGCATTTTTAGTTCTCCTTGACCTCATTCATGAGGTAACTCTGCAAGAAAAAGTGTAAAAGAAGGAACAGTTGATCGCCAAAAGTATGTAGACGCTTGGAAAAGACACCATAGTGACTCCAACGTTTGGTAAAATGTTGTTTTCGTGCAGGTTTAGCCAATTCAGCTGCAAAAACAGCGAGGTTGCTTTTTCATGTGGTGCTATCAGACCTCAAACCTCTTTCAGTAAATTTGCTAAGTGCACTTAAGAGGATCACTTTTGCATTCGTATCGTTGAACCCTGCAGTCACCATAAGTGTACTACGAGCCTGTGAGTAACACCACATTGTGAAACCAGAGTTTTTCTAGGATTTGAGATGTTTTAGTGAACGCTTTTGTAAAACAGAGCTCTTCTCAGCAGGTGGACTCCAGGTTATCCAGCAGGTGGAGGTTGGGAGGTCGAGGTCAGGGCTGAGGGTGGTGCGGGCTACAAGAAGATAAATGGGAAAAATGTGGTGCAGTGCAATCTGTTGAGTTATCCATAACCCTGAGGACAATATCTATGAGATGTCGACACTTAGAGTACGAAAGGATTCAGCTTTGACATCTCTCCATGAATTGACTGTTTATTTTTCATTTTGAAGCAGGTTTAAAGTCAAAATCAAAAATGTAAATCGTCTCTTAACAGTGTCTTGATTTGGTAATCGAATGGATGCAGCGATGCAAAGTTTAGGACCTGAACTTTTAGATTGATTATGCAAGTACTGTGGTTATAACTCATGGCTTAAAGCTAGGAGTCCTCTTTTTCTGTGAAATAAAAGGTTTATTTTTATTATGCTAACAGTGTTACAAGTTTAAGAAATGTGCAGTAGCTCAAAAATGTCCGATCATTGTTGATGGTGTGTGCAGTTATTCTGGGATAATACAATAGCTCAGATGTACAGTGTTCATTTGTTGAAGTGATCCCTTAAATCTTCACTTCACATACTGCTCTGCTTGTCTCTGGCAGTCTGATTAGCTTCACTTAATAGTGTTGAGTTGTTCGCTAATGATTCGTTCAAAAGAACAAATCTTTTCAGTGAACATACTGAACCGAATCACTTCCTCTTGTACAGTGGTTCTCAAGTCCAGTCCTTGAGGCCCACTGTCCTGCATGTTTTGGATGTTTCCCTGCTCCAACACACCTGATTCAATTGATCAGCTCGTTATCAAGCTCTGTAATGGCTTAATAACGAGCTGATCATTTGAATCAGGTGTGTTGGAGCAGGGAAACATCCAAAACAGGCAGGACAGTGGGCCTCGAGGACTGGACTTGAGAACCACTGCTCTAGTAATTTGTTTCTCAGTTCAGTTCAGCTGTGTATCAGTTCAGGAAGTCGGAGTCGCAGGCTCCTCCCGCCAAGCGCTGAATGATTCAGTGATTTAGTGAACAAATCTTTTGAACAAGTCTTTTTTGTATGTGAACTGATTCTAGTGATTCAGTACATCTAAAAGAACTGCTGTGCCCTTCACTATCATTAACTACGGTGTGATGCATCAGTGTCCGACCTTACATGCATTAATGCAAACAAACCTACTCTATATGTTCAGCCAATCAGTAAAAGGCCTTTCGAAGTGTTGTTATCCACCCTGGATCTTTCCCATTCGAAGCCTACCTGTTGGAAAGACTTCTTCAATATTGCTCACAGCCGCCTCAAACCTTGAGATTAATTTGCTAAATGTGTGATCCCTGCAAATTATACATCTGGTATCAAAGTGTATATTTGATTTGAAACATCTGCAACTGATCCCCTTGTTTCTTTAGCAGGTATATATTTAGACACAAGCTCTTCTATAATTTTCGACAGTGAAAATAAAGAGCCCGGCTGAAACCATTACAAAGACCTCAAATTCAAAGTACACACTGTTCATAAGTATTTTTGCCGTGTTTAATAATCTGTGCCTTTTCATTGTCCTTAGAAACCCGACAATGCATTGTGATGATTGAAAACCACACAATTATTAGCTGTTGATTGGTTCCATTCACTGACAACAATTAGTGGCATTCAACATAATGACTGTGTCATTTATTGTTATTATAATAACAGGGCATCAGTTAATTTTCAAAATAACAGTGGTTATCATTCAAATGATGCATTGCGATTTAACAAGCATATTTGTCTGTAAATTGTGACCACTGCTGCTGTCATTTCTGATATCAACAAGCACTGAGCAGCACAGGCTGTGGAGCAGTCACCGTGGGACAGCTATATGTAAAATTGTGTCTAATCCCTCAGAAGGGACAGGCAAAGTCAGAGGAATGTGTGGAGAATAGTCAATCATCTGCTAAGTATGCATGAGCAGCTTTGGCATTATTCAAATCAGCACTGCCCCTGGTGAAAATGCAGCAAGCCAACCTGTTTCTGGGAGTCTCTGTTGCCAGATCAAATATTTGTAAATGGGTCTTTTCTAATCCTTTGGTTATACAGTCGACCTTTCATATACTGGTGTCGTTCAGGGGATATGAGGTCGCCGCTGCTGTTGCGTAAAATGATTTGTGATGCTGGACAGATTAAACGGTATTTGCTTTGCACCGAACAGAAAATTTTTACACATGCAAATGAGAACAAATAGCATTTAATAATAAGTAAGCAAAGAGAGCCGCATGGAAAGTGTTAATGGTGCTGAACCTGAATAATAATGACATGAAGCTGCTTTTATGTAGGAGTTATTAACAGCCTGTTTTCAACCAAGGTTGTCATTATGGCCTTCACCAAACAGCTAGAATGTGGGCAATTTACACCGCTTATTTTCGAAAATGAACATTTGTGTATGTGTACTTTAATAATGGTGGTCTACTCTGCGGGGGGGTTACTTAAGTCGGACCTTGATGCACTATTAATAGATGCTCTCTGCTTCCAAACTCCTATATTCCCACAGAGAGGTGTAAATGTCATGAGTAGGCTGAGAAGAAATGTCCTCCAGATGCTCCCACACACAGTAAAAACTATAATCTGAATGTTTTGGGGGATGAAAGGCGCTCACATTTTAATTACTACAAAACAAATACACATAGAAAGACCCCCGCTGTTTTTTTTTCTGCAAAGAAAAGAAATAAAAAATCAATACTGCTTTTCTAGTTCTCTTTTTTTTTAATCCAAGGTCACCCTCTTAGCTCATACTCAAGCGTAGATTGAGCTTTGAGCATGTTTCTCAGTCACATGATGTAATTTGCATTACTGAATGGGCACTAAAACAACATTAGGTTGACTGTCCACTTTGAAATGGCCTATAAAGCCTATAAATCCAATGACTGAACAAACATCAAGCATGTACAGACATTTATACTCATGTTCATGGTGATCTGATGAATAGAGGGCGCCAGTATAAACTTGCCTCTACCCGCTCAAATATGTACACCAGCAAGCTGCTAATTTTGCCCACTACTTTTGGTGTTGGTGAAACACAAGATATTGTCCATAGGGTAGCTACTAAAGGATTTTGTCACCCAGTGTCAGGTGCCTGTTGCATGCTCTTTTTTGCACTATCCAACAAATTTTCAACCTCAAAATCTTATTTTTGTCTGAACTGCAAGCTATGCTCGTGGTAGACCCAACAAGGTTTGTTCCCTAAAGTGAGGGAGTAAATTTGACAGTTAATCCTTATTTAATTGGCCATTATGACTTTATTTGGAACAAATAGTCCAATTAAGGGCCTGTTTCCACTATAGGCATTTTTTAAACACACTAGCAGGAACTAATTTTAGCAAGAAACCAGTGGAGTTCAGCATTCCCAGCATTATAATAACCATTATTAACTTGGTCATTATAACTTTATTCGAAAAAAAATGAGTACCATTAAGGGCCTGTTTCCACTATAGGATTTTAAAGGGATCTGATTTCTGCACAAAACCAACATAGTTCAGTGTTTCCAGGGTTATAATCATAACTATCTAATTGGCCATTATGACTTTATTTGGAAGAAATAGTCCAATTAAGGGCCTGTTTCCACTACAGGTATTTTAATGCACTAGCGGGGATTAATTTCAGCATGACACTCATGCAGTATAGCATTTCCAGCATTATAATGACCATTATTTTGTTGGTAAGTATAACTTTATTGGGAAAAAAAGTACAATTAAGGGTTTGTTTCCAATATAGGCCCCTTTTATGCACTAGCAGGATCTGATTTCTACATAAAACCTGCACATTTCAGCTTTTTCAACATTATAATTGCCATTATTTAATTGGCCATTATAACCTTATTGGAGAAAAAATGTACAGTCAAGGGCCTGTTTCCACTACAGATTTTTTTGCACTAACAGGGACTTATTTCTGTGCAGTTTAGTGTTTCCAGCATTATAATCACGAGTATTTAATTGTCCATTAAAGCTTCATTGGAAGCAAATAGTCCAATTAAGGGCCTGTTTCCACCACAGGTATTTTAATGCATGAGCAGGGGCTGAATTCTGCTTAAAACCAGCATAATTCTAGCATCCCAGGAGCAAAAACACCCTAGAAATAAGCAGTTTTTTATCACTCTCAATTATAAAATAGCTCCTCTGGGGTACTTTTCCAGCAATGATCAATCAAAATTAAAAAAGGAACAGGACAGAATTTGCAGAGACCCATTGGGAGAAGAAGCTGACAATGATTTTTCCAAGGATACACTCTTCAGGCTTAGAGTTGCGTCTATTATGCTCAAACACATTTTTTGTTGATTGGTTTCATTATGTCTTTGCAAATTTCATCAAACTGTGCAAATGTGAATCATAAAAAGCACTTTAAAAGAAACTGATTAGACCCAAAAGGCCACATTCTCAGGAATAATAAGTGCAGAAAAAGCCGTAAGTGGATACAGGCCCTGAATGGTGCTAAAAAACACAAACACTGGATCAAAAACCAAAATGCTTTTTCTGATAATTTACTTTAAAAATAACAAGTACTTTCAAACTCATCCAGCTGAGTCTTTCTTAGATAAAGCGTCTGAGTTGTTCACAGGGGTTCTGCAGGGACACAGCCTTCAGGTGTGTAGGAGAAACATCTTCACTATGACATTCATAGAGTATGCCAAGGAGAGTACAAATGCATACAGCAAAAACACCTACTGGGGCTGTGAGACATATTTTAACGAAGACCCTGTGCAGCACAGAGAGTTCATGAGCTTCTTGTCCTGAAAACAGCTGCTTCTCGCTGCTGCAAATGAAGAGGTGTGTAATCATCAGCTGCATTGTAAAGTGCGCCTGCTCAAAGTGCAGCAGCGGTGATTTATTATCCTCAACCTGAACTGGACTCTGCTATTGTGTTTCTTTGTCTGCCAGGTGTGTTGTTTTTGAACATTATGAGAACGTGAGGAGCATTTTTGGACTTTCACCGAGGCTGCTTAGCACTGGAACAAAAAAGAAAGTTAGAGAGTGTGAGAAGCATGAGGTGGAAAAACTGTTACTATGGTTACCTGCAGTTTGATTTGACTCAGTAAACTTATAATATACAGTAGATATTCTAGATTAAAAGTTTCTGCTGCTGCAATCACTCTTTGTGTGTTTACTTATTGTAGAGTTAGTTCGCACTTTGACTTTAAAGCTGGGTCTTGAGTTTGCTTTTAAAATTTCATACCTCGGGTCTTCCGGTTGGCTGTTCCTCAGATGTGGGATATAATAAATGCCTCACCATATGTCCTCACCCACTACCTAAAGACCCAGGATTATATTATGAAAGCAAATCTGATAAATAGATTGGAGCAAAACTATTAAGAGCCTTAAAAACCAATAAAAATAAATACAAGATGTAGATATCTGCAAACTCCTGACACTTCCTAAAACTGCCTTTGCATGCATTTATTATGGAACTTGCACAAAAGATAAAGACATCAGACAGTATGCAAATATTTTCATGTAATACATATTTGTTTTATAGATCTATTGGCATTAACTTCGTCCTTGACAAGTGTATTTCCAGCTTTTCCAGTTCCTTCCATCCCACTAGAGTCTGCTTTCCAGCTTTTTCAACTACATCCACCTCTCTCTCTCTGCATCTCCCTCTCTAAACCCGGCTCAGTCTCTGCAGATGACTTTCTAACACGAATCCAGTTCTGCCCGAGGTTTCTGCCTGTTAAAGAAAGCTTTCTCTAACCTTCTATAACCCAACGCCATGATCTCTTCTGCAATAATTTGCATGTTAAATGTGTGTTTTGTTTAGCAGAGAGGGCGTAACATCAGTCCTGCAGCTCTACAAGCCGGGTCACTTCTGGGCACGCCTTGGCTGCACAAGCGTGATACGTCAGCGCCTGCAGGGGTTTGGTTTTCCAGCTTCACAAAAGCTTATTTTAAAATGCAACACACCTAAGAGTCCTGGCAGATGTCAGTCCAAGGTGAAATATAACAAACTTTTCTACGTCATTCCCAAATCAATATATTATGTTGAGATTATTTATGTATGCTGTGATGTTATAAGAGAGACAGTATACAGCAATCGAGTCATCATAGAGGAAATAAAGCCCGTCAGAGGAAGGCCCTGAATCCCCCGGTAAGGGTTTATCTGCTGCTATAATTCAGCCGTACACCATCTGTACTCTTACATAACACAATAGTTCCAAACACATAAAAACTCCGATGCTCCTGCAGATGCAATGAAACAAAATGGAGATCACACTGACAGGAGCTGTGGCTGAAATAAGCTCTGTCACCTTGAGGTGTCTGAGATAAGGGACTTTTTAAAAGCAGAACTATGTCTTTGTGCGCCGGCTCTGGCTCTCACATCTTACCATTCCACTCCATCTCGGCGCTACCTGGGCTTTCATTGGCTCTATCGCTCTTGAGCTGAATCTGTGATCTCCACACACTAAAAAGGACTTACTCTGTACCCGGCAGATGTCTGGTCATAAATATGAAACATGTCTGATGGTATCAGGGCAGCTCAGATGTGTGTGTCTCTCAGTCTGGGTTTGTCTGAATTTCTAATCCCCTCACGCTCTCTATCAGCCGTGATATCTTTGCTAAATAGCCGGTGAATAACCCAACCTTGCCACTCAGAAATTATGTGTGTGTTTCACTAAACTGCCCTCCTGTTTATCCTCATATAATACAATCTAATCGCTGTCCATTTGAGAGACAAAAGCACTTAATTTGAAGTTTTAAGGATCTGTTTTTTTGTCTAAACGTGACGGCACTTTGGTTAAGATCGGGAAATATTCTGTGTCTTGTTGGATTTGATCAAAAAATCCACTGAGTATTTGACTAACGCTGTTTTCCATGTGCTTTGGCTGGTTATAAAACTAAGATTTACACAGATGCCTCAATGTAACTTGAAAGAGCGAACTAGGTTGTCAGAAAAATCACTTTTTTTCTCCATAATCTGGTCTTAAACGTCTGTAATCACCACCACCGGAGCAGCGTGAGACAACGTGATTTACTGCACCCTGCAAAAAAACAGCCTTAGTTTGCAATTTTGGCAGCGTGATTTACACGGGGAGATGGATTTGACACGTAATAGAAAGCAAAATGAGATATTTTACAAGGGGGGAAAAATGAGAAACTTGATCATGTACAAGAGCAAATCTGTAAAGAGATAAGATGCACTGATTTATTCACAGGAGAAGCTCAGACAGAGAATATGCGCGTTATATACAGTAGAATGATCAGGCCTGTCATAGTGAACATGTTCATGAGTTTCACGTTTCTTTAAATCACGGGCTGTTTTAAAGTTTCACACTCGTGCACTTTTGAATGGCACATCTCACTTTAAAAACTCCCAGACGACATTGTTGACAAGCTGAAAGTCATGTGCACTCAGTGAAAAATGAAAACATCACCAAAGTCCTCTGAGTTTGACCTTTCTTTGCATATATTCATACATATGCAGCTAATCAAGCAGGTGTCTGAGGACCACCATATAGCAAAAGCTGGCAGAGCAAATGAATTAACTTCAGCATGTGCGAAATGGGACATGGGTTTAAGGGTCACCCTGAGGTTGGCATGTTATTATATGGCTTTCTGTCCCAGACGCAATTTTTTTTTTTTTTTGTAGAATGGTAGGGGAAGGTCCTGCACTTTTTCGCCTCTGATTGGCTAGAAGTGCTGGGCCCTGATTGGTTATTCCTAATGGCTGTAAAATGTCATCGTCTGGTTAGTGTTTGGGTTAGTAGATTCAGAAGTGCGATAATGTTCTGTAATGTTCTGTTTGATGTACAGAGCCGACAGCCCGCGTTTGTTTTGAGCTGAATTTTGTTGCTTTACATGAAATCCAAAAGCAAACAAGACCATCAGCAACAAGAATGACAATTTTAGTGTTTTTATTTTTATCTCCTGAAACTATTCACAGAAATGACACATGAAACTACTGAGAGTTAGGAAATTGAGAGGTTTTTGTAGGGGACAAGATAAGCTAAGACTGCTTTGTCCACAGGGGGCGCCAAACTTGACACAAACTGAAAGTTCTTAACTGTTAAAATTCAACCACTAAGAGAAAATCATTTGAAAGGCAAAGTAAAAATATAGATATGAGCACACAGAGAGAAGAGTTGATTCAAAACCCGATTTTGCCACAAATAAGCTCGGAGTTGAACAATGAGGAAAACACCAAGAAAAACGACCTGTTATTGTCAGAAAGAGAGAGAAAAGCTGCTTTCTATCATGGTTAAGCGATACAGTGGCAGATATGTTACAGCTGAGTTGGTGATGAATACCACTCTGAGTGCTCGTCTGACAGGTTTTTGTTGCGCCTATCATACTCTCAGCTCCTCCAGTGGGATCATTACGAATGCAAATCCCAGTCGCAGCGGTGTTTTATGACACCTGTTCTTGTTTTCCACGCCGTTCCATGCAAGTGTCCCGTGGAGGACTTGCAAATCAAGACACAAAACGAGAGAAGGGCGGACAGGTAGGCTCTCTCAGCTGTCAGCGTTTTCCCCTGTCTCCCTTCACCCTCCCCCCCTCCCCATCACAGCTCTGCCATTTGTGTCGCCATCAGTCATTTTCACAGCTCCATCCCTCTCCCTGTCTCCCGCTCTCTCGATGTTAGATGAGGACATTGCACCCCACCTCTACCTGGTACTTGAGCATCTGCTTCTTCCTGCTGCTGGTTTTTCTCCGGGGAGTTTGAGGTTTGTGGAGGGCTCTGTGTGAAATGGGTCAAAAAGTGTCCTCGTACCTTTGCAGATGTCTGGTTCATGCAGAGGGAACCAGTCCCAAAAAAACACGCTGTGGAAACAATGAAATGCATGAATCTGGTAATACCTGCATAACAGAGACTTAACATGTTGTTTTCTACCTGAAACAATCATCAGGTGAGATAGCAAAGTAAGAAAAAAGAAACTTATATTACAATAAATAACAGTTAAAAGTTAAAGGAAAACATCTTAATTGATCAGTTCTGCAGTCTAATTTTGATCGTGCCTCTCTGAAGTTGCTCATGGTCATTTTTTGGCTTTTTTCAAAACCAATTTCTTGACATTATTTTTATTTTCATCTCTGAAATCAAATGATTCACCTCTTCTTTGTTACAACTTTCTGTTAATAAGCAGACCTTGAAAAAAAAAGGCAGTGCGGAAAAGGTGGGTTTGGAGCTGGGTCTTGAATCTGGTGAGGTCGGTGCAGTTTCTGAGGTCCAGTGGGAGTGAGTTCCAGAGGGTGGGGGCATTTAATATGAAGGAATACCAAGTGGAATAATTTCTGCTGCTGCATGAGGCTCAAGGATGAGAAACATAATGTCAGATTTTTCATGATGAAAAACGGAAAAATGTTAAAACCTCAAGGATAAAATCAAAACCTTGATAAATTTTGGCTTTAGACTTCAAATGTTGACTTCATTTCCAAATTTTGACTTTTTGTCTCTGTACTAAATTATTTCTTTCCTTCAAAATTTTGACTTATTTTGTCAAAACTGAAAATCTTTTTTTCTGCTCTGCTAAATCCTCTCATTTCATTCACTGCAGCTTTGGATACCATGTAACCCGTTAGTTCTGATGAAACATTTGACCACTCTTAGTGAACATGGTGGTAACACCTCCATGCTGCATCCAAAACGAGTAATTTTGATGTAATTATATCACCTTTATGCCGATCCAGTAGATGTGGAAGCTCACAGTGAATCGGCCGAAAATGTCTCTTAAAAGTTCCAGATATTTCATATCTTATAAGTTTTGTATTCTTTATATCAGTAGTTTGGTAACTGTGGTGAAATACACGACAATTAAAATTAAAAGCCCTTTTCTAATTTCTCATGTATCATAATGAATTCTTATTTGAGCCTCTTTTTTGGCTTTTTGCTGGTGGCACATCGTTTCTTCTCTTTTAATTGGCTTTGTAAATTAATTAAAAGTGCAATTAAAGGTGGGGTAGGCAGGAATCTGTTAAAGAAGCTTCTTTTTTTGTGGTGTTTATACAAAAAAGCTTTTAATATCAGTCAATAGTTATTAGTTATTGATGACCTTTGGTAATATAACAAGAGCACTCCGCTCTTTCTGACTGTAAACAAAGCCTTCCCTACCTCCCACATCCTGATTGGTTGTTAGGCGGACGCTGCTCCCCCGTGTCGTTCAGGAGCCCAAACAAAGTTAGCGTGCTACAATATTGGATAGTAGAAACCAACCAGAAAGTTCAGAAAATTGTCTGAATTCTCCTTTGGCCACGACTGCCAACACAAGCAAAAAAACGAAGTAAATACCGAAGACTCTGGCAGAATATCGGGCGCTTAAAACGGAGGTAGACCGGACAAGAGCTAAAAAGCCGGGTCAACATAAACGATGGGGGACGCTTGGGGATCTTGGTGACCCTGTAACCTTTCTGCTGGACAGGTAAACCTCTTTAACAAAGTAAGCCAAGTGTCTGTAACAGAAGTGTTTCTTGTCAAACGGACCTGCTGTAGCGTGTTGTAGCGCCATCGCTAAACTGTTGACCTCGGGTCCTGGACTGTGTCACGTTCTCCTAGTTGTAGAAGTCCTGCAAACATTGTGTTTGCTGGTAGTCTGTTGGCATCTACAGTAGCACCAATGCTTTTGACTTTCACCTTGACTGGGCCCCATTTGTAATGATCTGAAGTATTTATCTGCATTATATCTGAATTTAATTGAAACGATACGAGCGAGCAGGAGCGTCTGTTTGTGGGCGGGGCTTGCTGGAGCAGAGAGGGAGGGGAGAGGAGGAGCTGAGGGGAAAACTGGTTGGGAGGGGTAGAGTTTACATTCAAGATTTCTCCCAAAAACTGGCACTAACTCAGATCCTGACTACCCCAACTTTAAGGAGAAGATGAAAAAAAAGTCAGGTGCAGTGGATTTTGGCAAAGTGAACCCAAAAAGTTTATTTGAAAGGGAATCGTTTTAGTCATTTTGCACACTTTAAATGGGCGATGGTGGTGGGGCTGAGTGTGGTATCTCTTAAACTGGTTTTTGCAGCTTTATCATGGCACATACTGGAGCTAAAAAGGTTTATATTTAACGTAGACTTACTTTCTCATGGAAATATGTTCTCTTCTCTATGAGACGAACATCTCCAGGGCGATTATCTTCAAAATCCAAAATGCAAAACCAAGACAAAGTTCATGTTCAGACCTACAGCAGTATTATCAGGGCGAGGTACGCTGAAGCTGTTCCTCCTTGTCTGCTTCTTTTGCATTGTAAACATGTGATTTACTTAACTTTCCATAAGGTGTGTGCAGATGCTAGCCTAAAGAAACAGTCTAAAAGTCAATGGAAATCAACAAACAGAATTCTGAGTTTTCAACATTATTTTTGGTGGAGGTGGAGTTTTAAAAGTGGAGCTGTTATTTGTGCAAACCCCGGTCTTGTTTGTGCCACAGCTCAACATGTATGGGCTTGTACCTGTGAGGTTTTCTCAGGTAGAGCCAGGAGAAGCCCGTGTGTCTGTTTGTGCAGATTCACTTCACACAGCTCACCGTCTGGAAACATCCTCCAGTTTTTCCAGAAAACACATGTGAGTATGAACTCCAGATTTGGCTTTAAGCTTCAAACTTTAGGAAAAACTATAACTTCTCTGGCATTGAGGATGATCTTAAAAAATGAACTTCCCTTCTGGTCAGACTTGTTCTTCAGTAATAACGTCTCTTTCCGCTCTCTCTCTCTCTTTCTCGGCCTGAACGCGTGTTGCTAAAACAAAACGTGGATGTGTTTTGCGGATGGTTCTCTCTTGTCTGCGAGTTTGAGAGCAGTGTTTGTGATGGGGCTCCTGTGATCTGAGCGGGTTTTATTGGAAGTTTCTCGCTCTGTATTTTCTGTGTGTCTCTGTGTTTCACAATATGCCTCCAGCTCTCTTTCCCTTCCTTTTTTCACTTCCTAAGAAAACAGCCCAAACACGAGTGAGATCCCTCTGAGCTGAGTGTGCTCTGAGCTCTTTCTGCTCTCAATATGATGCCATCAGAAAAAAACCAAAACAAGTGGCTGTTTTTTTCAATCCTGCCTGACGCCTTGTCCTTAACCTCTGAGGGTTTGATAACTCATCTCTTAAAGCTCAATCTTAACTTTTGAATCAATTAGCTCTTTTTTTATCAGACGTGACATTAGCGGGAATGTGATTTAATCCTGTCAAAGCCAAGGAACTAAAAAAGGCTGAACATTCACCCTGCTGCTCCTCCGACTCTGAACAATATCTAAGATACGCTGCTGATCCTATACTCTGCAAACAGCATCTCAACGTTTGCACACTTACAGTTTCACTTTCTTTCTCATCGTCATCTCAAACAGGAATGTGTTCAGATTTTCAAATCACCTTTTTTCTTGTCAGTTTTATTTTAAATGCATTAAGAGTGACACTTAACCTGCAGGGTAAAGGTGTTATTTTGCAGGTAGAAGCGCACAAATGTACAAAAAATGTTTCTTGTATGTTTTGTGTCATGACCTGGCTCAGGTGGTCACAACAAAAAGAAGAAGGAAGACACACACCATGTATGAACTCCCAAACAACTCTGTTAATTCAAATTGAATCAAATTAGAATATGTAAGGTATGAGGTGTGTACATCAGTAAAAATCAGTATTGTGTAAGGCGTGCATGAGTGGAAGTAGGTGTATGTGTGCGAGGGTGTTGTAAAGAGCAAACATAAACTACAACTAAACCGAGCCAAACCAAACCGAACCAAACTAACCAAAGCCAAACCAAATAAAGCCAAAATAAACCAAACTCAGTCAAGACAAGTCAAGACAAGTCAAACCAAATCAAATAAAGCCAAACCAAACCAAGTCAAACCAAGTCCCTGTAAAGGCAGCCAAGAGAGGGAATGGCAAGTAACTGTGGGAGCTTAAACACTCCCAGCACCCAGGGCCCAGGTGTGCATAGTTGCTCTGATTAGGGTGCAGAGAGAAGCCAACCAGACACACCTCCCACAGCAGCATGACCGTTTAGGGACATCACATTTGTTTAAAGGGATATTCTGGCATAAAAATCTTCTGCCTCAGCATCTTGGTCTGATTGCATTTCCATAAAGTAATGATCATTAATGTTCTTCCTTGAGCTGCGTCACCCCGCTGTAGTCTGCAATGGACTGGCCTGAGGTCTCACTACAAACAAGCGACTGCTGGAAGAGAGTAGGTGAGTTGTGTTTAGTCTCTTTGCTAAAGAAATTAGGCAAAGTTAAAAAGACGTTTGGTGGCTGTTGATGAAGTTAGGTGCTGTTCTGAGCATTATTTGTGGCTATAGAGTGGTGTTTTGGTTGAGGTTTGTTTATGGCTCCTCAGACCGCTGTGTATTGATATCCTGCAGTCGTTACTAAAGTTGGTATAACTAGAGAAGCACGCAGTTAGCAACATTCATCTCTCGAGGAGGTGTCTAACTCGGTGTTGCGGTGTGTTTGACCCTGAAATTAATTATACACTGGAATATCCCTTTAAGTCATTCAAGGTGTAAAAATGCAGCAGAGGACTTTATGATTAAGGCTCAGAAGTTTCCAGAAACCTAAATGTACACAGAGGGAAAGATTACGCTTTGCTCACTTGTCCTTGTCTGCATAATGATGATGTTTTAAGCCACTTCATTCCTCACAAATCTCCACCAAGTTTGAACAGAACTACACAGAAAGTGTAGGATTCTATCACTGGAATAAAAAGCAGAAATGACGATAAATCTGTGGATGTTACGGCTTCCCTCTGCAGCCCTGCAGAGTTGTTTTTATGGCCGAGAGGTGTGTAGCCAAACACACACTTCAGCTGCACTCGGTTCTGTCAGCCGGACAGCTGTGACAGCAGAACAGACTATGTGGCTTTTGGTCAGCACTGTTTATTTGATGAAGCGGGCTGCTGGACTGCGCTGCCTGCAGCAGTCTTTTTCTAGGTGCAGGTGCTGATGACGAGACGGAGGAGGTCAGAACTGTGCCGCCGGCTGAGTCACACTTCAGGTGAAGAAGGCGAAATTCAGGTGTCAGTACGCTGAGTTACATCAGCCGCTTATGAAGATGTTTGCAATCATTGTTGAGTGGAGTGTGAAAAAGGCAGAAAAGTTTGGCGATGAAAACTGAAGTTTGTTACACACCGGCGAATTAGCGAAGTGAATAATTAGCTTTTTTGAAAACCTCATAAAGTAAATAAGAGCTTCCACACCAGCTACAAACTTGTGTAGAGCAAAAAAGCAACTAATTTTTTAACCTCTGTGGTGAATTTTGCAAACATTGACAGGTGAACTGCTGTATAGGGTGACCATACATCCCTTTTTTGTCCGGACATGTCCTCCTTTTGGGGGGCTGTCCAGGGAATTTTATAAAATCCTTTAAATGTCCGCAGTTTTTTACGTAAGTTTGGAGTTTGTGTCATGTGGACTTACTGAGTTAGAAGTGCGTAAAAGACACTCGATCTGACCTGAAAAACTCTCAAAATTAACTTTGTGCGACTCTGTGACCCTGCCCCCACGTAGTTGTGTCCTATTTTTGAGAAGTCAGAACATGGTCACCCTACTGCTATATAAATCTATAGCCTAAAGGTCATTCCACACTGGCGAATAAGTGAAAATTAGACATTGAAATGTTATGCAAAAATGTTCAATATTTGGCTTATGCCTTTTCCTATACACACCTTGTGCAATGCGGATAAAATTTGTAGATTCCATAAAAATATGCCACGGTAGAGCAGAGGAGGAGAGAAAAGATGGAGAAACAATGGCGACTTTGCAAATTTTATTCATGTCACACCAGGTGTGTATAGGCAAAGGCGTAACCAAACTTTTTCGCATTTTTGCGTCGCTTTGCTAATTCGCTGGTGTCTAACGACTTTAACACCAACACAGAAGCACTGAAGGCTGCAGTTCCTTAAGTTTCCACTTGAGGCAGCAGAATCCAACAAAGATAAGGATGACTAATTATTTACTTTTTCGCTGTTTTCAGGTGCGCTTATAACCACATTATTAGGGGCTAGGCTTAACTGGAGTCATTCGTGTTGTTAAACTGTGCTGCTTTCTACCTTGCGTTTGATTTCTTTGTAATGGTGAAGTAGTTAAGAAGTGGTTTTGGCCATTTAAACCTCTGTTTCTACTATTTGGACTGTACCCACTCATAAAAAAGTTTGGTCTCATAGCAATTAATCAGCCTTCCCTCCGATCTGAATAAGCTGCGAGTTTTCATTATTGTTTTTGTATTTTATAGTTATTTTTGACTCTAATTGGCCTCCTTTGTGCAAATATAACGAGGCAGAGGTGACAGCCAACCCTCACTGTTTGCTTTGGCTTCGACAGAGTTGGTGCCGATGTTAATATTCATGTGACAACACCAGCACATCCTAAAGTTTGGATCTCCTGGTCCACTCTGTCGGGGATGGATAGAAATGACTGCACCATGTATTTATTATCATTTTAGATGCAACCAACACAGTTTTGTGCTACACTGAATGAGTTCCCCTGCTTTGGAGCCATGCCGGCTCTGCCTACTTGTACCAGATTGCATTGTGCACAAACAGCGACAGCCTAGAGTCCCTGCTTTTCTCCAGCTGTGTACTTTGGCTATGAATGCAGCTTGAAATCTAAGTCAGCCAGAACAGAGTAAATGTGTTCTTGCCCGTGAAATTCCATGCATTCGTATTTCGGGAGCTCTTTTCACTGTTTGCTGCTTAAATCTGAAAGCTTTGGGACACTGACCACAGCTCCCAAACATCTACTCCTGACACTTTATAGAGGATTTTACGGCTTTGAGGCCCTGAAGTGTTTAAGAGATGCATCTCACACATAATGAGAGATTGTTAACATGCTCGAAATACTCTGATTAGGGTTGGATTCAAGAGGCATCTGTCAAGTATTCAGTATGAACTCATGGGGTCCCACAGGGTTCAGTTCTCGGTCCAGTGTTTTTTTTTCCATTTGCATGCTTTCCTTTGGCAATATCAGTATATCAATATATCAATATCAATATAAGAGTCGGAGTATAAGGTCACCATGAATGGGATTTTCTGTCTGCATCATATGGACCATGTCTGGAAATGTTCAGGAGCGTTTGCGTTAGAGGTGAGCATCGTAACCTCATGATTCGATCTGATTCCGATCATCTGCTCAGCGATTCAATTTGATTTTGCAATGCATCATAATCACCTCTCACCTTGTGCACAACTAATTTTTCACCACTTACTACAAGCAGTCGGATACACATGTAATGGCTACACAGCTAGCTTTACTCTTGATTACATTACCTGGTCTTTGGTTACGTCGTAAAATGCCCGCACAGCAGTTTCTGTCAAGAGTCTTCTTATCAGGAGGTTATACCGAGGCTCAAGTGTCTTCAGGAAGTAGTGAAACCCAACATTTTCTACCACCAAGTAAGGCCGTAGATCCTTAGCAATGAAGCATGCAACAGAACAGGTGATCCTCATCCCTTTCTCCGAAGCAGATGGCAAAGTTGTCAGCGCTTGTTTAATTGTTGGCTGGGATGTGCTCGCTGTTTTCGTGGCTGTTGCTGCCGAAGTCCTCACAGGGTGGAAACGTTCAAAATGTTTTGTCATACTAGTTGTATTCCCGAAGTACTTCCTATTGAGTTCATAAAAGCCAAAATGAGCCTAGATGTCTGATTTAAAGGTAACGAGTGCATCTTTGATGACTCGTATGGTTTCCGCCGTATCCATGTCCGCCATTTCTGTTGTTGCATGGATGCTAGTGCAACGTGATGTGCATTTCATTGCAACTCTGCCCCCCAAAAGTAGTTGAAACCTCACAACTTTATTATCCAAGCGTGGCCAGAAAAATAATGTAAATAATATAAGGGGGGATTATGTCACGTCGCTGCATCGATGCGGATTGTGCACAGCCGAATCGCATTGCATCTTTGAAACGATCATTTTCCCCACCTCTAGTATGCATGTGAAGGAACAACAAACTGCAAAATGAGGGCATCCCCACTTCATACCCAACTCCTAATGACAGAAATAGGTTAAAGTTCCTACTGTATGATTAGCGCTTCAGAGGACACAGCTTGCAGATAAAACAGTGAACATCTCGACTCACAAACGCCGTTGTACCTGTCAGGGTCACCACACCTTTGTACAGTATATTATCTCGGGTGTCATTGTTGGGGACCTTCTCTGTACTGTAGTTTTTATCTCCTCCTCACATCAGTCAGATTATGTAAATGGCTCTAGCTCATCCTCTCCAGACTCTGAGTCTGTCAGTGCAGATGCTTGTTCCTTATTTATTTGCTCCACTTTCCAGCATGTTCACTTGCTGTAATTCCTTGTATTACATTCACAGCTCTGACTTATTCTTATCTGATTCCCCGCCACCGCAAAGACCCGCTTCCCCCCGCGGGGAGCATTAAATTTTAATCTAATTTAGGATTCCACAACAACAAGTAAACTAATGACAAGGGGATCCTGCTAGTTTGGGTGTAAGCTGCTGAGCTGACATAAATCAAACTCACTGCAAACAAGTAGAGAAACAAGCCTGTCAAAGATTTAGTGAACCCAAATTTACAGTGCTCTCTGCAGTTTTCCCCCCATAACTCAGACCAAATATAAGTTTATTTAACCTGAAGGAGAGACAAGTATATGTTTTCTGCAGAAATATCGCACAAGTCAGACATTTTTATCCTCTCAGTGTATTTATGTCAGCGCTAAAGCGGATGTCAAAAAGGCAATGTGTGTTTAGTGGACTGAGGAATTAAACTTTGTCACCCCTGCTAGTCGGGACCAGAATTAACATTTATTTTTCTTTAAGGGCCGAATGCCAATCTGAAATTTATGTTGAAGGTGTAGTGCAGCCACCAGTAGAAGCTGCAGCTGTGTCTGGTTTATGGTTTCTGCTCCAGCGCTTTATTTATCTACTACCTGGATGTAAACAAGCTCTCCTTGAGGGAGGAGCTAAATCAGAATAGATGATAAATCTCTCTGTATTTCCTGTCAAAATGAAATGAAGTTTATTTGAATGTATGATTTCAGCAGAATAGCATTACTCGGATTCACAAGGTGTTCAAACTTGGTTAAAAATAGTGGTTTTTAATCATGCAACTCACTAAACAATCAAAAGGAATCAAAAGAAACAGCCTTTTAGCCGGTGATCAGCATGATAACATTGTGGTCAACATCAGAGTTTATCTATAGACTGAAGGCTGGTGGTGCTAGCTCTGCTAACTTTAGCCGCGCTTTGCATTGTTGGCACTGTCTATCTGCAGACCCTGTGATCTTGTGCTGAACAAGGTTAGATAAATCATTCTTGATTTTGACTTTTTAAAAAACATTTTCTTCTTTAATTAAAGTAATCTGAGTTTTGAAAAAAAGGGAAACAATCACTTTGCAACATCCTGAGTTACTTTTAGTGAAATTCTTGTCTCTAGCATTGACTGCATAAGAATTGGACAAACCCACAACTAACTTCTCATCACTTTCTTCAAGCAGTCAGATACACATTGTTTCACACGTAATGGCCACACGGCTAGCTTTACTCTTGATTACATTACCTGGTCTTTGGTTTCGTTGTACAATGTCCGTACAGTAGTTTCTGTCAAGTGTCTTCTTATCGGCAGGTTATGCCAAGACTCAAGTGTCTTCAGGAGGTAGCGAAAGCCGACATTTTCTACCATGGAATAAAGATGTAGATCCTTAGCAATGAAGCACACAACAGAAGGGGTGATCCTCCTCGAAGTTGTGAGCGCTTGTTTGATTGTTGGCTGGGATTTGCTCGCTGATTTCTTGGCTGTTACTGCCGAACTCCTTACAGGATGGAAACATTCAAAATGTTTTGTCACATTAATTGTATTCCTAAAGTTTATTTTCGTGGAGCAGACTTTACACACAGTGTTTGTCTTCTCAAGCTTCCAATGAAGATAATAAAAGCCGAAATCAGCCCAGACGTCCGATTTAAAGTTTAGAGTTTGTGGTCGATTACTGGTCTAGGCTGGCATTTCCGCTGGTACTATCTTGTATTGATTTATTTGTTTATATTTACAGGTCACCATGGCAACTATAGCTCGCCATGTCTTGAGTTAAACGCAGCTTTATCCTCTAGTTTACTTAAGTAAAAGCGAAAATCAGACATTAAAGATTAAAGTTGCGATTAAGACATTAAACAAAGTTGTTGTTTTTTTTGAGGCCCCCTGCTGGTCATCGAAAAAAAGCAGTTTCAAAACTGGTTGGTGGTCTACATCTGCTGCTTTTACAAATTATTTTCCTTTACCTTGAATTTAATCAGAGGTGTTGGTTTGAAATAAACTTGAGTTTTCATGAATTTCATCGGCTGAGTTTGAAAACAAGACAAAAAGTGTTAGTTTCCATTTTTTAATAAAATCCCACAATTATTGATTCGTATCAGTTAATTAAAAACTGATGTTAGAAAATCAGATAAACCATTAATATTAATACTACAGAGATAAAACTTTGCTTTAGAGTTTGAGCCGTTTCTCATGTGAGTCATCTGACATTTCTTGCTCTGCAGGGCTCCCGTCGAGGACGTGGTGGCGTGGGGGGAGTCACTGGACCAGCTTCTGGAGTGTAAAAGTAAGCAGACACATGGATTTACTCCTCTCCTCTGACTCCTCGTCAAACGTTCCTCCCTCGGTTTTCGGCCTCTTCTTTAACCTTCGCCCGACTCTGCCGCTCTGCCCTGCATATCATCCTGAGCTGGCCTCGGGCTCCTTTAGGAGGATCAGGGATATATTCTCCCTTCAAGTTCATCAAATCCATTCAGAGATATATTTAAGGGGGGATGACACTGTGCGGAGATAAGAGGCCTAATCTGAGCTGCCGGTGCAGACAGGGTGATTCCAGCCTGCTCTCTTATTCATTTATAAAGCCGCCGCCGCTCTCTTCTGGCTTTCACCTGACTGTTTTCCCAGCCTCTGTTTGAAATGACTAAAAGGATTCAGATAGTTCTCTCTCTCTCTCTCTCTCTCTCTCTCTCTCTCTCTCTCTCTCTCTTTCTCTTTCCCCCCTTTTTTTTCTCCCCAATGTCCCCTCTCTCATTACCGTCTTGAAATGAATTCAGCTGATCTGTAATATTTCAGCCCGTTGTCTCTTGCGTTGAGATTAACTGTCCTCCAGATGATGAATTCGCTCTTGCGTCGCAGTTGCTGTGTTTCGGTTTGAAGAAACGCGTTGACACGTGTGACAAATGGATAAACAGACTCTTAAAATAAATAGCCAGTCTCTTGCAATCTTCGCCATTCATATACCTTTGCATCCTGGTGATTTGAGAGAGCGGATAGTGTTACGATTGAAGGCTCCGATATGGACAGGGAGTGATTCATAGATGGAAACAAGCGGCCCCGGACATACTGTTTCCTGTCAATTACCGTCAGAGCGTCTGCTGTGATTTATGTAAAGTAATTTGTGTGAATCACGCCAATGCTCGCAGTTAGCTGTTTGTTTGTGCTCCCTGCAGACTTTGCTAAGTATGCTACACCTGCATTAGGATCGCAGCTCCGCGAATACTCCTGTGACAAAGGTAATGGGTGTGGGGAGAAGATAACAGCGAGTATAGGAGCGTGCAATTATGAGATGCCGAGGCGCCGCACATTGGGATGCAGCGTTTGGTTTTGAAGGGTTTTGAAGTTAATAAGCGCTCGTAGACATCCAGCATAAAGCCGTCCTCTCTTTGTTCACCAACTTCTTTGAGCGAACAAAGTCTACGAAGTGAAAAGAGAGTATGTGAGTCAGAGATAAAGCAGCTTCACCTTTAGTTGAGGCACGTTTCTGCTATGATTAACCCCGAAAATGCTGTTTTTCTTTTTAAAGAGCAGGTTGATTTAAATATTATGTCCCCAGGCACGCTAATGTGTTGTTTTCGAGTTTAAAAAGACCCTGACCATGGTGGTTTACTGTAAACAAGGTCTGTGGAAACAAAGCACAAGGTCGTAAATCTTCTGGTAATACAAAGTGGAGACACAATGTGGAGACAATACTAATGAGGCAGTTTCCCTTCAGATGGAAATAAAATCTCTCTCTGGATGATCTGAACTCATCTCAGGGTCTTCCTAAGGGTTGAGTCATGATGGAGAGATTGAATAAAAACACTTAACTTTGCTGCATTTGCTAATTAGACTTGTTAAAGGTCGTTCATCTGCATTTAAAAGATTCATTTTTCATTCAAGTCTTAGTTTTAATGATTTCCATGGACTGTTTTATCTCGTGTTCGCCACTAAATCAACAAATCTCAGCCTTTAACACCAAATTATGCAAAACTAAAGACTCTTTCATGAGGCTACAAATACTAAAAAACTAATAAATGTGTTTCTAACTTCTTAGACCTAAGCTGTGCCAATATACCGGGATTGATAATAAAGTTTGAAATATTGATATCATGCAAAAAAATAAGCAGAAGCAGCCATAGATCAGAAGAGATGAAGAAGACGTAGCGGGACAGCTGTAGCAGCCCGTTAAAGTTCCACTCCAATGTTTTTTTAATATTATTGTTTTTATTATTTAAAGTGCTCTCAGTGGTCTTTAAATTGTCATTATAAAGTTTTTTGCCAAAATCACGTTTTCAAGCTCTTTTCTTCTGCAGAGCTTCAGCAGCTCATTAGCAATTCGCCTCTGAGTTGTGGGCGGAGTCAGCGCCGCTCTTATAGTCGGTTTCATAGATGCAAAGGTGCAAAAATGAACCACACAAAGACAGAATCAAGCTGGCAGCCTCTCGCGGGATTTTATTTTAGTTACAGCATCGAACACAACTCATGACAATCAGACGGACGGTAGAAGCCCAAAAATCCTTAGAATCCTCAGAACTGTTCCTTCTTATACCACCCCAATGGCGTCATTAGTCCTATTCCCGTAAGCGGACTTCACGTTGGTGTCTGATAGCCAACAACGTGGCTTCTTCTGTAAACATGCACATATCCTTGCTTCCACACTCTGCTCACTCCTCTTCATTCTAGCTTGTAGCCTAATATTGCAGATGCAGCAGAAGTGGCAGGTAACATAGGAGCTATTCAGCTCTGATGATGAAAGTTAATATCATAGTTAACTTTTTTGCTAGCATTGCTATCTGCTAGCGCTTGCACTTGTTCCGCCATCTTCCTCTCTACTTCTGGGGGTCTGGCCTGCAAAGTGGAGCTGCTGGCGGCGGGGCATGGACAAGATGATTAGACACATTTGCTGATTTGGTTACCCTTTTTAAATTCAAATTCAACTTTATTTTTATGGCACTTTTTAGACAAAAAAAAATGTAGCTCAAAGTGCCTCACAGAGGCTAAAAACAACAATTAAACAACAATAAAACCCTCCCACCCACACGCCCACCCATGGACCCACACACACACAGAGTGAGAATTTAAGATGTATTCTTAAAGAGACATGGCCTGAAGCCAAGATAAAGATAAAAAATGGTAAAAAATAGAGACTGAAACCTGATGGACTAAAAAAAGAAAAAGAAATACAATGAACAAATAAGTAAAAGCTCTTTACCTTATAAAAAAGGGTAAAAGAAGTAAAAACCTCTAAGGCAGGAGTTAAGAAAAGGACTAAGAACAGAGATAATTAATAAGATAACATAAAAGAAACATTAAGAACTTCGATTAAACTAAACATTTGCAATAAGAGAAATATAAAAAGACAATTAGTGAAAAGCCTGGTTAAAAAGGTGAGTCCTGAGCCTCTTCTTAAAAACATCAACAGTCTCATATCTTCCCTCACTCTCAATTTTCCACATTCATTCTCTCTCGTCAGTTATCCTATCAAATTTGGCAGAAATGCACAAAAAGCATATATCAAAATAAGGGTAAATAATTAGCAGCATTTAGTGAAACAGACAGAACTTGTGCACAATCGTTAACAAGTCTAACGGTTCTGGTTCAATCTGCTGCAAACTTCCGCCGCTTGTGCAGTGACTGTACAAAGGTTGTTTTAAAACTGTGGCAGAAACAGGTCCTTGAAATCTTGTTTTTCGAGATTCAGTTGAACGTTCGACACTGTCAAGGTTTGAAAATGTCTCTGCCTCTTTGTGTGCAGCCGGGCAGCTGGTGTTTGAGGACTTCTTGAGGACAGAATACAGCGAGGAGAACCTTCTATTTTGGCTGGCCTGCCAGGAATACAAGAAAATTACCTGTGAGGCGGAAATGATGCTCGCTGCCAAAAGAATCTACACAGAGTTTGTCCAAGTTGATGCACCGCGGCAGGTACGGCTTTTGTAAAGTGGGACATGAATGGAGTCAGACCTGCATATCTTCAAATCAGCTTCAATTGCTGCTCGCTTGCTCTCGCTGTCACTCCTGCATGCTTTCATTCATAGGACAATCTTTGAAGGCCACTTTCTCTTTCTTTTCTGCTCAGCGCTGCACATATTTAACTTTCTGAGCATGACGCAGGAGGATGTAAAAATATCTCCAAACAGACAGAAGCCATGAGTGAAATAAAAGTTGCTGTTTTTTTCTGAACGCAGATAAACATTGACTGCGTGACAAGAGAGGAAATCAGCGAAAATCTCTCTCAGCCGGGGCCGAATTGCTTCGACAGGGCGCAGAGACTGATATACGTTCTGATGGAAAACGACTGTTATCCGCGATTTCTCAAATCTGAAATCTACCAAGCTCTCCTGGAACAGCAATGAAAGCAACGTGGAGGGAAAGACGACCGTCCGACGTCTCTCACAGTGATTGATTCTGCCCTTCAGCCGACTCTTCTCAGGATCCCGGTTTAAAACAAAGAAAGCCGCTCTGAGGAGGCAAAGTGAAAAGAGTTACAGAGTCTTCGGTGAGGATGTAAGAGAGAAACATGATCTAAATTATGTATTTAACACTTTTGAAGTCCAAAGTTTGTGTGTGTTTCTTTGTGTCGCACAATAAAGGCAGTAAATGAGAGAAAAGGAGTGATACCAAGCTCTTAAAGGTGGACATTCGAGGAAAGTGTAGGAATAATTATGAGAAAGCAAAATGAAATTAACTCAATCAAAGCTTTCTGCAGTTTTTTCTGAAGGGTCTGGATCACAAAGCTCCACCTGCTGCTTTGGTATGTAAAGAAAAGCGAAGAAAAAGTCTTTTGTTTCACTTTGAATTAAACGTAAAATCCTATAATCTGTCTGCCTTTCTGAATCATCAATTACACACAGTGCATTTAGTTTGTGACCAACCACCATGTAATTATGTTTTCGTTTGAGAAAAACTCACATTAAACTGTAACGCCTGAAACTTTGTAAGCACTTCATACCCCGCGCTCAGAAATAAGTTATTTTTCACAGTAAATATTCCGCAGGAAAGAAAGTTTGTGTTGGAGAAATCCTGCAGCTGTTATGACGGATTATGATCATTAAAAATGATTATATGTTCGAGCATGTGTGTGTGTGTGTGGAAAGATTGGATTATTGGGTGTTTGTGCAAAAGTCCAAAATAGTGAGAGTTTTGTAAAGTCGGAGTTTGACGAAGTCTATGTGCATAGACTTGAGTTGGGAAAGGGGTCCATAAAAATCCTGATTTTTTTGCCTCAGTTGTGACAGCCTGAGGGTTGGTCTTCTGGTATATTCTGCTCTCCTCTCTTTTGCTGGCTCTGTTTCTTGTTGCAGGTTGCTGTGGGTGGAGCTAACCTGAGAGAGCTTATCAGTGATACAGCACACCTGTGCAGGAGCTGAGCTGCTGCACCACAGTCTGCTCACTCTTTACTGACTGACAGACTGGCTTTGTCTTTGTTTGTATATTTTGTTGCTGGACGCACTCACACTTGACACACACTGACTGTTACATCTATTGACCCTCACCTCATGGTTTTCTTCATGTAATTAAATACTATTGTAAATCATCGCAGATTATCTGTGGTCTCCCTCTGTTTGTCACACCCTTTTTGAGCCAGGTTGTGACACAGTCCTCCCAACATATGGGGGAGGACTGCGTTTAAGCAAAAGTAGGTCAAATGCATCAATTCAGGTGGTGAATGAAAAAACCACTAATCAATAAAATCTGATCTGATTGTAGCTTAAAAACCTATTTGTGCTACCCTAGGGCTACCCTTAAAACCATATTCATTTGTTAAAAAAATACCACTTTTTTTCTTTTTTTAAATAAATAAGCACTTTTTCTTTTTTATTTTAAATAAGCACTTTTTCTTTTTTATTTTAAATAAATACCCCCATTTTTATTTTAAACAAATACCCTTTTTTTCTTCTTTTTAAATTTTAAATAAATAATTTTTTTGTTTTTTTCTTTAAATACCCTATTTTTTCTTTTCTTTTTTCTTTAAAATAAATACCTTATTTTTTCTTTTTCTTTTAAATAAATACCTATTTTTTCTCCTTTTTTTTTTTTTCCCCTCATCTTCCTTGTGTACTCGCATGGATAGGGGCCCACTGACATTGAGAGAGTACAGGGCCCAGAACTTGGTGCCACGCCCCTGTCTGTGTGAAGATTTAAAACTGTTATAGAGTGAAAATACACATCAGAAAAGTAAGTGGCCTTTCCCAGACTGTAATTTCCCAGACTTGAGCTGCGTCCGAATTGCCAAGTAGTAGTCGAAGTAGTAGTCGAAGTAGTATCTAGCATGTCCGAATTGGCCACCGGAGCGAGTAGCATGCTACTTCAGATACTACTTCAGATGCTAGACACGCCCACATTGTAGGTTGGTCTCGGTGCATCCTACGGACATGCTACTGACCCAAAATGCACCGCGGGCTTCTTCTTCGTCCTCTTAAAAGTTGTAGAAGCGCATGTGATGCTAGCGCCACCAGCTGCTCTGCCTATTTAAAAGTGTCGCGAACGCCGGCTGGCCACAGCAGCGCGCACCATGTCGGAGCAGCAGCAGCAGCAGGCGGGACCGCAGCAGTACAGATGTAAGTTTCATGTAACTTCACACACTGTCCTAAAAAAATGTGCGGTTGTATCTCTTTGTCATGTCATGGTGTCATATTTGCCCAAGTAATCATTTTATGAGCAAATATGTGGCGACATCATGGAGGTAAAGCTCACTTATTCCATCATTAAACTGCACAGCTGCAGTACTACAGCCAGGCCCGCAGATGAGGGGCTTCAGTTACCACTGTCTGCACGGGCGCAGTACCTACTCTCTGCCTGCGGGGGTCGTCTTTCCCCACCGCTCGTCTAGTGTGTCCGAATTGGGCCAACGTTTTTAGTATGTAGGAGTAGGATCTAGCAGTAGCACGTAGCAGTAGCATGTAGTATCCGAGCGGGCAGTTCGGACGCAGCATTGAGCTCTTCCACGACATGTCAAATACAATCATATACTTCCTGTCACATGACGCTGTTTAGTTCCCAGTTTACAGGAGCTAAAACCATCATGAACCCTCACATATAGAGGTGAAAAGATCTAGAATAGAGATAGACTGATTAAGATAGACCATCTGAAATAACAGCATCTCAAATTTAAACAGCCGCTGTCTGTTTTTGAATATAAATTCTGTTATGATGCATCAAATAATTCAGTTTTCTATCGATATTGGTATTTCAGACTGAAATACCTAAACCATGTCTATCTAAAACATGTAACAGACCAAGATTACCATGCACTTTAGGTTATAGTGTGCATGAAATAAAAATAAAAAAACTTTATATTTCCTGTTTTAATAATCACAGACGGCTGGACAGAACTCCAAATGTCCATTATGGTGATATTTCACTGAGCCAAATATATTCAGTCTGCATCAATTTTCAGGAAATAATCATTTCAGTTCAGCTATTTGTCATATATTGTCAAACGCAAAAAAACAATAAAATTATATTGGCTCTATATATCATCCATCTGACCGTTTCTCAGCCACAGAAAAACTAAAACCTGCTGACTACTTGACTGGAGTCCACCAAAGAAAACAACAACCCCACAGCATCTAGACTGTGACAAACGCCTGGTGTAAAAACTTTGATAAAATCTCTGTAATCATAGAAATCATGGTATGAAACTGTGCAAACATGATGCAAACCTGTTGTTGGACTCCTGGAAACCTAAAAACCTGAGGCAAAGTTTAAGGTGTCCCCAAAAGAGCTGTGGTGGACCTGCTGGGTGGATGTGTCTCTCAAAAGTCTGTTTCTGGGTTCAGGACTTCCACAGTTATCATAACGAGCTGCTTAGAGGACCCAGAAAACATGTTTCTCCTTTGAACGAAGTCTCAGCGCCGTCTAAAGCAGCTGCAGCTGGAGGTTGGAGGGTTGATCCCACTCTCCACAAACCAATGTGTTAACACACTTGTGAGACACTTGACCCTCCACCGGCTGAACCCGACACAGTCCAGCTGAACATGAAATACGTGAACATATTATTCCAGAGCCAAAGCCAGAGTTTCAACATTCAACACAAATGACACAGCTGCATGTTTCTGTCAAACCTCCTGAGTATCAGGTGCATCTTTAGTCTTATTTTGTGCCATTACATCCTGCATATCTTTTTTTTATTTCAGAGTTTTTGCAGCGTTACCATGGTTCCTCTGATAAAATGAACTTTTTTGCACAGCCACATTTCTCTCTCTCCATGCCATCCATCTCCCTGTGAAGGAATACGCTGCTGTTTCTTCTGTTGTTTCTGATAAAAACCCAGGGTTGTGACATTTCCCACCCTTGTTTCTTGAGCTCGTATGCCCTCCTGTTATGTTGTTGACCTTGTGTGGTGGGTTGAGTTCCAATGTTGCTGCTTCCTTGTATGAAACCCTTTCTTGGACCGTACACAGAGAGTGTGCATCTGCAGAGTGTGGAGCGAGCAATTCTGCAGAGAACTACCTTCAGCCGGCCTGATTGGAGGTCTGGCATTATCTGATTGTATTCCTGGCTTTCTGGAGCCCGGCATGGGCTTAATACTTCGGAGAGATGGAAGGGATAGGAGAGAGTTCAACGGAGGTCAAAAAGTGGAAAGAGAAGAAGGGAAGAAAATCAGGAATGTGTAATTAGAGAGAAAGAGCAAAGAAGAGGGAGGGAAGGGCGGGAAAATAAGGCAGCGGTCAGGAGAAGAAGAGAAGGACGAAGCAGTAATGAGAAAAGAAGAAACAAGATGGAGGTTGAGCGAGGTGAGGGGATTAGGAGAGGAGAGGAAGAAGTGCCAGTGCACTGGTGGAAGAGGAGAGGAAGGATGGAGGGACGCGTGGGAGTGAGGGAGGGCTCAGGGGGCAGCGAAGCCCCAGCAGGTCGCCGTAATGTGAGCAGCAGAGGCTGAGATAATACCCCAGGGCTTTGGGCTGGGGGAGACGCGAGTCGCAAAGTCCACAGTGGGCGGGAGATAAGGCAACAGAGTCTCTGCTGACAGCCACTAACTGTTCAGTCCGCCTGTCTGCAGAGAAGGAAACGTAACGCCGTCTCAACGCAGAAACTCTCACAGATTAACTCCTCCTGTGGAAGACTTCCAGCCTTTTAATACTTATAGAAAGAGTGATGATGAAAGAGTGATTTTTTTTCCCTCTACTATCTCATAATCTGAGGAGCCAGCAGCGTTTCTCTTCCAGCTCCCTTCTGGCCAGTGTGCTGCGAGCGTCTTTGTCAGAGACGAAGCGCAGAGACCCTGCAGCCATGCACTACTATTCTGTGGATAAATATTTAACAACGCCGCCATCATGCTAGTCAAAACAATATCTGAAAATCACATGAAACTATGACTTCTCTTTCTTGAACCTGGTGAACAACTTCGGTGCAGAAAGGCAGGATTTATAATTATATAATATTATAGTATGTAATATTTCCACTTACTTTCAGACAAGTCAGGATTTAAATTTCTGTTTCCATGACACAAAGTTAGTATAACAGAAGTTCATAAACGTGACCACACCCTGATGACATTATCTCCTCCACCTGTTCAATCACCGAACCCAAACCTCTCAAACCCATTCTCTCTCGTTTGTCTCGGTTCTCAAGACCCTTTTTCTCATCTCTCTTCTCTACACTCTTCCCTCTTCTTAAAACAGGTATTGGAGGGTATGGAACCAGGGACATGTCAGGACGTGACCCCACTCAGAGACTCCTCACAATTCAGCTACATAATAATGTTAGGCGGAGCCAAGTTGTCCATAGTATAAACAGTCTATGATCTTGACCCCTAATTGAGTTTATTTATTTATTTAAAACTACAAAGATTTTGGTTGGTTTTGTGAGTGGCGCATTTATCTTCACTAACGTATCTTCAAAGTAACAAAGCGTGATCATGTTCGTGAATAAGAATTTAGCGGCTTCGAATTATCCCGACTCATGATATCTCGAAAATGCATTTTATCAAATTGAGTACATTGGTGTATCACCGTGAGGACTCCAAAAACAGGCAACTGAGAACTGAAGAAGCTTCTTGGATTAGAGGCGAAACGTCTTCTCAACTCTACACAGTCCAGTTCCCTGTTTTTGGAGTCTTCAACATAACCATGATCTGGATGAATGAGAATCTACATGGACATATTGGTGTATCATCTATTGTATTAAATGGGTATATTTTGGGTTTTGTTGTGGCCACTGTAGAGTAAAAAAGCACCAGCCACCACTGGTCACCAGTCTCTCTGGGGGGTAAAGTAGGGTGACCAAACATCCTCTTTTACCCGAACATGTCCTCTTTTTGGGGGGGCTGTCCAGCTTTGTTAGGGGAAGTTGATAAAATCCTTCACATGGAAGTTTGAGTTTGTGCATTGTGGACTAACTGAGTTAGAAGTGCGTGAAAAACACTCAACCTGACCCGAAAAACCCTGAAAATTTTGCGTGCAACTCCACCCTGCCTAGTATTGTCCTTTTTGGGGGGATTCGGAATATGGTCGCCCTAGGTAATGAGGTGAAAAGTTCAATAACCCAAGATCCAAAATACATTGTTTCTCAACTAGAACTTGATTTCCTTCTGTTCTCTATTGTCAGACCAAAAACGAGTACCAAGTCAACACTGTGGCCTTGTTATCCTCTCCAAACATCCAAAAACTGACCATCACTCACACCATTTAAATCACATCACTCTCACTTCTGATGGTTGTGTGCAAAACCGAATTTAAAACATCCAATCACAATTATTTAACAGAAAAAGGAAACACATCAGACCTTCATAGAGCCAAAGGAAGAAGGTCTATTTGGATATTTGTTCACAATAAAGCTCCAGTGAACACCTTCAAAAGATCAGTTGTCAATCAAGAGCTAAAGTGTAAACTGATTAATTATTCGAGCCACTTATTAAACTAGAAGACTCAATATTCTCCTCTTCCTGCCACTCAAATGTTGAGACTTGCAGCTTTTATCCGTTCTTCATCAGAGTAAACTGAATAGGTTTACTTATAGACCATTAGTTCAACAAAAGAAGTAATTTCACATGTCGCCTCAGGCTTAAGGAGATTGTGTTTTTCATTATTTACTGACATTGTACAAACCGAGCGGAGACTAATCAATAGTGAGAATGATTAGATGCAACAATAATTACCAACTTGTTTGTAAAATGTGTCAAGCCTTTTATAAACTGAGTTTAAAATTGGTTCTGCCTAAATTCTAATTTGTAAATCACTTCACTGACCTCTCTCGCTGAGGTAATGTCTGCTTTGTCAGGGCGCTAAAAACTTCTGATGATGATGAAGCCGCACTACTGCTGGAAAGTAAAATGTGATTGTTTTTTTTTCCCCACCCATTCTTCTCTCTTGACTCCACAGCCAATGGTCGAATGCTAACGGTAATTTTAAGTGAAGGCAGCCAATCACAGGATCAAAATCTAGTTACAGGCATCTAGATATGGATTGTTTGATGCTCTTGCATGTACATGTCTGTTAATAGAGATTAATTAAAGCTGAGAAGGTAAAAAGAGATTCTGTTTAAATAGTGAAAAGGTGACCACATAAGATCTTCCAGGTTCAACATTTGCTGTTTGGCCTTGTTGTTGGTTTCAACCCTCTTTGAGGTCACTGTTGTTCCTCATTTCCTGCAGAGTTACGCGTCCTCAAACACCCCGTCTTAATTAAGAAATCAGTCGAACTCCAAAACGGGACAAGAAACTTTTTAAGGGTGCAAGAGTAACTCAGCCTGATTCCTTTGTTTTATAGCAAGAGCTAGAGTGAAACTCATCCACAAACGCTATGAACACCATCACCAATATTTTGTCTATTTTGTCATCATTTAATCTTTAGAAAGCTTTAACCAGGGTTTCTGCTGGGTCTTATAAAGTATTAAAACGTCCAATAATTTTAATTCAAGGCCTTAAAATGTCTAAAATTCTCTTACAACCTCATAAAATATCTTAAATACAAATTTAAAAGGTCTTAAAAATGTATTAGTGTTACTTACAAATCAAGATTGATTTGAAGTTTAAATGTTCAAATTTCCCTTCATGTCTTTTGTTCTTTTTTGCCTGTATGGATAAAAATGGATCTTAAATTGTATTCATTATGGTTTTCATGATATGTTCTGTTGATTTTCTCTGATTTTGTTTCTTGAGTTTTCTGTGTATTTTCCCTAGTGTTCCTGTTCTCCTGTCTTGTGAGTTTTCAGTTTGTTTTAGACTCTGTTCCCCTCCTGTTCTCAGCTTTTTATTCTTTGTATCAGTTTTCAATACTTCCTGTTTTATTTTGTAGTAGTCCAGTCTTGTTTTCCCTCCTCAGTAATTGTCTACACCTGTGTCTCAGTGTCTCACCTGCCTCTCGTTGCTCGTTTACCTGTCTATATAAAGTCCTTGTCTTCCCCTATTTCTTAGTTGGTTCATTATGTCACAGTCCGGAGTTAAACAAAAAAAGAGAAAAGGGCCCAAATGCAGAACTAAAAATGATTTATTAAAAGAACAAAATCAAAAGCAACAAAAATTAGCTTTAGAAAACTGAGGGAGTAAAACAAGACTAGAAACATAGAGGATAAACTACTACAAAATAAAACAGGAAACACTGAAAACTGATAAAACTTACAAGATTGGGCTACAGGGGAACAGACAAACAATAGGGAAAATACACTCAAATAAACAACACTAGGAGAAAACTAAATAAACAGAAAATATCATGACAATGGTCGTAAAAAGTCTTAACTTTGACTTGTTGAAACCTGAAGAAACCCTGTTTAACAATATCAGTATATTTTAACAGCCAGTGTTCAGAGATGGCATCATTTTACCCTTTTTGCTTTAAACAAGGAAGGTTTAAAAACTTGCTCGCTGCAAACTTAGATCACTTGAAACATAAGCAGACATAAAATAAAAGCATTAAAGTCGAGTTATTTTGGTTATAACAGCGTTCATAATATTTCAACACCACTCCGGTCCATAAATCTGATTTATAAAATCTCTGTGTGAATACGAAAAGCAAAAAAACACCTTAAACTTTGGAGTTCGATGAAGATTTCTGTGCATAACAAGTCTTATAATAGACACTCAATCAGATCTAGCTCAGTAAATCAGGACGGAACCAGTGGGGCTCACAGGTCCGGGTTAGGAAATCAGTTCACTCTCACTCTTTTCCACTCCATCCTTTTTTTTTTTACACCAGTGTGCACATGTGACCACTAGATGGAGTCATACGCTCAGTCTTATCAAATGTACAGTAGCAGAAATGCATTAGAAAAAACAGCCTAACTGTGACTGAGGGTTTGGAGCAGGTGTGAGAGTCAAAGTTTAATATGAATCTCAGATAAAGAGTATTTGACTGGATGTGTTTAGTGTGTTTTTTAGTGTTTCTTGACATCTGTGCACCCTTTATTTAGTGAGTAATTGCTGTAATTATAGAATAATGAGTTCACTTTTTACACATGTTGAATTTTAAGTAGCTTTAATAAGTAGTTGAGTGTTTGTTGGGTTTTTTCTTTTGAGTCACTCTGCGGTTTTATTTGTAGAATAACGCTGGAAAAACTTGACGTTGTCGTCTCATTTTTGTCATCAATACAGGAAACTGTGGTCGGTGATTTGTGTTCAGGATTCCTGCTGACAAACAAAGTCAGTCAGTCGGTCAGATCAGGGATTCAAGAGCGTCTCTTAAAGCGGTGACTTTTGTCGGAGACAGTGAGTGGTGTAATAGGAACCCGTCAGTCTGACTTCCCCTCAGTCTGGCCCGGCCTCGTGTCCCTCGTCTACTGAAGCTGTTTCACTTCCACACACACTTGTGCTGATCTCACATCTCGCCAGACATCAGAAATTCACTGGAAATGTGGCATAAATGACAGGCATGCAACTTTTTGGCGGGAAGATGAGAAGACATATATAACGACGTGTGTAGACGGTTAGATTTAAAGGCTTCAACATGCAGCAGCTGGAAATGTCCTCTTCTGTGTCAGGGTGTGAACACTATTCAGACAAAATTCAGCTCGCAGAAATGTTCTAAAGCAGCAGATTGTTGTTGATTCCTCTCAGAAAAGGAGGCCTGATTTTGTACCTTCATAGAGTCACTAATACACAGTCTTTTCCTGGGAGTTCCTGAGCTCCATCATGACGTAGGTTCCTCTGGATTGTTGCTGCAGACTCTCTCTCCTCTCTAAACCCAAATCAGTCTGGTTCTGCTCGAGGTTTCTGCCTGTTAAAGGAAGTTCTTCCTCTCTACTGTTCCAGGATAAATGCTGCAAAGTGTTTCATTCACGTGGTTGATCTGATCTTACAGGATGTGGCTCATCTTTACATCGGGTCTTTTTAAACAGAGTCTGGTCTAGACCACATTTTTAGTTTAGCATCTTCAACATAACACTTGTTGTGAATTGGCGATTGATGAATAAAGACTGATTGATTGACCTTATTAGGGTACAAACTCTGGTCTCAAGTTTTAAGTTGAATCTTAAAGAAAAAGTACAAATTATCTTGAATTAAGTGAGTTATGAAGGATATATCACAGCCACTCAAGTCCCACCAATCTGTGGGACTGTTTTATTTTTTTCTCTTATTGTATGAACAAATAATTTTAAGTCAGTTAAACCACCTTTGAATCAGTATTTTATGTCAGCCTGTTTGTTTGTCTAGTTAAAAGTTTGATAATGTAA
This sequence comes from Xyrichtys novacula, assembly GCA_962446985.1. Taxonomy (NCBI): domain Eukaryota; kingdom Metazoa; phylum Chordata; class Actinopteri; order Labriformes; family Labridae; genus Xyrichtys; species Xyrichtys novacula. Next base: position 35,234,012 of record OY660870.1, read on the forward strand.
GATTTGTGGATGTTCAAAGACCTCTCTGACAGGTCAGGAGCTGTTGCAACCCACTCCCTATACATGATCAATTTCATGGCTCATAAAAAGTGGAAACTCTAAAATGAAATCTGGTCTTTAAGAATCAGGTCATAAGTTTAGGGAAAAGAAACAGAAACTACTGGAGCGAGGTAACACTTCCTTTTTAAAGATTAACTTTCCCATTTTTGTCTCATTTTACACAGAAAGCCGAAGAGCGACAACAACTGTATCCCCTCTCTGATCCCAGATGACTGTCTAACATGAGTCTGGTTCTGCTTGAGGGTTCTACCTGCTAACAGGAAGTTTCTCTCACTTCTGTAACTTGCTTAATTCTTCAGAATGTTTCACTCATGGCGGTTGAAGATGAGATAAGAAAGTCTTTTCTTATCAGATGAGACTCAATCTTGATGTTGGACCTGTACGGTTTAGTTAGACGTGCTTTTTTTAGAATTAACTGAAGATAACATTGTTGTGAATCGACACTTTATAAATAAATGAACCCACAATGAATGAGATCATAGAGACAATTATGTATTGTTTGGATTTTTATTGTAAATGAACGCTGTAAACTGGACTGGTCCAGGACTCCATAAAGAGGGTCAAACATAAGGTGACCATACGTCCTCTTTTACCAGGACATGTCCTCTTTTGGGGGGCTGTCCGGCCTTGTCTGGGGTAGTTTATAAAATCCTTCAAATGTCGAGAGTTTTGTATGGAAGTTTTGAGTTTGTGTCGCGTGGACTGACTGAGTTAGAAGCGTGTAAAAAACCCTCGACCTGACTCGAAAAACTCTCAAAATTTACTTTGCGCCACTCCACGACTCTGCCCCACATAGTCGTGTCCTCCTTTTGGGGATTCAGAATATGGTCACCCTAGTCAAACAGGACTGTCATAGTACTTCCAGGAAGCAGTTTGCAGTATGCATGGTAATCATGCCTAAAAAGGGGGTTTCCTTTCACAAATGCATCAGATCATGTGATATTTTCATACCCGACTCTTAGAAATGTGGTATAAAACAAGTCCAGAGAGTCCTCACATCCTCTCCTTTCTGCTGGTCACTCATACAGATCAGGCGCCAAACTCCACTCTTTGTGATAGAAAAGCTTGTTTCAGAGACCAGAGGGATTCAGGCATGAGTACACGAGGTCAGACAGACACAGACGAGTTACCATGGCGTCTAATCCTCATGAAACCTCAGAGAGATCAACAGAAATTGCTCCGTGCGCTCTCCCTTCACTCCACGCTGCAACTGCAGCACCTTCCCGACCCCGAGCATGCTAGGATGTCAGACGTTTAATTCTCCCGGGGAGCGACTTCACCGTGAGTTATCAGGATTCATCTACTTCACAGTCTTGATCTCCATTTGCAAACACAGTGCAGTTCCTCATACTGCGACAACGCCGTAACTGTTTCACATTGTTTTTTTAAAAGGCCTCTTCCTGTTGATAAGATATTTTTGTTGACTAAAATAGATGAAACCTGAAGTTGATTCACCTGACACACACACAAGTCTGAGCTTGATTTGATCTAAGATTAGTCGGTCTAATCAGATGTGCAACCACACTGTCTAGACGAGCAAATGCACCAAACATGCATGAAAAAAAAACCCGTATGTGCTGTAAATATAAAATACAATGTACAGAACGTACAGTACGAAGCAGGCAGTAATTCATACTTAAGCCAGCTTGGATATGAGCACACTGCTTGTTTATGATCTGATAACCATCGTATGTTTCTTAGGTTTGACCCTAAGTCATACACACAGTACAAATCAAACAAAAGCGAAAGCTCTTACATCTTTCAGTTTATTATTGCTGCTGTAAGCATTCATATCTCACCGGGCACACTTCCTGTCAATCAGCCGCTTCTAGTCTGATGAAATATTACATGAATTTCCATTATTTTGTAACGCTTATGTCCCAATAGCTCAGCTGAAAACGTCTCAAGAATGGTGATAGAAGTCAAACCAAAGGAGGATATTGCTGACAATCGGGGGAAATTCACAGTTATACAACTCCTTCTGACAAATCGTTGAAAGAACAAAAGGAAAGTGGTCGTTTAAGAGCTTACCTCGTTGAATGTTGATTTATAGAAGTTCTTACACTTACATGGAAAGTCCATCCATCCATCTTCTACCGCTTAGCCAGAGTCGGGTCGCAGGGGCAGCAGGGAAGCCCAGACTTTCCTCTCCCTGGACACTTTGTCTAGGTCAGGGGACACTGAGGCATTCCCAGGCCAGCTGAGACACATAGACTCTCAAGCGTGTCCTAGGTCTTCCTCTGTGGTCTCCTACCTTTGGGACTAGATGCCCAAGCCACCTCATCTGAGTCTCAACGCGGAGGAGCAGCGGCTCTACTCCGAATCCCTCCTGGATGTCTAAGCTTCTCACCATATCTCAAAGAGAGAGTCCAGCCATCCTGGAAGGAAAAGGAAACTCATATCAGCCTCTTGTACCCGGGATCTTGTTCTTTTGGTCACTACCACAGCTCATAACCAAGGGTAAGGGGTAGGAACGTAGATCGACGGAATATTGAGGGCTTTGCCTTTTGGCTCTGCTTCCTCTTCACCATGACGGACCTGCACCAATCCTTCTGTCGATCTCCTACTCCATATATTTCCTCACTCATGAACAAGACAGTGAAATACTTGAACTTCTCCACTTGGGGCAGGATCTCATCCCTGACCCGGAGAGGACTCTCCACCTTTTTCTTTTGGAGTCTGTTTTCTTTTGGAGATGCTGATTCTTATCCCAGCCACGTCACACTCCATTGCGAACCGATCCAATGAGAGCTAAAAGTCACGGCCTGATGAAACCAACAGGCCACATCATGTATACTGTGAACATAAATGTAAACCTAGACTGGCGAAAGTTTCAAAACATTCAAGGACATCATATCATAAGTGAAAGTCTCCAGAGAAAATCTGAGTCAAGCCCCTTCCAAAACCTTGGACTTGAACCTGGACGGACTGAGTGGGATCTTTTAGATGTGTAGAAAACACAGTTTATTTATCCTCCTTTTCCCAGTTGACCCTTATAGTCTTTTGTACGGACATAGGAATGGGTCCCCTTCCTTGGAGACCCCTGTCTTGCTCTGCCATGTTTTTACGGTGGCAAACAATGGGCAAACTTAGTGAGTGTCTGCACCAGCAGGACGACAGCTAAGGTATATCAGCCTGAAACGATCAGTTCATGACATCGAGGGGAAGGTATTTCTTTGAGCAGCACAGGTACGCTCTGTACAACCCGTATTTAGTTTTCCCGCTAGGATTGAATGTAATGTTACATAATCAGAGTAATCATGAGACAAAGGGATGTGGGCGTGGCGATGTATAAAAAAAATACATGATCGGTAAATTGGGTTAAAAATAGCTCCCAGCACACCTTGTTCAAAGTTTCAGTAAGAATTTGTCCTTCTCTCATCTAATACTTCTTTGTTTAGTCTTTGTTTAGTTGCCGAACAACAGACGATTTTTGGTACGACTGGTATGACTCGTGGTTTTGATTTATCTTCCAGCTGTCACCATAAAACACAATCTGACATCCACCCTTAAACTAGATCTGCAACAGACTGAAACAAAACTTATGAGTGCGGTTTGTGTATTTCTTTTGATGAAACTGAAACAAACCAAAAATGAAATAAAGAGAAAAATTATGATTGATTGGATTGGTATCAATAAGCGATGGAAAGTCCTACGATCTGTTGAGATAACAGATCAGTGATACTTCAGAAGATAAAGTGAATAAATTAGTCCTCTGTTGTTTTTGTGTTTCCTCTTCTCATTCCTCATGAAAATAGGGGAGTCGGGGAGGAGTGCAGCTTTACTCTCATGGCCTCTCACTCTAGATCTGCCTTCAATGTCTTCTTCATCATATCTTCATCGTACTCCTCTCTCTGTTTATTTTCATTTTTTCTCCAATGGTAATAAGAGCGGGGGAGGTAGGGCGTACAGCCTCACCCTCAGGGGTGATCTGGGTCAAATAGGCTTTTCATCCTGTTATTTCTTATCATGTCTTCTTCCTGACATATCTCTACATACTGCCTTTTTTGATTTTCTTCTTTCATTCCTCATTTTCTTCAGAAAGTTGGGGGAGGTAGGGCGTACAGTGTAACACTCAGGGGTGAATCTTGGCCAAACAGGCTTCTCATTCTGGTTTTTATTATCTTCTTCCTGACATACCCCTACATACGCAATTGTTTTATTATTTTTTCTTTTATTCCTCATTTTAGTCAGAAAGTTGGGGAAGGTAGGGCGTACAGTCTAACCTGGTCAATTCAAGCTTTCGCCAAACAAGCCTCCAACCTTTGCTTTGCCTTCCTTGTCTTATTCATCACCTCTCTTTTCATACTTTTCCTTCTGTTTTCGTTCATATCCTCTCTCAACTCATCCTTTACCAAAATAAAGAGGGTAGAGCGAACAGTAAAGCCCAAACAGACTTCTTCACCATGGCTCTGCCTAACATGTCATGATCATCTTTTCTCTCCACCGTGTATAGGGTTATGGAGTCCATTGCGGATCATATTGTGGGTCTGGTAATACTGGTCTCTCGTAGGAACCATTATTTGTTATAAAGCTGTATGGATCTTGATATTAAGAGAGTCTGCTTGTGTAGGCCATGGAAGCTGGCATTAAGGAGTTTGGCACTGGGACGCCATAACTCAAAAAGCCTCTCCACGATGGGATGTTTTTTTTTTTTTTTTTAATTTTATAAGTACTTTTGTTCTCTTAAAAAATGATGGTTGTATATCTTTTGAGCTTCTTTTTGAAGCGTCAAGCCACAAATTTACTGATCTATAATCTACCTCCAAGGATACGAGTAATTAAATAGAAAAATTCAACCATCTTTCATGCGTTTTAAGTGTTTGTTCTCTGTAAACTGTGGTGATTAAAATCATAATTTATAGAGTACTGGTTGTCACAAATATCTGAGATTTTTTTTTTCTGTATCAAACAATGTAATAAAACACTTAAGTGTGTTTTATGCCTACTGAACGATGACTTTTAAAATATATAGCTGAGTTCACCTGACGGTCATATGACCGACCAAAAAAAACAAGTTTAACAAACACACTGTTCAGTCAAGTGATACGTGTTCTCAGTCATCAACTATTTTCCACTGCCATGCCAACCGGTCATCAACAGGAAACCAGCCCACAGTGTGATGACAGGATGACTCACTCATTCATCTTCACTTCAAGAGGCTGCCACTTGAGCAGAGGTATTTTGGCAGACGTGAAAAGGTTTGGTTTAGGAGTCATGAATGAGTGTCACTGGTGGCTGTCAGAGTGGAAGTGGCCTATTTTCGGTGGTGTTGAAATACTGATTCAGGATCCTTTTTTTTCATTTTTAATTAGGTAAGAAGTTTTGTGTCCTCTGCATAGAAAATACCAAGAACCTATCGAATAAGTTATGGCATATTAGAAACAACCAAGAGCATTTAAAGAAGACAGTCATTGCATCATGGTTAGTCTTTAAGTCATGAAGTTTACCATAGACGATGTCCTGCCACAAAAGGCAATCAGTTCTCTCACATCTACCACCAATTTTGTCAACATTAGCATCGCCAAACATATATTTTATTTATCTTTTTTTTTTTTTTATCTTGTCCTGGTTCTATTCAAATGGAAATACAGTAAAACAGTAATGTGATGCATCATTTTAGGCACATTGATTTACAAAATAATTAAAAATAGAAAGGAAAGGATGAGTTTTATATTTTTCTATGTCAATGAAACTTAAAGTAAACAAGCAAGCAAGACTGATGATTTGTAAAGAGTGATTTTTTAATGCTTGACAACAATGTGAGGGGATAGGTGTCAAACTATTTTTTTAGTATCTGTATAAAATATTCATAATAAGTGAAAATTTGATTGTCAAAAGTCAAGAGAAAAAGATTTTTGTCTGAAGAAATTATATATGCAGATGACAAGGTGAGCTAAGACTGCTCTGTCCACAGGGGGGCGCCAGAGTTGACACAAACTGAAAGTTTCTCAGAGGAGCTTTAATTCCAACATCTTCACACAACTTAAACCACCAAAGATGTTTCTGCTGCTTTTAAGAGATCTAAAACTGTTCACACACGGTGCCTGAGGAGTCTATTTCTTTTTACAAACAGATGAAAATCTGATCTAAAACTACAAATAGCCATACGAGAGAGGCTTATCTATTCAGACAAAGGATTAATCTGACTGTATTTCATATAAATCTGATAAAAATGTTCATATTTGTGTAAAGAAAGACTTATTTTAGCAACAACAAACAGACAAAACTAGATTATAAAGCTCTTTTTTAAATAGTAGAAACTAATTTTACTGAACATCTATTCTTCAATCAGGGTCTAATTTCAAGAAAGCTACAAGCTTAACTTCATGTATTCAAATGACATTGCCAACACTCTCGTCCAGACACAGATAGGACCTGTTACATAAGGTGACAAGTTACAAAACTGAAAAATTCGACCAGCCTCAGAGAGAAAATGACGAGCTCGTTGGAGCCGTTTGAATCAGAATAAACATCCGTTTTTTTAGGCAGTTTCAACATCATCCATCTCTGCAGATAGGGATCGTTTAAGATAAGCTGGTGGACCGTTTGACTTCCCTTTTCTACGATTTCTGTTGCATTTCATTAAAAAAAAAAAAAAAAACATAGATCGAGCATTTCATCAGAGAGGTGACTGTTTCTTGAAAAAGGTTCAGCTAAAGTCATTCACAAATACACCAAAGTAAAGATGACCGTTGGTTTTAAGTGTAAGATACTAAAATCCAAAACAAAAAGACAAAGTCACAGTTATTTCAGATTATCGAAACACCTCCCTGTCAACACATAACTCCAACATAACTCCACTGAGGCTGAGAAAAATACCTGAGATAATATGTTTGACAGATTTCTTGGAAATGAAAATTTTATACAGAGTCAAAAATTAACCTCATAATACTGTGTGCATGGAAACTTGGAGATTTAGCATCTGAAACTGTGTGTAATCTTATAAAAAATAATCATAATTGCTTTCAGCAAAATGAGGGTCAGTGCAATTAGAATATTACTGAGAATTTGTGGATTATAACCATCAAATTTTTCCAGATGAAACTAGAATGAAAGCAACTCTCCTTCCACTGACCCCAGAAGACATTAAAAAACTTTTAAAAGACTTAAAAGACAACCTGACAGTCTCTCTAGAATAAAGAAGATTCGTCAGAAGGTAACAGTGTTTTTAGTTACAGAATTTTGTACAGACTGGGGGGTCACTAACCCCCAAAACTACAACTGGACTTACAGTATGACCCTATTCTGGACAGTTGTTAGCATTTCCAAGACCACTATAATGTCTCTGTTATTCCGTCTTCACTCAGTGGTGGTAATAATGGGACAACAAGTCAAAGCAGCATTCTTGCGGTCTCCAAAACTGCACCCTTTTTCCACTGAACCTCCTTCATTGGCTGCAGGCAAAGTTCACACCATCAAAGAGCCTGAATTACGTAAGTTGCCAGTAAATCTAATCAAATCAAATCAAACAAAGGCAAAAATAAATGCAGCACAACGTGAACATTCTCTGCGGCCCTCAGGTCCTCCAGCAGGTTATTCCACAGACGGGGGCCATAGTGTTGGAAAGATGGCTCACCGCAAGTTATTGTTCTCACTTTTGGTTCTATTTAAAGGCCAGTGCCAAAGGATCTCAGGGTTCACGGGGGTTCATATTGTAAAAGCAGTTCTGAAAGATAAGAAGGTCCAAGATCCCTAAGACATTTAAAAACCATTAAAAGGACCTTAAAATCGATCCTAAAGCATCTTACACCAAATTACAAACATTGCAGGACTTCAATAAAACTCTCCTGGTTTCCTTCTAATCTCAAAAAAATTATGTATGATTTTGGTTTAAGTCTGCCCAGCTCCAAAAGCTCGTTCACAAAAGTGTCTGACTGAGTTTAAGGGGTTTGTGATGTTTCTACTGAAGATGAACTTTCAGGACCATCTCTAAGTTAGGATGCACAGAACAGAACAACGCACGAGTTTACATCGATTTTAGTCTAACAAGTCGACAGCGGTCTTTGATCTTTGGGGAAATATTACAACTCTTAGCCGAACAGATTTAATATAAAAGATATTAATACTGCAGTTACTCACTTATTCCTGTTTAAACTATTTGTTTTCACTCCCCATTGGAGAGAAATGTTTCTCTTTAGCTGCTAAAAGTAAGTTGCACAGATCGTTTTTTGCACTTTATGCTTTTTATGCAGATGATGAAGCTTTGGCATCAATGCATGAACATTTTTAAACCATATATCAGTTTATAGACTAACTTCATCCATAAAATCATTCACAACTTCAGAGTCTGTGTGAATGACTGCGTCTTCCTTGACCTAGAAGCTGCAGACGAACTTTGCGTTCTGGCCTCCTTTTCTTGTGTTCTTTTAGGAAAATTGGCACAGAGAGTCACGTACTTTTGATCATGATAACACAAAATTTTACAGTCTTTAATTGAATACCCTGGCTCAATATTTTGTGTGCCTCTTTCGAAACCTGTCCAGTGTCCCAAAACCGGAGTAACTTCTGCTCACTGTGTTGAATTCTTGAAAAAATTATGCAAAGGTAAAGGAGCACTTCCCTTTCTTAAGCCTGGCTGGTCATGATTGCATTCTGAAAACTGAGTGACCACGTGTTTTTGCATCTTCTCTTCTTTCTCACGTACCATTCAGTCAAGCATGCAATATGAAGGGTGTCGCCCGCCCAGAGGTCGACTCCCTAACGTTGTGTGTGCATCGACCGCATCTCCTGTCACTGTGTGTGGAAAGTTTGAAACAAACCCACTTCAGCTTTCTCTTGACCACAAACACACCACTATACACAATGGAGAGAGCCCAGAGGGAGTCCTGAAAAGCACCACATACACCCACGTTTTCATCTCCACCCAAACGCACTCATGGGTGCTGGCTTGTTATTATGGTTCAGATCTTCATTACTGTGTTTTTTTTTTTGTCAAAGTTGTAGGACTCCTGCCGATTTGCATGCAAAAGTAAAGCTATGAAAGTTCCCAGGTGTGAGTGCGGTCACATGCATCATGATAAAGAGAAGATTTTTCTACACTCTTTGGTTTCAGTACATGTAGGAACTTCCCACCCAACATCCTGTAATGCTGTAATGCTTTTCACACAGTGTCCTCACATGACTCAGATCATGTTACAGTTCCTCTGGGTGCTTTTTTCTACCTTAAATAACTCTGAGGTTGTAGTGAATGATTTGTTCTATTTTCCACTCTGTCTTCATCCGTCTTTAATCCGACATCACTGCGAGCCACGACTCGAACCGACTCCCTGAAGGTAAACAGCTGATAGCACAGTATGTTAATGATTATTCCACAAATATAAGATATCCAATACAGAATACTTATTTAACAGTCTTCACTCAAGCTGATCAAAAAGTAAAAACACTTTTGTACTTATAAACCCATTAACCATTTAAGGTGATTAATTATCTAAAATTAAGTTTCATAGCGTTTGGAAAACAATAGAGTCACAAATAAGACATATCTTGTTTTATTTATTTAGCTTTAATTGTGAGTGAAATCATGTTATTTATGAACAAACTGCAGAGACTGTGAAATCTTTGCGCCTCTGAGACTCTGACACGCCTCCTTCTGCAGGCTGATTATTTGTTGCTCAATCTGTCGGGGCTAAAAGTCTGTCTACTGTAATGCCTGTGTGTGCACAGATGCACGTATGTGTATTAGTATAAATTTGTACACATTTACTTATCAATTGTAGATTTTGGGTTTGTATTCTTACTCTCATTTCTCGCTGCTCTTTGTAATGTCCAAAGTTTAATATAAAAACCTTATTTTTAGCACAAACATTTGATCATTTCATTGAATATTAATTATTTTTACTCTATGTCAAATTAATTTAAAAAGAACCAGGTGAGTTGCATGTTTCAATAAAATTATGTTGGTAATTTTTTTTTTTAAGAAGTTCCTATTTTATACTGATGACACTGTCCTCTACACCGCAGTCAGTCACTTAAATTCTGTACCCTGCATGTGTTCAAGTACAAAAAACATCTGCATAAAATACCTGATATTTAATTCTGTTCAAACTTTATAGATTCATTAATTCAAATGTTATTTTCCCTGAGGGGCAATTTGGTTTGCAACAGAGGTTCAAACAATCCATACATGACATCACAATACATAATTACAACCATGTTATTTATGACTCTAATGGATTTCATTATGAGGCTGTGGAATCGACATAATATAGATTGTCTAACAATCAAAAATTACACAGATGTTAACAAAAGCAAGTCATCGACTATGACAGTTACAATCCATTCTGCACTCTTAAAAATAATTAGGCCTCATCGTAAACAACATTTCCATCCGTTTGAATTACTTAGATATAATATAAATATGCCAGTAAACTGTATGTGCTATATATTTGTCAAAAAAATGTAACTAAATGTAATGTGTTTTTAACTAAATGACTCTTGGTTGATCCACAGCTCATCATATCTAAACTATATTCAAGCATTTTTAACTGATTAAGTTGAATAGTTTATTGGAATAACAGATTTATGCTGATTCTAAGAACTTTCAATTAATAAATTCTAAAAAATATAATAATTTCAATAAATTCGAACAGATGTAAATACTTACATACAACATTAACCCTTCACCATAAAACTGGCCCTGCTCTATCAGCACTTTCATTTGACGTGGGTCACCACAAAACCTGATCCTAGTCATGGCTTAACACTCCAGGTTCCTAAAAGTCATGAAGAATTGGAAAAAACACCTTTTGGTCCCTATGTGCCAAAAACTTTGACTTTGATTAATCTTTCATTTGCCCTGCTGTATCTTCTCTGTTGTACCTGTGGCTCGGCTTCTTGTCTGATTCACAATGATTCACTCGTCTGTGTCTTTACCTCATAAAAAAGAGAGTTTTAAAGGCATGGCCACCTCACTTTACCTGATTCGGTTCAATCTTTGACCGTTAACCACTTCTTTGTGCTTCAGTATGTATAACACTCTCCCGCCCCTCTTTAATTAAGGGCATGATCTCTGCCCCTCCTCGACCTCTGGGAGTTTTCCTCTTCATTCGGTCGCTCTTCGAACTCCTCCTGGAATTTTACAGCCGTGAGTCAGTGACAGGTCGAGCTGAGTCTGAGCAGCAGCCGGCTGCATGCGTATCCAAAAGGCATTGAGAAACCTGTACCAGCAGGCCCCCGGCGTCATGGGTGTACACCTTTCCCGACAGTTTTAGGGCGAGTCCTTGAGTGAATGGCTATTCTTCCCGAGACTCAGACTGACTGTTGAAGCTCCCAAAGAGGACCAGGGATGTTAAGATGCCGAAACTTTTGTTTTCAAGGATTAAATTTTATGAAATTAAGGATTTAATGCAAAATGTGAAGCGGCCGATGAGGTAAGACAGGCAGTCCGGTGAAAATGAGCAATGTCTGAGTGAAGATGACTGGGTTTTTTTAAACTAGAAAGAACCTTGAACTTGTTTTTTATTAAAAAGTTTGTCCTGATTTTTATTCACAGAATAGATATTGTTCTTAATCGAAAGAGGCATAAAAAGGATATCCAGCGCCTCATGGTACAAAAGCTAAATGAAGAGGCTTATTCTTCCAAACGCAGGTAGAGTAAAGTTTTATTATTGTGTTCCAATACATTCTTGTTTCAATAAAAGTAAAAACTATTTTTCTTGTTTATTAGCTGGCAGGCTGATCATGAACTCTTCCCAACCATGGAGAAACTGCTTCAGGATAAAAGTAAGAAAACTCGATGTCCAATACAATCAAACCTAAAGGCGCTCATATTTTAAGTGAATCTTTAGTCCTCAGAAAATTAAACTTTTAATCTCACAAACTTTTGAATACCTCAACACCGTCTTTTCTCTCTTCACAGAATGTCTAGCAGCATTTCGGGCTTTCCTGAAGTCCGAATTCAGCGAGGAAAATCTGGATTTCTGGCTCGCCTGTGAAGACTTTAGGTCGACGGCCTCTTCGGACGACCTTCGCTGGAAAGCAGAGAAGATCTACCAGGAGTTCATCGAGCCAACAGCCTGCAGAGAGGTCAGTCTGCATGAGAAAGTTTCTGGTCAGCAGTGGAGAAGAATACTAATAATATAGTCTTTTCCTTTATTTCCCAAGTTGAACTCAATATACACGATTTCCCCTGAATTGAAGGTTACAAAACAGAGGAAGATGATGTTGCATAAGCTCAAAAAACCTGAGAAGAACGAGTGAAAGTCTCAGAAAGTAGATGAAGAAATGAGACTACAACATGTCACAACTTCCACTGCCTCTGGTGATGAATGCTGCAACATCTCCGGTGTTGGCATCCTGTGGGGTGTGGTTCACAAGTGTTTTATCTGCTCTGTTATTGTATTCAGTGAAATCCACTCAGATGACAAAGAAGAGAGTAAGACAGTTTGATAGAAAGAACTTGACAAACTTGGCGAAACTAAATCATGGATGACTTAACTCAGTGTCTTCTTCTTCTTCCTGTCCCAGATCAACGTCGACCACCATATCAGAGAGAAGATTAAGCAGTCTTTGGACGAGCCCAGCCTTTCATGCTTCGATGAGGCCCAGAGACACGTTTATCTCCTGATGGAAAGAGACTCTTGCCCCAGATTTCTCCAATCAGATGCCTACTTAAGCCTAAAGCAGAAATCCAGGACTCTTTGGTACATTTAAGGCCATCAGAACTCTGTATCAACCATAGACTGTGTATGAGAAGTGGACAGACATGGCTATAGAAACCCACTTCTACCCCAGTTTTTCTTTAACATGTTGTTATTTATCAGTATCCTGGTGCTGGCTCTGTACCTGGGGGTCTTTGCTGCTGCTCCACCTGCCTTGGGTTTTCATTTATGCACATAAACCAGGTGAAGGTTTATTTTCCTGACCGCAGGATTTGGCATTTCAAAGTCAGGAAGCTCTCAAGACCACCCACCAAACACCCGACGTCATTTAGATGTCTTTTTTCAGCCTAGATCGTAGTCGTAAAACTAAAAGACGTCGAAAAGTGGGCTTCATTTGGACGGTCTGAATTTAGACGTTGTTTAGACATTTGGTGAAGACATCTATCCAACCACTTTTTGCTGGATGGAAAAAGTCGTCCCATTTTCACATTAAATTAAGAATAAATCAAACTTCTTTCTTATAGTTTTCCCCTACTTTTAATACAAATTTACAAATTTCTGAGCACTTTTAACGCACAGTCTATGGTTGCTTTTCCATTCCTCACTTTTTGTACATTTCTTTTTTTTTACTTTGCTGAATCTATAAGCTATTTTTTTAACTAAAATAGGAAATGTGAAAGAGGGTATTTTGATAAAGTGTTGTAGAAAGTACTAAAGCAAGTAAAAAAGGAAAAAGTCATGTGGGAGGGAAAAAGTTTGTGTACCAGAGATTAAAGAGTGCCATAGCTACACATTAGCGTGGATGCAGACATATGGAGTTGTGTGGATTACAGTATGTGCTACCAGAAAGTCTTTGTAAGTTTGGGTGGTGTTTACAGTACGGGAGATAATACAGAACGATAAATAAATGTGGAAATAAAATGGCAATAAATGAACAACTCTTTTTTCCAACTTTGGATCCCTCTTCACGTACGTGCTTTCTTCTTCAAAATCATACTGTTTCCGTGCCGTCAGAAGTTGTGAGACAAAGGTTTATATTTATCTGACTGACTGTCTGACTGCAGCCGTGGAGATGGGCATGAGTCAGGGAGAAAAAAGAGAAGAGTTTCCACAGTTCACCCAGCAAGGAGATTCTGTTTTTGGTCACATGTTTGATATATCCTCTAATTAGGTGCAGAGATGACTCCACACACCAGCAATAGGGTTTACCAAACTGGAAAAAAGTAACCCTGCAGTAACCCTTGATCCCTCGCAGCTCTGTAAATGGCCTTATTCTGAAGGATTGTGCCTTAAAAAGGAGTACTGAGGCAGCTAATAATAACTCAGGGGCTTAAACGACAACACTGGAGTCATCAGACAACCTGAGGCGTAACAGATCAGCCTGAATGTGCTGCCTTGTTAGGGGAATAATCTCATCATCTACAGACAATGACGGCGGAGATACACAACTGCCTTTCTTTGACATATGACGGAGTTGTTCCCTGGAAAGATATCAAAGCGTTTTGTGAAAAAATCAAAATAAGATTTGACGATTATTACCATCATGGCTTTATATAGTTGAATCTTTTAAGTTTGTTTTGTCAATGAAAATACAATCATTAACATGGTGAAAAAATAAAAATATAAGTATTTAGATAAAGATCTGATTAGAATTTTTTTCTCACAATGCCACTTCAAACTGCGGTAAAGCTGCGATGTTTAAAATTGAAGCATAGAAAAATAAATCACTTTGTCAACCTGCTCTGGTAGGAAACAAGAGCTTCAGCCTTAACTGTCCTAATAAGTGATCAACACTTAAGTGGCAACCTCCCGTATTGAGAGATAAAGCCAAAGCTGAAGTGCTAAAAACTGCAGTTCCTCAAGTCACCACTTGAGGCTCGCTGCAAAACTTTCAATAGCCACATACACACCAATGAGAAAAACATCGATTTTAGCAGCAAAGATCAACACGTTTACAGCTTTGGTTTGAACTAGCCAGACATGCTGCAGCTGACAGCGAGGAAGCTTAACACCTCCTTACTCCACGTTTTTCCTCCTACTCTGATCAACCCAAAGTCTGATTGTGCCGTATTTCCAATATTGTTCCGGCCTTTAACGGGTTTTAAATATGTGCCCTCAAACTTTGCCACTAGCATGATTATGTCCATGTTTCGCACAGTCTTTAATATTATCAGGCTGTATTGAATACTTGATTCTGGTTGGTCAAAACCTCATAACAGTGGTCGTTAACGCTCAATGGATTATGATATCAATTCAATCTGCAGATAGGAGACTTGCCCACTTCATCTTTGCCTGTTGACACTGCAGCCAAAATGTTTGTTTGGTCTTTCGAGTCAGGACATAGTTTTCCCATTGTTACTGGTTACTAGTAACAGTAATAATGGATAACGTTCATTGGAAAAATTCAATTTGATGTAATCTACAATAAACACTATGCTAATGTTTCAACTTGACCATGAACAGACATGTTTGGTTATCAAAAGGAAGCAGATAGGAGTTTGTTGACATGGAAACATTTCATTTACGTGAAATCAGGAGATTTTTTTTCCATCATAGGATCAAATCATCTCCGAGTCGACAAAGTTATCTTAAAACTCTGTGTGGTTTTTGTTGGTAACTTGGTGATAAAGATTGACTTAATGACTTTTGGGTTCATATAACTCTGTAGACTGTTTATGTAGTGAGCACATTGATCGAGACTCACTCTGAATAACAAAACTTAACTGTTTCCCTTAATGCTCATCTTTCTTTTCCCAATAAAAGAGTCAGATTTTCTCAAAATGCAGGGTCTAAGAATTATAGTGCATTACTTTTGGTATAGGTGCTGTTAAGTAAGGGATAATGTATAGTGAATGGGTGATAATGCAAACTAGATAGCACTCTGCTGTGGTTTGTTCTGCTCACCCTGTCATGATTGAATAACCACCTATTCACTATACATTACTCCTTACTCAACAGCATTTAATTCCTATTCCAATCCACCTATATTTGTATAGCACATTTTAAAAACAACATAACCAAAGTGCTGCACAATAGATAAAGTAAAAAAAAAGATAAAATAAAGTTAAAATACAGTAAATTAAGAGCATATAAAAGCTAAAAGAAGAAAATATATTCAAATAAAACACTGGGAATTATAAAAATACAATAAAAGACAGAGACCACACAACTCTCATGCAGTATTAAAAGCCAAGGAGTAAAAATTAGTTTTTAAACAAGATTTAAAAGTATCCAGGGTGGGGGTCATTTTGATATGGGTGGGTTGCACATGCATGCTCTTTATGGCACGACAAGACTCAGCTGATCCGTGGATCTCAATGCTATTCAATCAGTAATCAATACATTTTAAGTCAGAGATATGGATACTGGTTAAAGCATCGTGTTGCAAGCTAAGTTGTTGGAGCACTTTGTTTTTAATAACGTTCAATCTTAGGAGAAAAAAAAGTGGTTTCATGTTGATATAAAACACTCAATCGTTATGTAATAATTGAGTGAGTCCGTCGCCGTCCTCTCTTAACCCCAACAAAACTGGCTGTGTGAGCATGACCACGCAAAGTGTGAAAGAAAGCAATAAGTCGAAGAAAAAAAACAACAGTGCTGCAACTACCATGTTGCAAGAGCAATTAGCACGAAGTAGGAAAAATAAAGTATGATATGTTTCCTCAAAGACTGTCTATTATTAAATGTTTATGTTGCACATAAGCAGGTTTCTGTTATTTTGCAGAGTTACGGCTCCAAAGTCAAACGTCAGTATCTGTGAGTACTTCGAGGTGTCGGGGGTTGTTCCTGATACTTGACAGAGGTCTCACATCTCCCGCATCACATGGCGCACAATCCTTCACACACAATCTGTCGCTGTTTTCACACAGCCCGGCACGGTAACCATAGTAACAAAAAAGGAAGTGAGTACTGTCAGTGGCACAGTGTTAGTCAAGACCGTCACACTTGGGGAACTTCACAGATCTGAACGCTGCAGGCTAACGGTCTTAGCGTGGAGCTTTTCATCCCGCCGTGTTCCTGAAGAGACACAATCATGTAGAAAAAGGGACAGCTTTCAGCTCTCGGTGTTTGGTGTCTCTTCTTTACGCTTCAGCACTTATAACCGTGTTTGGGCAAAAAAGGGAGAGCAGCATCACTGAAGCCAAGCCAAAGGGCAGATTGTGAGAGAAAGGCCCGGGGCATCAGATGGTGAGAAGAAAAGGCCGTCTCAAGGCTAAAAAAACGACATTTAATCAGGTTTCTGATAACACACAAGTCCTCAGAGGTATTTTAAGCACCATCTGAATCCTTTGTTCTCCGGGTTTTCTGCCAGATCTTGCACGCTGTTCTGCAAACTGAGAAAAAACTTTTATTTTTGAGGGATATGGACAGAAAAGTGAAGAAGATGCTTAGGTGGGACTTAAATTGGGACTTCTAAAGGAGCAGGGAATCAGGCCCAGATATCTCAAGTGCTTTTTCTGGAGGCAGGACAATCTTGTGTTGTATTATCTTTGTAAGTGATTCATCTGGAAGCAAAAGCTGCTCTACTGACTAATATCCATCTGTCGGAAAAGCAGGCATTGTTGAGATACGTGGAAAGGAATGACCGGGATAGTGACAAACGGGAAAATGGGTTTAATATCTCATCAGAGCAAAGTCAAAGGGGGATGGAGTCAAAACTTGGAGTAAAGAGAGCAGAAAGCTGAAAAATGCAGATCGGGATTTCCAGTTTAATTCAAGGCCTTTGTTTTATTAATGGACGCCCAGTTGGCCACATGAGTTGTCTTTAGCCTTGGTGTTGAACGTTCGGTGATAAAACGTGTTCAGATCTTTTCTGTCTACATTCACTAAATCTAAGACAAAATTTACTGTCCGTGTCGAGAAACTCGAGGACAGAAAGTCCAATTTGCAGGAAGAAAAACTCACTTTTAGTCTTTTATAGGTGGAAATAAGTTGTGTTTTTATTGGTGTGTCTTTCTTGTACAAAAAAAAGCTATTTTTTATCTTTATCATTTGAACAGAACACAAAACCCTATGTCTTTTGAACCCTTTAAGACATGTTTCAGTCTCTTGAACCGACATCGAAAACCACGGCTGTTGAGCATGTTAGCCTTGAGCTCTTCATAAATTTTTCACATGTAACTTTAAATCTAAAACTAACGGCAACACCGTGGATACCCTCAGGCAAAGACTACATAAAAACATCAAAACTGAAACCTCTGTCCCCTCAAAAACTTTGATGTTGAAGCTTTTATAAACACTTTAAAAACCACTCTGGTCCAAGCATGCCCCTGTCTTTAAGATGAGACAAAAGTTCAGGATGGGATACTGAAACCCATAAATTCTCCCAGTCCATTTTTCAGCTTTTTCAATGCCAGACAAAATATATCACAGAGCAGCACTGATTTGAAGGACACATACGAAGTCAAAGGTCAGAGCTACTTAAGCTAATTCCAGCTAACGCTAGACACTCGCCCAGAAACTGTCCAGTCCACTACAAGTTCTCAGTTTCTGGCCAAGCCCAGTTATCTCGCCTGTCTGCTCGGAAACCCTTTAACAACTAACAGCCTTATAATAAATAATAAAATGTTATATAAATATATTCATGATCCCGTCTGCTGCCCGGACTTTAGGTTGTTCCACAGACAGAGGCTGTAATACTCAGCTGCCTCTTATGGGTTTTTGATTAGACCTTAGGCACCATTAACGGACCCCTACCTGAAGGCCTAAGAGTTCATTAGCTAAAACAAATCTGATAAATGAGTTGGAACCATACTGATAAGAGTTTTATAAACCAATAAAAGAGCATAAAAATCGATTTTAAACTCCACGGGCAGCCATTACAGAGGCTTTAAAATACGTATAATGTGGACTTCCTCTTTGGTCTTTGTCTCCATTCTTGCAGCAGAGTGTTGAGTCAGCTCGAACTAGGAAATGTCGTTCATAAGGATACTAAAAAGAAGAGCATATGGTCATTTCCTCATCATATAGAGGTAGGAAGTCTCTGCGAAAGCTTGAGAAATAAACTGTCACCTTGGCAAATGTTTTTCAAAAATCATTATTTATGTGATAAGAGAGTCAAAATTAGATCTTAAATATCATGGAAAAGAGGCAAAGTGGAATAAAATATTTCCATTCAGTTTGTATCTGAGTCACCATCAGTACCATCAGAGTGTTGTCCTGAAGCGGTAAAAGTTCCCCATGACTAAAATGCAATAACGTCTCCAAAATAAAGACTTCATATCCAAAAGAAAATCATCATTTTGTGTTTATAAAGTTACATTTGGTGGTTCGACTCTGTTCTGTAAGCTCCCTGCTGTTTCATGCACATCTGTGAAAGCTAAAGCCTAAGGTGAAGAGGGCACAGTCCCTGTCCCTTAAATGTACATGAATAAGACGGAAGGTAGAGAGAGCAGCCAGTCAGATTTAGGGCAGGCAGAGCAGCAGCAAAGACCAGAGGCGGGAAGACCAGCAGGAAAGACTAAAGGCGGGTAGAGCAGCAGCAAAGTCCGGAGGCAGGAGGACCAGCATGAAAGACTAAAGGTGGATAGAGCAGCAGCAAAGTCCAGAGGCAGGAAGAGCAGCAGGAAAGACTAAAGGTGGATGGGGCAGCAGCAAAGACCAGAGGCAGGAGGACCAGCAGGAAAGACAAAAGGTGGGTAGAGCAGCAGAAAAGACCAAAGGAAGGAATACAAGCAGGAGGACTAAAGGTGGGTAGAGCAGTGGGAAAGAGTAAAGGTGGGTAGTGCAGCAGCCAAGACCAGAGGTAGGGAGACCAGCAGGAAAGACTGAAGGCAGGCAGAGCTGCAGCAAAGACCACTATGGTACAGACACTGATAGAATTAGACGGAACATCTAAGGGAGGATTTGGGGTGTAGGCTGATTAAGAAGCGGTACACTGAGTAGGCAGGCCAAAGCAACTTAAATCAACCACTCATCTCAATGTATGCCAGTATTAAGTGTAGACGGTTGTTGGCTGAGGTGTCAGCTGACACAGGCTGGTGTTTATGTTCCTGAGCTTATTTTTGTGGCCTGTCTGAACTAACTCAAAGCTCAATTCAAAAAGGGGAATTGGGCCTGGGTCATCAGGAGGCGAGTAGAGCTGTCTACCATCTCCTAAAACAGTGTTTAAGTGTTTTCAAAGCTTGTCTCTACTTGCATGTTTCAACAAGTCAGATTTAGGACTTCTTAAAAAACGTTATGAATACAATTTAAGAACCATTCAACATCCATACTGGCAAAAAGTACAAAAGACATGAAGGGGAATTAGAACATTTTACATTACTTTAAATCAATCTTTATTCCTATGGCACATTAGTTATTTCAACATCGTATTTAAGACATTTTATGAGATTTGAAGAGAATTTTCAGACATTTTAAGGCCCCGCAGGTACCTTGTAACTTCAACATTTATGTTAACACTGAACACAGACTTCATTCATAAGAGGATTTCAATGTACCAGAAGTGAGGGTTTCGACGATTAAGCAAAACTTTGTGGCTGTAACAAGAGCGGTCATGGTGTGACGTAGAGGCTGTTCTTCTTACTTCCTATCGCTCCACTGAGTGTTGCAATCCGTTTGCCGTTTCCTCTTTGCAACATACCTCTGCATCCTCACATTGCATGTTTTTCACCACATTTTTGAAACTCCTTTTATGGGACTAGTAAATGTCGAAGTGTGCGGTTTGACATCCAGAGGAGCTGAAACCCTTTCCATTAGTCTTCAACAGACCAAAACACGCACTGTGTAAAGGTCACGATTTGCCTATCGCAGTCACTGTTACTGTAATTTGCATCTGTTCGGCCAGACTAAGAATAATATGAACACATCATGCTGGGTGTTTGGCTCATCCAGTTGGGAGGAGGGAAAGATCTGCAGCAGCAGCAGCAGCAGGGGGAGAAGAACGGACGCAGAAAGACTTAATAGGGAGAAAGGCATCAAGAGGAGGGAGGCACACATGCAGTACAGTGTGCGTATGTGTTGTTTCTGACAGTGAGGTGGGAGGAGAGGAGGAACAGGGGAAGGAGGAGGAAGGGGTGCTTCCTCTTCAGTCTGGGGCTGAGCTGCTGATGTATCCCAGTAGTCCGTAGCAACAGGAAACCTTGGTATAAAAAGCGGCGTTGCAGGGGGAACCCTCCTAAGAGTCTTTCAGCCGCAGCATGACCAGGACGGAGAGCCTGAGAGTTTGGACTTAACAAAACAATGCCCAGCCTAATCGTCGAACCACTCAACACACAAGAGTTCATCATGGACAGAGATGACAGGAAGAGAAACAAGAACATGTGAGTGAAACTTTGACTTTTGTGGGGTTTCCGTTACACTTGATTTTATCCGGAGGATCTTTATGAATTTACAAAGCGGCGCTTTACGTTTTCGGTTCTCATGGCAAAGAGTCGGACGATGCCTTATGGTACATCTTCTAAAAAAAGTTCAACTTAACCTCAGCGCACGCTTTCTTTTTCTAACTACTCACATGCCAAACATGCTTGGGTAGATTCACTGGAAGCTAATTTAACAGCAGATAATCCTATAGAGGTATTTATTCATGTTTGTCTTATCTCTACTCAGTGGAAAGAACTTCATGTGCCGACTCCAAGGCATGTTCTCACACTCATCAAGCTCTGAGAGGTAAGGGGACTTATGGAGTGTTTTGCATACATTTCAGTTTTAAAATAGCCAGCCTGCCTCTATCATTTCCATCTATGGCATCATGAAAGGATTCAAATGAACTAGAGACACCATGTTTGCTTTGGCACGGCGCACAAGTGAACCAACAGATCCCATGGTTGGACATTTTTGCACAAATTTGATAAGCACATCTGCTATGCTTTCTTGATTAGACTGCTTCTGCGTCCTTGCGGTTCGCCCCCAGCTTGATTTTAGCCAAATTTGATTCTGGTTGAGTAATCAAACTTGCCTTTTTCTCTCCCAGCAGGCTAACTTTAGAAGACACCCAACAATGGTCACAGTCACTGGAGCGGCTGCTGGATTCTAAATGTAGGTTGATTTCCCCCTCGAGGACGATAATGCTGCTGTAACAGTAAATCATGTTTGTGAGGATAAGAGTTAAAGGAGGATTCTGCTTCCTTACGCTTGGTGTGTTTTCTTTGCCCTCCTCAGATGGACTGGCCACGTTTCGCAACTTTCTCAAATCCGAATACAGCGATGAGAATATTGAGTTCTGGCTCACCTGTGAGGATTACAAGAAGATCAAGTCTTCATTCAGGATGTCCTCGAGAGCTAAGAAGATTTATGAGCAGTTTGTCAAAGCGGAGTCTCCTAAAGAGGTAAGTTCGAAAGCTTTGAATTCATGCGCGGATTGTAGCTTTACTGACAGAGTAAAGTACCTGTCAAAACGCAGAATCTCTGATCTCCTCTATCCATCTCATTCCAGATTAACATCGACTATCACACCCGAGAGCAGATCAAAAGGAACGTCAAATCCCCCACCGTGCACTGCTTTGACGAGGCTCAGAAGATCGTTTTCGGACTGATGGAAAGAGACTCGTACCCGCGGTTCCTCCGCTCGGACATTTATAGAACTCTCCTCGAAAACCTTTCTGCCGACGCCGCGAAGGGCTGAAAAGCGTGGACCCTGAAGGGGGGAAAAGAGAGACTTTGATAACCAACAACTGGAATGTTTGCGCTCCTTCAAGAGGAAGGACTGAACACAAAGAAGGAAGGAGGGTCGAGCTGCACACCCCACGGACACATACGGAGGCCTTGCGCTTCGGCGGCGACACTAGATCCAGATGCAAACCGTGGAAGATGCCCTGCATGGACCAGCCATTTAAAACGTGTGGAGAAATCTGTGTGTGCAGGCCGTCCGATCACTTCTGACAATGAGAAAACCAGTGGGGTGACAAGAGGCTCGCTCCACGGAGCAGAGCGTGCAGCGGACCTCCTTTGGCCTTCTTTGCAGAGGTGTTTCCTGAGCAGATAACATTAGTGGATGTAAGACGCCACGGTCACACCTGATTAGCTGTGTGTAAGTGTGTGTGTTTGAGCGAGAGAGAGAGAGAGAGAGAGAGAGAGAGAGAGTGTGTGTGTGTGTGTAGTTGTAGCTCTTAAGTGCTACTGACAGAATAAGCTGTCGCAATACGAGTTGGCCAATTATCTAACGACAGCACAAAGGAAGCCGACGAATCCATAGCGGACGGAGGACTCGATAATGACGTGTCATCCTCGGTAAAGGGTTGCAGAAGGCCGCTTAGTTCTGCAAGAGGCGTTCTGGGACACTTTAAAAGGAGATTTTCCTTTCTTCCTCTTTTTTTTCTTTTTTTGTTTAAAGCGGACTCATACTTTTTGGGATTCAAGCTGCCTAAGAGTGATATTTTGTGCCGTTGTCTGATACCCTCGAGGTTTCTCACTGCAAAGAAAGTCGTTTTATTTAAAGTCAGAAATAGGATGAGTTTATTTTCAAGTGCGCACTTTTTTTTTTTCATTTTGAGAGGAAGTGGGACTAAACTCTGCACTACAGCAACTAAGAAGTTCCCAGTTTCACAGCCGGTGACGTCCAACGTTGATTTCATAGACTAGTGAAGAAAGCCGGCCGTTGTTTTAGTCTACCAATTCTTAAAGCACTTAAAAGTCGTGATTTTATGTAATGAACTATCCGAGTGGAATTATTTTATAGAGATAGGAAATGTCACCTTGCATGATAGGGTTTAAAAAAAATACTCCTTGTACACCCTGAACAAGCCTTGTTACTGCCTCCAAAAGCATGATGTTTGAATGTATTTGTAGGAGTTAATAGTGATGTTAACTTAAAGTTCAACGATGCATTATTTATTGTTAATTGTCACTGTTTGAGTACAAAGTTTGTTGCAGTGTTGAAGTGCCTGTTTAGTGATTTGAAAGACATTAAATTATTTAACTTGCTTCTTGAAAACAAGGTGATTTTTTTTTTTTTTGTTTTTACACGGTTTCGTTTACCCCGAATGATCTCGAACCAGCAGGGTTGGAAAATTAATGCAATGTTTGAATTAAGACTGTGATATGTTTAAAGAGCAATACTACACCACATGAGCATGGAAACGCTGAGGCGGTGCCAAGTTCTGTTGAGCCAAATAATTATTTTCTCTACAGAGCGTTTGTTGGCACTCAGTCGTACTAACTGTATATACAGTATAATATTTTTAAAATAGTGCTGCAGCTCTGTTTCAGACTCTAAATTAACACACTAATGCGGCTCTCATTCAGGAGTCAGAGAGTCATAATATCTAAAAACTCCAACCGTATAGAAAAGCACATTAAAGTCAAAACATTCCTGCAGAGGATTTATGGTGCTTGGAGTTTCCTGACATCCATTTTTTCTTTATCACTGAAAAGCATCAGTTTGGCCCACATTAGTGAAATACTCCTTTAACATAAAAACAGGAAGCTCCCAGGATCGGTCTCTTGTGAAATGAGTCGTTGTGAGAAGTGAGATTTTGTCTAAAGCGAAACTATTCTGAGAAAGTACTTACTTTTTTACTTGCTTTCGTTGTTTCTTAAATCTGGTTCAAATCATTTGAACCTAAAGGCAGTCGTGTTTGGAGCAGATATTCAATCAACTTTCAATTTAAAGAAATGCAAAATATGAATTACGATATAAATTCTGCTTTTAACCTGATACACCAGGGTCCCAAAGTGCTTTCAGAGTCGAGTTAAAGATGTGAAGCAAAGAAACCAAGACTTTGAGCTGGTTCTGCTTCACTTTTTTACCCTAAATGTGGATTTAAAGCTCTGTATTCATCGACCAAAATATGAATATGTTCGCCACTTTACTGTCATGAGGAGGTCAATTATTTAACTCATATTCAATCTACATTATGAGTTTAGTGGTCATCTTATGATGTTTTTTCAAAGGCCAATGCTGATAATAAAAGAGCAGGTCATATATTATGACTGATATTATATGGAAATGATTTGTGCATTGATAAAATCTAATTTATCAATATGAACAAATGAGAAAAAACTGCTAGTTTCTTATAATGAATCTGGACTGATAATATTTGGTTTAGTAAAATGTGTCCAACCATCTGTAACTATACAATAAATATGAGGTAGATATCTGGTTAAAATAAAAATAGTATAGTCATGTATAGTTTCGTTATTCATTACAATTTAAAGCCAAAAATTACCCCGGTGGACGTCACCATGGCTACAGATTCTTTCCCGTAACTCGTCTTCTTACATCCTAAATAAACATTAAACTCTGACCGAGTTAAAACAATAACTTACTATTGCAGTAGTAAATGGGACATATTCAAAGTGTTGTCAAAAGGTTCTGACCAATCAGAATCAAGGATTCAACACAGACAACCATGTAAGAAGTCGGGGCCACTGTGTAGTGATCGGGTGGTTACACAGATTGGAATTTTCCCAGGGTGAGCAGGACCAGGACGTAAAGCTGGGGCTGCTCTGCTGCAGTTGCACGGATTGCAGGACGGGTTGTTGCTTATCTGGGTCCATTTTTCATCAAGCTGCTCTCACATATGTGCCTATGAGCTGTCAATCAACCTGAGACAGAAATCAGGTGGTGAAATGTGTCAATCTTCAGACTGATATGATATGACGTCTGATCAAACTGTCCCTGGAATCGCCTCTGTAAAAACCCTTACTGTGAATGAACAAGCTTTGTACCTGAGAGCGGTCTGAATGTCCATCGTCTTTTACACGACGACACTGATGGGAAACGTTTGTCTGCAGCAGTCAAAGAAACCCCAGAGGAGACTGAGGCTGATTTCATTTCACTGTGGGTATTGACTGTTTAATAAGAGTGTTTGGATGTTTTATATATCCCTCCTGGCTGTGCGCTGACTTTGAGTAGATCACCTATGGAAATATTTAGAATTTTATTGTTGTCCCAGTTAAATTTTACAGGCTCTGGCTGCCTCCATCGCAGTAAAATACACTCTTGTATTTGCTTTTCTGTGTGTTTTTATGGGTGCGATCTCTATCTCTCCTTTATGTTGTTGACTAACCTTATTTTCCTCTCCCCGGATCAATGATTAATACGCTTGACCAAATGTCGTTTTTAAGCACTGCGAGATGAAAACAAAAACAGCTATTATATAACATTATCATGGTTCTGTGTTGTTCCCACAAACTGAATTCTGACATTGTAAAGGACGAAGAGTTCACGGTGAGGTTACGACATTATCGCTCACCTCTCTTGGTTTACATGTACACAAACGGAAACAAGAGGAAGGTGGCGTTAGGTAACAAAAGTTTCAACATGATCACCTCACAGACTGGTGGGTAAGAAGGTGAGACATCGACAGTGAAGTGTAAAGGTGCTGACGTTACACTCATGGTCTCATCGAGCAAACTACTTTATATAATAAAGGTTGAGTAAAGACAGTATTATCTTTTAATATCTTCTGCAATTTTAAAATCACGTGCAAACTAAGTGTTTTTTTTTCAGTTGTCCTAACACAAAAAAAAATCACCTAGTAGTAATTTTGTATTGATTCAAACATCATCTTTTACCACATCAGAAGCCCAAAAATTTCCATCATCCTTATTTCCTCTTCCGCCTTCTATCTAGCTTCACTGGAGTTCAAGCAATTTATTGTATCTTTCCAATCATGTGTAACGACTGGGAATGATTCAGATCAGCGAAGCCCCGCCCCCTGAGCGACAGTACTTTCTTTGTTTCGTGTGGTTTCGTGTTGTTTCCGACTTTATAAATACTTGTGGATTAAATGTCAGACGGTGAGGTCAATAAAAAAACAATCCAGAGATACTCGATGGAGTGTTTCAAATCTGTTGAAACAGTGTGGGACTTTTATGCACGGATAAATGGACGTTATTACCAGACAATTTATTCATTAAAACATGAAAGAAATGCAAAAATATCTAATTTCCCGACTGTTTTGATGCTTTTTTTACTACACTTCTTTTACACAGCGGCATTAATCCCCACAGATAAGCAGATGCAGTTTCCAAATTTCTCTGCCGGTCTATCACAACCCTGCAGCTCTTAATGTTCAACCTCACATTACTCAGTAACTCCCCTCACACAGTGACCTCTTTGTGCTAATGGTTATGTATATGAGAGGTGTGGGAAGTTTATAGCGCTTCAGGGGGGGAACATAACTCGTATAACTCGAGCCTTTTGTGCATCCCCGTGCAGCGCAGATCGAGCTTTTCAAAGTAGATCTAATACTTCTGCTTTAACTTGTAAATTCACCGCCTATTCTCTTTGGTACATCCAAAATAAGCCGACATGAATTATTCAGAAATGTGTCTGTAGGTGTGAAACAATCGATGGATTGATAATAGAGTCCTTTTTCAACCTTAAATCAAAGAGACATTTGCAGGAAAGAATAAAAAAAATGTGCAATATAAATTAAAAGAATAATTACATGCAGTTATTAGATTTTTTGCTGCTTCTTACAATCCACCCATAACGTCACGTGAGATTGTTTTGCCATCCCGCCCTCCTTGTGCTGTCTTTTGTTTGTGTTTTGGCTTTAACAGCCTGGATCCATGTGAAAGCAGCATCAGTCAGAATAGATAAAGTAAGGCTTCACAGGTGTTTCACAGCCAACCCACTCACTCTGACCGGGAGTCCACGTGAGCAGGACTTTCACAGGTTTGCAGGATGCACGTGCAGAGATTAGGCACAGCTGTCCTGTCAGGGTTTAATCCCACGTTTAAGATTCGGGCTGTTATCTTCTTTCATTTATCATTACTGCTTTTCTTTAACCCTTTGGACGGCGGGAGTGTTTGTGCTTTTGTAACGCACTGAGAATCTTTGACTCATTGAGCTTTTCAACTGAAAAAGGAGCTCCAGATGAAAAAGAGAAATAGGGTGACAGTGTTCTGAATCCCCAAAGAGAGGACAGGACTATGCGGGGGCGGAGTCGCCGAGTTGCGCAAAGTTAATTTTGAGAATTTTTCGGGATGGGTCGAGTGTTTTTTACGCGCTTCTAACTCAGTAAGTCTACGCGACACAAACTTAAAACTTCCATACAAAACCCTGGACATTTGAAGGATCTTATAAACTCCCCCGGACAAGGCCGGACAGCCCCCGAAAAGAGGACACGTCCAGGTAAAGAAGGACGTATGGTCACCCTAAATAAAGGTTCTTCAAATGTAAAACCCAACTGTCTTTAAAATGAAATCCTTTGCACGAGTGAACTACACGAAAAGTAGGGTGACCATATTCTAAACTCCAATAAAGAGGACACGACTACGTGGGGGCAGAGTCACGGAGTTGCGTATAGTAAATATTGAGAGTTTTTCAGGTCAGGTCGAATGTTTTTTATGCGCTTTTAACTCGGTAAGTCCACATGACACAAAATCCAAACATTTGAGGGATTTTATAAACTTTCCTGGACAAGGCTGGACAAGACTGGAAAGCCCGGACAGCCCCCGAAAAGAGGACATGTCCGGGTGAAAGAGGACATATGGTCACCGTAATGTAAAGTGAAATAAAAAGATACAACTGGATGCAAGTTTTTGTCGACCAATATAAATGACGTGAATGAGGTGGCTTCATTCGCTTTGCTTATTTGCATCTGGTGTGAACACGAATTTCTGCTGCGTTCACACCAGATACAACTGAATTCAGTTGCATGTATTAGAGCGGCTATATGTTTTACTTTACTTGCTTGATTCGTGCCGATAACTCGCTCTATTTGCGCGAACAAACTCATGAAATTAACGCCATTTCAGTCTCTTTTTAGCAAACATAGATGCTACCAGAAAATTCGCTCTCCTCGCTCCAGTTTCGAGTTCAGACTTTTCAGCTTTCAGGAATAAGTAAATAACCAATTCATAATCTGCCCAGACCTTGCGTCTAATCACACCTCGTGCTGATTTGTCTGCGTTTGGCGCGGTTACAACATGATGTTTGTTAAAGCTGGTTAAAAAAATAAACAGAAGAACCCGAGCAGAAACCAGTGCACTGAAAACAAGGCGTGGTTACGTCAACTAAAACAACACGAATGTGGGTCGATTCACTGGGAAGATTTTTGAAATCTTGTGGGCGCTTTTGTAAAAACAGAACTCGTCCTTTGGGATATTATGAGGCTGTAAGGTTAATTTTTATTAACCCTCATTATTCCATGTTATTATTCCTCATTCCTGTGTTTTTTCTGCGTACTATAAAACCCAAACACAAGCCGTGGTTTACTTTGTTGACGTCCTGAATGTTCTACTCTTCCCCTTTTAACACTCAACACTAAACAAAGGCGACCAGACGGTACAAGAGTGCTGCCGGGTTTTACCAAATACCACGACTCCCGAACACGCCGAGAACAAACTCTACGAGCGTCTGCTGGGAATCACCTCCTGCGTACGGCCCTCTGTTCAGACCTCGTGCCTCAGTGGAAACTTGGCTCTGCTCTTCATCCACTTCTAAACAGACGGCTGCTTACACACAGTCTGCACATCATAATAAACACACGAGGTGGACACGGCGTTTTCGCCCAGCTCAGCTCCAAACTGCGATAATCTCAACACAGCAGGTGACGCAGATAAAGCGTTTAAGCGCAGATAACCCAGAACAGACTGTTATCGTTTTTTTTTACATACAGCCTGTGTGTCCTGTTCTTCGAGAGAATGGCGCTATTTCTGGGATGTGATGCAAAACATTACGGGAAAAGGCGGTGACCATCACAAGGGGCTGATGGGAAATCTCTTTCAAAACAACTTTAAGTTGCATCTAACAAGTGCGTGCATTTATCACGTGTTGCACCAAATCATTATCTCAAAGACGACTGTACTGTAAATCCATCTTTTACTTTGGAGGCGTTTGACTTTTCCGTAAAAGTGTCGGCTTGCAAATTGTGCGTAAATTCCAGAGACAAACATTTTCACACATGCAGCCTTGTATGCAAACACGGCAGCGTGGGCAGCGCCAAGTAAAGCTGGTGAGGGTGCACAAAAACCTGACCTGCAGGTTTTGGCTGAACAACAATCACACATTTGATCCATCTAACATCCTGCTACAGCTGTAAACAATGGAAAGAAACAGAGTGACAGTGTACTGTGTGTATCAGACGATAAGCAAATCTGCACATGACGAGGAGGTTTGTGGTTCCTACTGAAAGCTGAGAAGCAAATATTTGCAGCAAACACACATTTGGATTATTTGTCACCTTAGAGGGAAAATAACAGCAACGGCACGTGATGGCATGAGAGACAGGGATCTATTGTGTTTGTAAAATCAACATGCTCTTTGCACACTGGGAATGTGATTGTGGAGCTTTTTGGGTGTGATGTGTGAAGCAAGTGCCAATTTTACAGTGAGTAGAAATGAAAATATTTGTCAGTGTCTAACCTTTCGATTCTGGACTGAAACGGCCCCTTACTCACCCCTCATTTCAGAGAAGCATCATCAGATATTAAAACGAATTTGGTCGTTACGAGATTGTCTATTTGGAACATGGCGGTGCAAAATTATGATGGGCACGGCAGTTCTTTTAGATGTATTGAATCACTAGAATCAGTTCACTAAAAAGATTTGTTCAAAAGATTAGATCCCCTGAATCACCAAATCATTCAACTACTGGAAACCTGCAAATCCAACTTTTAGTTCATGACTTCTGAGACCGGGAGACTGTTGGGACCGTGTTGCTTTGACAAACATAAAGTATATCCCTCAAACGAAAATGAATCCAGAGAGTGTAGTTCACTGACTGATTTGTTCACCATGTGATTCAGGCGTTGGCGCGTGCGGTCCGCCCCTCCCTCACCCGCTGCTTGCCGACCGCTCAACTGAACCGAGAAGCTAACAAATCACTTGAGGAAGTGATTCGGTTCGGTACGTTCACTTAAAAGATTCATTCTTTTGAAGAAACCATTCGCAAACAGCACAACATTTGTGCAAGATGGTGGACATTTATGAAATAGTTTTAAATTTATTTTTAGGCTTTTTTTTCAAAGATATTTAAAAGCAAACAAGATCATCTGCAACTAGACTGACAATTTCTACGTGATGTGATTTTTAACATCTAGATCTGGTTTGTCCACAGGGGGCGCCAAACCACAAACCAAAGTTCCTCACAGGAGCTTTTGGGGTGTAGCTACTTTTATTTGGGTATTTTATTTATTTGCTATGTTTATCTATATTGTTGTTTTATGTTTTTTTTTTATATGTTTTATTGTTTTATAGTTTTTATTGTCTCTGGCTATTTTACTGTGAAGCACTTTGGTTGGCCACCGGCTGTTTTTAAATGTGCTGTAAGAATAAAGCTGACATTGACATTAACTCACACAAAACTGTTTTTTTTTTTAATTAATTCAGGTGTTTAAAAACTAATTTAATCAACTTAAGAATATTATCTTCCATTTTTACCGAGTCCGTTCTACCAGAAGCCGCTAAATACCGCCTACTGTACCTTTAAAAACCAAAACTTTCCCTTTGTTTTCATCCACTGTCCAAAATATCCTGACATTTCGAAGCTCCTGAAATAGATTCTTTCACAAACACCACCACTTTTCCCCCTGATTGGGACTTATAAAGCATTTCTTTCCATCTCTCATTTGTCACAAAAGCAATTACATGACCTCAATCACAAAGAAAGACAAACAAAACTTCGCCTGGCAACAGCTTATTAAACTTGAACGTCTAATTACAGGTGCTGCAGTGTTTGTGCTTGTTTGCTTTTGTGCGTGCAACAAAGCTGCTCCTTTGCTATAACTGGACCGCCTTTATCAGTCATGCCTGCGAGAGGAAATATTCAGTCATGTGAATGCAGGTGCTCAAGCTTGATAACCTGATGTCTTACTATCTGATGATACTGATACCCTCATGCCAACACTCCTGCTCCTTCTACTACTACCCTCCTCCTCCTCCTTCAGCGCTGAAGCTTCTGGCCGTGTTGACTTTAATAAGATCTCCTGTCCGTGCGTGTGTTTGTTGACGGGGGATCAGTTCCCCTGGCAGCGCAGGATTCTTTGAGCTTCTGAAAAGAGCAAAGCTTTTTCCGCCAAATCGAACTGTGTCCGACTTTCTTTGCTATAAATGGTCAAAATTTGACGGAGGTGAGGCTCCCTGACTGGACTACTGTACATTTCCATTTTGGAGCGAGAGTTCAGTGAAATATTGTTGAGGTGGTGTTCAAAGAAGACGACTCCAACTTAAAAAAAATTCACCACACCTGATTTTTTCACCCTTAAATCACCTTTGTAGTGATGTACATCATTCTGATAAGTGATTTATTATCTTGTTCCAAAATGAGAAGAATGAAAAGCATCGCATTTTGCTGCTCCCGCATTTTTAAACATGAACATTGCATCACGATGGCTGCACCAGCATGTCGCATTTCTTCATGCCATCGTGACAAACGCTCCATACCTCCACTCCCTCTGTGAGTAATGCTTTAAATATGAACACTGCAGGTAGGGTTGCAAAGTCACAGTGAATCACCTGTGCGACCTCAGCAGGTGCCAAAGTAAATAGTGGAAAAACTCAAAGATGCTTTCTAGATATCTGGACAAAATCACAGCAGATGAGTAAAAAAAAAGGAGTAAGAACACACCAGAAGGAAAAGAAAAGCTCCATCCCTCCCTGACAAAACTTATTTTAGAAATAAGAGTCTGCTGTTTACGTCAGATCTTGACCTTACGAATGGAAGCCCGAGGAGGGGGGGGGGGGAGTGTTTATGCAGTGACAGCCTATCATTGCCTCAGGCCCCTGAGAGTCATACCAGGGCAAGTCACTGTTTACACAGCCAGAGCCAACCACGTTACAGACCTGTCAGCCCAGGCTCCGCCCCCCCGGGCCTCTTACGCTGCAGGTTGTGGCAGGAGTGAAGCTATAAAGCCGCCCGACAAGCCAAGAGGGAGACAAAGAGGAGAGAGAAACATGAGAGAGGATCCTGCCGCTCTGATCACATCACAAAACATGGCGTTCACCGACTGTATGAAACCCACCGACCTGTCTGCAGAGAAGAAGGGGATCAAGTGAGTTTCTCCTTTTAATCATGACCTTTTAAAAGTAATTATGATCAGACATATTAAAATCATGCTGCAATAAAAAATAACGATTCATTTTGATTCCTTCCAGGAGGAGAAATTGGAGGAACAGGATAGCAATTTTACTGAAGACAAACTCTTCCCATTCGATATTACACCTGATGAAGAACAGATCTTACAGGTGAGGATTATGCTGCAAACTGCTTATTTATACTTATTTGAATATGTAGTCATGTTGCTTTCAATGATTTTTTAATATTCAGAATATGCAGACTGTTTTGAAGCTTCTTTTTGCAAAATTTTGTAGATATTTTTGCAGTTTTGTACATTTCTGACTGTCTAATGTGTAAATTAATAACAAAATTTATGGCACAAATTTAAAAGAAATCACTTAAAATGAAATCTAAGACAAGTCAAACTAACTTTAAACTTTTTGTTTAAACTATAAGTCCTCTACTTTTTCCATGAGTTTTATCTAACAGGATCTGTGCCCTCTCTCTCTCTCTCTCTCTCTCTCTCTCTCTAGGCCGACAGCCGATGACGTGAGCCAGTGGGCGCAGTCACTTGACACACTCCTCAGTCATAAATGTAAGTTTCATTCCCCGCATTATTGCTGTACAATTACATAAAAGAGCCTCAAAGGTCACACGGTTACCGCGCGCCGAGTGATGGCGGTTTTATGGGCCCCAGTAAACAGCGCCCTGTAATGGCTCCTCACTCACTTAGCTCTTCATTAACAGTCGGCTGCATTGTCCGTTAGTTAACACTTCTCCCTCTCTCTTTTCCTTTCCTCAATTAAAGACGGGAAAGCTGCTTTCTGCATCTTCCTGAAGTCGGAATTCTGCGAGGAGAACATCGAGTTTTGGATGGAGTGCGAGGATTACAAGGCCCAGACGTCGCACAAAGAGCTGGCGTCCAGGGCCAAGAGCATTTACGAGCAGTTCATTAAAAACGAAGCGCCCAAGGAGGTGAGAGCTTGCAGATTTTTTTAACGCTAATTTTACAGCAGATATTCTGTGATGGTAAATGCTCACGGCGGCTGTTTCTTTGCTCACAGATTAACCTGGATTACCACACCAAAAACGCCATCGCCCAGAGCCTCCATGAGCCCACCACCACCAGCTTCCTGGCAGCTCAGAGGAAAGTCTACAGCCTGATGGAGAACAACTCGTACCCCAGGTTTATCCACTCAGACCTCTACAGAGAACTGTGCGACGCTGCCGGAGGAGAGGCCAAGCTCATTAAGTCCTAGTCAAACTCGTCCCTCTGAGCCGAAGTCGTTTGTTTACCTCTGGGACTCTGTGAATAGACCGCTCATGATGATCATTCCAGGCGCCGCCTCAGGACCAGAGACCTGAATGCAAATCCTGAGCATTTAAACATCAGGAGCGAGTGAGGAAAATGCCAAAGTGAAGTCATTTTTATTCAGAGAGGGTTCGACGGAGGAGTCGGACACTTCTGCAGGCTGCACGTCTAAACCACAGAGGAGATCACGGTTAAATCCACGTCACAGAGCCATCACCTGCACTTTCTTTACGATTCCAATTCTGTGTTTTTAGCAGACATGCAGCAGACCTACACCATCACAGACACTCTTTACACTCGCTCGGATGGATTTTCCTGTTTACACACCAAGTGCAATCATTATTTATG
The DNA here is from genome assembly GCA_962446985.1 of Xyrichtys novacula. Taxonomy (NCBI): domain Eukaryota; kingdom Metazoa; phylum Chordata; class Actinopteri; order Labriformes; family Labridae; genus Xyrichtys; species Xyrichtys novacula. The sequence goes on from OY660870.1 coordinate 35,268,223, forward strand.
TAATGTTTTTTCATGTATGATAATGAATATGATGTAAATATTATGTGCTGAATGTAAATTAAAGCTTGGAGCAGCTGGACTGCTCATGAAATAAAACGTGTTGTACACTTGAAAAATGTCTGAGATTTGTTTATTCCTGAATTTATCCTGAAAATGTTTCAATGTCTTTAAGTGTGATTGTTTTCTGACCTTCAGGAACAGCAATGGCATCGAAATACAATTTAAACTTCAAGCTTTTAGAGCAAAACTTCTTATTTTTGAATAAATACTTGCGCGTAAACCCCAAAGAAGGGTTTGCTGACAACTTCTGATAACTCTGCCCACCGTCCAATCAGATTGCTTGTTTGAGGAGCTCATAAATATCACGATATGTTCAGTTTATTTAGTTTTCTCCTGGATTTATTTGGGTGCACTGTGTGTATTTTCCCTTGTGTTCCTGTTCTCCTGTAGTCCAGTCTTGTTAATTTTCAGTTTGTGTTCATCCTTTTTTCCCCTCATGTTCTCTGTTTTATTTTGTAGGAGTTGATTCCTTGGCTGTGTCCAAAATTAATCCCTAACCCCCTAACCACCATATGGGATTTTACTATATAGTTGACTATGTAGTGAACTAAGTTACTGGAGGTTTTGGACACTACATAGCATGTCGCAATGCATGACGGGATGCCCACCACCGGTGAGTGACCATTGGACGGTCACTACATTTGGGAAATTTTGAGTCGCCTATATGGGGCACTGGAATTGATCGCTGAGGTTTCAGACACCCCTCAAAATGGTGCTAACCCCCATGTAGTCACTTAAATAGGGGTTAGGGATCCATTTCAGACACAGCCTTTGTGCTTCTCGTCTGGTTTTACTTCCCTAGTTTTCCCTCCTTCGTTAATCACTAAAGAGTTTCACCTGTGTCTCGTCTGCATCACCTGTTGCTCGTTTCCCAGTGTCTATATAGTCCCATGCTGCGTCCGAATTGCCAAGTAGTAGTCGAAGTAGTATCTAGCATGTCCGAATTGGCCACCGGAGCGAGTAGCATGCTACTTCAGATACTACTTCAGATGCTAGACACGCCCACATTGTAGGTTGGTCTCGGTGCATCCTACGGGCATGCTACTGACCCAAAATGCACCGCGGGCTTCTTCTTCGTCCTCTTAAAATTGTAGAAGCGCATGTGATGCTAGCGCCACCAGCTGCTCTGCCTATTTAAAAGTGTCGCGAACGCCGGCTGGCCACAGCAGCGCGCACCATGTCGGAGCAGCAGCAGCAGGCGGGACCGCAGCAGTACAGATGTAAGTTTCATGTAACTTCACACTCTGTCCTAAAAAATGTGCGGTTGTATCTCTTTGTCATGTCATGGTGTCATATTTGCCCAAGTAATCATTTTATGAGCAAATATGTGTCGACATCATGGAGGTAAAGCTCACTTATTCCATCATTAAACTGCACAGCTGCAGTACTACAGCCAGGCCCGCAGATGAGGGGCTTCAGTTACCACTGTCTGCACGGGCGCAGTACCTACTCTATGCCTGCGGGGGTCGTCTTTCCCCACCGCTCGTCTAGTGTGTCCGAATTGGGCCAACGTTTTTAGTATGTAGGAGTAGGATCTAGCAGTAGCACGTAGCAATAGCATGTAGTATCCGAGCGGGCAGTTCAGACGCAGCTCCTGTCTTCCCCTCTGTACTGGTTGGTTCACTGTGTGTCGATGTGTGCGCATGTCAGCCTGTTCTGTGAGTCCCTCGTCTCCTTGTGATTTTTCCCCCAGTGTCTTTAGTTGGACTGTGACAATAAAGAGGGTAGGAGAGGTCTGAGACTAACAGGATTTTACAGATAAAAAACAGAAATAAAAGTTATTTATTGTGACTTCACTCTCTTTGGATCAAACCTCCAGTTTCCAAACACTGCAGCAACCTTTCGAGACATAAGCTCCCTGGCTTTAAACAGACGCCACAGAGACGCTCTTCAGAAAAACTCTTGAACCTGGTAAACCAGCCTCCACTTTGGAAAAGGACTCGGGATCAGTTTGATGTCTACAGGGCTGCAGCTGAAGAATAACTTTAAGAACTGTCACACAAACAAATCAGAGCGACAAATGAGGTCAAAGTCACTCAACGGTTCAGGAGAGGTAAAATAGGAACAGTAGGTTACTGTACTTGAGAAAAGAAACCACATTAGCCCACTTATGGTTACTCCGAATAGAAAACGCCAAATAAATTAAGATAAGTCAAAAGCTGTATAATCCAAACAACAATAAAACTAAAGAACTCAAGCAACGCAAGAACCAAACAACATGAGCTTAAACCACGAGGGCCATCACGGTCGTATAAAACGTAATAGTAGAAGTAGAGAAAACCGCGGTCTGCTCCCGAGTTTGCTTTTCAACGTGACTCGGGAAAACGTTGCTGAATTAATCGTTTAATCTCTACAATCACATATTTGCATTTGAGTGAAAACACGGAACTGATAACACGGTAAATCTTTGTCTGATGGAGGATGATGGGCTCAGATATTGTTTGTTGTTCTGCTCATAAATGCACGTGAGGCCAAAGACGGACTTTATGAAGACTTGAGTCAACTCTTCTTGTTTCAATGTCTATTCAAGTCAAAGTCAAATGGCTCTACACAGTGTACACACACTAACACCTTTAAATCTAATACCTGACATGTTAGCTAATAATCTTTTTTAAAGATGTAGCAGGGACAGACTCATCCATTCATTCAGTCACGTTTATATCTGAGGTAATTCCAGACTTTACTCTGTTAATCTCCATCAGATCCTTAAAGAAACGTCTCGCTCTTAAGCCGCTAAATACTCCACTTTAGTTGTTAACTTTGTCTGTCTGATGTAATATTGTGTTAAGCAGGTGAGATTACAGAGAGCTTTAACTGAAACAACAGCCGGGTCAGGTGGAAACAATACAGACCAGACAGCAGACGTGCGAAAAAACACGAAGTTAGCGTTACTTTGTCGGGAAACTCCCTGAGAGGAGAGGGACTGCACCGTTAGAGTTTACGCCGCGCTTCTAATGATTTATTTGACTTATTTTATCAGTTTTCAATATTAAAATAATGATCTTAAAACATTACAGGTTGAGTAAACATTGCATAATTAAATTCGCATCATTACGATCAAAATTTATTTTCAAAAAGGGGAGCAAAGCAAACCTGCGTTCTTGATTCACCTTAAAGGTGCAGTGTGTAGTTTTTGTAGCTTTTACAACATAGAATCCAATCTTCACAAGAATGTTTAAATTTGAGTGTAATCGCCTGATTATAAAGATCATTTTGATTTAGTAAACCTAGTCTTAGCTTTTTGTATCTTCCATCTTTCCCTGGCATGTTTCTACAGTAACTCAGAATGGACAAACTTTTAAATTTAGGGGTTTGGAGGTAAAGAAAAAGAAAGTGGTTATTCTTGTGTGTGATAAAATCTGAGTTTATTGGTATTTTTGATGGTAAAATCTTGACAAATAAGGGATCATACTCAGCATGCATTACAGGAGCTTAACCGAGTGAAGGGGTGAGCAAGAGAGTGTTCAATCTAGGATCTGATTTCAAGATGTGTCTCATTATTCCCATGTCTCTGCGCTGTAAGACTCAGTTTTGTAACATTTTTCAAACATTTTCCATCTTGGCTAAACTTTCCTCTGTTTGTTTTTATCCGTCTTTAAAGTTTCTGTAAATTTGACCTAAAACATTTTTTTAAAAATCCAGATATTAAAGTTTTGTGTCTCATTTAGTTTCCACGGGAAGATAAAATGTTGAGGTCATTTGCCATCATATGACAACCGTTCTTCAAACTTTGGGGGCGTGTCCAATCACATTTCCATTGACATCAGTGCATGTGACCTTACAACCTGGAATAAATTATTTGTTTTATTTCACGAACGTTTCCAAAGCTTTAATTAGGACGCTAAACAATAGTTCTGTCAAGTCATAGTGCTGCATTACAGTGGAGCTAAACCCCGCCTCCTCAAACGACAACTACTACGTACCTAAAATAGATGCATAATTGCCTATGATTAGGTCCTGCGGTGGAAAATAGACAACAATAAACACCTAATACCTGAACACACCGACAGCCAGGACTCTGGGTGTAAACGGCAGAATAACTTCCTTTTGTCTAGACTTTTCCTGTAATTTTAATTCCACAGTTACGCCAAAGGAAAATATATTTAAAGTTTCCATGAAGATTTTTATTTTTAAACATTAACAAAGTAGGCGGAGGTCAAAACTCTTTTGGACTGTGCAAACTTTGGCATCCCCTGTGGACAAATGAGTCTGTCCTAACCTCGTCATCTTTTTTTTTTTTCCCTTGTAGAGCACATAAAAGAAACAAAGAATAACCAAACCTACACCAACCCAACCCCTCATTTCCACCGTGTGATCTAAGCAAAACGGAAACATGTATTAAAATACATTAACTTGAAAAAGGCGCAATTTCATAAAAACTTTTTAGATTTTTAAAATCTAAAAACTAAGTTAAATAAAATGAAATTTAGGAAATAAGAAATAAAATGAAGTAAAAACAACAGTAAAAAAATACTAAAATAAGAGCACCAAAATAGCTCAATATAAGACAATCCTGTCATTAAAACTAGAAGGAGATAAAAGCTAAAAAACTTTAAGTTAAGTCAATCATATAAAATTTAGTTAAAAGCGAGATTAAAAAGGTACGTTTCTATGAACTGAAGTGATATCTTCTATCAAAAATCGTAACCTGGTGACTTGTAACTGTCAAACTGTGAATATCTTGCATAGACGAGGTGAAAACAGGGCCGTCTTTTCAGCTGACACCTCCCCCCTTGCACCCTTTTCACAATAACAAATAAAAACCATGAGTCCTGTCCCTGCTGGTCTTTTTTGCTTTTGTATATCAGAAAAAGTCTTTTTCGTCTATGTCATTGACATCCAAAAACTCCTCACAGGACCTTTAAACCATCATATTGAAGTTTTTCCTGCTAATTTACATGCGACAGTACAACATTGCGGTAAATTTTGAGCCTTCCGAGACTCTCACACCTGGGTTAGTTGAATGCAAATGCCATGCAAACGGGTTGTTTTGATAAACAAAACGATGACACATTCACGTGAAGTCTGACGGCATATTTTTAGAGATGATATCTGAGATGTTCTTCTGCACAACAAAAACAGCATTCCTCTTTGTCAGCTGGTTGAGGTAAGCGTCATTTCAACCCGGTTCCTGTGCTCTAACAATGTTTAAAGATGGAAGAGAAAACAGAAAACTGACAGCAGAGAGTCCTCCTCTGTCTGCTCTCTGATACTCGGGTTGTTTCCAGCAGTGAAATCATAGTAGAGGCTGACAGTGTCCAGACGCCCGGACACGGCTCCTGACAGGCTGACAGCTCCTGCTCTCTGCTCAGACCTGTGGCCTGCTGTCTGAGTGTAATGAGATCATCTTTTTACTCCAGCAGCTTTACAGACCCAATGTTCTGCTTTCCCACAGGTTAGAGAAGCAGTGGTGTTCGAGCTCGGGAATGTGTAGAAACTTTACTACTGAGGCTCTCATTTTGCAGTTTTTGAAAATCATATTTAAGCCGTTATAAAAGACAAATCCGATTCTCAAGGGAAAAAAAAAAAGCTCCTCTGTTTGTTCCCATCCTCTCACAGCTGCTCGGTTTGATTCAGATGAAGCAATTTTTAGCACAAAGCCAGACAGAGCTGTTGTTTACATTCTCTTGAGCATAGTTTTGCAGTGAGCAGCACGTTTTTTTTTAGTGGAACGAGTTTTTGGGTAAATACTGCACATGCGTGTCATGTCAAGATACAAGTAAAAGTATTCGGTAGATAAGAGATGCCATAGTTTTAAAAAAATAAAAGCTCAAAGTTGTTTTCAGTCGCGATCAGATGAAACTTTGTACAGACAAAAGGATTCATGATAGCAAGACGTTTAGGTCTGATAATCTAGACTTTTTTACACCGCCTCTGTCATGGCCATATTTGTAGTTTAAAGCTATTTTTAGACAGACAGAACAGAGTTGTGGTTAACTATGTGGACCTTACACCATTTAATATCACGCTTTTAACATTTTTAAAGTTCATTGTGTCCAATAAAAGCCAGACACGAAGCTCGAGTTGAAAACAAGCAAAAGCCATGAAATCTGTGCAGCACATCACTTTTTTTCATGCTTTGTATTGGATCTGTGTTCAATTGCATCCCTGTCAAGTTAAACTGAGCGTGGTGTTAGTTCAGGCAGGCTGCAAACTTTCTGTTTAAACTGCCTCAACTTCGTGCTTCTTCTGCAAACTTTGTAACCCAACTTAAACCCAGCCCCTCCTTTTCTACGCTGACAGTTATATCGTCATTGAGTCCTGTTATGTTCTGCTGCTGCTCTCCCCACCTTGGCTTCTCATGTATGCACATAATATAAGTATGTGGAAGGACGGGAAGCACTTTAAATAGAGCCATACCACCAAAATAACTTAAGCGAACTTTCAGTTTGTCGAATTTAGACAAAACACACTGTCATGATCACATTCTCTACATGCTTTACCTAAAAAAAGTCTCATCCGGCTGACATTAAAAGCTGCACAGCTGACACCTACCCCCTCACTCCAGTTTTGAGCATTAAAAAATTCTATTATAAAAATCATAAATCTGGTTGCTGATGGTTTTGTTTCCTTTTGTATGTCACTAAAATGCACCAATATGAATTTCAGTCTGTTTCATGAACAACCTCATTGGCATTTAATGCATGCTGATAATGATTCTCTGCTAGTTCAAGCAATTTTCTCAGAGAACCAGGTTCCTTTTGGGAATAATGAGATTTTAAGAGTGAGAAGTAGTGTGCAGATTGTATGCTTGTAGGTATAAAAAGCAAAAACACTTTGGTCGGCTTTATCAAAGTCATACACACCTGATGCAGACTTGTTTGATATAAAACTACAAGTACCTGTCATGTTCACACATCATCTCAGTCTGACATTACACAGACTTTGTTGGCAGAGGAAAGTCTGTTCAACGCCAAGCTTCAGCTAATGTGGAAATTTGTGTTCATACATAAATCACTTCTAGTAAATTCTGAGATAAGTAAACATTTTCTTACTGAGTGTTTGGAAAAAGACGCTCTCACTTTGTTATCACATTAACATTATTATTATTCATCCTAACCTCACAGGGGTCGCCAGCATGTTTCGCTTCATAGTTTGTCACAGATGTGGGAGTTTGCCAGTCAAAGGAGAAGTTAGCTGTCCTTGAATCCTCTCTTTCTACAGTGTGTAGAAATAGGGGTGTAGGACAATATCTACCTGTATGATTTCAGGTTAAAGCACACCTTTGCCTCACTTGGGAGGTGATGGTGGCTTTTGAGGACAAGAAGCTCCTGTTGTTTATTTATCATAGGATTTTTGTGTGCATAACTTCATCTATGGCTCTCTCAATATCAGATTTTTACCTCATAGTTTTAAAAAATGGCTTTAAAAAATCACAATCAAAAACTTAGTGATAAAAAAACACAATTGTTCAAATTAAGGAAAGACCAGACGAGGGGGAAACATTACCATTCTAACGAGAGGAGACTAACTCACATTATCACGGTTTTGGAGGGGATTTTATTTTGGCATTTAGGTTGCTTCATTTACAGCTTTAATTTTGAAATATTAAAATCATAACAGCAACAGTTTTTAAGTAAAAATGTTCTGTGTATTTTCACCGCTCATCTTGGTACATTTATTTTAAGATTTGTCTAAATGTCTTTCAGAGCACCGCTACAGCTAACTCGCTATCTGTGCGTCTTCTTCGTCTTACCCTACTTTAAAACTGCTCCTTACTTATGCTGCGTTATAGTCCTACTTGGAAATCGGGATTTCTGGGTCATAAAATTCATCTGGAACGCCCTCCTGAAGTTGGATTTCCGACTTGGAAAGTTGGCCGATCCTCACTAACCCCGACTTGACGACAACGTCGCAATCCGAGATGGCAGCGCGGTGCATCAACAGTAAAGAGTAACAGTGAAATCTTTCGTTATGCATTATTTATTAAAATTTCTGTTTTGTTTTTGTGAAATTAAATAAGTGGTTTATGTTGTACTGCTCAACGTCTAACTGTGAATACGGTGCTACGGTGTTTATATGAGAAAAATACTGTGTTATGCGTTTTTTTTAACAACTGGCATAGCTAACAACAACTAACAACAACTAACAACAACTAACAACAGCTGACAACTGCTAACAACAACTAACAACAGCTGACAACTGCTAACAACAACTGACTATTGTTAATAACAGCTATTAGTAGGCATCCATCTTGGTTTACTAACTTGTTTACTGGAATGCCGTCAACTCGGGTTTAACGTCATTCCCAGGTCTGACATCCAATTTCCGAGGTAACCGAAACGTAGCATGAAAACCAATTTATTAAACAGTCAGTGACCCGGTTGACCTTTAATGTATCAAAACAATTGACATAATGTGTTAGCAAAAGGATAAAAAGAAGTAAATCGAAACATAAAAAACTGTCCCTTTTACAAACAATAGGAAATAACGTCTTTTGTACGACCTTTATTCGTCTGTCAAGGTTTTGTTTGCTTCCTCCTGTCTCTCTGCTGCTCTTCAGTTTTAAATCACTATCAAGGATTTTGATTTTTCTCTAATCTAGTAAGAATTCAGGCCAAGTTAGAGTCTTTTCCTGACATATAAACAGTTTTCAAGTCAAAAAGATGAACAGGAAGGATTACAGGCGGCCTTTTCGCTGCTGTTATTCCTCAAGGACTTTTTCCTTGTCTGGGTAGAACCGAAGCGTTTCCAGGCCTCTGTAGTTCCCCCCTGAGAGACTTCATGTGATAATGAGCTGTACAAATAAACTCGGCTTGACCTTCAAAGCGGGCCTACGCAGCACACATTCCCTTACGCGGCAGTCTTCGGCTATTTTTGAGACTACGATCTCTTTGTAGCGTCTGCATCACGGTTTTATTTGCATGATCCCGGCGGGAAATCGAGGTTATGACATATTTCTGAACAAAGCATGCAAAGTGTAGGTACGAGCATCCTGCAGAGCTGGAATACTGTCACAGTGAATGCTTCTCGTTTGCTCATTCACGTGGCCTCACCTCAGTTCGGATAAGAAACAGACGCACTGTGTTCTCTCTCTCTCTCTGTTTGTCTCTGAGCTGGTAGTAAAACCTGTTGCCATGACGGATCTTGGCAACAGGCCGCTGGGATCAGATCCAACAAGTACTTAAGGTGTGTATGTAAACACTGGAGCCAAAAATAGACAAGGGCCACGTTCTGCTTTGGTCGGCGGAACGCGGGATACGTCACTCTACGCAGGAGTCGAGGCGAACGCCGTGTTCAGGCACAGCCGGCGAGTCAGTGGAGTGTAGAGGTTAATTTATAGACCCGGCGGACCCTGATGTCCTAAACATCAGACTACTTTTACGGGAAGGTGTCCAAGTAGAAAAACAGGTCACTTACCTCCTTCAGACTGATGCACTTGATTGCAGCTTGTCAGCACGCTCAGAATTTAAAGGTTCAATCCGTATTTTAATACATTAAAATTAGGGTTAGGGTTATGAGCAAACACCTAAGTCTAAGTTTAAAGTCACTTTTACTGGTTCGATTTCTGTTTATCCTGTCGTCCTCTGATTTAATTTGATTTCTTGCTTCATTAATAACAGTCATTTACTTACTGTTGTGTTTGTGTGCATGTGGGTTGTGTGGTAAAGCAATTAACGTTGTACTAACATGTCTTGGAAGTACTTTATAAATACAGTGAGATAGATAAATGACAGTTTTACTGCGTTTTGGAGCAGAATGTGTGTTCGTCATTTCATGTAATGTGATTCAGGTGTGTTAAAGCCATTTTCGGGGCCATTGCTTCTCTACGCACTTTCTATCTTTCTCAGGGTTTCCAGTACTAATGCTCCGTCATGGCACTCTGCGGCTCGTACAGACGCACATTATGGCCAAACTTAAAGTTAAACCTTCCCACGGCCGTATGTGATGCTAAAGGAAACTGCTGCATGTGACGTAACACAAGACCTTTAACCAGGGGAGAACCAGGGGAGTGGGGCTCTAATCCCGAGAAACCAAAATTACATAATCGGTTATTGTTTTAACCTACGCTGAGATGTTTTCCCTAACCTTTAACAAAGTTGTTTTCTTTGCCTAAACCTCCACAAAGGAAGGCGTTTGATGGCAACCACTTGTAAGATAGGAAGAAAACAGCAACATCATGAGCATTTAAATGTCACACCACAGAGTGACTTAGGTGTGTGTGTGAGAGAGAGAGGCAAACAGGATATCATAGAGGATCAGCATTTAAGGATCAGGAATGAGGATCTGTTGAATTAAATCTTTGTTTACCAGCTGTACTTTCTTGCGTTCAGTTTGTTTGTGTGAAAGTTTAACATCCTGAATATTCATTATTTCTGTTTGATCAGGGAAGTTGTTCCATGCTAGTATTTTTAAGTCAATTTGCTATGTACAATATCGACACCTGAACTCGTGGGAGGAGTCTTCCCTGATGTAATTTGCATTTTATAATTACGTCAGCTTCATTTGATCAAACTAGACAGTTTAAAGGTCAATCTTAAATGTGGGGTTCCACAGGGTTCGATTCTAGGTCAACTGTTCTTTTTGATTTACATTACATTACTGTAAATACAATACTGAATACTATTGCTATGCTGACGACACTCATCTACGTGTCCCACTAAAATCCAGCAGTACTGACGTGTCTTAAACATTGTCTCTTCCTCATGGCTAACAACATTCCTGAGCTGAAATGACTCTAAGGCTGGTTTTATTAGGAAAGGCCCTCCAACTCCAACAATGACATGAACCACTTTAGGTCTAATTTGAGCCCACAATCTCAAAGAGGAAGACAGAAACCTTAGAGAGGTTCTTGACTCAAGCCTTTCTTTCGATACTCAAGTTTCAAAAGTTGTGCAGTCTTGTTTCTACCATCTAAGACTCAATTCCCACTTTCAGAGGTCTGCAGGTCATCTGTGCATTTATGTCCAAAATAAATTACTGTAACGCTCTGTAATCTAAAATTATTCACAAATTTCTTTTTCTACGTAAAGCTGCTAAACTTTTAACTCATTTTACTCAGAAGTGGACTCATCATTCCTATTCTTGCTGACCTCGGTCAATTATAAAATTGATTTTATGATCTTATTGCTTGTTTTTGAAGGGCTGCCTGGATCCTCCTGTAATTCTGCACACACATTTTTAACATTATGTTATAAAATGTCCACTATTTACCCTTTAAATACAAGTTTAATTGTTTTTTAATGTACTGTATGTAATACCTGGCTTTGACCAGCAGAGGGAGTCAAAGCTCTACCTATTGAGTGTATTTGCAGCACATCAGTGAAGACTTTATGCATAAGAAAGAACGCTTCTCTGAGGTTTTTGAATCTGTCCATGAAAACATAATTTCACAAACATCTAAACATTTTATTATGAAAATAAGACAGAACATTATTTAAGCACGAGTTTCCTTCTATCATGCATTAGAGCAGACGATCACACACACACGCACACACAAATGTCGAGAGCTTTTTGTGGGGCAGTCTCTCTCTGCTGCACCTGCAGCACAGTTCTTAATGTGTGGATAGCTCACCGGACGCCACAGTGAAGAAGTGCTGCAGACCATCGGCGGTCATTAATATGAAAATGACTGATGATGAATCTGTATGTGGCTCAGTGATGAAAGAGGGACTGTGTATATGTGTGTGTGTGTGCGTCTGTGTGTGTGTGTGTTATTTTAGGCTTCTCTGTTCACTTGGCTTCCTGGGCTTTTTTGGCACTCTGTTTCTCCTTCGCCTGGAAAGAAAAACATTTATTTCAATTAATACTTGCAATCTACAAAGTACTGCAACTGTAGTTTAAAAAAACACCTAGAGCTTATGTTTGCCCCCTAGTGGACAAATTTAACACTGTAATTCCACTTCTCTTATTAGCTACTTAAATTAAAAGCTCAGAGAACTTCATGTTTAAAGCAGAACCAGACAAGACGTCACGTATATTCGTGATCCTCAGAGTTGTGCTACAGCGGAGAAAACATAACAAGATGCTCTATTTCTTCGCCTGGCAGCTCAAACAATGTTTTGCAGAGAAAGATGGGAGTTCACTCCGAGTGCATGCAAAATCCTGCTCACTAATTGGCTGTTGTTGCTCTATCCCCATCGTGACAGGTTATTTCATCTATCCATGTCCGGTTAATGATGTCCAAATTTGACAGTTAAAAGTGTTTACATCTCCTAAACCTTCCAGTACGAATAAAGCACCCCCGGCCTAGCCTCACCTAACCTATCGAGATCGTGTTATTTCTGCTGTCATGTGTGCCGGGAGTGCGCACGCTTGTGAGAAATGACAGGATGAAGAATAAAATACCTTCTCCACCAAGGGTATTAACTGCTGGTACTCCGCCAACGTCTTCAGCAGCTCCATGATGAAAGGAAGGTAGTTGTGCTTTCGTCGAATGTTTTCAATCTGCGAGAAAATGGAGGAAACCGACCATTGAGCGGAAAGTGGGAATGACTGATGGGTCCAATAAATTAAAAAAAAAAAAAAAAACTTCAATGGTTGAATCCAGGCGGCTGGAAACACTGCAGTAAACTCCACCTGTATCAAGTGTTTACGGCTTTGTTACAAAGGCTTTTCCACACATAGAAATAAAACACCAGCTGTGGATTTATGAGCCAAACATAAACGCCTCGTGAAAGATTAGTGCTGTCGTTAAAGAGAAACGCACCTTATATCTTTTAAGTTTCTGGTTTTCCTCTTCAATTAGGAGCTGGTACTTGGCGATCTCGGACTGGATGGAGCTGAGGAAGGTGCTGCTCTGATCCGTGTCCATCGGTTCATCCTGGGAGAAGAAAAAGAAGAAGAGGAAAACTGTCATATAAAAAAACACCTTTTAGGTTTTTTTTTTTGCACATTTTGACTTAAAATCAAACGTTGATGTTGTCGCTGTTTGAGAGTAAAACTGCTGTGTTAGTGTTGATTTGTGACCGACAACAACGTAGACCAACTCCACTCTTGCTCCTGTGTTTGTGTTCAGATCAGCTTCTGCCTTTTCCTGTCGGCGCTGCAGGGATTTGCATTTCTGTGAACGCCGTATCTATCTTCTTTGGACTGATGGCTGGGCTGTCTTTAAGTCAGAGATGATTAAAAGAAGCAGGCTGTGGCTGTGACTCGTGATTGAAGCAGCGACTTCCACTCCTCACACGAAAACACTTCATTTCTGGCAAATTCTTCAAAATAAAAGTCCTGTGAAGTTGTGAAATACCTTCAAACTGAAACAGCCACGTTAGGGTTTGGCATGAGCTCGAACAGGTCAATTAAAAAAGCTAATTAATTTGCGTTATTGTAACGATGTTTTGATTAGTTGGACTTGTGAAAGGTCTGTGACGATGCTCTACAAGTGTGAGTCTAATTAGAGACAAATATTAAAGATTACAGTGTTCATCAAAAGGAGCTAATTGAACATGTTTGAGGTTTTTTTTATGTCCTGAGAAGATCAACCTTAAATGTTGTTAAACACTGACCTCCAGTGGTTGAATGTTTTACTCTGCTGCAGTGCTGCAGATGTGTGTTAAAGGTGTTACACTGATACCTCAGCACCTCTGTGAGTTCGTTCCCTCATACGGTGAAAAAGGTCTTTAATTTGGGGCAACATTACAGCCTGAATCAGGTGCAAAGGGGTCAAAGTGAGTCTCTGTCTGAGCAGATCACATTTCAATCTGGTTTCTCTGCAGCGAATTCATCCAAACCATCCATTTCTCTGCGATCATGTGTGGTGCATTAAACTCCAAACCACAAACACAAACCACAAACATCAGCGTGTCAGTCGTGCTGCAAACAAAGCGCGGCTCTCTTCCTCTCCCCTGTGTGAACACGAGCGCAGTTAAGATCTCCAACTCTTGAAAGCTGACAGCCGATGAATTTCAGATGTAGCCTCCGCAGGTGGAAAGTGAAAGAATGCATTATTCTTTTTCATGTCTGCTCCGGATTCAGCTCTCTCTCTCTCTCTGCTGCCACTCACCTCAGTGAGCTGGGTCTGAAGCTCTGCGATTTTTCTCTCGTATATCATCTTTCTGTCTGACACGATGGCCATTAGGTTGAATCGGATCTCTCCTTCACTGTACCTGAGCGGAGGGAAACAATAGAGCTTTACAAAGTATAAAATTGATACACCGACAGGATGAGAGGCTGTCAGAAAAATCAAAGTATCACAGGTCGAAGACTTTATTTTCACCCTCTATATCAAAAACTGAGCAATGGAAATGAACAGAATTACAGAAATAAAAGGCTGTAAAGCTGATCGAGAGGAGTGATTTTTATACTCTAAGACAGAATATGTTATATTCTTATATTTTAAGAAAAGTCAAAGTATGGTTTAGATTTCAGGTTTCATTCAATTGACTTTAATGTACGTTCATCTAAATGGAGCAAAACATGAAGAAATACACCCGAATTTCTTAACGCCAATCTCAGATGAGCTGATTCAGACATTCAATCATTTCACCCCGATCATTCAGACTGATCAGCTGTCAGAAACAGCGCAAATGGAACCTGTAAGCTACAAGATGCCTGAGATTTCCCTCAATCTGGAGGGGCAGACAGATCTATCTTTGTTTCTTTGTTTTTAGATTTTAACCTAATCCTTCAGTGTTTCCTTCTCTTGAGTTTTAAAATGACGTTTCCTCAGTGCGCACACTCCGGAATCGATCGTGGGGTGGGAATGAGGGGTTGGGTTGGGGTAGATTTGGGTATTCTTTGATTCTTTTTTCTGTGTAAAGCACTTTTTGCTACATGTTGTGTATGAAAAGTGCGATAAAAATAAAGACTGACTGACTGACTGACACAGGGGTAAAGCGACGTTTTGGCGGTAGCAGTTAAACTGCGTTCAATAACACTAAAGTGATACAGCAGCTTAGATCTTAACACACAACAGAGAACTCCTAGTTTCACTGAGGCGACTCAGCAGGCACTGATGGAGAAGACTGCTTTTATGAGACTGCAACTGCAGCTGATAAGACCTCCGCCCTAACGGCACTGAAACACGTTCTTTCTGGAGATCAGGAGATAAAAGGACTCGAGTAAAGGCTGTAGAGCGAGGAGGCCTCAGCCGGGTTCAAAGTGATCCACCGTACGTAATGTATGATGTTAGAGGGCTGAGATATGTCAGTTTTGCTTCATAATCTACCAATGATGATGATGATTTATAACGTAAACAGAGCAGACTCTGAAAGAGGATCTAAAAAATTAAAAAAGGTGATCTAGACACCTTGATTCAGAAACCTCGATTTGGTCTTCAACAGAGCCCTGAGGGTTTTCAGAGGGTCGTGGAGTCAGACCTTTGAAGACAACATGCACAACTTCACCTCCAGCACTGTTTACTATCTGCTGGATTTCAGTGCAGAGGACCCAGAGGATAGCTAGGTCCAGTTCCTGTGCTCTTGAATAACAGATATCTAAGGATACTCACTTCTGTATCCTTTTCTCAATCACTGGGCGGACTGCACTGATCCAGTCGTCCTGGTTACAAGCACCTGCAGAAAAACAAAGCCAGAATTAACAACACAGCAGATGTCCGAGAACACGGCAACAAAGGTCACACTCCACATCCCCTTAAGTGGACGGTTTTGCAGACAGTTTTAGAGGGTAATGGGCTGTGGCCAGTTTTACAAAATTTCAGCTGTGCACAGCAGGACTTCAGACTCACAGCAATGAGGGAACAATAACAAATACTGGTTTCCAGCTTACCCAGGTCAATCGGTCCCTCTCGGAGTCCGTCCAGCTCATATAGTCGGCCGTTTACAGGAACATAACTGACAAAGTGAAAGGCGTCCTCGTCCTTCGCTGATGATTTTGTATCAAATTCAAACATTTGCTGTCTGCAAAGAGAGAAACGCAGAATATCAGAGTCTAAATCAGAACTTATTTACATGTATTTACTTGAAAAGGAAGACATCAGTGTTTAATCAGTGAGCAGCCCCGAGTCAGGAGGCTGATCTTCACTCTGATCAAGAAATCAAGTAAATATCAGCGGGGAAATATCTTGTTTTTTAAGCTGTTAACTGATGGACAGAAGCTGGAAATTTTTTGGAGTGACCACCGGATGAACTCGTCTCACATTAGTCTGATTTTCGAAAAGCAGACCGGTGCATTACGGGGCCAAAAACCTCTCTCCGGGGTTGGAGCGAGGAGCTAAAAATAACGTGAAGCCAATCAAACGGAGCCTCTCCAGCTGGATGTGATATGAGCGGGAGCTTACCTGGCAAAGCTGTTGTGAACTTGTCGGATCACTTCAGAGTTGCTAAGAGCCAAACCTTTCATCTGAGGAGGGAGAGAGGAGATTAGGATTATAATGCTGACTGTGTAACCCTGATTTTAGAAGATGCAGCAGGGTTAGAGAGGGCGTGTGGTACAAAATATACATTTCCTTTTCAGGTAACAACTCGTGACTTGACTATAACTCTCTCTTGATAAGAGTTACAGACTTTTAAATACACTGAATTTCTAAACGAACTCTAGAAAGGTAAATAAAGTCTCTCTCTGTTTGTTAAAAAAGGAGGCGGGAATCATGAAGTCAGTCCAGTCTGGTTCCTTGGAGTATTTTTGGGGCAGAGATCTGAGTCATCATGAAGGTACGGAGAAAAAACTGTCCGAGTTAAAGATGGAAAAAGAAAATTACTCGAGCTAAGGGCGTAATAAATTACCGCTCGCAGAAGGGGAGCAGCTCCCGCACTATTTTTAGCCAAAGTACTGAATAATTCATCACTCATTTCAGTTCGGAGGAAAAATACTAGCGTCACTTCAGAGAAAGGGACTTCCATTTTTTTGGCACGACATGTATGGAAACAAAAAAATTAATCAGCGAGTTAAATCCTGAGCAAACGCACATGACTGTAAAAGAAACGGGCCAAAGCTGAAATTCTTGGGATTCCAGGGAAAAATCAGGAACTTACAGCAGCATCGAAACTCTGTGAGAACTCTCTGAACTCTGTCAGTGTGTCGCCCAGGAGCATGTCCGAATGGGAGCAGTTGAGAAGAACGCTGACTATCGCCTGGGTGGCACAGGCGTTATTAATGACCTGAAAACACAAGAGGAAAAAAATAAAACAACCATGAATGATCAGGGCCACATAACAAAACCTTTTATGGATGCATAACGCTGCTCGTGGAATAATCAGGTTAAAAATTAAAACATGGACATAGTGCTTTTGCCCCATGTTTGAAGAGTAAGAGACTTTAACAGTGAAAATCCAACTTAAGGATGAAGATGGATAAATTCTAAGTGAGATCAAATATGTTCATATGATCAAATAAATAAGAGGCTTTTTCAGTCGAACAAACGCCTAAAAAGAAAATACTCTGGACTAAGTGTGAGTGAAACTCAAAGCCAGAGCCTTGAACTTTGTTTTAAAAACTAATGAACCGTCTGGTTTTTGTTAAAAATGAAATTTAATGAATAAAAAGAAACAGTTATCTATTTTTTAATACACCAAAAGCTGTGTTTAAATTTTAAACACAAAGAGACGCCGAGCTCTTTGTGAGGGTGAGGAGAAGCTGGTGTGAGCCGTGTGCTAATGTAATGAGCCCACAGTTAGGAGGTAAAACCGTTCATTATTCAATTCACGATCTAATTTGGCTGAGCAGCTCTGCACCATGAGATAATGTCTCTGAATACCACACGTGCTTTTTAATTGTTCTGATCAGTGATGACAGAATCTGACGCACCAAATAGAAAACTTTTAATTCAAGTTGAACTGGAAACAAACATGCCGAATCTTGTTTTTTGGATTTCACTCCCTTTGGATTTATCAGCCAAAAAGCCGGCTGGTTGTCATCTGAATTTTTACCACTTTAATACAAGAGGAGTCCAAAAAGACGACATCTATTGGACAAGTGAACGTCAGCGGCATCTGGATCCACCTGATCACAGCAGAGCACTCAAAGCTGTTTTACATTTTTTATCCGGCGATCCAAATTGCTGTCACAGTCGGCAGGCAGCAGCAGATGCTGACGCCGCCGCAGTAATAGCACCTCCACCGTGAGAAGTTATGGACTGTTTAATTACATAAAAACTGAACACAATTAAATATAGTTTGATATTGTCACAAGAGAACATGTAACAGAAGCTAATCTTTTGGTCACATTCACCAGAAGAATTTGCAGAAGCAGACAGAGGGTTCATTTCAGTGGTTTTGCACTGTAATATTAAATGTTTTGTGTTTATTTTTTCCTAAAAACATACCTGCTTTGCAAAAAAGATATGGTCCAGCCTTGAATCCTGGACAATTGATCCTGCTGGCTCTTCACCAGGCTGCCACTTGAAGAGGAAAATCAACCCATGAACCGGTCTGCAAGGAAACACAGAGATAACACAGATATAAGATAACTGTCTGTCTTAATATAAAAAACTATTTCTCTGGAAAAAAAAGATGAGGCTAGAACAAAAGGTCAACAAGAATAAATGCAAGCAAGAGAAATAGAGGCAAGTCTTGAAAGGCAGTTTAAGCGATGAGAAGAATAAATTAAAAATATAAATTAAAGCAACAAAAGAAAATAAAGAAAGTGAGAAAAAACAACTTATTACATTTCAGGATGACTATTAAATATATAAAAATAAATTAGAAAAACAACAGAGGTTATAAGGAATCAGACATTGGAGGAGATGCAGACCTTTTGAGCAGATTAATAAACAGAGAGATGTGATCGTCTTTAAAAAAGGACCGAATCATGATGAATGAAAGACTGAAAGACTGGGTCTGAGCAGCTGCTGTTCTTTAGAGATGTTCCCCGTCTAGAGTGGTTGGAACCCAGGAAATGTAGTCTTGGAGGGAAACTGTTACTGGGTCATAAGTGAGTAAGAATTGTTGACATGTGAGGGTAGTAGGTGGTCTGATCTAAGAGTGAGCTACTGGACCTCAAACTGCTGTACAGTTGTTGCTGGTTCTGATAGAAAGGTGTCAGACTGAGTGCAGTGCTGTCAGCTTCACCTGTTTAAGTGCTACGGTTGCGTGTCACTGCAGCCTGCAGTTGTTTGCTACTTGGTTCTAATTCAGCACATGATTAGTTCAGCGCAAAGCAGACGTGAGGCAACTCTCCTTTTCATTGGCTATTCGTGTAGTCTACCAAAACATGGCAGAATGACGACTATTGAAAAGGATACGGACCATGTTTTATATTGATATAGAGGGAAATTAACTTTAGATATATATATATCATTATCGTTTTATTGCCCAGCCCTAACCTGGAGTATAACAACAAGCTCAATGTGCTGACTTGGTCTCCAGGTTCCTCATATCTCTGTCCAACTGAGCATCTGAGGCCCCTCCACCTCTCACCCTCCAGGACCCTGATTCCACACAATACCTGTCAGGTGGTCATGATGTTATAACTGATGATAGTGTGGACTGAGCTGCATGTGTGAACATACTTCAAGTTATCAAAGTTCTCCGGCTCCATACTCCAGATCTCTTCAACCTGAGCACCTTTACAACCTGAAAAACACAAAAACAGAGTTCACAGATTTAACATTAAGAACAACTACGGTGGGTTACATTTATAAAAATACACGGACATAACCAATAACATCACTTTATTATTGCAGATAAACTGATCAGCTGTTATCAATCCCTCACGAGCCTTTGACTTCACGCGCTGTTGTTTTGAACGCTGACTAATGCTAGCTAGTTAGCTTACCTAATTACCTCACTCTCTTCTTACAGTGTTTACCGTTTTCATGGCTATTATTAATGCAAATCTCATATTCTATTTTGCTGCTATTATTTCGACATCCCTCCTCTTTCTTGCTGTAGCTTTTCTGTAAAAAGGTAGAAGATAAGATTCGCTTTCTGGTACCCTGCATGCTAGCACGATCTAATAGCCACGTTACGCTGCAGCATCACAAAGCTAGCCAAACAGTGACTCACCGAAGCCTTTAATCAGCTCCGTGAACACGCCGGGGTCACTTTCCATCAGACACCACTCTCCTGCACTTCCAGCCATTTTTAATAACGTTTAATTTAACCGTCTGTGCGCATAAACAAGGCGAAAATATCCGAGCTTAGCCGTGCTGCAGTCGCTGCTACTCAAGCTAATTTCACCGAGGCGCTGCAGTGACCTCACAGACGATGCGTTCAGTTGATGTCGGAATAGTCGGAAATATTGGTTTCTATCTGAGAAAAATAAACTATATGTTTTTTTTCTCAAGTTAGAGAAATTTAAAGTCATATTACACGGGAATTCAGGAAAACAAACAAGCTGTTTTTGGCCTTGTGACTCAACTAATTCACTCAGACGTCCCACTTGGCATATTTTTTGGCACATTAGAAATTTGTGTTACGGTAATTGTAGGTTCGGTCGGTCAAACCTCGTGTTGAGGGACTGAGATAAGCTCGTGAAAATGTAGGATAATTAAAATTACGATTCGTAGCTGTTTTAAATGGATTTACAACTCCTAAAATAACTTAAATTGGATAAACAAACGTAGAAGTTGGAAATTTCGAGTATCGACTTAATACGGGAATGCAGCGCAATGTATTCGTCGAGGTACGCGCGATTTAAATCCCAGCGGACACCGTAGATCGACAAAACATACTCCTCAAAATAAAGTAACAAACTCAACGTATTCATTCATTCACATGGAAATGTATTTGTGTTTATAGCTTTGCAAAGGCGAATCTAAAATTAGGTTCTCAATAACTGAAGACTGACTTTACTACACAACTAAGACGTGTTTAGGCTCCAATTATCCGCCCTCGTATGAGGAGAGTAACTACAAATGAAACACTCCTTTGTTTAAACTCAAAATAAATGCAGACAAGTTGTTATTCGTCCTTCATTCATGTTTAATAATTGCAAATTTACATTCAAGGCATCAAGAAAACAAGAGTGTCTGTGGTTTTAATACAAATACCGGTTCATAAACAGACTAATGACCCTAATCAGCATCATAACACATAAATGTCATCTATTCGACAACAATAAGCTGAGTAATACTGGAGAAAAGTGGAGACAAATAACTTGTTACAATCTGACAAAAAGTCCACCGTGTGAAAATAAAAGCACATTAAAAAAATATCTCCACTTTTAAATTAAGAGTCCGAGCAAACTTCTTAATACGATGTAATATTCACATAAGCAGCACCATAAAGCGTGCTTGTATAAAAATCTTCAGTCTTTTACGTCTTAAAAGAGGTAACTGTTGAAATGTCATGACACAATAATGCTGACAGACGGTATCATGTAAAACAGTTCAACAAAATATTTCAAAAAGTACATGAGTGAGACTTTAATAACAGTTCTGTACATCATCTATGAGATATGTTGATCCAAACATCAAGTGTCCAACGCTGTTTGAGTAATAAATAAAGTTAAACTGAAGATGTGTAAAAGCTGGAGAGTAAAATCGTAAATACATTTGATAAATAACGGATTGATAAAAACGACGAGAACGGTTAGTCATTTAGAGGACTCCGACTGTCCGCTGCCAGAGCCCTCAGAGCCGCTCCCAGCACAGCAGGGGGTGCACTGTTCGATCAGGGGCAGCAGCTTCCCCTGCTGATGGAGCTGCTTGGTGTCCGAGCCGCCTCCTATGCAGTTCCCGTTAATGAAGACTCTTGGCACCTGAAAAAAGGAGTCACATCAGAACATGAGCACCGTGTGAAAAAGTCTGGAAGACAATTTTTTTATATATCAAAATAAATTCCTTCATCAGAGGAGTCATTCTTTGAAAAGAGTATTTGAG
This sequence comes from Xyrichtys novacula, assembly GCA_962446985.1. Classification (NCBI taxonomy): domain Eukaryota; kingdom Metazoa; phylum Chordata; class Actinopteri; order Labriformes; family Labridae; genus Xyrichtys; species Xyrichtys novacula. The sequence goes on from OY660870.1 coordinate 35,289,941, forward strand.
GGTCAGGGTGGATAAGTATTCCCATATTTCTATTGTAACAGATTCACAGATGGTCACAGCTTTAAAATACTCTGCTTTGTCACTGATCATCTGGAAGTTGAACCCCTGACATCTTCCAACTTTGATTTCTCATAATTGGAGCAACTTGTGCAGCTGAAACAGTCGCCCCCTGCTGGCCATTGAAAAGAATGCAGGTTCAACAGTTGTGAACCTTTAACATCTGCAAACAGCAACTCTCTACCTACCTTTACATCCAGCCATAAAACTGCAAAAGCTTGTTTTAAGACATCTCTATTATTTTTTCGATTGCTGACTGATGTGACATGAATGCTGCTAGATATTAAAATAATGATGAAATTGTGTTTACATGTTTTTTTTTTTAACTATTGTGTCCTTCAGTTTGTGATTTGCTCATCTCTTTTGTCTGTTTGTTAAAGGGGAAAAAAAACTGATGCAGAAAAAAAATCTGTCAAATATGCACATTTAAAGTCCTTTCAAAAAGACACTGAACTCTAAACTCTTTATCCCAAAATATAACAGCAGACTCTCACCGTCCTGGCCCCCGTCATCTGAGCCAAGGCCTCTTGCAGTCTCCTCCCATCATTGTGCTCGTCCAGCTCGACAACTTTGTAGGTCGCCCCAATTTCATTGAAGACATTCTTGGCCATTTTGCAATAAGGACAGGTGGTCTTAGAAAATATCACCACGCAGTTCTGAGACACCATGTCCTGAAAGATCAAGATAAATCTGATTTATGTAAGCATCAGTACACAGCTTTGAAAAAAAAGGGCTGCATGTGACAGGGCTAAAGTGTGTTTCTGATGTAAGGTGAGACGAACCTTGACTTCGCCTTTTTACAGCATTTTTTATGGTTAATTTTTAGTCCATGAGTGAAGTCTGGACTGTGCTGCATTTACCCTCTATTAGAAACTGCTCAGTCTAAGCTAAGAGAGGGACCTAAAGAGCATTAGTGTCCCGAAATTTAAAGAAGGTACGTACCTGAACATACTGTACACATGATGTGCCGGACAGACCCGCAGATGTCGAGGATGTAAAATTTCCCATTCTGAAACAACAAAGCAAAAAATGTCAAAAACTCGCCTCTTAAGACAAACTGACTAATTTTAAAAGGTTAAAATCTGCTGGAGTTTAAGAGATGTACACTGCAGGGATTATCACAACCGTCCACAGTCATGTAACAACCTTAAAAACGGAAGGACGTTTCTGGAAGCGACAAATTTAAGACTTATAATTATTAGCATAACATGTAACAGAAGGAGTCTCACACTACAAATATCCATTGTTACAGATCTATTTCTTCCTTTTGTGCCAAGTCTGAAATTGTGTTTTCTAGCGGTAACACCTGATCTACAATGGAGTGAGGTCCATGTGCTAAGTAATCCAGGATTACTAGTACAAATGCCCTTCCGCAGTCACTGGTGATCAGCTCAGGTTGTGTGTTGGTGGGAGAAAACGCTATTTATACTTCCTGTTGTTTTAAGACAGCACAATGACGTGACAATAAAAGCCTATTACAATAAAAAAACATAACTAAAAACAAGATCAACTAAATGATCTTTTAAGTAAAGGTTTAACAAAAAAGTATAATTGACTGAAACTGTATTGTGTGAAAAACAGAATACAATTACGTTTTGAGCTGTCATTTTTGTCTGTTTATTTCAGACATATTATTGTAAATGTAAACTAATGAGTAGTATACTTTTTTTTTTTTTTTTTACTAAAAACTGCTTTTTAAATCGCATTAGGTTTAAGTCAAAAGAAAAACAAAAATTAAAACTAAACCACCCAAACTATCATCACGAAAAAAATAAGTTTAACCTGATTAAAACAAAGCTTCAATGAAACAAAAACAAACCTATGATATTTACAAAATATTTCAACTGGATACTTCGAGGGGGAAAAAAAGTGTGAAATGTTTGTCGATTGTTAAGAAAAAGCTCTGAATAACTTCGGTTCTTACAACTACCAGTTCCTGTGTCAATTACTCGTCACTTTTCTCGTGAAATATAGCATGTGGGTTACGTTATCTAACACCGGCTATTACGAGCTTTCCAACAATAAAGATTAAAATTTCTATAAAACAAAATATTATTCTTGAATAACATCAACGCCGAATTTATCTTGTGGGGATAATAATATGAAATGGCTATGATTGACATGATTTTTTTACATTTAAGACACTTAAAATGGATTTTACATTGATCCGTAAGTATTTTGTACGAGATTTTGTTCTATCTGGCAAGCCTGAATGAGCACGCGGCACTGAGTGAAATCTAATGGCAGATCACTACATTTCTTAGCACCAAACAATCCCAAGCCCAGGTACATGTTTTAAACGCTGACGGAACTTGTCTGTGGGTGTTAGTATTTCTAAAATGATCTCTGACTGATTTTATAAAACAAGCTCGTTTAACGACGATAGTAGTCAAGCTAGCGGGAGTGACCTTCGGCAGCCGGTCCATGCCAGCCTGTGGAGACATCCTGCCCGAGCAAACATGGTGAAAAAACAATAGAAAACCAAAAAATAATCGAGCTGCAGGCCAAGGTTAATCATGCGGTTAGAGAACAAACAGATCTGGAGCCACACACCAACCCTGGCTGTTACTGTACAACCACTTTCCCCCCCTGACATGCACTGTTTATGTATGCAGCCTACCTCACTGTGACCGCAGGAAGTAGTTCCTGACGCAAAGTGACGCACGACGCAATTTAAAACGTAACGCCCTGACGTCAACCACACAAACTCCAATGTTCTTCAACACACAATAAACAAGTCAAGGTGAGTGATTATCAGTGCTGATTTACTTCAAACTTATTCACAGATAAAAATGCGCCTCTTAATAAATTATTAGAGGCTTTCTTTTGATTATTGACTCAATAATTGGCTTTTTTTTAACAGTGTCGACACTTGTCAGTCATGTGATATAGTGAAGGGAATGAGCATGCAGCAAACAAACTATGAGTGATTGTGGGGACAAAAATGATGTTTCTGGTGAAGCAGTGGTTCATCTAATATCAGATGTGCTGCGCATTTAAACACAGAGTCCAGGAATCAAAACAGTCATCATTTTTATATTAATATCATAGTTCAAAGAACTCATTTTCACTCACATGTCTTGTCTCTTTGTCTGCCTGCAGTGATTTGGAGGGAAAAGACAAAGAGGGTGGAGTTTAATAGACTTGGTGGGAGTGGTCCAGGATGGAGTGGCAGGTAATGACAGACAGGTGATTTAACAGTATATTAGTCTGTTAGTCCAGCGAAACTCACACACTCTGTAAGAGTTTTAAGCTTTTAGTAGTGAGTCTAATTAGCAGTGTACATAAGCAAATTTTTGAGACAGAATTTTGTGCGTCAGCATTTAGATAACAGACTCAATATGTAATTATTTGACATTATTCTTAATAGTCGTAGTAGTGGTGTGTGTGTGTTTTTACATAAAAAACTACTTTCAACCTAAAGTATGTATTTAATAATGTTCCAAATATTCTAATATGTTATTTAAAAATTGAATGAAATGTCCTCAGTGGAAAAAAATCATTTCACCAGCTAATGTTGTTTGTTTTGAGTCATTGGCTGTGTCTGAAATGGATCCCTAACCCCTATATAGGCGACTATATGGGGGTTAGCGCCATTTTGAGGGGTGTCCGAAACCCGAGTGATCAATTCCAATGCCCCGTATAGGCGAATCAAAATTTCCCATAGAGCATTGCAAAATGTAGTGACCATCCGATGGTCACTCACCGGTGGTGGGCGTCCCGTCATACATTGCGTCTCCAGTGGCAATTTAAAGATGGAGAAGCTACTCGCTGTTCAATCGAATGTCTGAAACCTCAGATGATTGAGCTCACTACATAGTCAGCTATACAGAGAAACCCCATATGGGGGTTAAGGATTGAGTGATTCATTTCAGACACAGCCATTGCAGACTTACTCCCACCTACCCTATATGGTGTTACATGCAAGTTATGTATGAGTTTGATGTTAGAGACCAGACTGTAATCGGACTTCGATCAATTTACAAGAGGTGGGTCTTCAGTCTTCTTGCAAACAGTTGCCGTGTGCCCACCTGTCAGTCAAGAGAGCTGGCCTGATTCGCCAAACTTGTTGCCTTAATACCTTTGAAATGAATGTCTAACCAAAAATTTACACCTTGTTCAGTGGGTGCTGTGGATACTAGAGCTGATGAGACCGAAACTATTTTTGAACCAGGCTGTAAATGTTCTTATTTTTGCTCATTTTATGAACAAGTGTGTATGTGGTTTCTGGTGCCACTGCAGACAGCTTCAAGTGGACACTCAGTGAACTGCAGCTTGGATATGACCCGCCTTTTTAGGTAATATAACAGGCTTAGATCAGTCCTCATGCAGACAACTCCTTTGCAACAAAATTGATGTCCATTTGGGTAATTGTTGAACCATTTGGGGTTAAGTCATTGACATCCACCTCTTTACCATCAATCCAAGCTTATCTGCTCCTCATGGCAGGAGTGTATTGGGTGACAGAACTACCAGTTAACTTTTGCAATGAAGGAAAATAGCGCTGTGAAAAATAACACTTGTGGATGTTTTCAGTCAGAATTAGTGCCGTGGTTTGACAGGATAGAGTACGGATAATAGTAAAATTGATAAGAGTTCCAGGGCCACTTCACCTGAGCTGAAGTTAAGGAGAGCTCCTGCAGAGAGCAAAGATAACGTTCTTCTGTCTTCACTCTGTCTGACAGCACAGGCATCGAAGCTGCTTCAAATGCAGATTATTCCTCCTTTATCCTCAAAAGTTTAATCTCTCCTCCCTCTTCAAATGCAGGAGGAAATGCATTAGTTCTGAGGTAACTATTTCCCATTAACCGTGTTACTGGTATAAGCTCCCGGGCCGAGGAATCAATCACAAATCTAAAGATATCTGATGAGGCAGCACAGGAGTGCTTCACTTCAAATATCTTTTTTTTTTTTTTCCAAAGCCAAGCAAGAAATGCATCATTTCAGAATGTATTCACGCCATCAAAGAGATCTGCCGCTCTGCCCCGGGGAGGGTAATATCCCGGCACAAATCCAGAAATGTTATGAAGGATGGAGGAGAAAAGTTGGAGGCTTCACACACCTCTTCACAGCATGGAGATGGTTTTGGTCAGACTGCACGGAGCTTTAGCATCCAGCTGGAGTCTGCACCTCCCTGTGTGGACAGGTTTAAAGAAATTACACCTGCACTTTGTCACAGTAGTAAGATGGTGTAGATTCATGGTAATGAAGCTGAGAAACAACTCAAATCTTTTTTAAAACAGAGCTCAATACCGATGCACGCATTAGAAATTTAAGTACTGGAAAAGTGTTTGTCTTTCATTGTTCTTATTTTATTTAAACACTGATAAAAAAGGAAAACTCAGGGACGTGTTCTCAATCAGATAGCCTGAGATTGATTGCTTCTGTCTGCACCGAAGTACCAGGAGAAATGGTTGTATTTCCTAGAACAACTGCAGATTACTTCTCCTGTTTTAAAGGTATGTTGTTGAGTTTTTTAATCAGAGTAGCTGACTCATGGAAGTTTGGACTCTCACACTAATGCTGCTGTGCTGTCCCTGCAAAGACCATATAGAGAAATCATCTTTACTTACAGTCAAGCAGCAGAATAACCTTTTCTTGACCTGTATAGCTGTATTTGTTTTCTTTGTCTTCTTCTTCTTCTTCTTCTTCTTCTTCTGAGTGGTCTAGCCTCTAATGTCTAAAGGTCCAAGAAACGCCCCTGGACAGGCTGAGTGGACTTCACTCTCAGTTGCATCTACAGCTCTTGTGATTTGGAGTTGATCAAAACTACTAAAAGTCTCACCGAGTATGATCGCTAACATGACTCCGAACTGGAAGAAATTGAGGTTTGGCACAGAGCTGGTGACACCAAGAGCAGTAAATAGTTTAAAATGCCAGCTGTTGTCTTGGCGTCACTCTGGGAACCATGGTAATGTTTTTCTCGCCTTTATAGGCATCAGGATCATCATTGATGAAGTTGACATGATTGGGCGCTCTGTATCTTGCAGATGCATGATTGGTCAGACCTTTGGGGTCATCTCCTGTACATGGTCCTTCTTGCACCATTACCTCTTTTACATGACGTCGTAATGCATTTACGTTAGCATGGAGCATCCTGTGCAGAAGACTAAAGGATCGTGGTGTAGTTTGCACAAAAACAGTTCTTGCAGGTTCAAGTCATTGTATATAGAACGGGTGCTGTCTGCCTCCTTGCTGGGTGCAGCCACCGCGAGAACAGCACCCTCTGGTGACTGGCTGCAGTATAGGTCATAAATCCCGCCTCCTCCAGAAATCCTTATGGAGCTGTGGACAAACTTTAGAAATTAATTACACAGAATATATAAATTTTTATGTGATGTTATCATGTAGTTACTGTCAGACTGGTTTGTGCTCAAGTCCTCTTTTTTCTGTACAGCTCCATTTTTAAAAGTTATTAGGGGGTTCATGTTTTCTATGATTGACACTTGATACAGCCTATGGGCGTTTGAAGATTGCGTAGCTCACCCGGGGGATACGCTCTTTGAGCCATGTCAACACAGCGACTCAGGAAGTGGAGAAAATCCTAGAATTACCAAGAGCAATTCGGCTCCAAATTCGTATAATGACGGAGTTGTCAGTAGTTTATACACTCTATGGTTTAAGCTAAATCTGAATATTTGCAGGAGCTGAATTTAAATTACGCACTTAACCTCTCCGTCACACCAGTGTGAACCCTTGTTATCATGGCCATAGTACCGGCATAATAAAAAACCTTGAATACTGGTCAAATTTGCACCTACATGCTGGATAAGAAAGGCTCGTCCTGCAGAGTACCAAAATGTCTTGATCATGAAAAGATCTTAGCAGCTGGTATAAAATAATCTGATGATTCAGAGTTTTATGTTTCATTTAAATGCGTGCACTTTCTCTCGGTGTAAATCAGGTAATGAGGCGTAGAGAAGCATTTCAAGCTGCAGTGGTATTCTGACATGTGGAACTGCGGCCTGATGATAAATCGTCGGCGGACATTTTCACTGCTGAGTGCCGTCTGATTTATGTCACATTTAATGGAAATGCCACCATAAGATATACGCAGTGTCCTGATGTTTGCATTCATACATTACATCATCTAAAAGTCTTATATAAGCTTGTCAGGATACTGTAATTTTTGTGACTAGAGAGTGAAAAGAAGGAAAAGTCTGCTCACTCTGAGATTAACTTCACACCCATCATGATAGAAATTTGCAGCTCTTTTTAAAGGAACCAAAGGATGCCGAGGAAGACGGACTCGGCGCTGTTAGCTGAGGATAATTTGTCTTCTGAAAAGAATGGGCAGCTATTAGTGTGATCTATATCACACATGGCGTTGGCATTAAGCCACTGATGCCTCACTTTGACAAATTAGACTCCGTATGAGGTGATCTGTTGGCGTTGCTGCCTCTGTTCTATTGTTGTTTTCAGATCAGAATCATGGAGTTCATTTGTTTATCTAATTTCTCTCGTCATGCGGCACTATAGGGGGTTACAGCCTATCTCAGCCTAAAGTGAGTAGATAACAGATGTTATTAGAAATGTGATTACGGGCTGGAGACATGTCTATTGCATGGCTGCAGAAAGTGTCATGATGATGATCTGTTGATTAAGTTTTATTGAGTGTATTTTCTGTGTATTTTCCCCAGTGTTTCTTTTCCCTGCTGTTCCTGTGATCCTGTCTTGTGAGTTTTCAGTTTGTGTCTGACCCTGTTTCCCTCCTGTTCTCAGTGTTTTATTCTTTAGATCAGTTTTCAGTACTTCCTGTTTTATTTTGTAGTAGTCCAGTCTTGTTTTGCCTCCTCAGTAATTGTCTGCACCTGTGTCACAGTGTCTCACCTGCCTCTCGTTGCTCATTTCCCTGAGTGTATATATAGTCCCCGTCTTCCCCAGTTTCCTGGTTGGTTCATTGTATGTCGATGTGTGTGTTTGTCCTTGTTGATGGTGCATCCACAGTGGTTTTTGATTTTTTTGATTTTGCTTCTTGTGTTTTTTGTTGCTACAGCCTTACATTTGGTTAAAGTAGCAAAACTTGTAACCCTAATATCATCGAAACATACAAGTTAAAAAAAAAAAATCAACCCTCATACAGCGTTTACCAGGGTGACCATATGTCCTCTTTTACCCGGACATGTCCTCGATTTTATGGGGTGTCTGGCCTTGTCCAGGGAAGATTATAAAATCCTTCAGATGTCCGGGGTTTGGTATAGGAGTTTTGAGTTTGTGTCGCGCGGACTTACTGAGTTACAACCGCGTAAAAAAACACTTGACCCGACCTTAAAAACTCTAAAAATTTACTCTGTGACTCTGTGACTCCAACCCCGCATAGTCGTGTCCTCTATATGGGGATTCACAATATGGCCACCTTAGTGTTTACAGATGAAAAAATGAACAATAATGTCAAAAAAGGTTTATTTTGTTGTAAAGACAGGCTTTTTTGAATGTTGCTTCCAAATTTTTGCAGCCAGCCTAAAGTGGACACTTGTGGTACTGCAGTTTTTAGCACTTCAGCATCACCTTCGTTTCCTCAGACTTAAAGTGACGAGATAAACTCTTTCTTTTTGATCTTACAAACTAACTTGTCAACGAACAAAGGCAGCAGTCTCTCCAAACCTACCAACAAAATTTAGTTTTTCATGTACTTGAGTCAGATTTCCGACTGACGCGACTCTGGCTCGCCTTATCCTCCTGCTTCCTCTGCAAACTGTTGTGCAACCCACCTCCACCCCAGCTCCTCCTTTTCATGCTGCGTCTCATTTTAGAGTCATAAGCATTGTCACTGACACCTAGACTTTTGTTACCCATGAGTCTCTGCTCCCCAGCTTTGACGTTCCATGTACGTATGTGCAAGGGTAGGGAGCTCCAAGAACAGAGTCGTCATAGAAAACTCCAAGTATTTCACCTCTAAGAACACAGGAGTTCATTGTCTACCTCCTCCTGTCAAGAGAGATGTTTCCCAGATTGTTTGAATCCATCCCCTCAATTCCAGTCACAGAAAGAGGAACTGAATCACTGTCTGACGAGCACGTCTAAAGAAGCAGACTGACTTTAAAGAGAACACAAAGTGTAATTTTATGAGTTAAGTGTGAGATCGATGAGTCAGGCTCCCTCCCCTCAGTCGTCCCGTCGTCTTCGTCTCTGAGGAGAATAGCGCACAGCAGTGACAAATCGCACGCCTCAGGACCAGATCTTAATGACACATATTTTGGTCTGACTCATTTTAAAGAGTCTTTTGAGCATTGGCAGATCAGCTTCTTGGATTGACTCAAAGATAAGGTTTTACTTTTGAGGGAAATATTTGGATGTCTGAGGCCTTTTCTGAGCAATCTGTTATGAAAAATATGAAGCATTTGGATGTCATGTTTTCATTTTTTTCGATTTGCTTTGATATCAACAGTCCTCAGTTGTTTTATTTTTAACACGTACCCTTTTATTTCTATCATCTGGACTTCTTAGGACAGAAAGTGTCTGCTTCCTCCTGTCCTCTGCATCCAATTATATTTCTCTCCTGTTAGCAGTTGCTTAAGGCCACGCTGCCTGATGGTAAAGAAAAATCTCAGTTGTAGTCCCCATTGATCAATGCATAGCTCTCGGCCATAGATTGATTGAGTGCTGTGGAGTTTCTGCTTAACAGGCAATTGGTAAAGTGCACAATAACTCATTTTTAGTCAGTTCGTCAATAAGCTAACACTTAAATCTATAACACTTATCATGCGGATAAGTAAAGCGTGTGTCACTGTGATTTTTCACTCTGTGAGAGTTTCAGTCAGGAACAAAGCTGAGCTCAGCCAGACTCGGGTTTATTATGTGTTGGTGAAACTGCAGAGTCAGGGAGACCGGGGTTTATCCGAAGTCTGCAGCGGAGACAGCGTTTGAAGATGTTCAAGCTGAGTTAGGACCCGGTAAAAGCAAAGATCGGCGATAAAGCTTCTCTATGAAGTGTAGAGTGACACCATCAACCTTAAGGTCGTGTTTACACCAAAAGGTTCCGTTTTCTGATACAAACCAAAGTGAGGATGATACATTGATAATTTCTCTACTGGTCCAGTTCGCGTTCACAAAGGCCAAACTCAAACAGTCCAGAAATGGTCACACGGCGTCAACAGCCATTTGGTGATTGCTTATACAGTTTAAGCGGGTAGACGACGAATCCCTCGCAGTTTTTACTGTACATCATGGAGCATCGTCTGCTCATTTTTATGTTGGTGCTAATCTGGACTGAACATCGGCAAACTTTAGCGGACCGCATATATGAACGGCTGGGAAGGCTGCGGCAATCAAATAATGTATTAATACATGCACATTGCAGGAGATGCTCTGCAATCAGACGGTTATATCACAGAAGACGACCGGCAATAATTCGTAACTCCACGCTTGTCCCCTGCCAGTTGTTAGCCGCACTTTGTTAACTTTGCCTCCGACCAAAAGAGGATATGACGGGTAAAATGGCGCGCTTCCTGTGATTGGTGTGGATGGGCTTCACACCAGAAGCAAACCGCTCTAGAGTTCACTTGAAAGCGGTCCGAGTCCACTCCTACCAGGCGGATCCGATAGCGGTTGCCTGGTCCACACGAGAGTTCGAGGCCAGCGTTCACATCAACCAAAACGAACAGCACCAAGGAGGTAAACGCCCCGGGGTTCAGGCTGGTGTGAACGCAACCTAATACAAAATACGTATCTGAACAGCACTTACATTAACAAATGAAGCAGAATCTAAATCAAGCAGCAGATATAGGAATACGTTTAGAGAATAAAGGGCTGCCTGAGGGAGAGGTAGGCAGTGAAAAACTCGGCTCCTTTCTCCAGCATAACTCAGCTCCCACAATACACTGTGGAGAAAACTGTATGTCTGACATAAGTTTGAGTAATGATTCAGGCTGTGCAAGTTATTACCAAACAAACGCGAGTGTGTGACAAGTTACAAACATCAGGAAATGATCTGGGGACCCGTTTTTAGCACAGCTACAGCCCTCCAGTCAGCTTAAAACAACTGTTCAGATGACAGAAACCTTACTGTTAGGATTTCTCACTAATTTGTTCTGTCTCTCCGAGCTAAATTTCACATCAAGAGGCTTTAAAGGAAGCAAACGCGGCGAGTGACAATCAGTCTTGTCAGATGGAGGCTGCTGTTTCTGCTGCTGATGCTGAGTCTGAATATGGACTCAGTTGTTGAATGCTTATCCAACCACTGCCCTCAAAGGCAGAGTGGCCTTCTAGAGCAAAACAACAGATACTATGGCAGCAATATATTTCACAGACAGAACAATTTATGGGGCCATCACTATTAATCATTGCTGTGGAAAGGAAGATTGCCTAACTCATCCAGAGCTCCCATAGAAATGTAATTCTCCCACTGCCTAAAGTGCTTATAGGGCCAAGCTGCAGATGCATTTTGCCCACGCTTGGTCTCCGACCTACACTGGCATAGCAATAAGCTGTGTTGATTTAATATCCGTTCACCGCATGCATTTTCCTCGGACGTGCAATCAGTCCGCAAGGTTCTGCAAAAGGCTGTCATGAATCTCATCGGCTGTACTTTTACCCCCGCCTCCTCAACCCCTCGTCCTCCGGTGGACAATCACCGGCTCGCCCGCAGGACACGGCAGATCCAGCAGCCAGTCCTGATTACTCTCATGACTCAGGGTGCCGATTGGCTGTCAGGGTGCAATCACGCATACAGTTTGTTGTTTTCTTTGTTTTCCTCCTTCTTTGCTTTTCACGGCTTTCTTTAATCATTGCCTTCTGAAGTTTTGTCAAAGTGATTGAGTGGGATGTTTTGAAATGCAAATGCATGTTTCTGTGCACAAAAAATGACAAATTTTGAATATTTTCTCTTTCAAGTATGGAGACGGTATGAGGGGAGGAGGAACCAGTGGAGCTGATAGGCAGCAATTTAAAATCTGAAATGACAAAGATGTAGATGAATATGGATTTAAAGTGTCAGGGTGTGTGTGTGTGTGTGTGTGTGTGTGCGCTCTCATATATGCATGAAAGGCTTCTTAGTTTAGACTGAACATGCACATAACAGGATATTCAATATTTTCATGTGTCACAGATGATAAAGGAATTATGTAAATATACATTTAACGTCGTATGGAAAGTAAGCCAATGAAAAATGTCTGAGGCCAACCAAAATGGAGTAAAAACCTTTTAAGTCTACTGAGCTGGTAGACTCAGTAAGAAAAATACAAAGGTCTTGGTTCCTTTTTCAGAGTCTTTACTGCGTCATAATATTTCCTTTTGTCAAATATGATCCATGCAAGAATAAAATATCATAGTCAGAGTTTGTTTTCTCAGCCAGGTTAGTGTAGATCAAAACTGCAACCTCAGGGTAGACCCAGAACACGCTGGAGGGGTTACATACCCGACTTGGCCTAGGAATGCCTTCGGATCCTAGAGGAGGATATAAAAAGTCTTGCTGGAGAAAGTTTGGGGTTGACTTGCTCACCCCAAATTTCCATCGAATTCCACCGATTGCATGTAAATTTGTGGTTTCTTGTGAGTCCTCGCAATTCGCCACGAAATTCACCCCACAAACACATCTGGTAGCAATTGGCAGACAATCGCTGCTGTTCCGCATCGGCGCCATTCCCTATGTGGTGGAAATTTGGGGTTGATGATAATAATAATGCATCAGATTTTTGTTGCGCTTTATCAGAGACCCTCAAAGCGCTTTACATTTGATACATCATTCATTCGCTCACACAGTCACACCCTGGTGGTGGTAAACTACCTTAGTAGTCACAGCTGCCCTGGGGCAGACTGACAGAAACATGGCTGCAAGTTTGCACCAACGGCCTCTTCGACCACCACCACCACACGTCACTCACAATCATACACCAGTGGAGGACACACACTGGGAGCAAGGTGGGTTAAGCGTCTTGCCCAAGGATACAACGATACAACAGACAGACAGGGAAGGTAGGGTTGACTTAGAAGGTTAGCAGGGAATCGAACTGCCAACCTTCCAGTCATTGGATAACCGCTCTACCTCCTGAGCCACTGCCGCCCCAGGGTTAGACTGCGACCCGTACAATCTTACTCTGGATGGTTACTTTGGAGGTGTTTGGCCATAGAAAGGCGGTCCTCCTACTCCAAGACCTTTCAGGTTATCTTGGCTCACTTTACAGTATGATGCAGATGATATCTTTGCATCCAAACAACTTGGGCCGAGCAGGAAAAACCCTCCTGTTCTAAACTAAATAGGCGTAAAAGCACCTTAAGTCATAAAACTTGTGTTGTAGCATCTTTCATTGGCTTTACAGCGCCTCTACAGTAGGAGATACCATCCACAATACAAGTACCTCCTCATGGGCAGTGTTTGTGTGTACTCCTCTAAAGATGGTGGGAGTGTTTTAGGGGGACATTAATCAGAGTTTCAGGCAGTTTTAGAAGAAAACTCTGGGCCTTTGCTGTCTTTTTTTTCCTTATTAAGCATTTTTCTTGAAACCCAAGCTCTCCAAAAGATACAGTTTTTTTTACTTCCACGTCAAAACATCAGCACAGAGATGGAAAATAATTCTGTCAAGTTCTCAAGATAACGACACAAAATCAAGTTACATTTTATTCTTCCTCGAGCTGGAACTCTAAGTTGTCATCGAGATGACGGATTATAGCGAAGAAAATCAGAAACATGCCTCTGCGATTGTATTTGCAGGGTCTAAATGAAAACTCTGCTCCTCTCCTGCTCCTGTGTCATCTTTAGTTTTTAAATGTCTCGGCTGAAAGATTGGACATGGCTTATGTCAGATGAGACGGGCCGTGGGACTGACAGCGGCATTTGTTTTAGGGAAGGTTACGACGATGTGTCAAGTAAGTATTCTCCTGACTGCTGTCAACACGAATTGCTGTTTTTGTTGTCGCAGTGGAGGGGACGGGTGGAGGGGACCTGCTGTTGACGCAAATTGGATTGGTGGCATGTCAGGTTAGCGTTTGGGAGTCTAAAAAGGACAGGTCTCGATTCTGTTGACTTTGTGTGTTTTCTGGGGGAGAGAAAGGGGGGGGAGGGTAAAGTCTCCTTGTTATTCAGGATGGAGGCCGGTCAGTGTGTGTTTCTGTGATAGGAGAGGCGGACACCAGTTGTTTCAGTGGCTCAAGGTGTCGGAAGAGATTTCACAGCTCCTTGAGCACGGTAATCCTGGAGCTCTTGATACAAGATGGCAAATAAAACGGCCCCCTGAACGAGACGGGAACACTTACTGAACCTTACTCTCACTGATCTGTATCGCTCCACCATGTGAAGAGCTCTTGTCCCCCATAAATAAGGTCAACAACACTTCGCCATATGGTGTTATTTTCTGACATTTACTTAAATACTACATTTATTTTTGCTTTCTGGCTTTCACATTAAGATGTTAACTCATAAATAGAGTAAATAATTGTACGGATTTCATCAACAACAGTATGTGATATCATGAAAAGATTGATATAACCTGGACACAGCTGAAAAACAGGGTCTTCAGGTGGTGCCGCATGAAAAAAAAAGACGTGACTCTGTCGGGAAAATAACCGCATGGGCTCAAAATCAAATAAATAAACCGCTGCAGGTCAACACAGTCCATCACTGCATCCACAAATGTAGGTTCAAACTGGACTCAGAAATGTCACAGACTGCCCAAGAAAATGTAGAAAATTGTCCTGAGGTCAGATGAACCAATACTTGACGCTCTTTTTGGAAATCATGGATGCTTGATCCTCTTCTCTAAAAAGGAGCGAGACCATTTGATGGTTCAAAAACAAGCATCCATGACAGTATGACCCCAATGTTTTTTGCCGTCCGCCAGTTTCTACCAGATGCATCAGTGAGGCGAATTTCATGGTGAATTTTGGACAGCGGGAATCACGAGGACTCACAAGAACCCATGAATTAACATGGAATCGCGCAATAACAAGTTGAAGACAGCCCCATAACCGTATAAGCAGTAGATTGTGTCCTTCCAGAGGAGGAAATCCATTCTGTCCAGATCAGCAGACTTCCAGAATCAGCATCTCCTCATCCATGGTGTCAACGGGGTGAAATGACGTCTGGAAACCTTTGACCTGTTGTTTGGTGGTGTGAAATACTATCCGCCTGAAACATGTAGTGTTTTATTTTGAAAAGAAACCAGATATTTTAGTATGTGTCTGTGCCGGGCTAATCTGTGCTGAATCGACGCGGCATACTGTGGCGTCTGTAATAATGGAACCCTGGCGATTGGCTACGAAGTCCGTAGAATTTGACACATTAACTTAAATGGAAATGATCAGCAGCGATCGACACAGACAGCCTTTTCATCGCCAATTTATGGTGGAAATTTGGGGTGGGGATGCTCATGGAACAACAGGTTAGCTGGTCAATACATGCAGAGTAACATCTGCTGCCGTCCAGACTGCGCCTTTCTTGAGGGATGACCTTGTATAGTCCAGCAGGAAGATGCCAAACTACATCCTGCACATATTACAACAGCACGGCCTTGAATGGTTGAGCATTTGAAATCCTTTATAAAACAGGAACAGGACAACATCTCGCAGTCAAAACTGGCCTCTACGGTTCCTCGATGTTTACAGAGTGTTGTCAAAAGAAGTGGAGATGAAGCATAGGAGTAAACATGCTCCAGTCTGTGCTGTTTTGACATGTGTTTCTGGCTTCAAATTTAAAATAAGAATTTGTTTTCTATAAAAGAATAAACCCTCTCGACATCAACATACGAGTTATGTTGCATTTCTGTTTTTATCAGCATTTTACACAGAGTCCAAACCTCTTAATGTAATCCAACTTGTTATCAAAGTCAATGCAGTGCTTGATATCAGTGATCCAGTCGTCATATTCTGGAGCGTGGGATGCATGATAAATGTAAAAGTTGTCATCTAAAGGAATCAAAGTCTTTCATTTCTATCTCTCCTACCACTTGATTGATACTTTGATACCACGAACGCACTAAAACTGTATGAATGCGCTGTAACTGCGAAGGCTTGAACTCGTGTTTGACAGGTTAATTCATTCTCTTGAAAACCCACTTGCACTGAAACCATTTCTCTTCACCTGTGCTCTGTCAACTCCTGAGTGAAAGCCGAACGTCAGTTTGCGCTTTTGTCCTGTAGAGGGCAGATTTGCTTTGTTGTTTTGCAGAAACAAAGCCTGACATATAGAAGAAAGGATTCAATCAACTGAGAAGCAGAAACTTTTGACACAGTCGTACATTTCTTTGATAACTCAATTTTCCTTGGGTTATAATTACCTGTCACATGCATTTTTAATTCAACAGCTCATTTGTATGTGCAAAGTTTGCATAAGTAGGAGAATTACTTTAATGGTTGTGTGGTGCACACAGTGGTAGCACACATCTTGGGAAAAAGCAGCATTTATCTGTAATAATCCTCGACCCCTGAGGCTCACCGGGCCAAGGTAGATAAGTAAACGGCCTGTCGCTGCTGCTGTTCCTGCGTGGGCGGCCTGCAGCAATCACAGATGACGTTCTGCTGGCTGGGGAAGCTGGTGATCCATCTTCCCCCAACTCTCCCCTCTTCTTCTTCTTCCTCGTCTTCTTTTCCTCATTCCCTTATCTTTCCCGAGAATCCTTTCCTCCCCCCCACCGGTGCGGTTTTTATCAGCTGGCGTCAGAGCCCGAAAGCAGAGAGCTCCAGGTCTCTATTCGTTGCTTTATCTGCAGGAGGAATTACGTTGACCTTGCGGCAACTTAAACACTTTATCAGAAGCACAATAATCTTCTTTGCTGGGAAAGCATCGGCGGAAAAAGGGGAAATAAACGAGTTGTGGTGTAGCGGGTCTGCGAGTTGGCACAGTGGGGTTACAGTGCTGCTGGCCTGGAGTCAAAGACAGAAAGGCTTCAGCAGGCTGAGCCGTATTGTCCCCTAAGAAAGGGGCTAAAACCTGTGTGGCAGCCTTTTCTGCACCCAGGGAAGAACACATTAATAATTTATATGTTTCATATGTAAGAAATAATCGACTAAGATGTGTAATTATTATGCATATTCCTTTTGTAAAGCAGGAAGCAGTGAATCTTTTCACGCTCTGAACTGCGTCTGTTATTTTTACATGTGGTGTTGAGACAGGCCGACTCTGCAGGATTACCGCTGTTTGATCAGATTGGTTAGCAGTGTCTGCTCCAACATAAATCAATGATTGACAGTTTTTTTTTTCTTTTTCACGCTCACAGTTTCCTAAAAAGATTTAGCATTTTGTAACAACTCCTCTCTAGATGACGATCCGCTCATGGCTCTCCTCTTATCCTCGGGCTGTGTTTTTTTTGTGCTCTATCCCACCGTTTCACTGACTGTCTTCACGCTGCATCTCTAAGTGTACCAGCTCTGTTTTTTTTTACACCCAGGTGGCAAACATCTGATGTGGCAGGAGAAGAATGCGCTGCAGGAAAGACGACATTCGCATTTAAGACATGTGGGTGACAATATGACAGCAGAGAGTCAGTTTGTTAGAGTTACAGAGAAATATTTATTCCTGATATTTAGAGGTGTCTTCTCCTCTGCCAGTCCAGAGCATACATGCCTGTGAGAAAACCAGGAAAAAGGACATTATCGATCTCTGCATTTAAGATGTAAAACCCAAAATTAAAGCTAAAGTTAAAGCTCCAGTAAGTAACTTTTGATACAAATAATCTCATCCTGCTGGTTTTTGATTGTCAGATTTATCATTAATTTTGAACATTTTATGTAAATAACCATCAAAACAAACTCCTAACCCAGCATAAAATCATGTCCTTGATGGTCATGTTTGCTTTTGGATATTATGAAAAGGCTTAAAATTGAGTTTCAGTCTAATTCTATTAACATTGGAATCATATTATAACTTCTTATCATCATTTTTACATCAATTATATCTGTTTTTACTAACCACTTGTTAGTTTTTATAACACCTGAGTTACGTCCAATATGTCCAAGATCATAATTTTGTGAACTATATCAAAGTCATAACAACAAGACATTATAGATAGAAATAAATATCAATTAATAAACAACAGGGATTATAATAAATAGAACAATATGCAAGGTACCTGCACTTTACTCCAGATTTCATAATCTATATTTTAAAATCATCTCATGTTTATGATTATTCTTATATTTTGTATTTTTATCCATTAGATAGACTTGCCTTGTGCTGTGCACAATGGTAGAACATATTATTACATACAACATACATGATTTAGAACTGCCTAAAATTGTGAGGTAGTCCTTGTGGAAAAGAAATAACCAGTAATTAACATTAAAAATCCATGTTTTCATTTAAAATGGCAATTTGGCACCAAAGCTCTCCAAATGATGTCCGCCTGAGACTTTTCTGACTAAAATGGCTGTAAAATGGTTATTTATCATTTCTATGACACCAGACTTGGAGGGATTGCAGGTTAGATGCTGTCGAGCAGATCCAATGAATAAAATGCCTACTCACATTGGGTTTACTTGTACTTTTAACAATAAAATTACTTTTTTTTTTCTAGACGGAGATAAAATTTCGATTTTTTTCTGTAATCTATCTGATACCATTCTAGCATTATAAAGGTCACAGCGAATCGTTGACTTGATTTAGATTATACAAGATTGTGGATCTAGGCCCTACAGTTGATGAGCTATTACTGATTTACTGTGGGTATGTAATTTCAGGCGGAAATAACCCTGAAATAGCTCAGGGTCCAAGTGGTTGACATGCTGTTATTTGAGTGATTCGATCGGATCTAAAGGCTTCCGGGGCCTGTAGGTAGGCAGGATCCTGGAGAGCTGATGGGGCTAAAATCATGAATTAGGCACAAGTGCAAGGGCAGAGAAATCCACATAATTGTACGAGTATATTGGTGGGGTAATTACGAGGGTTGACTCATACCGAGGTGTGAAAATAGATGTATCTTGAGTTGCCTGCTGAAGTGGCTCACAGGTGTTGCTGCACTGACGTGTTCGCATGATCTCCCTTTGTGGTTTCCAGGTGCTAAAAGTAATAACGTATGCACTCTCATACTGAAGAGATGAGCTGTTGAACCTCGGATACAGGGGGGACAGTGCAGTTTTCATCCTGGTCTTGGTCTGAGAGGCTTCTGGAGGGGCAATGGAGTTTGCCCATCTAGGCTACATGTGTTTGGTGGATCTGGAGAAAGCTCGGTATGATAAGCACTTATGAAACCAATACCAGAGATGTTTTGATAGGACCGCCCTCGGTGACATGGGCGAGCATGAACACCAAACTGACGAGAAAATCAAGTTTGTATGTTAAAATAAACTAAGGTCGTACAAGGCCTTACACGTCTATCTATTCCAGCGATCATGCAAAAGAGGATGCTTTGAGCTCAAGAGAAATCCAATATTCCTCTACCTGACAACATTTGTAGACCCCTATGTGACCTTCAACACTTCAGCAAATGTTTCATTGTGAAGTTCGCCCCTACAGGGTCGAAACAAAGTTATCCTGACTCAAGCTGGATTTTCTCCTGGATTTGATTCGAGATGTGAGACACAGCTTGGAGAAAAGTCCTTCAGAGGGTTACCTTTAACTTTTTATCTGAGTGCATTTCACAGCGTGTACTTCTTCACCTTTTACTTCAGCAGGTATTTGAGCCAGAACTTCTTCTTGAACCAGAATCCAAAGTATCAAACTCTCTCCACTTGTGTAAAACGCGCAGACTTTGATGACCTTTTGCTGCTTTTCTCGAGAAATCTTCTTCACATGTGGCTCGACTCTCGTCTGGTCTCTGTTACCCTGCTCATGATAAATGTGGCAAATATATGTGTTGCTGCAGCTTTAGACATTCCTCTGGTTTACATTGAAGCATGCTGCCGTTTTTACAGCTGCAGGTGAGATTAGTTGATCAGTTTAAGCTCTGAAATCTTATTCATAGACAGTCCGACTCCTCATTACTGTTAAAACCACAAAGTGTAAGAAAGCAGTATCCTCACTCAGACTAAAATAAACCTCTGTGTCTTCTGTTTAATGGGACTGTGGGATCTAATTATGGTTTCAGGCATGTTAATCAATATTGCAATATAGTATACTTTAATAAAACAGTAAGAGAAATTGCAATGATTCCTGCCCAAACAGCCGCAGCTTCATGTTCGGTTATAACCTTCATTACTGTAATGACTGTCTGTGGCTGCAGGGCTACACCTTTGATTTTGCGCTACCTGCAGATTATTTTGTTTTAAAAAAAAATGTCATTGCTCTAGAAACAGGCCCGGATTCAGGAGTGAATATGAAGCAATATGTTTTATTCGAGCAGCTCTGATAGACTCGGGCGCTCCGGTAATTTAGCATTAAAGTTCCACAAAGTTAGAGGACTTTGCAGGAAATAAAATAAAATGAATTAATGTAGATAGTGCAGAAAGCAGCTGACTTTTAGTCTATAGTGCGGCTCAGGCTTGAAAACGTGTTTGATTGTACCTTTAGGTGGCTCAATTTCATCCTTTTTCAGACTCCTCTCTGGTAATTGTCCAAAGAATTCAAATTTTAAGTAAAGACTTGAAGGAGTGTGGGTTCGAGATTTATATTAAGACACCATTGGTTCAGTGGTGCAACATGTGCTGAGGTCGATGCCGACCTGTGGCTTCTTTCCTGTCACTCCCTGTTCTCTCCCCAATCTCATGATGTAAACAATGATGTATCTAAGAGAAAGTAACCAGGGTTGTTGTACTCCAGTCCAAGTTGAGTCCTGATTTTCGAGATTCATGACTCAACTTGGACTCAAGCAGTGACGACTCATACCCAGACTCCTCAGACCTTTTCATCGATGAAGACTGTTTTAATGTCAAGTTTAAAGGAAACTCCGGCTTAAAATTAAGTTATGGTCAAACACACCATAACACTGAGTTAGACCCCCCCTCCAGAGATGAATGCTGCCGACCGCTTGCTTCTCTAGTTATACCAACTTTAGTAACGACCGCACGATAGCAATACACAGAGGTCTACGTCTCCATGCGCTCCTCTCAGAACAGCACCTAACTTCATCGACAGTACATATAGGGTTCCAGCCATAGTACTAGACACCAAACATCTTTTTAACTTTGCCTGATTTCTTTAGCAGAGAGATTAAACACAACGCACCCACTCTCCTCCAGCAGCCACTTGTTTGTGTGGTAGCCCTGACGAGTCGATCACCGAGTGCAGTGGAGTTTCGCAGCTCAAGGAAGAACATTTATGATCATTACTTCAGGCCGAGACTTCAAGGCAGAAGAACTACCATGTCTGCAGTGCAAAATTATTAATATGGTGATTATTACTTAAAGGAAATGATCCGCTGCACTCGGTGATTGTCAGGGCTCCCCCACAAACAAGTGGCTGCTAGAGGAGAGTGGGTGAGTTGTGTTTAGTCTCTCTGCTAAAGAAATCAGGCAAAGCTAAAAAGATGTTTGGTGTCTAGTGCTATGGCTGGGACCCTATATGTCCTGTAGATGAAGTTAGGTGCTGTTCTGAGCATTATTTGTGGCTATAGAGTGGCGTTTTGGTTTAGGTTTGTTTGTGGAGACGTAGACCGCTGTGTATTGCTATCGTGCGGTCATTACAAAAATTGGTTTAACTAGGGAAGCATGCCAGCAACATTCATCTTTCAAGGGGGTGTGTAACTCGGTGTTACGGTGTGTTTTGACCATGGCTTAAACTTGCACCGTAATATCCCTTTATAGGAAGTTCTTCCTCTCCGCTATGACCTGCCAAATGCTGCAATGTGCTGTACCTGTACCCATTCGAAAAACTGGTGTATGGACTTGCTGGAAAACTGCTTTTAAAATAAACGCTCCAAAATGATCCTGTGATCAAATGTGAAGCTGAGTCCCTCTTTCCTATGTCCTCACATGTCTGCGTGGGTTTCTGCCCACGGTTCATACAGTGGGAAGAAACAGCCATCCACACAATCAGCAGAGAGCAGCAGTTTGAAATCGAGCATGACAGCCCGCTGTGCGACGGCCTCGCCTCGCAGACATGGCCGAACACAAATCATCCAACATGCTGTTTTCTTTGATCCTTCCCTCAGCACGTTCTTGCGAGCCTCTGCGCGCATATTAGCAGCTTTCTCGCCCGCCATGCCGTCACTTTCTATCCCCCGTCGCTGGCTTCTTCCCCGTCGTTAATATTCTCGCCCTCGCTGCATAACTCAGGGGATCAATCACTGGTTGCCATGGCAATAATACCCCCACCCATGCAGGTGTATGTGCGAGTGTGGCTCTTCTTCCCCTGTGTGTGTGCGTGCGTTTTTGTGCTGTACCTGCTCCTCGCGTTGAGGCCTCCGCCGGTGACGCCGCTCTCCTGCACTGCCCCTGCATGCAGAGCGGCTTTGACAGCTGTCTGCTCGAGATGCTCTCACCTGCCACACTCGGCTTCCTCTGAGCTCCGTGCAGAATAATGACTGAACTCAAAGGAGAGAAAGACACACACTCGCCGCTGTCAGGCTTATTTTGTCTCTCAGTGGGTAAAGAAACACTTCTGGTGAAGGATATTTATTGAAATGTTTGAAAGAGCTCAAGTAAAAGAAGTCCCAGTGTCAAGGAACTATCCTGAGGAGTGTTTATTTTCCCATGCTGCTATTTAAAATATGCAAACTTAAAGGCTGAGCACTCAAAGAGGTAGTGTACTCGTACTTTTATTATATAAAAGTGTGCCGGCCCAGCAGTCGCAGTGTAACAAACAAACTTTTCTGCAGTCACATCTGAGCAAGCCGAACTTTTAATGATGCTCCACAGCAGAGGAGAACGGAAATAGGTCAGGTTTTCTTCAGTGTGTCTTTGGTGTCTTTGGTTGTAAGTCCTGTTTGATGATAGTCAGATACCTGCAGGTGGTTAAGAACAAATCAAACGATCAAAACCAAAAGGACAAGTAACGAAAACAACCGCGCTAAACACAGGTTGACAAAGAGAGGAGAGGGAGAAATCCAGTCCTCACAATCCTCAGTGTTTCTTCATCCTCTTGACTGGCTCTCCTCCTCCTGTCATGTCTTCCTGCAGATTTCACACCTTTCCTTATCTCCCTCCTCCCACATGCGTTTTTTTTTCATCCCGCTTTGTCACTTCCTGCACCCCCCACCCATCACCCATCACCCTCCTCCTCCTCCTCCTCCACGTCTTCTTCTGTCTTTCCCTTCTTCTAGATTCCTCTGCTTTTTTTCCAACCTTCAACTTCCCAAGCCATGACAGATTATCTGGAGTTTTTTATAAGAGGGCAGGCGGGATAATTAAAAGAAAGAAGGAGTGATGGTCCTCAATTCAAATCATCAGTCTAGATGACCCGAAGCTGACTCTCATTTAAAGCCTGAACTCTGAACTTTTGTCGGCTTTGGTCTCAGCAGGGGAGGCCATGAACTTTGAGTAAACCTGAGACCCTTTTGTTGCTGGTCTACTGTGAGCATCAGGAGGGGCTGTAGGAGATTAGCTTGAGGAAACCTTCAGCGTCAATGATTTAGAGGGTTTATCACCGTTGCTACCTGATCCGTCCCGGAAACCCGATTCCTATTTGCTAAATATACTTAACTTCTACTCCTTGTATGTCTATGCATTTACGGCAGTTAGTCGTCACTATTGCTATCTACCTGATCTATACTGCGGAAGTGCAAATTTACGTCACCTTAAAAACTTTATTTAAACTATCGATCGATTTCAGAAACCAGCTGGCGATGCGACAGGCTAGCTAGCAGGAGGCTCCTGGGCTAATGCCGAGGCATTCGCCAGAGCTTTTGCCCAGAACGGTGAGACCTTTTGGGCCACAGAGAGCGTCACAACCTGGTCAAAATTATGGTTCTCTGACTTTTCAAAGTATCAATGTTGGATTTATTTCATTTATTTTGTAAATTGAATTAAAATAACAAGAAGCCTACACATTATGAACAATGAATTTTAGCGTTTTTATACAGCGTTTCAGTTTCAGTTTCAACAATGAAATATTCACATTCATTCAAGCCTTTTATAACTACGTTGCAATTTTACTATTTAGCTAGCAGTAGGAAACTTTAATCGTGAAATCGGACGCCATTCTCTTGACCTCCTGGCGCTCTGCTTCAGTCGTGGGAGGCATTCCATTCAGGAGAAAAGCACGTAGCTGGTGATAAACT
This sequence comes from Xyrichtys novacula, assembly GCA_962446985.1. Taxonomy (NCBI): domain Eukaryota; kingdom Metazoa; phylum Chordata; class Actinopteri; order Labriformes; family Labridae; genus Xyrichtys; species Xyrichtys novacula. The sequence goes on from OY660870.1 coordinate 35,314,018, forward strand.
GAAGTATCCATTCTGACTAATGCGAGCTCGCTGATGCTGAAGCTGTTGAACAAGTGTCGAAGCGGTCGCAAACCACTAGGGGCAAAGGATTGCTGAGCTGTTGCAAAGATGGCCAGTAGAGGAAGTGACGTATGTTTCACACATGCGCAGTTCAAATCGAGTTTCCATGCAGAAGAGGGGTTAGGTTAACTGGTCACTTTCAAATTGTCCGTAGGTGTGATGGTTGTTCGTCTCTATATGTCAGCCCTGCGACGAACTGGCGATTTGTCCAGGGTTTCCCCTGCTGGGATAAGCTCCAGCTCCCTGCTTCTTCAACGGGAAGAAGCGGTAGAAAATGGATAGATGGAGCCTCCGCACCCCTCAACACAAAACCTGCGCCTGTATTCTTCTGAAAAGGTGACTGACTTCTGCAATACTTTATTTCTCCTGCAAAGCTGAGGCTCTATGGGGTCTGACTCCGTTATGGAGCCAGCCTCCGGTGGCCGCTCAAGGAACTGCAGTTTTTTTGTAACCTTAAATTCAAATTCTTAGTTGGAACATCCCCAGACCTAAAAATTGCCATGAAGTTTGGGCTGTAAACTGTGGTGTTAACTGTATGCATGAGCTGACCTTGCAGTAAGAGGTTGCTGTGCGTGAAATGAGAATGAGTGTGCAGGATGAGAGAGAAAGAGAGAAAGGAGGGGTCTGGCAGAGACAGACTGCATCATATTCATCCGGCCTCAGGATGTGCCACACCAAACTGTGTTCCAAGTAAATTAATCATGTTTTGTAATTGTAGGGAGAGCCAGAGGAAGCTGGTCATGGAGCGGTCAGAGCAGGAAGACGAGTGTGAGAAATTTGAGCCAAACACAAAGAACTGATACGACTGAAAACAAAGAGAGCGACATGAAACCGATTTTATCCTCCTGAATCTTTGGGTCAATGAATTTGATTTGAGAAAATGAGTCAGCCGAAGCATCTTGTTGGTAGATAAATCAAAGATTAAAATCATATTAGTTCTCCTTTTGAGTCCTGTGGTTCTGCAATCATTTCTTCACATACCGGCGGAACAGTTCTTAGGGTTTGTATCCAACCGAGGATTGAAAAAAGGATTGAACCCCCCACAGTCTACTCATAAAAATATAAAAACATAACAAAAACAAGCCTTTCTTCAAAGGGAATGATGTGGTTTTATTCTGCATGTCGTCTGAAAATAGTTTCCATCTTGTTTCTGATGTTTTTTGATGTGATCCAGGAACTCTAAAAAACCCTACAGAGTTTTTAATCAAAGTCAGAGGGAGAGGCAAGGGAGGAAAAAAGAGAGGAATATAAATAGAAAAATAAACAAAAATCTCCCCGGCTGCACACACGCGGGCTTTTGTTCTTCTAGACAAGCGCGATTGATGCCCCCTCCCTCCAGAGGGTAATATCGCTCAGACCAGGAAGCAGCCAACCTTGAATCCCGGCATCACTTCTGAAAGTTGTGCCTTTGGTGAAGCAGCGGCAGCAGCTGCAGTTGCACTTCATAAAACGTTACAGTGGATGGATGGAGCCAGTGAAGGATGTACTGAATAAAGAGTCTTTAGAGGCTGAACAGGCTGTTCTGCTGCACATCAAAATCCTTCAAAACTCTCAGCCGATGGAGAGCGCCGGCTGAGTCTGTTTACCCAAACGCTTCTTTTGTTCCCGCGAAACTTAACATGTCAGAGCTCTTCCACGTGTCCCTCATGGTGACAGAGCTGTGTTCTTCCACAGCACATTCAGAGACCGTGCTCGGCTTTTTCATTTAGTTTTTCTGCAGCAATAATAAAAAAACAACCGAAACATCTTCAGCAATGAATAATTCGACATCCTCAAACCCTTTTTTACCCACTGAGAGTGTTTCCTAGAAGTGCTGTGTCTCTCTCCAGTGTTATTAAGATAACAGAAGGACTTCTCCGAGTCATTTTTGGGATCAAAAATGGCTGATACGGATCATAACTGCAAAAGAAAAAGAGTTCCTTCAATTCCAATTCTGCGTCTGCTTCAGATAAGTTTCACTCTGCCTGGAGGAGAGAAAAACTCCACAAAGCTGCAGACTTTTTTTTTTTCCTGACCGGAGTGAATTTCTGACTCTTTTCTAAGGTTTTATGGATGACAATGATGCAACTAACAAAAGAGGATGAGTATTTTGACTGCAGAGGGGAAACTGGTGAGAATTCAAACATTTACACTGACAAAATGTCCCCAAATCAGCAAATCCTCCCAGCTAGGACTGCACAGGAAGACTTGACCCCTTTGTGACCCGAGCAATGTCTCATAAAACTTCCTTAAGTGAGTAAAGTTCATCTATATTGCACCTTTTAAGAGCAGAAGTCATAAAGGGCTCCATAATGTAAGATTAGAAAGCAAAGCAGAGGCTGCAGAAAGTCGTTAAATACAGTCGTATTACATCGCAGCGGACAGCAATAGATTAAACCGAAGCAATTTCCAAACATCCACTCCAATGAGAGATCGGCCCAAAGTTTAGGAGCAGCAACCTCAAATGCACTTTCTCCTTTAATCAGTGATAACCAGCAAAAGAGGCCTTCAGAGTCCTGCTGGAGTCATGTGGCTCTGATAGAAGCAGGAGCAGCTAAAGAGAGAGATCTACCCTCCAACTTTGAAAACAGGTCACACTGTCAATCACAACTTTGAGGCATTATTGCAAAAGACGATATATTTGGTTTTCATCCATGTCAGTGGCAGATGAAGAGAAAAAAACAGAGGGCTGAGGACAGAACCCAGGGGGACACCACAAGATGGGTGTATGTACCAGAATGAGAAAATAAATGACGTCCACCTCAGTTTTCTGACCCAGTATTTACTCTAAGCTTATTCTATTCTAAATTTAAATGTGGGATATACATGTCCCATGTCCCTTTCCGCTCTTATACAGAAATTGAAACTGTGCAAACTTTGCATGAGCTTAAAATCTTGAGAGGGGTCTCGCTGTAGACCTCCACTGTGAGGTCCCGAGGTTCGGAGGTTATCCCGTTTGGTGTTTTGTCTTTGTTGAACACATGAATACACAAAAAATCATGTTTACATTACAAACATAAAATAAAGCCCCAAGAAAAAAAAGAAAAAGAAATATTCACGAGAGAGAAAAAAAAACGTACTTTCCGGTCTAATCGCTTCTAATTTGAAAGACTTCGAATGAAGTGGAGGTTTGCAGTCATAAGGTCTTAAAAAACATAAGAGGACATGGTTTAAATCATGGTAAAGATCCTGTAAGGAAATCTTATGCTGTGTTAATTTTGGCGCCCCCTGTGGAAAAAAAAATTACCTGTAAACTTTATGAGAACATTCAACTCATTTATTTTCCTTCTAAATCTCACAGCACTTTACTGTCACAGTTAAATATGCAGGAAAATGTAACATATGGATCCCTGACAGCCATCATGAATCCTTGATTATTGGCATTAACCCCTTCCTGCATTAAAAACAGCAATATCCAAGTCTTTGCGCTGATGTTCCTGTTTTTATAGCAGCACCAGCATTAATGTCAGTCTGTTTTATGACCTGCTAAAACTCCTCACTGAAGCTTTAAAAGCTCAGATGTGAGCATTTCTGCAGGTTGAGAGCGGTGTCATAGATCTGCCTCAGACGTCCAGACGGAGCTCAGGGGGATATTGGATGTTGGAGGATATTGGTGAATGAGATAAACTGCTCAAGCTGCCTGATGTGACCCAGCGGAGCCTTTCCTTGAGTTATTTGCTCTCAGTAATTTGAATGTCTACCATTTCTTTTGTTCGATTTCACATGCGTGTAAAACTAACCTGCCTTAAAACCTTCATATTAGACTTTTGCTCCATAAAACTGTACGAGCCCGAGGACTATTTTACAGTATTTCACAAATTTAACGCCTACAGTCACACCCCAGAATTAGCATTGCAAAATAGCTTCAAAGAAGAAGAAGAAGAAGAAGCAGTTAGGAGACGTTCATCCTCTTTTCTGTGACGTGATGTCGGTAAACTGCACACAGATAATTACCGAGGCAGCTGGCTCGTGATGCTTGGAGATAAAGGATAAGCGTGATTACGGGACATTGTGAGTCTCGAATGATCTTGAAGTGGAACAGCGCACTGAGAGGATGTTTCTATTTTATCATGGAGGTTTATTCAGAGTGGACTGTAGAAACCTCGTTGAATAGAGGCGGTGACTTTGCATTCTGCAGCATGAAGGTCACTCGACCACCGGGAGGGCCGGGCAGGTACAATAGGTTCGGAGCCGGGGTTGAGTGAAGTCCAGGCCACCATGGGGAACAGAGAGCTGCCAGTTATAACAGAAGGAAGATGGGTCGGTGCGTAAAGCCTGACTGAAACCTGGACAATACAAGGTTACACTTCCATTAACTCCAGGGTTTTGGATTTAATTTGAGCAGCCACAGGGAAATGGCAGAGAGAAGAGAGGAGGAAGAAGAGAGGAGAGGACGGTTTCCGACAGAGCAGGACAGACTGAGGCTTGACTTACAGCGGCCAATTTAAAGAAGCCTGGACTCATATCTTTACAGCATCTATATTATCATCATCATCATCATCATAGTTTACTGCATACAGAATAAAAAAATACTTGCTAATATTTGGATATGATTCCTTGCCACATAATTGCACTCTTTATGCAAGTGTGTGTGTTTTTTTGGGTTCATGGAGTCAGTGTAATTAGCTTTGTGACTGCAGTGTAGAAAGACAATGCTGCAGTACTCCAGTCCTGGAAATCAAGGCTCTTACCTGACCCTTGATTTCCAGGACTTGTGACTTGACCTGACTCGAGCCCAAATGACTCGTTTTTGTCTGATTATTTTACTGTTTTGTTTTCAGTTTGAAGTAGCTAGCTCGTGTTTGCCTGCGTGTGTGTTCACGTGTTGTGTTGTGCTTTTAAATTTTCTGCAGCGATTGCAAACAAGAGTAGGGCAACATATAAACAGGGGCGGAGTCAGATTTATCTGACTGGGGTCTCCTGCACGGGTGGCCAGAAACAGAAAGTTCAAATGTTAAATTGTGCGTGCTGTGGGATGTTTCCGATGGTTTTCTGAAGTGCTCCTGAGTCAACATGGTTGCATCCTTTACAGGATGACGTGAGTTCAAGTCTATTATTAAAACAGCAACGATAAAACACACAGTCAGGTCTCATTATTCTGGATCTACCACAGTGTTCTTGTCCGTCATTCATCTCCTTTCAGATCCACAGGTATCTTATGCGCATCTGCTGAGTAGGAGGTCCAGCATGCTCAGTTCAGTCTATTAGTAGTCGCTGTGCAGGTTTCTGTGAACGCAGGATGAGTCCTTGACAAAGTTTATCTGAAAATATCCCCACAGCTCACTACAGGACACTTGTCTCTTTTTCTGTGTTGGGGGTTTGTTTGTTTTATTGATCACTGGAAAATGTCCTATTGTAGTGATAGTTGAAGAATCAATAAGCACTTTGGTAATTTTCTGTGCTGTTTATTTTCATGGACTCCTTTTGATATAGCAAAGTACAGTCAAACGCTTTGTTGGTTTAAAGTTGATTTGAAAAACGGAGATGAAAAGGAAGCAACATCTGCCGTTTATCTCTGTGAGGCGGAAGCTTTTATTGAAGCCATAAGAGCTTCGAGCTCCAATTACCTCCATCTCAAACATAAACCAAAGCTGTGCATTGTACCTGAGGATTTGAGCTTATTCATCCTGCACATGCTGCTCTTTTTTTTATCCATATCTTAAATGTTTGCATATTCACAGTTGATGTTTTCGCTTGAGCGGCAATGAGACTGTAGCTTCCCTCCATTTAAAGGTAATCGCTCGAGGTTTATTCCCTTTATGTTGAAATATAAAGAAGTGTTTATGGTATGACGTGTGTTGTCTTGTTGGAGGATAACACCCTTATCATGAGACAAACTGAGGTTTACAGACCCGACACCTGCAGAGTTTATCTCCAGGCAAAATGTTCAGCAGCTCTCCTGGTGTTGCATGTTTCATGTTCGGCTCTTTCAAGTGTAAATTCGGAGAGTGTTGCAGACAGAAAGTCGACTCGGACAGCAAGATTATTGACACGTATTTTTATTATCTCTAACAAGGCTGGAAGTGTGGGGTTATAAGAGGACAGTGGAAAAAATTAAAGAGCAGATCTGCAGACCTTATCTGTTTATTAATTTCTCACGTTATCAATAATATGAATATCGGGGTCCTTTTATACTTTCAAATCAAAATCAAAACTTTTCAAACCCAAAGACAAACTCGATATCATTTTTTTTATGCAGCAGAATAACACACTTAAAGCCCCTGTGAGGAACTGCAACTTTGTGGCAGCTTTGGCGCCCCCCTGTGGACAAAGCTATCTTTGATCATTACATCCTCTCCATGCTTGAAAAACAATTTTTCACAAGAAATTTCATGCAACTGATTTTTGACAGTCAGATGAATCATTTAAAGGGAATATTTAGCATGTAAATACTTGAAACAGGGTGTTGTTTTTAACTGACGCCCTCGTTCCTGTTTAAGGCGTTAAAAATTAGGATATAAGAACTTTCAGTGTCGTCACTGATGTTCTTGTTTGCTTTGAGATATCATAAAAAGACATCAGTTTGAATTTCAGTCTATCAACATCATATGCTGTGTTCCAGTTACCTTAAAAGTCAGATGTCGGAGCTGGGAATGACGTTACACCTGATTTGATGGCGTTCCAGTAAACAAGTAGGAAAACCAAGATGGACGCCTACAGTTAGCCCTTGTTAGCAGTTATCAGCTGTTGTTAGTTGTTGTCAGCTATACCAGTTGTAAACATCGAATAACAAAGTATTTTACTCTTACAAACACTGTAGCACCGTGTTCACATTCTGATGTTGGGCAGTACAACATTAACCACTTATCTAATTTCACAAAAACAAATCTTGGATTGTGACGTTGTCGTCAAGTCGGGGTTGACGAGGATCGTCTGAATGTCTGAGTCGGAAATCTGACTTCGGGGGGGGGCGATCCAGATGAAATCCTGACTTCTGAGTACAACTGGAACACAGCAATAGAACTCCTCACTGCAGCTTTAAATCATATCAAAACAGCTTTAGTCACCTCACATTTGTGATTAACCCCTTTCTTTCCAAGACAGGTCTATGAGCTGAAATTTTGTACGTCTAGCTTAAGATTTTTGAAGCTCCCAGAGGAACCCTGAGTGTATTTTTTCACCTTAACTTTAATGCTCATGCATCATTATAGTCCTCTTGGAGCGGTACTGCAGGAAAGGCATCATTTTTCAGCTTTGTACTTGTTAGAAACTTGACAGAGCTGCTTTTTTCTAATTTCGTATAAAAGATTTCTTCAGCAGTTTCCTTCAAATCTGTTTACCCAACTCTATCTGTTTTCCCTTCTCAGCTCTCTGCGGTATAATCAGTGTTTGTCCGTCTATTTGGACCTTTTAAATCTACAAGCACTACTTCCTCTCCCAAACAGGTCCCACGAGGTTGGCGACTCTAACAGCTTGTCCAAACGTTTGTTTATTTACTCAATACGCCGCAGTCCAGAGGCTTAGCCGGGTCTCACATTTGTTTATATGCTGCACTCCCCAGACTGTTTTTAAAAGTTTTGTTTGCATGTGTTTCGACCTCAATCTGCCAGGGCTTCAGCATATAATCAAACTCGATTACCTCCTGAGAATTTCTCCTTACTCTGGTTGAGACTCAGTCAAGACAAGAATACACCTTTCTCCCTGCAGACATCCTGATTCGTCAAAGGCAGGTGTATCCAATAATATTACAAATGCTGCCTTTTAACATTTTAAGTCTCATCAAGAACCAAGAGTGTGTCCAAACGCAGCAAATGTAAAAATAATTTTACAGAGAATATGCAAAGTATTTGAAATCTGTTATTCAAATGCTAAAAGTTGGGAGGATGAAGAAAAACAGCTCATGCTGTTACTCCCCAAGTTGGCTGTCATAAAACCGCTGCAGAAGAAATATTAAATGTTATGTTAACTACATTATTAAAGTCATAGTTTAACATGTGAAACATGTGACATGTGCCCCTCTGTGCCAGCTGGAGGAAGTGCAGGGATTTCTTTCTAGCTGTCTGTAAAGACACAGCATGAACTCAGAGGCTCCTTCAGTTTTGGGCGTATCTTAAACTTATAACTCTCTTCTGATTCAGTTTGTCATGATTTCTCTCACTCGATTTGGTAATCTTACATTTGGAGACAAGAACATGTTGCAACATACTGGTCCTCTCTTCCCCTGGGTCCATCCATCCATTATCTTTGATTTAGCCGACAAACTGCTCTGCAAAGATCTCCCAGGTCAGGGTTAAATTTTCCAGTTTTACAACCTTCTCTGCATCCCTGCGATCAACTCTGCAGCCCCCACCATGAGAGCAAACAACTGAATGGATCAGCAGGATTTAATTTGCATTGTATGTTTCTTTTACAGTTGTGTATCAGTTCCTGAGTGCTTTACATTGCAAATGTGGCTTATCTCTGTATGAGCTGCAAATGGCTCAAAGATGCAAACATGTTCAGGGCTGAGAAAGCCTTAATCAAAGCTCAGATCAGTCTAATATAAGAAATCATACCATGCGCACAACTTCTACAGTCTGACAAGGTTACTCATCTGGTTAGATAAATGGCCGTATTAAAGAGAACACTTACCTGAAGGTTGCTCACTGGAGAAAAGTCATCTGACCTCGTAACGCCTCATTTCTAGGGACTTAAAGTTTGCAGTTCAGTTTCAGACTCACATATTTGCAGCACTTGGTTCAAGTCTCCGCTCAGGTCAAGCTGCAGAAATCAGCAGATACAATTTCATCATCCTACACTTTTTAAAGTCACTGTCTTTGCTGTATTATTGTTTTTCGTTTGGCCTGCTCTGAAACAGATGATGAATTTTGAAATTTCAGGAAAACTCTGAGGTTGCTTAGGACAGTCCAGTAACTGTGAAGTTGTCATGGATGAGATTATCTTCATGACTCTCCCTGTGACCTTATGCATGCCATGCCGATCTTCAGTATAATGCCAGAGTGATACGTATGGGATCATTATGGTTGTTATAGTTGGAACAGGGTGGGCAGGACCGCCTTATCACTGTCAGAGGCTGTTGACATTTTCTGTCCCTTTACCACTCTTTAAACACCTCCATATCCTATAATGCACTTTTGCCCATATAGTAGAATTGTCTGTCATCGTCTTTAGTTAATGTGTCTTTAAATCGAAGGCTTTTTTCTAGGGATGCACGATATTTATCGGACCGATAAAATATCGGCCGATTTGGGGGAAAATTACGTCATTTTTTATCGGTCCGATAGGTGCATTTTTCCGATAGAAAGATCCGATATATTAATGAAATTACGAGTAACGTTTGCAGGCGGAGCAGCCGCCCGACGCGCCTTACTCGCAGGTCCCAAGCCTGACCCCGTCACTGCCTGACTGATAATAAAATGTCTTCACCAGCATGGTCGTTTCTCTCAGTGGCAGAAGATGACAACAGCATTGCTATATGCAAAACCTGTTCAGCGAGGATTCCGAGAGGAGGAAAGAAGACGTCAAGTATTAACACAGCGAATCTGATAGCTCATCTGAAAAGTCGCCATCGCGGCGAAGCGGTAGTAAAAGAATATGAGACAGCCGCCGAAGCTGCTAGTGGTACTAAAGCTAAGACAACAACACTACGGAGGATCGATGTCCCCATTCAGCGGGCGTTTAAAAACTGCAAAAGCTTCTCAAGAGACAGCGAAAAGGCTAAAGCCATTAACGACAAAGTGATGGAGTTCATAGCGGTCGACGACCAGCCTTTTTCCGTCGTTGAGAACCCGGGTTTTCGTAAGTTCATAGCACACTTGGAGCCACGTTACACTCTCTCAAGCCGCCGCTTCTTCTCGGATGTGTCTCTTCCTGCACTCTATGATATTGTCGCCACATACATTCACAACCTGATCGACAAGAACGGACTACACGTGAGTTTTACCACAGACATATGGACGTCAGATGTTAGTCCGGTCAGCATGCTAATGCTAACGTCTCATAATAGCTCCTTTACAGTTTACAGTTCTGTTGAACAGTTCAGGGGATCAAATGAAGTTCTGCTTTTTGCTCTGTTATTGTTATTTATAGCAAATGACCACATTTGAAGAACCAAAAACTTTAGTTTGTTGTTCTAGATAGGCCAGAGCAACAGAAATATCAGTTTTCAATCACTGCATCCTGCACAAACTGCAGATTATATGAAGATTATAATAAATGTAAAAATATGAATTTATCGGTTATCGGTATCGGTATCGGCCATGAGAAGAAGAAAATTATCGGTTATCGGTATCGGTTGAAATTTTTCATATCGTGCATCACTACTTTTTTCTACAGTAAACAGTCAGATAAGAAATCTGAATTTGGCGTTTCAGCTCAAAGAAATGATTTTTTTTTCAGTATAGGAGGTCAATGGTGTCCTTGTTGAACCTTGAACAACCTAATGACACTATTTCACAAGTGCCATTTGAGCTGCATCCCTAGCAACGGCCTGCCATGCATAGCAACAGTCTGGTCTCACATCCTCTTTCCTCTCCATGAGTTAAAGATGAACTCACCGATCAACTCTAATAGTTAAATCTCTGTGGAGTTGAAGTCATTCATTTATCTTCCCATCATTTTAACAAACAAATAAACTCGTCATAAGAGCTGGAGGATGACCCTGTCTGTCTGCGTCATCGATGATGAGGTCGATGATAACTCTGTTTTGACTATCTGATGAAAACACTGTACTGTGGATGAATGGATCCCTACTGTAGCTCTAAATTTATCCATGAGGCAGCTGGTGTTCAGGTTCACTTTTGTTCCCTGAAAGAAACTATTTTAAGGCAGAGATAGAAAAACAAAACAAACATCAGTCAACATTTATAAAACCAAGGAGTATCAGCTGGCTCCGATGGACAAAAATTCACGTACTTTAGTTTTCATTTAAGAGCTCTAAAGATCTCCAACCTGAGAGCTTCTCCCCTTCCTCCTCCTCCTCCTCTTCCTCCTCCCGCTGCTGCCCCGCTTTCCGGGGACTTCTCGTCAGTGATAAATCCCCACACGGCTTTACTACAGGAGTGACAGGAGGATATTAGTGGGTGTGTTTGTGCACCTTTGTGTGACAGCTTCTCGTAATGAGACAGGGAGGGATGATGAACCAGGAAAGACAAATACTTTTAATACCAGCTGGGATTTGTATGTGTACTCTGACCTTATTTCTCAATGAGCCCGGAGGATTTAAGCCACATTTATGCTTCCCGTCCAGACACCCAACCATGCAATCAGTTCAGGATTTAGGGGTTTTATTACTCTGATGGGCTTTGTGCTCTTGTTGCATGTTGCAATGATGCTGTAAATATCCACCCTCTCAGTGCAAATACCACACACTGTATTTTGGTCATGCTCTGCCTAAACTTGTACATCGACATGAGGAAACAAAGCCGCACTGTGTCGTCTAAGTTTATCTTTCCACAAAGGTATGTCTGATTTTTAAGATGGGCTGATAACCTGATATCTGAGAAGTGCACTGTTGTTCACATACCAACATATCGTATCGTACCAACAGCCAGGTCAGTTAAGGTCTCGGCACAGTCCGTCCTTGTTGTTGCAGGATTAGAAAGAAACATGATCTCATGAGGGGAAAATCTGATCTGTGAACCGTTGACACAACAGGTTTGGTAAACGGTAAATGGACTGTGTTTATGAAGTGTGTCCTCAAGTCTTCACACCCTTCAAAGTGCTTTTATATCATCTTCACCCATTCACACCACAATGGGAGAAGCAAGCGAGGGCCTGGGATTGAACCCCTGACCTTCCAGCTGGATGTTGACCAACTCTGAAACCCCCTGTGTGCTGTGCAAGGCTCCAAAATGAGAAAATATGAACAACCATGATCTTACTTTGGTATCCACAGATCTGGACGTCCATGCATATTTTCCAAAATGCAGGTTTTACTCATTAAAACAAAGTTTTAACAGGAAGTGCGGATAGCCTCGTGCATTAGTGCGCCCCACTTACAGAGGCTATAGTCCTCGCATTACTCGTGGTTTCGAGGCTGGACACCAACCGTTTGCTTCATGTCATCCCCTCTCACTGTCCTTTTCAATTAAAAGCAAAAAATTCCCCAAAAAATAAAAAAGTTTTGACCCACAGTAATGAGTAGTTCTCATTATAACTAGACTAAACTAAATTATTACATTTTAACTGACTAAAACTGAGCCAAAACTTTAAAGGGGCAAAAATGTCTTTGGGCGTTTTTCACCAAAACTAAATTTAAATCCAAATTAACTGAGAAAAATGGAAAGTAGTTTTGCCTCTGCTGGTTGTCAGGAAGAATGAAAGAGAAGAGTGAGGTGCTTCTTCTTTGGCTTGTTAAAGTGTGCTGTTTCCAACGCTCTCAAAATCACCGTCTACCAAGACGCATGGACCCAAACTGTTGAAGGCTTCACTTTTGAATAAGAGTTTAATTGAACTTTTTGCTCATTGTAAACCTTTTTAAAGTGGAACTATTGGTACATATAAGACACAGACTGATTCAGCAGTTGGCCGAGAAAACTGGCCAATCACTGAGAGCTTAGCATCTAAAATGGCGCCATTATTGTTTCATTGTTTTTCCCATCCTGAATGACAGTATCTTGACTTTACAGTAGTTATTTTCCATATTCTTAAATCTGTATCATAACCTGGTGGATTTTTCCACTGTGTCACCAGCTTAGATAAGTCTGTATATCAGGTTATAATTTGCATAGAACAGTGGGGTTATATCTGCAATCAGCTGACCTGCTCTTTCAGTATTGGCGATTGAAAACCAATGCTTGAACATTGGGCTGCACGATTAATTGATTTTCAATCGTATTCAGGTTATTTAATTATGACGATGTTAAAAAAATTAAAATCCTCAGATCGATTTTCCTCTCTATCATGTCTCGTGCCTCCAGTTCCCACACACACCAGTGTAAACAAACATGGCGTTTGCAAAAGAAGGCGATAATTTCGTGGCTTAAAAAACGCAAGAGCAAGTCAGTCATGTGGAATTGGTACGGCTTCAGAGTTTTGGATAAAGAGGAAACCACTCCCCGCTGCAAAGTCTGTCTGGAGGCGGTATCAACCCGTCCACTTGGAAACAAAATTCAGGGGTAAATGCAAGAGGGTTTTGTCTCTTTTATGGCGCCTGCACGTGTCCGACCAAAACAAACTTTATAGGAATGCTCTGTACTCTTCTTCTGGCTTTAGCGAATTTCCTTGGCAGCGTTACAGCGCCACTCACTGGCTTGGCATATGAACTACATCGTTTTCAGTGGTTTCGTTTTGAGAGATGATAGAAAAAGTTATTATTAGAGTGAAGTTTGGTGAAGTTGTCGCTGTCTAAAAAGTCAAAATCAAAAATTTGTGATTTTATTTTTGACCCAAATGATGCAGCCCCAGTTAAACATCAGTTTAACTTTTGGAAATATGACCGTTTTGTGGTTACAGAATGAAAGTGAATGGATTTGAGCAATGTAAGAGAGCAGTTGTCCCAAGAGTCTGCACGAACAGTCTTCTGGTTATCATTTTAAGAGGTCATGGCGCAGTAATAACTGGTCAAACCTACTCTACCACCAAAATCTATGCAGCTAAAATCACCTCCTTCACGTAATCTATCAGCGATAATCCCAAACTCATTTCAAAGAGGAACGACTTGAAAGAATTGTTTGTCTTCGCTTGTCCTTAATAGGAATCGGTGAGAACTGGGTGTTATATCTGCTCCAATTTCAAGGCTGCCACTTTTATTTAGGCCCCCTGTGCTTTTATCTTGATTCCTGCATTTTGTTTTAATGAAACTCTGGATGTTACAAGTTACTGCGCTTCATCCATCACCTCAATTAGGCAAGAGGGAGCTTGGGTTATATCGTGCGCATCCTTTATCCCTCTGTGTTTGTGCGAGTCGGGGCTGGAGAGATTCTTTTCAAGTAAAGCGGACTAAAAATGCTCCACTTCTCGGTGTCCTATATTCAGGTTTTTGTGCAGGATCTTTGTGGTTTTTACACCTCGGAGATGCTTCATTTGTCAGTCTGGGTGCTGTCGTTATAATTTATGTGGTAGGTGTTCTCTCTCTGTGCTCCACAAAGCTGATCTGTTTTCCTCCCATTCTCTTTTCTCCGACTGCTAACCAAAGCCGCAGAGAAGAGACAAGAGAAACAAGCACAATGTGAGATTGTCACGGCCTTGTCACAATCTCTTCTCTCAGCCATATATCTGCTCCTCCTGCAAATGGCTGCCTCATCCAGCCACCTGTACCCTCCAACAAGGTCTGCTGAAGGTCTTCTGGAGGCAAGAGAAAGTGGATCTGCAGTTTTGGTTTGAAAAGTGTAAAAAAAAAAAAGAGAGAGGGAGAGGGTTGAGGTGTGTGTCTGTGGCAAAAATGAAGAAATCTCCTCTAAGCTGATGTCAGCGTCAGGACTTAATCTAGCAGCTCCTCACAGTGTTGGCAGCCAAACTGTCTGAATAATGGATCATTTCAAACAGATAAGGTGTTTTGTCACACTTACAGAGGCCACATTTTCATTCATTACCTTATTAACAGATTTGATTAAATCGTTGGTTTTCTTTTATTTCAAAGAGCAACAACTTATTAGGTTCAAAACTGTGATAATTCAGGGGGCAGTTCAGACTGTCAGCAAAGGCAGGTAAACTGACCCCCAATTTCCACTGTGTCAGAACGGCACCGCTGCAGAACAGCAGCAATCTTTGCCATCTGCCAATTTCTACCGAATGCGTTTGTGAGGCGAATTTCGGACAGCAGAAATAGCGAGGAGTCACAAGAACCTGCGAATTCACATGCAATCACACAATAACGAGTTGTTTCTATAAAGACAGCCAGAGAGGAAATCCACTCTGTCCAGACCAGTAGACACTTTAGTGGAGATGGGAATGAACCAAGGGTAAGTGCAATATTTATTTTTATCTACAAAACAAACCATGTTTGCATGGTGTGAAATACGATCTGCCTAAAACATGTAGTGTTTTATTTTGAAAAGAAGCCAGATGTTTTATTTTGTGTCTGTGCCTGACTTCCTTTCCAGCACGGGCTAATTTGTGCTGAGTTTGTGCGGCATGCTGCGGCGTCCCGAAAAAATAGAACCCTGGCGATCGACTACGAAGCCCACCAAACCACAGGGGGCTGGAAAGAAGCCGGTGGAATTTTAACTCGAATGGAAACGATCAGCGGGGATTGGCAGGAATCAGCGCCGATGGCCTTTTCACTGATGTTCCATATGTGGTGGAAAATTTGGAGTGAGCCTGGAGAACATGAACACACAAGGGTGATAATGACAATCTGATGAGGTGGAAACACTTGAGTTCATACACAAGTCAGTCAGACGGGGAGTCCCTGAGCTCCATCATGCCGTAGGTTCCTCTGAATCGCTGCTGTTGACCTGTCTGCTCTCTGCTCTCCAGCTGCTTCACCTCTCTCCATCTCTCTCTTTCTCCATCTCCCTCTCTCTCCTCTCTAAACCCAGCTCAGTCCCAGCAGATGACTCTCTGACATGAGTCTGGTTCTGCTCAAGGTTTCTGCCTGTTAAAGGAAGTTTTCTCTCTCTCTCTATAAATCTCTATAAATACCAGAACAAGCACCAGTAAGGTCAAAAGAGGGTCCTGTAAACCACATGAGGACTTGTTTTGCTGAGACACTCGTTCTCAAAGCTGCCCTGTATCTGATCTTTGCATAAGTTTGAAGTCTATTACAGAAACACTCTCCACTGGTTAACCGTCGCTGTCTTAGTGAGCTGATCTGATCCTGAGTCGTGTAAGTGGATGAAAGTTTGACTGGTTAGACAAAAGGAATTACAACAGCAGACTGTTAATCTGTGAGTGATGAGGTGACCCACAGCTGCCCTTATGCTTCTTCTTGTTCTTTTTTTTTGAACGTTACATCTCATTATGTCACCGCAGCTGTGTCCCAGATCCTTCTGAGAAAGTCTGCACTCTGTTTTAATCTCTAGATTTTGGCAATTACAGTCTTGACAGCTCAACGGATTAATTTATTAATTAATTTTTCACGGACTTCACTCCAGACTAAAAGCATGTATTTTCCTGAATGAGTAAAAGTCGTCCCTAAAGATCTTGGACTGGGAAGTGAGAGTATTTGTTTTGGGAGGAGCTGAAGTAAAAATGTGTTTTGGGTTTGAAAAGTGTTGCATGATTTCTGTTTTTACTGAAACTTTCTACCAAATGAATCATTTAGTGTTTTTGTGGCATCATGTAAGAAAGTGGTGAGTCAGACAATCTCAGACAAAAATATGAATCCAAATTATTTATGAAGTAGTTTATAATGAAGCACTTCAACAGTAAAATAGACTTCATTGTTCTAGGATTCAGGAAAAAAAACCAGACTGCAGGTTGTTCTTCATGTGCAGGAGTTATCTATCTATCTATCTATCTATCTATCTATCTATCTATCTATCTATCTATCTATCTATCTATCTATCTATCTATCTATCTATCTATCTATCTTATCTATCTATCTATCTATCTATCTATCTATCTATCTATCTATCTATCTATCTATCTATCTATCTATCTATCTATCTATCTACTCTATCTATCTATCTATCTATCTATCTATCTATCTATCTATCTATCTATCTATCTATCTATCTATCTATCTATCTATCTATCTATCTATCTACTCTACATGGTTTCTACGGCCCAAATGGGGAAGCTTAGTGGGTAGAGCATTGGGTTGGGGCTTCAATCCTGCATGAGACATATCTGTAAGAAGTGAACTACATCTACCAGTGTGGGTCCTTAGGCAAGAACCTTGGCTACGGGCCTACCTCACAAACATGATTGCGTTACCATTGAAAGCTAGACCAGCTCAGATGTTGCCCAGGTTAACAAGGTCTGCGTCACATCCTGAGGAACAAGGGCATTGTGATGAGAAATGACCTCGGACAGCAGCTGCTGAAAAGGAAGTTGACAATGGTTGGCGCCATTTGAAATGCAAACCCAAGCTCCCACTTGTGCTGCTCTCGCTGAAGGGAAGAGCAGTGTTCTTGTCAAAATTTGCCGTCACGTCAACCACTGCTACGGTTTCTTATGTGCCCAAGAAAAACAAAAACGTGCTGCTGGTTAGCACAAAGCACATGGAGGCCGAAGTCAGCAATCACCACGATCCAACTGGTTAGGGTTACTAGAGGAGTAGCATCCCAACGGAGTCTGCTCCCATCTCATGTCCACTGACTTCTCTTTGTTGTTCCAGTAGCCCATTTCTCATCACAATGCCCTGGTTCCTCAGCAACACAGTAACACAGACTTTGTTGACCTGGGCCATGTCTGAGGTTCGTTTAGCTTTCAGTGGAAATGCACATGTTACTGAGGTAGGCCATAGCGTTAATGGCGTTGGCCAAGGACCCACACTGGTAGATGTAGTTCAATCCTTATGGATGTGTCTCATGCGGTAATCAAACCCGACCCCCGGTTGGAATCCGGATGCTCTACCCGCTGAGCTACCCCAGCCGCCAGCTTTCTTGAATTGCCATTAGGCCTAGAAACCATGTAGAGTCAATCGAACCCAACGTTCTGACCCAATTATTGGGTTATTCTCAGAAAACCCCCCCACAATTAATAACCCATTAAAATAAACCCAAATTGGGTTACAATAGAATCCAAGAAATGGGTATGGATCCGAAAAATAACCCAGAAATTTAACTCAACACGTGTAACCCAGGAAATGGGTTAGAGAAATAACCCAAGAGTTTTTACAGTGTACCTTTTTTTGGGACTCTTTAGCCAAACGAGCGCTGCTGCTACTGGAACTGGCAAGATATCGAATATAATGCTTTAAGTTTGTGCTGCAAAACAAAAAATAAATCACAGCTCATCTCTAATTTGAATCTTGGAGCCGAAATAATTCAAACCAGAACTGGGCTTGATGTATCTAATTGAGAAACCACCTGGATTTGTCTTCTCCAGGTCCTACTCTGAACAGGATTAGAAAGCATCAATATTAGATTCCCCTGATATAAATGGGAACCACGCCACAGTTCCCCAGCGAGCATCAGCAGACATTAGCCTGAAGCACTAAGAAGGCCTGTTAGGTAGCAGGAGCTCTGTTTTCCACTCTCAGCAGATGACACCTCTGAGATTCTCCGGGAAGGAAACAGCCTTATATTTTACCTGCATATAACCCAATAACTCTTATAATGCACTCTCGGCCTGCGATTTGTCACAGCGTAGTAGAGTCCAAAGGTAAACACAGCGCTGAAACATGAGCCCGAGGAGGCGGAGGAGCTGCGTCGGCTGCTGCCCTCAACGAGCTCCCATCAGGGAGAGGGCGGACAGGCCTGAGGACGGATAATTAGTACCACCCTCATTGATTTCTGCAGATTAATGCACTTTTAAAACAAGCTCGGGATCTATTTTTGCACCCTGAAAATTGCACTTGGTTTCAGGTTGTCTGAGCATCATCGTCAGGATTTATTCAGAACAAAGAGAATAGCTGGATTGATTTAATAAAAAATTCAACCGCACAGTCCTTTTGATGCTTTGTGGGCTCCGATGAGTGAATAGATGATTTGTGGTCTGATTATGGTAATACTGTACTCGAGCTAATTTATTTTCCGTTGTCACCATCTGTGGTGTGAATCAATCATTGCCGTGGTGTTTCTGCGCCGCTCCTGGCAGCCAGAGATCACCTGTCAATCACCGCGGGTGATACAGCGACGTCTCCTCGCTTCCTTTTTTCCTCTGTCGATAAAGTTTCTCTCCGTGCAGCTGCTGCTCTTTTCCTGCCAAAGTGGTGCTTCTGTTTATTTGAACAAATGAAAAACTCATTTCCGTATGTGCTCTTAACATTTATTCACGGACACTAACCGACTGCTTTCAGGATGGATTATAACTTTATTAGGCTAAGTGGTCTTTAATTATAAGAAGAGTCAATCATTCATTATTGTGGCTCTGCCCTTTATGCTTCATTTAAGAGGAAACAGTGATTGTGGTCAAGGAAAGGACTATCAGTTTTAGCTCACTGGAGTGTTATAAGAGGAGGGATTAATTTTAAACATGTAAGACCTCATTTTAGAGAACCAAGAAGGCTTAAATATACAAATAAAGAAAAAAACTTGGCAGGGCTTTTAAAGTTCTCTACACTAAATTCAAGCATATTATAAATAAAGTCAATGAAAGAACACCCATCTCCATCTTTGCGCTGTATAAATGAGAGCGAGCTGATGAGAATGAGGCTCTAAATATATGATGTACCAGTACCACATGTTGAGCCATCATAAATAAATAATAAACCAGAATTGTGAGATATAGTTAGACCATTTAATCCTATAATTGTGGATAATTATCTTTATATTAGCTTGGAAAGATCTAGACACGCCCCAGTTATGTTAGCTCAGATATAGATAAAGGTTCTGCAAATAGATTAGAGACAGACAAAGACTCTGTCAAGGATGTGCGTCCGTGTTGAGCGCCAATCTCTCTCCGATTAAAGGTGAAGTAGTCAGGATCTGAGGAAGTTCCAGTTTTTGGGAGAAATCTTGAACGTAAACTCTACCCCTCCCAACCAGTTTTCCCCTCAGCTCCTCCTCTCCCCTCCCTCTCCGCTCCAGCAAGCCCCGCCCACAAACAGACGCTCCTGCTCGCTCGTATCGTTCCAATTAAATTCAGATATAATGCAGATAAATACTTCAGATAATAAAAAATGGGGCCCAGTCAAGGTGAAAGTAAAAAGCACTGGTGCTACTGTAGATGCCAACAGACTACCAGCAAACACAATGTTTGCAGGACTTCTACAACGAGGATAAAGTGACATAGTCCAGGACCTGAGGTCACAGTTTAGCGGCGCTACAACACGCTCATTGTTGACCCGCCGTTTTTAGCTCTTGTCCGGTCTACCTCCGTTTTAAGCGCCCACTATTCCGCCAGAGTCTGGTTGGTTTCTACTGTCTGATATTATACCACGCGGCTTTGGAGAACGGCTTTGTTTACAGTCAGAAAGAGCGGGCCGCTCAATAATTTAAAATGTCAATTACACAATCATAAGAGAACACAGCGAAATCATGTTATTCCCAAATGTCATCAATAACTAAAAGCTATTGACTGATATTAAAAGCTTTTTTGTATTTACACCACAAAAAAAAGCTTCTTTAACAGATTCCTGCCTATCTCACCTTTAAGTCAATCAGCGCGTTTGCATATACAGTAAAGTAAAGCTAGGGTATTAACTCATTTAGGCGGCTTTGCTGGACTACTGTCTCTATCCCAGAATCAAAGTAGCGTAAAGACGCCTGAGCAAGATACTAACAGAGTGTCACTTTTACAGCGCTCTGGAAAGTTTTGCCTTTTTTTTACGTCCTTTCTACATCTGTCAAAGTTTTGTTTACTACCTAGTGTCCTAGCAATGGTAGGTGTCCAACCACTGACTCACAGCGCTAGAGCATGTGCAGAAAGCTTAGGCCAGTTTCATTCTGATAGAGCCGTATACATGGAAGAGAAAACCACACTATCCAGAGTGATAGTCTGGCTATGAGAAGTTCAGTTTCAGTCGACTTAACATGCATTTTGAAAGTCCAGTTTTAGTAGCTCTGCTGCAATAAATCGATCTTTTTTATCGTATGTAAACTGAATGTGGACCTCCCACGACAAAAAAACAGGGGATTTTTTGTCTGTATTAAGAGGAAAGTAAACTTATATGTATTTTTGTCATTATCTACAGC
This sequence comes from Xyrichtys novacula, assembly GCA_962446985.1. NCBI lineage: Eukaryota > Metazoa > Chordata > Actinopteri > Labriformes > Labridae > Xyrichtys > Xyrichtys novacula. The sequence goes on from OY660870.1 coordinate 35,334,684, forward strand.
AAAGAGACCACAAGCAAGCTCTTTAAAAGCTCCCCTGATGATATAAAATCTAGAGAAATAAAAATAAATCACTTTAACTTCTGCTGTAAGAGGTCTGACCGAAATTTAACTCCTGATGCTGCTCCGGGGTTTCTATGTGTTTCTCTCTGCACAACAGAACAGTCCAGCCTGCAGCTTAAGTAAGTTATTGTGTTTTTTAAATGAAATGAAAATCAATTGAGTTCATAAATTCACTCAAGACCGGGCATTGATCATATTCGGTTTCATAAAATCTGACGCTTTTGCAGCCTGTGGAGTTCCCCTCTGCTAAACATGCTGAAGAACAGATGTTGGGGATCCCCAGGAAAAAAAAAAAAAACATCCTTCTCTGCAGCAGCTCTTTTCATATATCCCTTATCATCTGCTGCATTGTCCCCAAAAGTTGCTGAAACCGAGCATCAGCACTTTAACCACATGCCGGAGTCGCTGTACCGGAGTAAAACCAGAGGGAACTGAGTCAACGCTCTAAAATATAACAACTGAGTAAAAAGTGATGAGGCAAAAATCTGGAGTTTAATTGGGTAAAGTGTGGCATAATGAGACCAAAATAATAAACACTTAAAACAGACGTCTGTTTCCTTTCCAGGTCCACTCATTATACTTGACCACACACTGCGGGGCATTAATTATTCTGCCTCTAGTGGACCTCACTGTCCGTTTGCACGCTATCCATTTATATAACAATAGCCGGCATCCCTTCTGTGCATCCCTGTGTGGCTAATAGCCAGAGTGACATACAAACACGTGTCTTCACAGAGACCCTCAAAGTGCTAACAGGGTCGGACTTGTTTATTCGGGCCCTGGCAGGTTGCATGTCCAACAGTTCTCCTACGATGTGCAGCGTCACTGTCGAATTACATTTATAAATAGATTTCTTTTTGGCTCAGCGCTGACACCTCCCCATCATTGAGTGCTGGAGCTCTGGCTCGAATCTACCATCTGTCTGGAAGCGTTTGGGAGGTCTGTCTTGGCTGATGAGACCCGGTGGATGTCGCCTCTAGTAGAAATGACTGTAAGGGAGCGGTGCACAAACTTCAGGATCTACCTGAACACTGTCTCTGTGTCTCTATTCAGACTCCTCTGCAGCGCAACGCTATATAGCTTACTGGTTATGCAATATACTTGCATATGCAGTGCATTCACAACTATAGGGTCACAGTGTCTCAGAATGAATGCAGCCATTGTGCTCTTACCTGATATATAAAGGTCTTAAAAAAGGTCTTGCAATTAATCTCACCAGCGTAATGAGCTATTTTTTAATTAAAGGCTTCAATATTTCAGGATTTAACTAAACTTTAAAGTGCAAAGATGTTCAAAAAAGCACAAAAATGTAGTTTGAAGTATTTCCTAAAAGCACAGCTTAATAAAGGTAAGGACAGAGTTTTGTATCTGTGTTTCATTCTCATGGTGCTCAGATTTACACGCACACTCAAATGCCCCGTACTCAAACAGGTGTTAGCAGTGGACTGTACCATGTAAGACTTGGAGATAGGGAAGACTGCAGCAGTTTCTCTTTTTGCTTTCAATCAGCTTTGATGAAATTAACTCAAGCGTGAGAACTTTGTGCAGAATTGTCCTTTATTTTACAGCCTCAGAAAAGAGACGGCAGGAACATATAGTTTCATAGTTTTAGATGTCAGACTTTACCCTTGCTAGCAGCAGTGTGGTTTGACCAGGAAGTATGTGAAGCTATCTCTCTGGGGTCTCTGGGGGACCTGCTAGGAGCAGAGTCAGAAGTTTCGCTCAAGCATTTAATGGAATATTTGAAAGATACAGAGTTAATGGAGAGGATCTAATCTACTTATTTAGGTTTTCTTTTTTTTTTTTTTATAATTATTTTGTCTGCCAGGTTATTGTCCCACACTCCAGTCCAGTAGGTGGCGGTAATGCACCTTCAATTTTGTTTGCCAACCGCCAATAAACTCCATTGAAGAGGAAGAAGAAAATTTGAAAAAATGAGGAAACCTCCAACTGGATTTGGACTTAATGAAGAACATACAGAAACATGCAGGAACTTGACAATCTGGAGTATTTTTAAAAAGCATGGCCAGTTTCTAAGGAAGAAAAAAAAAGGGACATTGCTGTTTCTAAATGGATTGGACAAATGGCTCTCACACAGTTGGAGACCTGAGGAGGGGAATCTTCAACCACATGAATGCTGACCACAGCGAAACCTCCAGGAAGAGGAAGACAAGTCCAGGGCCTCTGTTTCCTCAGGATCCACCTTCTCTGTGAGTTTCCTTTTGTTGTTTTTAGGATAAATGTTGATGTGAAGACTATCAAAACCAACTGTCTGGGCTTAAGTGGTTATCAGAGTTGTTGAAACCTCCAAAGACTGCCTGTTGAAGTTGTGATTAAGAGTTTGAAATCTGTGTTTTTGCATCAATGTGGTTAAAAAAAGAAGATAGGGTTAGTTAACTTGGGGGCAGTGATGCCAATAGTTGAAACCATTGACTGTGTAAAGCAGGAAACAGAACTTCTTACTTGGAAAAACTAACATCAATATGTTGAGAAGTATATAAATGGCGTCACAGACGTCCTTCAGGTTGTTTCTGTCTTTACTAATGCAAAATCAGATCTCCTCCATTGTTGCCATGTTTGTTGTTGCCATAAACCTTTTAATTTTTCTTGTGCTAAACCTTGAGTCTGAGTAGATGTTTTGCCTCTGATCTAAAAGGAAGCATGAAAGTACGCGGGCTGTGACTATTAGGCTACTCTTTTGAAAACGTACAGCTCTGTTTTTGTACGAAGGCTCTCGTATTGCTCATTACAGTGAACGTATCGTACAGCATAACATCACAAACATCTTCACAAAAATATCTTACGCTTACTGTTTTTTGTCATTTTAGTGGCTGTTGTATTTACCAAACAGCGTGAGGTGCTGTCTGCCTCAATTTTAAGATTTGCCATATCTGATTTATTTATTTATTTCACGTTTATTTAATTCTTGAAAATCATTTATGTGTCCCTCATTTACAATGATGTTGAGACACATTTAGAACAAGTTAAAAACAAGACGAGAAAGTACGATCAATGAAAACAATTACACATGGTGGTGAAATTATTTGAGATCATCATCTTAAATGTACAAGAACAAACTAGAGCACTAACCCACAGATTTTGTTTTTAGTGTTTCCACTTTATAGGAGCACATTAGCTGAACACAGATTTACCCAATTCAGAGTAAACTCTTGGGACCTGCAGCATTAGGCAGTCAGTGGAGCGACTATTGTAATGTCCAGTGGTCCAGCTCAGCACAGATGTTATATATGATGGTGTTTGTCTAATTAGGGACTTAAAGATAACAACATAAAGTCTTTACCAACCAACTTTGGTATACAGAGTTAGTACAGTGATGAGTGTTGTGAGGATCTCCAGTTATGAACCTCGTGATAAACAGAGTCTCGAGGTTTGAGTGTGGAAGCAGCAGCAGCGTGTCACCATAATCGAGTACAGACAGAAAAATAGCTTCAATTAAATGTCTCCAGCACTCAGGAGGGACGTTTGATTTGTGTCTGCACAGGAAACCAAGTTTCTGCCTAAATTTACTGGTGAAAGTCTCAATACGGTGCTTAAATGTGAGGGAAATACCAAGACATTTATACACTGAACCTCTTCAATACTGCAACCACTGAGTGTGGACAGTTGAGGGCTGTTTATATCTACATCTATAGCTCTGGAGAAGATCATAAATTTAGTTTAGCTTGGTTAGGAACTATCTCAAGAGTAATAAAAGCATTTTGAAGACGATTTAAAGCTCATTACAGTTTCTCTACAGCAAAGTGAGCAGAATCAGCAGAGAAGTATTAAAATAATATCATCAGCATAAAGGTGAAAATGACAGTTTCCTGTTATGGAGGAAACATCTTTATTAATATAGACAGTAAATAAAATAGGGGCCAAGAACTGATCCTTGTGGGACATCTTTAGACTGACTGAATGTTTCCAGAAAATGTCAGAAACAATATTATTGATTATTAAAATAGCAGCAGAGGTGGTGCTGTGCTTAGATTTGCTGTATCTCATCTGTCCGTGATGTGTAGATGCAGAAGGAGACTTTGTGACAAGGAATAAAAATGGATTACAAAGACGCTAGAGTAGCTAGTATCTCCACGCTTATATTTTGGACTCGACCTCACATACACGAGAATCCATCTACACTTGCCTGTTTACACTCATACATCACATGTACAACCATTTTGGGTATGAGATGACACACGTTAGTGATCATGCCTCAAATTTCAGACTAGAAACAGACGCCAACAGAAACCGTTGGGTAGACGTACGATAGAAAGGACTTCCCAGTGTTGACTTTGACGCAAAATTTTGCGACTTTTCAGACCCCCCGAGCAACTTATTTTCAAAAAGGCACCGAGCGACAAATTTAGTGACTTTTTCTGGAGTTTGGAGACTCTGACATGAAAGCAGGTATCACTGTTACTCTTCTTAATGAGTAGCTGGTGACTGAAAAATTATGCTAATTAGATTATGGTGTAATCTAGTAATTTCAAGGACAGCCACTAGCGACTTTCCTTACTGAGGAGTTTGCTGCAAACATCATTTTTCTATTGTGTGGCTGTGAACCACTACTGCATTGTCTTTTAGTACACCCTGATGCACAACTAGAGATTAAACTGTAGGTTACTGTGTACATCTGGGAGTTCGTGAACAAGAGGATTTATTTTGCACCAGTGTCCAGAAAAAAACACATCCAGGAGAAGGTGGGTGGATGCAAAAGGTCTCCTAATTTAAAGTGCCAGACTTTAGGCTGTTGTTTTTTTTTTTGAAAACATAATCATCATACATTTTGCTTTAATTCGTCATTTCCACATCGTAGAAATAAGCAGACATCTTCGCTAATGTACCTTGTTCAGTTGCAGCAGATGACATTCGTCACTTTCCCCGTCGAGTTTGGTTATTCCTCACCTGAAACTTCCAGCAGGATTCATCTGTCATGCCCACAGAGAGGTATTAGTCAGTTTCCATGGCTGGCTGTAATGGAAAGGTCAGGAGATTTGTCTCCTCCTTAAGTGTATTTTTTCTCCTCTGGTTTTTGAGGAACAGCGAGCTGTGATGTTAAAGCCAGGCCACAGCCTCCACTCCATCACTGCAGACATCTCAATCCGTTTCCACTGTTAGCCTTTTATACCACATTTACAGCAGCACGAGTTCTCAATACTGATCAGTCACTGCTCCTTTCCTCTTCATTCATCACTACCTCCTTCACGCTGTTTCTCTTTTTCCTTCCTCATCCTTTTCTCTTTTACTCGTACAGCCGCCTGCCTTCACGCCCTTCCTCTCCCCCAGTAGCAGACCAGTTCATATATCTCTGCCTCCATTTTTCCTCTAACCCCTTTCAGCTTCTTTTTCCTCCCCACCCTTTCCTCTCTTCATCATTTGTCGCAGGGCTGAGTAAGGCCGGATGCTGGTAATCTGGCGCTCTGATTGCAGAGGACATGCACGAATGACACCAAACCTTGTTCCCCAAATCCCTGCACTTAGAGTCCTGACTTTAATCATAACTAATGGAGGCTGATAAATACCTGGGACTGGTTGAGTATTTGAACGTCACTGTTCTGGAGGCTTTTAGACAGAAATTGGATTTTCTTGTTGTCTTATGTCAGTGCTTTGTGACGCGTATTTCTTAATGATACTTTTTATAAACCTGCAGAAAAAACTTGCATTTGATTTTGCTGTTATGCCAACAACTCACGACTGACGAAATCTGTCTTTTGTAGGCGGCTTTAACAGAGAGTCATCGTGGTTATTTGTCTGTCTGCTTTGTGCCAAGTTTGAATTTACCCACTGCATTCAAGAATAGGGTGACCATACAGTTGTGAGTGAAAGTCAGGGCACCCTTTTAATAAAGCATAGTTTATTTATTAAAAAATTAACCTTGATATTTATAGTCTCTCTGGTAAATAGGAAAAAAAGACAATATTATCAGAAATCATTAATGGACAGTTACTTTTTATTTCATAAAAAGTACAAAATTACAAAAATAAAAATCATGTCCTCTTTTTGGGGGGCTGTCCGGTCTTGTCCCGACATCCTGTGGAAGTTTTGAGTTTGTGTAACCTGGACTAACTGAGTTAGAAGCAAATAAAAAACACTCAAACCCACATGAAAAACCCTCAAAATTTACTGCACACGACTCCACGCAGTGTGGTCCTCTTTTTGGGGATTCAGAATGTGGTCACATCATTTAAATGAAACAACAAATCTCCAATAAACTGTTAAAAAAAAATCTTTTAAACGGGTAATTTGACCTTAAGTTTGTTTTGAATATCGTTTCTCCAGTCGGAGAGGTACAATATCAATACATTATTGACTATTATTAACTCAATATTCTTCTTGTATTGATAAATTATTTGCTTCCCTTGGCAATTTTTGCTAATTTTTACAAGAAATTTGAAATTGGTTTTAGTCTAAGCCACTTGCAGAAGATTCTGGTTGATTTTATTCATATTCATTTGATCTTTGTGTCTTTTATTTTGGTCCATAATTGATCTGAGGAACTAATTATTTTTTTAATTTTGCTCATGTAATTCAGTGTTTCAGTCAAAAAATTCTCAGTCAGAGTCAAAATTAAAACAGAAATTGCAAACAGTCACATAACGCCAATTTGATTTTCTACCACCTTGAGCCATGTTAAGTAAAGTCTGTCTCTGAGTCTTTGGACATCATACGTGAACTGAAAGGTGACATACTCCAAAGTCAGTGATTATGCTATTTGCCAACAGGCATTATGTAGAGTCGTGCTGCCTCAACAAAGAATGTCAAAACACTGTTTTGTCCACAGGGGGCACTAAAACTGACACAAACTAAAAGTTTCTCACTGGAGCTTTAAAGTGTTTGGCTTTTAAAAGTTATTCATCGCAAACTTGGATAGGAACGTTTTTTTTAGTAAGATAAAATGTAATTTATATGGCAAGATTCATTTTATCTTACTAAAAAAAAAGGGATCTTAATCCCCAGACTTGACCTCCTGTGCAACATTATAGTAAATTTTGAGCATACTTGCAGATATAGTGTCATGTTTTTTCTAAGGCTTGATCTGTATTTGCTCATATTTGGTAAATTCAGGGAAACAGAAAGTCCCAGTTAAGATTTTAATGGTACTGTTGTCGGGGGGAAGCTTTTGCAGGTGTAACAGTGTATGCAAACATATTTGCTGAGCAGTGTTGATTTGGAAAAGCAAAGATGATCTGTTTGAGAAATTCGAGACGCCTCCTGTCCAAATTTTTGTGCAAAACTGACAGAATAATTGGTACAAGTTGATATGATCCCTTGTTGTTGACTTGTCGAAATGTTGGATTCAGTTTGAACATATGCAGTGAGTCTTTTTTTTTGTTCAGTGGAGACTCTTTTTTTAATGCACGTTAGAAGTTGAATAAACTGACATGGAGACCAGCATCAAATCTTTATTTTCCCAAGACTTGCAAATTTAGCAATTAAGCTCTGTAAGATTGAGAGTCCCGCTGAGAGAGGATGAGGAGTCTGTCTTTGGTTGGACATCATGTTCAGGTTGTTCACTGATGCCCTGTGCCCTCAAACAGGTGGTGTGGCATAAAATATTCCCTGCATAACTGGAGTGTTCCTAATAAAGCAAAGAGAGAAAGAGAGAGCATGATGTGTCATACTCTAAAAAAGAAGAAGCTGAACAGTCGTGCTCTCAAATGTTTAAAAAAAACAGGAGGAGGGGGCTGCAATGTAACTCCCACAACTTTAACACAACTCCTGCTGATGCCTCATGTGTGTTATTACCTGCAGCAGAAAGGATCAGTTTTCTGTTGAGATTTCCTGCGTACACTGCTGGTACACAGAGTACCAGCAGGACCGTTTCGTGTTTCATTTTGTCGTGTGATTGCAGATAAAAAAGAAACCATCCAGAAGTGTTTTCAGAGCCATGAACAGTTTTCCCTGGACTTTGGTACGCTCTGTACCTGCAGCAGATCTGTTTCACAGTGATGTCGCTTCAATCTTGTACAAATAATGTCGCACATAAATGAGTGCTACTTTAACAGCCTTCTGGAGAGGCTTGTAAATATCAAACCTGTTTAATTAAGTGCTGCATCAATCTGATAGCTTCTTAAATTTAAAATATGATTGGATTGATTTACTTCGATAAAAAGAAAACATTTACTTAACCTGCAAATAATGAAACTTTATTTTAAGAAGCATGACTAATGATCGCAGACAATCTCTAAATGAGGAGCACAGCAACCACAGAAAGGCAAAGAAACCTGTCAATAGGGCTGGGCGATAAACCGAACATTTACTGATACCGAAATTTATGTCAATAACTGACGTCATTTTGCCCATATCGGTATATTCTGTGTCAAAAAAAGCCTATAATAAGAAGAGCAGATGAGAGGAGGTTTAGCACTCGGTGAGAGACTGCGTGAGCAAATATTCCAACAATTTCAGATTAATGTTTGATAATATCATTAAAAGATATGGAGATAAGGCAAATAGGTGTCACCAGATGTGGGATCTATTTACCCATAAGGCAGCACTGCTTAAAAACAAACATGGCTCTGTAGTGGAAGTAGCTGCATGAGCTTGAAATTTGGGTTTGGGGATAAACTGAAATTTACCGATACCGAAATTTACAACAATAAATAGCATAATTTTGGCCATGTCAATATATTTGGTGACAAATAAATAAATAAATAAAAGTTTGTTTTGGATGTGTGTAGGTAGACTATGGTCTCATGTCCCTTTTAAGACGCTGTCCTACATCAGAGACGTGACTCCACCCCATCCAGTCTGTAACAAAGAGGGAAAGACGGGTGAGGAGATGGAGGACGGTTCAGAAGTTGTAGCGGCCGGAGCAGGGGCTGAAGTAGACGAAGTAAAGCAACTTGTGAAGTAGTTATCGTCCATTTATCATAATCGAGGTGAACTGCTCAATATATTGTGATATTGATTTGAGGCCGTATCGCCCAGCCCTAATCAAACCTGTTTAATTATGTTCTGCATAAATCTGATAACTAAAATTTAAAATATGATTGAACTGATTTGCTTCTGTAGAGATAAAACACTTGCTTAACCAGCAAAAAATGAAACCTTCTCTTACTAAGCATGACTAACAATCACTGAAAATCTCCAAATGAGGAGCACATCAACCACAGAAAGGCAAAGTAATCTGTCCATCTTTTGTTTTTGTATACCTGCTTCAAACACACATCTAGTTTACCAGAACATGTGACCTCAGACGGAGATAAACCAGAACCTGGTGCACATGCATCCATTCCTGTCTCCTGATTTCATCCTTTCCTTCCAAAAGGCTCTGTAACCTACACCTTAATTGCACCATTATGTCTTATAAATTCAGAACAGTCTGTACTTTATACTGTTACATCTGTAGATGCACGCTCCTGGAGGCTGTGCGGATGATTTTCCTCTTTCTTTAGAGTGTGCTTAAGAGTCTCATACCAGTTTTAAAGGAAGCAGGAAATTCTATACTCTTAATACTATAGGGATCACTTTCTGTCTCTTCAAAAGAACTGCTGAAGATCCTGCTGAAAAGTTAAAATCGAGGTTGTTTCACATGAGATGTATCTGACAGTTTGCACCTCTGCAGACTTGAAACCTTATTAAAAGGTAATGATGTGATTCGTGCATTGAAAAAAAATCAGCTTAACTCTTGATAACTGTTGAAGTGAAGTCTTACATGTCTTCCCTCAGAGTAACAAACAAAGCTGTTGTTTCTTCGCCCGTGGCTCCTGCATCGCACCCTCGTTCTTCGCGCCGCTCGCTTTATCTGAGATGAACATCTTGATATTCTCTCTCCGCTGTCAGCTTCCTCCTCCTTCAAGCTACTGCTGCTTAGCGGCTTAAAATACACCATTGTGTGAACTTTACCCATTTTACAGCTCCCTGAACGGAGTCACTCAAACATGGAGATGATTAAAATGAAGCTGACAGATCTGCGGTGAAGTCTGTGCAAAAAGTTCATGAGCCCCTCGCTCTCCATTAGTTTATTTAGATTGCCTTAATCTGATATAAGCTATTTAAAGTCATCACCCAATTATATATGCTCTTTTTGTTAGTGGCCCTGAGCAATGGAGTGTGCATTTATTTATTGCCTCCGAGCGGACCCGCACACACACACGCACATGCATAAACAGGCTGAGAGTGCAGTTCCATGTGGAGTAACACTGGCAACCTATCAAAATCACACGCGTTCATTTTTAATTAAAATCTAAACTTGGGTGTTTTGCAGCAGAATATTTGATATCCCCTCAGGAAACCAAGGAGTTCAATGTTTAATTCATTTCTCATCAGTCAGCCTTGAGATTGCTTGTTGTCATTGTTTTCTACCTGACCTGAGCTTCTCTGAATGTTTTACTTTTTTCCATTTAGGAGCTAATGCATTCCTCCAAGGTCCACAGAGTACAATATCATTAACAATCAGGGAGGGTGTGTTTGCATAAAACACGAAATTTCTCTTTGGTTTGAGGAATTTGAGAAGCCAGAAGGATCCGGAATGAGGTTTTATGAGCTGGATTTAAGCCACCTTTAAGTTGGTCAATATTTATTCAGAATCAAGTAAAGTGTACAAGTATGCCTTACCTTTATGAGCACCAGGTGACGTATTTAGAGTTTAAAGCAATCACTTTTAACACCGAGTCCCAGCAGCGTGCAAACATCAGATTTTATGTTGGTTAACTTAACAACAAATGCTGACTGTCCACTCGACATCCATCAAATAAACACCCTGTTTTTATTACTTGATGTGTGCATAGGAGACCAGCCAGAGCTGTGAAAACACACAAAACTGCAATCACTGATATGGATATTGTTACTGCAACACTACCTCTGCCTTGGCAAACAAACTTTAAAACCAATAACCAGTTTATTACCGGACACTCAAAAGTACAATGGCAATCTCCGTCCAGCCAGCTGCCACTTTATTTAGTATTTCTGTGGTGACAGAGAGAGGAAAACTCCTCATCTGAACACCATGAATTATCATAAATATACTGCAAAACCTCCTGCCCTTTGATCTGATGTTCGTCAATTAGAATAACTTATGTTCATTTTATTTCTGTGCTTTTGCTCATCTGTAAATTTCAGAATGTTTTAAAATGACATGATTTGAATTCATGGACAGTTCCTTTAAAACTTAAAGTGTGCAGACATATAATACTATGTCGAAGACTAACTTATGTGTAGACTATAGACTGTATATATTATGGACAACTTGGCTCCGCCTTCTGTCATTATATGAATTTGAAGCTGAATTGCTCTTGGACTTTCTCCACTTCCTGGAACCACCACTTGCGCAGTAGTGTTGTACGCATTTGGCGGGAGAGTCGCTGTCTAAAGTGTGTCCACAGCTCCATAGGGATTGCTGGAGGAGGCAGGATTTATGACCTGTACTATCACCAGAGGGTGCTGTTCTCACGGTGGCTTCACTAAGTGAGGAGACGGACGGCGTCCGTTCTATAAACAGTCTATGGTGTAGACAATACCCCATGTTCCAGCTAATACAGCTCTATGCTAAGTTTCTTATCCAGGATTGCAGCTATCTGGAATAAGGCGTTCATGTCTTTCATACACATCAGAGTATTGACGTTATTATCTTACCCAGAAGGTGGCGCTTGAGGAGGCATAGCTGCTCACCGCATGTTGGATACAAGCGGTGCAACAGTTTCCTCCTTTTGTTGGTCAGATGCTGCATTTATGCGCTCCTCTGATGGTCTCAGTTTTCAACTTTTAAAGTTGTTTGTCCAACTTAAACTTGTCCAAAACCCCAAAGTCCAAGATAAGGCAAAAAGATTTGAAAATATGACTACCTGACTTTTTTATTAAAGCTAAAACACTATACTAATGTTTGTTAAAAAACCTAAAATGCCAAGTTGAATATGTAAAAAATGTAATTTGATCAAAAATCAGATGAAAACAGTGTTTGCCTGTACTAAATTACCTCGACATTATTGTTCCATTCACATGCATTTTTCACAATTTTCTGCATCCAGCCCCTCATTAATGCAGGCATAGTAATACTTCTGAAGACAGCATCGTTGATTATGGGAAGTGGCTCCATCACATCTATAAGTGCTTCTACTGTAGAGAATTCTGGCTCTTTACAGGGATCGAGATTATTTGGCGCGAGAACAGCTGGTCTTTATCGGCTCTTCATAATGTCTTTTGGCTTTAAAACAAGTCAGTGATTAATCAATGATTGATGTGTGCTTTTATTTTGTCTAAATAATTGATTGGAATAATGATCAATCCCAGAATAATCTCCACGCATTAACATTGCAACTACAAAGAGCTACACGTCTGCTCAAAATCTGCACGTTGCTGAATGCAGTTTTTAAACCTTTCGATCCCTCTAAGAAACATTTAATTCCACTCAACTTGAAACTTATGTTGAACTTGTGATTTGGATGATAAAGTCATTTTCTCTTCTGTGTAATCATTACAATCTATGTATAAATATCTAATATTAAGCCCTGTGTCTGCGACGAAAGGCTGAAAACAAAACAAACTAAAATAGTCTGACTTTAACTAAAGGTCCCCGATGATGAATCACACACAACTGCAACCAAAGATGAATTCAATACATTTAATTAATTGATTCATTGCACATTTGCTCAAGTGCAGAGTCATACTCAATGTAAAGCTTTAAAAAATACAATCTCAGTCATCTCTGATGTGAATCTGAGTGCTCTCTTGTTGATTTTTTTTCTCAAAATAAAATACAGGATATGACATAAACCATCTCTTTAGAGTCCCACTCTGATAAATCTGTAAAGTAAACACTGAGAAACAGGGCAGCATAACTGGTCGACGTCAAAGATACTTTCATTCATATTTAGGTAGTGTTAACTTTCAACAGAGTACATGTGCATTTCCCTTTTTTCTGTGTAAACACGAGTGTGTCTTTTTTGATATTTGCAGAGTGTGACATACCGTTCTACCCTTTAAAAGAGAGCCCTCGCATTAAGTGTGGAATAAATCACCAGCTGTCTATTGGCACCTGAATTATCATAAACACTACTTTTTGAGCTGCAGCAGCATTTTTGTGCATGCTCCATATTGTACAGACATGGTTTTTCCAATCTCCCTTTTTAGAAATAGCTCGACAGATTTACAATACTTCACATTTTCTCTCAAATTAAAAAATAGTTTGGATCATCGACTGTACACGATACCAAAAACAATGTGCTTTTTCCCCATATAGTGTGTTCAACATGCCCTCCACCGGCTGTAGTTACAGTGCGCCCAGTTCCCTTTTGTTTTCTTTTTTGAGGCGGGTGGTCTTCACAGGATGCATCACGGAGGCCTCTCTCCATGAAACTTTCGGTGTCTATACCTGCCGTTCTTTTCCTTGGCTAGGTTGATACAGGCATTGTGCTTGTTGGTCTGCAAGTGGTTCCAGTACTTGATGAGTTCATTGGGGTGGAACTGATGGGATGTGATCAGGTGGCTGTACTTACAGCTGGAGTAAGACACCCGCCAGTGGTTGAAGAGGAACTCGTTGGGAGGGGGCACCGGGTCGATTCGCAGCTTGGCCAGGCAGATTCCCACGTAAACGTCCTCCAGGTGCAGCCTGCGTATGCTGAGAGAGGCCTGGTAGATCAGCTCAGCCATGTCCCCTGAGAACACGTACCCCGTGCCCGAGCAGAATATCGGGTAGCGCTCGCTCGGGTACAGCTCTGGTGGCATGTACCACTTGCTGTCCTTGTTTCGGTTTGGTGCATAGCCCCTCATCAGGTACCCCGTGAAGTACCTCTGCTTGGGGGGTAACTCGGGCTTCAGCAGCTTTTGGATGAGATACTCGGTGTTGACAAACATGTCGCTGTCCGTCTTCATCACGTAGGTGGCGTGTGGGCAATAAGTGGCCACCCAGTTCATGCCCATCAGGGTTTTGATGGTCAGGTTGTAGTAGGTGTCCTGATAGTCCTGTTGGATGATGTCATGGTAAATAAGACTCTCTTCCTCGATGCTGCTCTGGAGGAATGTGTCTGAGCTCTTTCCTGCGCCAAGAAGGAAAAGACGGACAAACCCCAGCCCCGCTGCCACGCTCTCATTCCCCCACGTCTGGCGGATGGCGTTGCGGGCATCTGCCTGGCTGGGCTCCGCAGCGATGAGGAGGATAAGGAAGGGTGTGCTGTCCCTGCATTTGTAGGGTTCGTTGAGGATGTAGCGGTATGGCTGGGCGCTGAGCCTCCCACCCACACCCATCTCCTTCTGTAAACTGTTGTTAGTGCTCATGGTGTCCCCAAGCCCCATTACTCCCGTCCTGGAGACTCCTCCTCCTCCCCCACCTCCTCCTCCTCCTGCTGCCTCCCCTGCTGCTCCGTCCGCCTGCTGAGAGCTGAGGTTGAGCAGAGGCTTTGGTGCTACATATCCCGTCTCTCTCCACAGGCTCCTCAGGGAGCTGCTCTGGTTTGCTTCTCCCTTGGGGCTGCGAAAGCCCCTTACTGCGTAGGCCAGTGGGTTCTCCCTGGGCCCGCCACGTCCCGGCAGCCAGTCCTGATGGCTGAAAAACAAGAAGAGGGTGAAGAGCAGAGCCAGCGAGAGGAGTCCTGCCACATGTGTTCGAAAAAGCGAACGCTTAACGGTCCAGGTCATCTTGATGGGACAGCAGTGCCGCCGTCTCCACTGCATGGTGCAGATCGGGGTTGCAGGAGGCTGCTGCTGCACGAAAATGGGCGGCGGCGGCGGCGGTCACATACAGTCACCTCAAACATGTGGTTGCCAACAGTCAGAGGGTTATCTGAGCTGGCAGATGGGTTGGAGCGAGCCTCCTGGTGGAGTCAGGGGAACGTTCGAGCCCCCAGGTGCAGCTTGTAGTCGAGTTAAGAGGGCCCCTGGTGGAGCTAAGATGGCGATGTTACTCTGGCCATGGGGGCCTCTCCCTGGCTCTTCTTTGGCATTGTGGACAAACACAAGATCATGCTCTTTGTCTGCTCTCCTTCAGGGTATGATAAGGGTCACCTCCTCTGTGTTTGCTCTCTCTGATCTAAAGAAAAGACAGAAACAGAAAACAGAGTTGGCAGCAGTCTGAACAGCACCTCCGTTTCTCTGGCATCGAGCCACATGTCAGCTGTCTGAGCTGCGGATGTGTTATCTTTTCCATTTGTGAGGACAACTGGGGTTAATTCTTAATCATTTTATTCATAGTTTGTTTTGACACTCTCACAGTAATCAAGGATGAATTTCATCCATATGCAAAAGCTCCTCTCACAGCTTTCTGTATATGTCGCCACTCTGGAAAATGGTGTTTTTTGGGGGTAAGCTGAGTGAAAACTTTGAAAGGGTGGAGCGGAATAGAAATGACAGCATTGTAGAGTCTTGATTAGACCGAGACAGAAAACATAACAGGCTTTTGGGAGATTGGAAGGTTGCTGCAACAAAAACTAAGTCAGATTAAGTGTACTTAGCCCCACCTCTGCAAACTCTTCTAATGATTTATCGGGGGCGTCTCCTGGTTTACAAAATCCACAATGTGTCCACATACGATTTCCACACTGATTTGCTTTGCAAGAAATCGTTTGCTTAAGCTTATGTATTCATTCAGTTCAGTATTCATTTATTCACTTGTATACCATTTAAAAAAAAATGATTCTCACTGCTCTCAGGTCAAATATTTATATGCGATTAATTGCGATTAATTAATTACAAAGCCTCCAATTAATTAGATTTTTTTAATCGAGCCCCAGTCTTAATCAATACACATTAAAAGAGACTGTCACATGACCATTTATGTATGGGAGTATTAAAGCTGTTGCTTTAATGCATTGAATAAACTGTGAGACCTCCACTTTGCATATTTGAAAACTATGTTGTGGCATTGAGATACATAATAATACACATTTTCAGAATAAATCAATCTCATTGTAAACACAGCTCACTGAAATGAGCCACGCTGACAGAAAATGAGATCATTTTCTAGATCATCAAAAACTCATCTTGCAGTTCAGACCTAAAAATAGCGTAGAATTGAAAATACTTTGTATAGTTTCTTTTTTTTTTAATGGAAGCTCTGAGCTGTCTGGTGCTTGACATAGAGAGATGGTGGTTGCCTCTTGCATGTCATTATCCAGCTTAATGCCTGGGGCACGAGTATAAATTGCAGGTTTGCTCAACATGGTGCCGGCTAACCCGTCTCTGAGCCGCTTGGGTGAGCGAGTGTCATCAGCCCCCCACTGAGCGTCGACAGCGAGGGAGAAGGGGGGAGATGCATCTGTCAGAATGAGTTTTCAGGGTCCGGCAGGCAGTGGTGCCGAAGCCTGAGCGGGCCTCTGGCGATAACAGCCTTCACCTGCCATTCACCTTCCACCTTCAGCCTATCGGGGGGCCATCTACCGTCTAACTGAGACCACCACAAACAGGCGTGAAAACAGGGCAGAGAGGGGGAGCATGCACACAACACGCAAACATGCAACACTGCTGACAAAATGTGACATGAATGGTTGCATCTGTTGCCCAAGGGGGAGTTGCGCCCGAAGGGGAAACACAAAGGAGATCACGTAAGCCGCTGCTGATTCTCCGTCTCACCAAACCGCACAATCAGGCTGCACAAGCACAAATTTTCCGTGTCGTGTCCGTAATCATATGCAGACTAAATACTGCACACATAATCACTTTTTGTGTTCAGAGACCTACTAACATCAAATCTAACAAAGGGCTGACTTAATGATACACAAAACACACATACAGCACACATAATCACTCTGTGGAAAAGTCCATGTTCACACCAGACACATGCATCATAATAACTGTTCATACTCAAACTGCAAGTCTGCAATCCTCTCTGCCTTTTTGTTTACTCCGTGCACATGCCTATCGAGTTTGCAGCAGTCTGATTCTCGAAACTTCTAATTTTCATTTCCAGCTATGTTCGCTCATTCATCATGACAACTGGCAAGGAACACGATAACCTTTTCAGGCGAGTGTGCTTACCCAGCGCAAGCAATTACAGCAGAATGAGAGGGGCCAGGGCGGGCTTTGTTTTAAAGGTTAACATACTTTACATCGAAGCATATCCAGCGCTTGAGAGATTTCTGCTGTCAGCTAAACGAACATCTAGTTACATGAGTTTCCCGATGAAGTGAGCACACACAGAAGGGTGCATAAATACAAATGAACACACATGTAGCAGGGAGGGAGCCCACACACGCTCACTTCCGCCCGCCCACGCTCTCGCCAGGAGAACGACCGCGTGTGTGTGTGATCGAGTGTGAAGCTTTGTGTTTTGTTTTGGTGGTAAATGCCAGATTCTTACGGAAATCAGGCATCAATTTATACTTTTCAACCGTTCCATTTAACGTGCCAACACCTCTCCTCATTAATTCATTTTCTTTCCTCCCATCAATGTCACTTCCATGCAAGCCAATTAGTTACACTAGCACTAATTAAAGCCCCAGTGATTCTGCAGCGGTCAATAATCTGAGCGAAGGGCTGACATATTAGGCGTACGTTACGGCCACATCAGCTCCGGTCTTAGCGGTACAGAGAGGTATAGACATCACTCTATGGGGGTTTGCTTTTCTTTGTTTCCACGCTTACAATAAGGAGCCATTTTTGCCTCCACGCTGTGTGTAATGCATGCAAATCAAAAAGCCTCGCAACGACCTTCATTCAGTAAAATAGTCCACTTTGTGATGGAAACGCATTTTCCTCAAGAAGAAATTACAGCTCCCCTTGGTGAGACCTGGAGAGTGGCTGTTCACTGAAGTTAGAGGTTAAAAACACGCTTTGGTAACAAGCCTGACTGATTGTGTGTCTGAGTGAGGTTCCTGTTCATGCTAATAACACTGCCTCGAGTAGTACTTATTCAACCACTGTGTTCTCCTGTTATTTTATTGTTAAAATGAGGCGAGGTAAAAAGTTTTCAGCAGCGAAAAGAAGACTTTTGAAAGTTTTTTTGACTAAGGGGAAAAACAACTCCTTCAACAATGAAACAAACGTGATTATGGTTTCCAGGGGACTTCTGCATCCACCCTTTCAACGTTATACTCCCGTCTTATCAGCTGACTCAACATATACTTCAAAAATCTTTTACTGATGCTTCTCAAGAACCCGGAAAACGTAAAGCCCAATCCACAGAAACAGGGATATTGTATGTTTTTTCAGCTGCCTTACGTTATGTTTTTGGCGTTTTTTTGGGAGTGGACTTCGTTCTTTATGGCATGATCTGAGCTTGCAAAAAGAATTTGTGCATTTGTCGTAGGGCTGCACGATTAATCGGATCATTTGATTATGACGATGTACAAAAATTAAAATCCTCAAACTGATTTTCCTCTCTATCATGTCTTGCGCCTCCAGGCCAACATAGGCTCCCTCTTCCTGCAGGAGAGCTCCCCAGTTCCCAAACACACCAGTGTAAACAAACATGGCGTTTGCAAAAGACGGCGATAATTCCTTGGTTAAATACGACAAGAGAAAGTCAGTCATATGGAATTGGTACGGGTTCACAGTTTCGGATAAAGACCAAACCACTCCCCGCTGCAAAGTCTGTCTGAAGGCGGTATCAACCCATCCACATGAAAATGATTTCAGGAGTAAACGTAAATGCTTTTTGTCATATCAGCGTTTCGTCCACACGGAAATGGCGTTTTGGGTGACTGTACTTGTTACTTTTTGGAGACGGATCAGAGAGTGAATAAATCTGTAAACGACGACCGTTTCATCTCCGTGTGGATGTCTATCTGTATCTCTGGAAACAATCATGTGACACACAGCGTAACTCTTTTATGGTGCCTGTCCCAACAACCTTCATAAGTATGCGCCATACTCTTCTTCTGTCTTTAGTGCATTTCCTCAGCAGTGTTACAGCGCCACTTACTGGCTTGGCATATGCACTACAGCGTTTTCAGTGGTTTTGTTTTGAGAGATGATAGAAAAACTTTTATTAAAATGAAGTTTGGTGAAGTTGGCACTGAATAAAAATTCAAAAATTGAAATCGAAAATGGAGTTTTCAGAGACAAAAATCTGGATTTTTATTTTTGGCCCAAATCGTGCAGCCATAATTTGTCGTCAATGCACTGTGCATGCACCAAGATGGCGAACCACTAGTTTGCTTCTACCCAGTTTGCACAGTAGGTTTAATTACTTTGCTGCTCCTCATTATAGCCTGGCCTAGGGGCGAATAGGTATGTAAGTGTACAAGGTTTATTTGTGGCATTTAACATTGCTAATGTGGTAATTTTTAACACATTGTCAGGTGAGTATCTAAAAAACTGTATTCATCTGGGTGTAGCCAAAGACCATCATCATAAAGATTTATTATTTCTGAAGTTAGTTATTGATTAAAAATGCAAAAGACAAAGTTAGTGCATGCAAACCCTTATAGCAGCACACAAACGTCAGTTTGCTAGAAAAAGTGATTATTCAATTAGCTGCCACATGTAATACTGATACAAATACTAGTACTAGTTCATATGAAAATATACTTCTACATGTTATAAATTTGTAAGGTTTGTTTCATAGTTGTTACTTATGATCATAAATTCTCGGATCAAATATTTTTCTCATGAATTTCTGTTAAAAATGTCGCCAAGCTGCTGCACAGAGTAAAACTGAAGTTTGATTTGTGTAGTTGTTGTGTTTGAGACCTCACAGTTTATTTTGCAGACTTCTGCCGTAACCCACTAGTTTTATTTCTGAGCACATTAAACAAATTAACTGTATTTCATTACACTTTAACTCCATCTGGTTAATTCTCTCAACACTACTTCTTTTTTCTGCTCAAGTTGTAGAAAATAAATGTAAGTCATTTTTAGAGAGATTTAGAGTTTAAAGAAATGTAGCCAGCAGCTGTAGATAATTTATTTTTAATTTCATGTCTCCACATGCTGAATTTTTCAATTAAGATGCAGGGAGTTAAGGTCAGTGTCTGGTCTGCATCCCAATATTTTCCGGGTTGTAAAAAAGACTTTTTCCTCTTTTTTTTATGCTTTAAATCTGAAAAGCTGCATATTAGGACAACTCCACCATCTCCAGTGCTGTCTTCAAGCTCTCTCATTTACTGCCTTTCCTTGTTGTGATCTATAAGTCACATGGGTCATACTTTGCCAAGGATGAACTCTCACTGCTTGGAGGAGTTGAGACCTTGCCCTGGCTCTACCCTGTTTGCATTCAACTAAGAAGCCGGCAGCAGCACCACTGTTAAGTCTCGGGGAAATGCATTTGTCTTAAAGACAACTTTATCTCCTATCGCTCACTCTCTCTCTCTGGGACCACTCATCATAAGCATCCTTTCTGTAGAGCTTACGTTAGCAGGAAACTGGATCTAAATTCTGCCCATGCGCCTTGGCCTGCGTGGCAGCATTTTAAGAATTTCATATCAGCTTTTGTTCTCTCGAGGTCATGCTGAGCTTATCTTATCTAAAAGCATCTTCCAGGGAATTCAGTCCCCGGCTTTGTTCTGAACAGTCACTTTAAAGTAAAGACGGCGCAGACTCAGAACAAAAAATTAAGGAAGTGACCTCTCCCTCTAACCGGAGCTGCCATGTGCACGCTGGCGGTGCATTCAAAAGCAATTGGAAAAAACTACTTCGCGAGAGACTGCCATTCGCGGAATTGTGATGCATTCATTGTGCATAGAAAGCAAAACTCATGTTTGTTCATATTTCCATTGATAGTATCTTGGTTGGACTCCAGCTCCTGCGGGCGGCACCTTCCTTGGAAAGGCTCCAAACAGGGCGTGTGCCCACAGGTGGTGCAAAACCGGAATGAAACCATCCCTGGGCGGAGCATTCGTCAATTCAGACACAGACACACACTCAGTGGTGCAATTGGCATCGGCATTTACACCCCCCCCCCCCCCAGGCCCCTGGACCCATGGGTCCCTGGGCGCCGGCCCCACTGGCCCGGTCCCTGGGTGCAGTTGAGTCCACGTCTCTCTCTCTCTCCTCCGAGCATCTACAGCCTCATCTTAATCCCTCCTTGTCCTGGTCACTTTCCTCGCGCTCGTTCAGCTGATCTCTTCCCCAACAATCTGTCATTTTTCCGAACTCTTGTTTTCCCTCTGATTGCAGAGAAGAGTTCGCAAAGGCTGCTGAGAAAACAAGTGAAACAAAGAAGGGAGGGTGGTGTTGTTGTTGGTGACGGAGCGGCAGCATCACTGGCTGACAGTGGCGCACGGATCCGCTCTCTCTCAAACCCTCTCTCTCTCTCTCTCTCTCGCTCACACACTCTCACACACACAAACTAAACGTTTCCCTCTCTACCAGTGTCTCAAACATCCCTATTTCATCACTCTTCTTCCTCTATTCTCTGTTATAGATCGTAACCAAGGCGCACACTTGGAGCTCCACATTCACACATCCATGCATACCTCCACTTACCTGCAGGTGAAGGTGCGCAGTACTCACTCACGCCCTGCCATGCCAACTAATGTGCCCAAACGAGGAAGCAGAGCGTGTGATAAACGGGAGTGTACGGCAGGCAAAAGAATTTACAGTGTGAAGGTTTAAAATGGTTCAACTGGTTTTGCATTGACTCAAAGGTGTTCCCATTAAAAGTATGAAGATGTAAAGATAATATTATTCAGTAACTTAACCCTCCTCCTGTGTTAGCTTTTACTACGTACCCAACATGCTAAGGGTCGGTTTTGACCCGTGTCTTAAACAGCTGTAAATTAAACTAAAAACAATTCTCTATCATCCAGTTTGGTTCTCATCTCTAGGTTATCTTGTTAGGCTTCATAATCCATGAAAATATTGCTTATAATATTTTTTGTTGTGGTCCTCTGGGCCTTTTTTTGTCAGGATACCCCTCATACGGACTTCTAAGAACTGATCTCACATGTCTGGACATGCCCGATGTTGTTTTTTGTGCAGGGAAAAAACACGGCAAAATGAGAATTTCCTAAATCTCACATGATTGGAAGAGGATCTGATTGTCAGTGTGGTGCCCAACAGTGCACTTGTGATTTCAGTTTTTGGTCTTATTATTAGGCATTAATCATAGACCGTATACACGATGGACAACTTGGTTCCGCCTTCCGCCTGAATACGGATTTGACGCCAAAAAGCTCTCAGTATTTCCGCAGTAACGTTGTACGCATTCCGGAGAGTTGCTGTGATGACGCTCGGCTCAAACAGCGTATCCCCCCGGCTGAGCTACGCAATCCCTGAACGCCAATAGGCTGTATCAGGTGTCAATCACAGAAAACATGAACCCCCTGATAACTTTTAAAAACAGAGCTGTACAGAAAAAAGAGGACTTGAGCACAAACCAGTCTGACAGTAACTACATGTCAACATCGCAACCAGGGGGGAGAAAAATGTATATTCTGTGTATTTCTAAAGTTTGTCCACAGTTCCATAGAGATTGCTGGAGTAGGCAGGATTTATAACCTATACTGCAGCCCATCACCAGAGGGTGCTGTTCTCACAGTAGCTTCACCCAGCGAGGAGGCAGATGCGTCTATCACAGGAGGAGGGTTAAAAAGAATTTCCTGTTAAACAACATTCAACCACAACTTAAACGTATGTTTTACTATTAAACCTCTACTTAGCGCTAACTTTTAGAATTTTTTATTTTGTTAAAATAGACAAAGTCAAAAAGTTCTGATGCAAATAAAACTTAATCAAGTGTTTCTTTTAAGCATTGAAAATCAAAAACAGGTCGGTGCAACTCTATCACAGGAGGGTTAAAAAGAATTTCCTGTTAAACAACATTCAACCATGAGCTATGTTGACCATGTATTTATATTAAACCTCTACTTAGCGCTAACTTTAGAATAATCTGCGCTTAGTTTGTCGATTTATTGCTAATGTGAAATGTTATCCTTAGCATCACCATGAGCGGGTTACTTTTGCTGTAACCAGTCATTCATAATTTTAAAGTTACAGTGAATAATAATCTGAATATTTAGCAAGATCTTGCTGTATGCAACAGTGGCCTTTAAGGACAAAAAGCTCCCGTGAAATTCTCCCTTGCTCACCCCCTTTTTTTTTTCCTCTTGCCTAAAAGTCCAAGAAGCTGCTGTAACATTTGATAGATATCCTCCATTTAAATCTTTATAAATAACTTTGGGATTTTTGAGAAGAGCCCCTCTCTTCGTTGCATGGTTCTTGAATTGTCTGGCATGAAAATGGCCTTCAATTTTGTTTTTACTGAGCTTTTTTTTTTATCTGTCTTTTTCCATGTGCTCTATGGCTATACATCAAAGCACTTTGTATTATTATTATTATTATTATCATTTGTTTTAGTCTTCCAACAAGACCCAAAAATGCAACAAGTTTGTCCATTTTGAGCTTCCATACAAACATGGGGAAGATGGCAGCCTCTATGGAAAAAGACTTGCTCCTTATACAGATAAAAAGCTAAAATACACATTTTTACGATTACTACTTTTAACACACAGCCGCTCTAATCCGGTTATTGCAGCATTATACAGTTAGCTATAGTTAGCCATCTCTCTCTCTCTTTTTATCAAACTCACTATTCAAAGCGTTGTTTTCTTTATTTTAGTCCGTGTTTGTGGTCTGCCTCTTGCCGGATGACAGCTGGGATCGTCCGCAGCCACCCGCAACCTCTAATGGGACGGGCTGTTTGGATAATTGATGGATCGGTGGATACATCTGAGCCATTCGACCATTACTGCTCACTCCTCTGCCGTTTTGACGATCACTTTATTGTTACTTGCATCCACAACACACACACACAGTAACAGCTCTATTCAGTCGTACAATGCCTTCGGTAATCTGGCTCTGAAATTTAGGCCACACACCAAATACAACGCAGGCGAATTTAGTTTGAGGGAGTCGAAGCGTTAAATTTAAATATTAAAAATTCAACAGAGACTTGTACTTTCTAAAAACTTTCGCTCTTGTTCCTTTTGAATAACTCTCTGACTGACTCTTTGTTCAGTTCTCACTCCTATCTAAGAAAAAAGTCCGGGTCAAAGACGGTAAGAAAGGCTGGAAATGTATTTAGGGGTATTTGAGAGACCGGGCGCACGTATGACTCAACTAGGATAGGTCCGCAGGGAGAGGAAGGGTTGTGGTCTTCTTGCAGAGCAGATGAGTGACACTAGATGGCCGGCAGCTGTGGTTTTTATACTCCTCATCACTGGAGGACGGTCAGATCTGGGTCAGAGCTGATCCTTAAAGGGTCAGTTCACTCAATTTACAAATGAAAGACAGATATGTTCTCACTTACTCCTTCCTGGTGCTGCTTCCTCACCTCCTCACCTTGAGAGACGGTTTTATTTGCTCTATTTCAGACCACCTCTGGGATCTCTGCCTCCACTTCAAAACAAAACAGGGAAGTATATTTTTGGATAAGAGATGTTGCTCCTGGTTACATGTGTCACAGACGTTTTGCTGCTTAATGCAGTAAAACTAAAAGACCATTTATCCCCCCCTTTTCTTTTTTTTTGAGTGATGGGATTATTAGAAACTAATTCTATAATGGTTTTGGTCATTTTTCAAGCACAAGTATAAAAGCCCACCAGTTTTAACATCTGTGTCAAGAGGATTTAATGCTTTTCCATTGAGTGCTTTAGACGATTAACTGAATATCCCCCGGTTTGGGACCAAAAACCATCTGAAAAATGATATTTTGATTGAGAAATGTCAAAAAACGAGTTTATCAAAAAACGATTTTATCACAGATTTTTGAGAAATGAGTGAGAAAATATTGTTCAGACTTCGATGAACTGACCCTTTAAAAATGCAAAAGTGCGGCTCAGCGTTCGGATTCATCCGTCCATCTAAAGAGGTTGTGACAACGGATCAAATCGCCTCTTAACGCTCAAATACAAAAGACCTGAGGGAAATAAAGCTTTGGCAGCTGCTGCAGCTGTTGTAAATATTAAATGACAGTTATTTTCTTCCTCTCTCGCTCTCACTATCTGTGAGATCCGACCTTTCCTGCTGTGCTGCTGCCAACTTTTACAGCTGAATTTAATTCCTGAAGTGTTTCCGTTTAGGGCTGTTATGAACGCTCGGCCGTTGTTGCCTCCTCCTCCTCCTCTTTGACTCTTTCGGGGGTATCGCTTTGACACCACAGCAATAAATTATGAGGTGGTTTGAAAATTAGACCCTATTAAATTTTCATGGTCCAGCGGGCAAAGTGAATACCCAGATGGTGAGCTTAGCTGCTGTTTCTTTTTTCTATTTTAACGTCCATCTCAGCAGTTAGCAGATATCCCTAAGCACGCATGGGCGCCAGTGCCAAATAGTTCAGGCAGCTGGACGTGATGAAGTGGATAAAAAGCGCTGTTAATTGAGTTGGATCAATGGGAACTCCCTGGCTTGGCTTCTTGGCAGGTCTAAGAAAAGGGGGTTTCCTAAACCTGAAGACGTGAATACAGTCAGGATAACTGACCCTGATACGATGACAGTAATTGTCGCTTCAGGAGGAACATTTTCAACCGCTCCGAGCAAAGAGACACAAGACTGACGCTCATCCTTCCTCATTAAGCCAAAGCATAATTAAAGTGTTTTTCATTTTCAAGAGACACACCTGCTTAAGACACCTGCCCAAGGGCTCCTTAGGTGTCACTGCAACACTTAAGGAAGCCACTGGGGGTCTAAAAAGTGCCTGATGGAGAAAAGAGAGAGAAGATGCAGGGAGGAGAAGGAAGGGGCAGGGTGGATTGATTGACTGATGGATTGATTGATGGATGGATAGGTACTAGTCAAGGCGGCTGAGAAGGGTGGCTGTCTGGATGTAATGGAGGGGAGAGGAGGGCGGGGAAGGCTAAATGAATAATGAGGATGTGGAGGACTGATGAGACGTGCAGTGCTGCGTACCTCCTCCTCCTCATGCTGCTGCTGCTGCGGCTGCTGACAGGGCTGCGGTCGGCTGTCGGAATGTGAGGACCCCGGTGCCTTCACCCTCCATCACCGCCTCCTTGCATGAGGAGACAATCTGTGCTCTAATGCCTCTCCTCCTCCTCTTCCTCCTCCTCCTCCTCCTGCTGCTCCCCCTCCTCTAATAACACTGACACCTTGGATGCGTTACGTCCCCGCTCGTCCTCATCCCCACGGGCTCACCAAACCTGCAGGTTTTTGGATCCGCTCCTGCAGCGTCTCCTCCTTGTGTCCGTTACACACCACAGCCTCACAACTTACTCAACATTTCTCGGCTCCACCTCCTCGGTTATTTCCGTGTCTTTTTCGTAGTTTTCCTCCCTTCTCCAGATGTTTAATCTGATGCAAAAACGCAGAAAACACCACAACATCCGCGCACGTTTATCCGCTGGAAGGAGGGGAGAGCAGCGGCGTCAGAGCAGCAGGAGTGCGGCTGCTCATGCACGATGCTCCGCTGGATGATGCACAGAGTAAGCGCAGAGAAAGACAAAAACAAAAAAACAAAAATGAGGAGAAAAATCCCCTCCAAGCTTGGACTCAAATCACTGCAAAAACATGTTCCCCGAGTCCCGAAGACAAAACAAAAACAACTAGTCGTCTACCTTCACCTCCACGCGGCCGTTTCTCTGTCCACTCCTCCTTGTTTTTCTTCTCCACCCGCTCCGTCATGGACCGACCCCCTCTCGGATCTCTTAGCCGGGTAAGGCGGTCGGTGGCCCGGGCAGGCTGGCTGACAGACACCGCTACACTGACGGAACTCTACCACGTCACTGCATTATTAGCGGAGTATCTCACGTGACCCAGTTAGACGCTCGTGTTGCGTTCATTGGAGGTGGGCAAAAAACATCCCCCTGGTCCACACACACACACTTACACACTGACAGAAACACGCCCCGGCAGAAACTGTGTTGCAACACATAGAGTAATAATTAAAGCTTAATAAAGGAACAGTCCGTGAGAAAATATCACTGCTGTCTGATTCATTTAATGAGAATAAGAGAGTTTTATGAAAGAGAGATAAGTAGTAAAAGAAGTTTGTTTTTAATTCCCATGAGAAAAAAAAAAAGATTTCAAAATAAAAGCTGAATTTATGTGGATTTTCAAATTGCATTTCTTTTCTTTTTGACTTGCTCATCAGAGATTTTCATCGAGTCCCAGGTCTGCAGCTCATCTTGGTTTTAAGGAACGTAAATCTGAACTTTCCTCTGGTAACATTTTCTACAAAAACAAATAAAAACAATAAAAACCTCAGTGTGCAATAAATCATATTATTATTATTATTATTATTATTATGTTTATTCTGTAAAAATGTAAATATGACTAAGTTTCTTTATTCTTTAACGTGCTTACACACTGGGACCGTTTTTTTTTCGTGCAATTATTTCGGACGTCAATATTTTTTTTTCAAACCCGTATCCTGTCAATACAAGCGTTCACATCAGCGACGTTTTCCCGTCCTGCGATATTGCAGCATTTATTTTTATCGGATCACAGTCTATTTTTCTAAAGTTTCGCATACTGTGTGTCCACTTCTGACCAATCAGATTGCGTGTTGTTGCGACATCAGATTCACCGGTAGGCTATATCCAACATGGCTGACTGGCTGATTGTTTACGTGTCGGAGAACAGAGTGATTTTTGATAAAAAACACAAATATTACAAAGATAATGACCTGAAGGACGACTTGTGGGGAGTCATAGCGTCGAATTTCTCATATGACGATGGTTTGTGTGCTTTAACAGTTTGATAAACGTCTTTGTTTTAACTTTCATCCGCGCTAAGTAACTTTAGCTCGTAAGCTAACCTGTTCAGATACAACATACCATATGTATTTTCACTGTAAACTCAAACTCAATCATAGCGTTGCTGTCACAGCACCATTAGGTCTCGGTTGTTACCTTACGTTTATGGATTATAGTTTAATGTGCTTATCTGGTACTGGCCCCGACTCAGTCCATGCTATCATGACAGACAGACATCTCAACACGAGTGTCTAATCAGAACTGAAAAACACTCAGTCTGCTGTTGTGTCAGTCTTCTTGCTTCCACCGGGACGTCTCTTTTTTTTTTCCCCCTGGAAAGTCACAAAATCGCATCGCGCTTTATGTGTATAGTCAGGCATGTCAAAATTAGCCTCAGAATATTTCGTAGTTTTGCGTCGTATGTTTGCATCGTTCGCTCTCCTGGTTTGTAAACTGATTATGAAAGCTCGAATGATGTTATTGATTCCATCAAATGTAGTCCTGAACACAGCTTCAGAATAAAAGCATTACATAAAACAGGGAAGAAGTTTGCCTTCGTACCAAATATCTTTGTGCTTTACGACATAAACATGGCTGATACAGAGCAAATGCAACCCTCAGCCTCTCAGTTGAAGGTGTGTGTTTGTTATTTTTGCAGAGATCTGAGATGCAGTGTGCATGCCAAAAAAACAATGCTATTATGCAGTCAACACGCTTCCTGCATGAAGTGAGCTCCCTGATGTTAATCTCATCATAAAACAGTCGGGGCCTGTATCAGATAAGCACATTAAACTATAATCCATAAACGTAAGGTAACAACCGAGACCTAATGGTGCTATGACAGCAACGCTGTGATTGAGTTTGAGTTTACAGTGAAAATACATATGGTCTGTCTGCACCAAGTCTATATACTAAACTAGTCTACATACTCGTCTTTCGCCATGAGTTTAAGCGACAGTGGAAAAGAATGTATCTGATAATGTTTTTCTGCCAACTTTGCTGCAACAATCTGGAGCGCGTCCCTTTGAGTCCACATGAAAACAGCCCGGTGTTTGAGGCCAGGTTCACAGTGAGACAGTTTTTCCAGTGTTAGTTTTGAAGATCTTAACCAGGCTGTTCAGAGCCGTGTGTCCACGCCCCTTCAGCTCCTGTGGGACAGACTGGAGTGGGGTTGTGTAATGTGTATTTTTTTTTTCTTCAGTTAATATGAAAGTATGTAGGTTATTCAGTTCAGCTGTTAACTTGGATTCAGAGGAACTTACATAAAAATGTGCTGCTTTAGCGTCTGAGTATGAAAGAGTTGTGAAAGTTTGCAAAGAAAGCAAAAAAAAAGAGAAAAAACTGCGTCAAAGCCGGTATGTTGAGCAAATACAGGGAAATATGTTCATCTAAGTCTTGGTATGTTTGTTTTGTGGAAAAATGTGAATGAATGTGGTCTTATCTGTTTGTTTTGTGGGTTGTTTTTGAAGAATAAGAAATAATGAACTGTAAAAAGGCATGTTGGCCTGCAGCTTTTGTTTATTTTTTGTGTTTAGTTAATTTATATCTTGTGAAAAAGAGGCAGATTTTTCTTCTTTCTTCTCCTTTTCATTCACATGTTTGAGATTATTCTTTGTATCGAATGTTTTAAATATCAACTAAATGAAAATGAGGAAAATCTTGGACATGCGTTTCCAAGAAAACACATTTCTAAGCAGAATCTTCCGTCGGTGCTGAAGCGGATCATTTTTACACGCGGAAACTCCTTCCTCCTGTTTTTCTAATCAGCACTTGAACGCAGCATCAGTCCCTCCTTCCCCTCTACTCCCCCTCCTCCCTAAGTCCGCCACCCTGCTCCCCCTCTGTGGGCGGAAAAAAAGGGGATTTAACTCGGTAAGAGCATGGTGGCCAGTGGTTGTCTGGTAACAGCTGGATTTGCCACCATTGTGCTCTTTGTTTAACACTGTCTGCACTCTTCCTCGCCGGACAATACCCTCAAAAACAAAACCAAAAAAAAAAGCCTTTTTGCCCCGTTTGTTACATTAGTAATGCCTCATTATGCACACATGATTACCTACTATATTTAGCGTGCTTTCTCATCCAGACTGACAAGAAAAACAACACAAAAACACATGCTCGAGGTCGCTGACAGCAGCAAGTCTCTCCCTCCACAGCAGCTCTGTGATGAAACTCTACCTGCCTCATTAATGACTTAAACACAATGCAAACCCTTCATCAGCCTTCAGTCATATTTACACTCATGCACCTCCAGAGACCGGCGTGTTTCTTGATAAGCGATGAAAGCAGCTTGTCTCTCCCTCCCTTTCTCTCTCTCTCTTTCTCTCTGTAGAAGTGGAGCAGATGGAATTATGGCTCATGCAAAAAGCTGCTCACCACTTCAGGGACAATAAGCCGGTGGGAGAGCGGCCTCTTGCAGCACTGTAAATATTGTAAGCTAGCACCGCCGCAGCATAGCAGCACAGGTGACTGAATAATTAATAGAGGCTGTGTCTTTGACAGATATACTTTGGAGGCCATTAGCTCTGCTACCTGGCCGGTGAGAGCATATTTGTCAAAAGGAAGTAATGCCGGGGTGGTGATTGATTTCCCGTGGCTGCCAGGTTAGAGGGAGCACGCCTCTGTACATTAATATCATGTGGCATCTATTAGATAGGTGACTTCCTCAACTCGTTGGGCCCGGCCGGCTCGGCTAAGACCGGCGTATCAAAATTGAGATTGTCATCATTAATTGCTGGAGCTCGGGGAGTATCTTGGAACAGTAGGCCTGCTTCTTCTGCTGTAATGCACAGACCCTTTGCACTCAGACACACACACATACACACTTACACACGCACAGATAGCTGTAAAGTAGATGGTAGATGATGGTGTGCAAAAACCCGCACTTTGATGCTTATTAACTTTTTATTGGTATGAATTAAAATAGAATTTAACAAACAAAAGAAATAAGAAAGAAAGTCAGATGTAATACTTACTCTGTGTTGTTGCAGTCAACAAAATTATCTCAAAATCTCAGCGAGAAAGTGTTTCAAATCCAAAAGTGAAGGACTTAAGAGCACTCAGGAAAAACTGTGGTCACATTATATTTGAAGAGACATCCCTCAAGTCATTTACATGAAGTAAGTAACATCACTAAGTACAACAAAGACATTTCAGGGAGGCGGAGTCTCTAAGAAGAGCAGATGAGAGGAGGTTCAGGACTCTGTGAGAGACTGTGAGCAAATATTCCCACTATTTCAGATTGTTTTATAATAACGTTAAAAGATTCAGATGATACCCAATCCAATTTAATCCAATCCAATCTGATTTCTAAAGCACATTTAAAATGAACAAAAACAATAAAACAAAGACACAGGAACACATTAAAAAAACAGTGGGACATAGATGGTTCAATAAAAACATGATCCAAAGGCCAAGTTCTCAAGATATAGAGAAATAAGTAACACCGGATGTGTAATATTTTAACCCACAAGGCAGAATTGCTTTAAAACAAACATGGCTCTGTAGCTGAAGTAGCTGCATAGGCTTGAAATTAGGGCTGGGTGATAAACTGAAAATTTACATCAATAACCAATGCCATTTCGCCCATGTCAATATACTCAGTGTCAAAATAAACAAATAAATTAAAGTTTGTTTTTGGATGTGTGTTGGTAGGCCATGATCTCATGTCCCTTTAAGACGCTGTCCTACGTCAGAGACGTGACTCCACCCCATCCAGTCCGTAACAAAGAGGGAAAGACAGGTGAGGAGATGGAGGACGGTTAATGTTAATGTGGGAGGGGGTGAGCAGCTTGTGGAGTAGTTATCTTCCATTCATCGTTATCGAGGTGAACTGATCAATATATTGTGATATTGATTTGAAGACATATCGCAAAGCCCTGCTTGAAATCACTTCCAAAATGCCATTTTCTGAAAACACAGGTAATTGCAGATTAATACAGCACCATGTCGAGTGAAAACTATTACACGCAATCTACAGAAAGCAGTACAGTAATGATGTGATGGTATGGGTATGTTTCAGTACAAGTGTCATAAGTATCCTTCTCATGTGGGACAGCGGAATTAATGCCAGACGTTGGAGCGACAAATCCAGACAATGATGGGTTTGATTCATGTGACACCTTAAAACACACCAGTAATAACAGAGAGACTTTAAGGGATAAACGGGCGTAAAATTAATTTAGGTTCAAAATTTAGTGAGACACCCCCTCTAGAGATAAATGTTGCCGACTGCGTCCCTCTCTAGTTTTACCAACTTTAGTAATGACTGCAGGATAGCAATACACAGCAGTCTGAGGAGCCATAAACAAACCTCAACCAAAACGCCACTCTATAGCCACAAATAATGCTCAGAACAGCACCTAACTTCATCAACAGGACATATAGGGTCCCAGCCATAGTACTAGACACCAAACATCTTTTTAACTTTGACTCATTTCTTTAACAAAGAGACTAAACACAACTCACCTACTCCCAGCAGCCGCTTGTTTGTAGCGAGACCTCGGGCCAGTCCATTACAGACTGCTGCAGGGTGACGCAGCTCAAGGAAGAACATTTATCATCATTTATTCATTTTGTAGCTCGGTGTTACGGTGTGTTTGACCCTAAATTAATGTTACGCCAGAATATCCCTTTAACCAGACCCCTCCGCACCCTCTGCACCAAAAAGCGCTCCAACACGCCCCGATTCCCTATGAGAGATAGCATGCGTGTAGAAAAGTAAATCCACCTGCTGCCATTCGTAATCCGTCTTAATCATATCCAAACACATCTGCTCACAGGACGCTTGTCATAGATCCAAAGCATTTCTTGCGTCATTACCAAACGGAAGGTAAAGTCAAATGGTCTGAAATTCAGCCAAAGCCAACAAGAAATGAAAAAGTAAATAGAAGAACAGGTTGTTAAAGCATCAGGTCTTGTGGACAGTCACCAAACCTATCATTACCAGAGTCAACCTGGTCTAAGTTCACTCCAGGTACTGTGTGGCGCTCCGGCTGATTTCACTGAGGTTCTGCACGCTGTGAGATTTTCTTTCTAAGACACTCTGCAAAACACCGTCTAGTGATCGTTAGCATCCAGATTTTGCACCAAAAAGCGCTCTGATTCACTTTGCACCGTGCACTCCAGATCACTGGCAGAGGGCCCTTTTCTATTGTCAATGCATAACGATTAACTGCTGCCGCTGACAACTGACAGCTGGAGGTTTTCAGTGTCACTTGTCTGTTTTTATAGCCGAGGTAGTTTTGTGCAGGCTGCTGATAGTTAAGTGTCTTTATTGTAAAGCTTTAGCTCCACTAGAATAATATGCTAACGCTGCAGAACCATCATTTAACACGATTCTGCTGAGATGCAACTTCTTGCTCTTGGTCAGTTTGTTAAATGCAGTCTTGCATTAAAATTTTAATCCACTATTGTTAATATTTATTGAAGGTTTTTGCTCCGTTTATTTTTTGCAGATGTTTGATGAGACTCTTGACTCTCACAGCACAGATGCACTCTCACTGTTTCGGGCCACATTTCCAAAGGTTTCCATTTCCCAGTGATTCCTCTGCAGTCATTTTTCAGAAACTGTTTTCCAGCTCCTGTAATGTGATCTGCTTTTATCACACTCGCTTTAAACACCTGAAGTGAAAAGTCAGCAAAAGCATGTTTGTGCTTTGGCAGGAAGTGAAGCGCTATACCCCCCTCCAAAATATACGACTGCTATGGAAAAGCGAATAAAGCGAGAGGACACGTGTCTTTTATTTTTCGTCTGTGTCAAACGCACTTCAAACGTAAGAAGGAGCAGCTCTGTTTCTTTTCTGTGCAAAGCGATAAGTTCAAACACCAGTGGTCCAACATTTGCATAGCAGCCAGAAAACCCTCTCGTATTTGAATAATTTCTAATTTCTATGCTTTCAGTCATGGTCAATTCTCCATATTGGCAAGTTCTGAAAAGAAACGCTAACTGACAGGCAAATAATGCAGTAATATCTACCTATTCACACCCTAAGTTTACTCGTTTGATATGTCAGTAATTTCTCATTTCTTCTCACTCTTCTTTGGCACGTTTTCCTCAGGTTGTGTTGCACTTAACTTCCTTTTTTTCCCGGTCTGGAGTTGCAGGAGGAAGAAAAGGTTTGTTATCTCAACGCTTCACCTTTTAAGAAATGCAGTCTGAGATGAAATGCGAGCTGTTATTGCTTCTCTTAAAGAGTGCAGTCGCAATATCCTGTGGCGGAGCCTCAAGTGCAGGCAGGGATGTCTCTGTGAATATCTTTGCCTTCACTCAGACTCACGTCTCTGTTGGATGTGTGCGAAAATCAGGACTTGGCTCTTATATAGCATCTTTTAAAAGGCGATTAAGTAGCATGAAAATGCCCGTTGAAATGTGACTTTTGTTTCCTAAATCATGAGACATGTGCCGCAAAAAATTAAATTTGCTCAAGTAACGCTTCGATAAGAAATGAGAACCACAATTAGATGTTTCAATTATACAGTCAAATGTCACAAGAAATGCATTAAGCACAAAATGATAATGTAATATTTGTCAGATCCATATGGAAATGCATTTTCATGAGCAGATTCAATCAGAAAAATGCATGCAAATCAAAGAGTTGGCAGCCAGTTCGGATAGCAGCATGCCTGTCAGCCCGGATTGTCTGCGTTTTAGCAGATGGGCAAAAGCGATGCAGTGTTTACTGTCAATATATAGAGGCGAGGAAATGAGAGATAGCATGCGTGCATGTAGAAAAGGAAATCTGCCTGCTGCCTGTTTACAGAGGACACATTTTAATACCAATTTTAATCCGTCTTAATCATATCCAGACACATCTGCTCACAGGACGCCTGTCATAGATCCAAAGCTCTTCTTTCGTCATTTCCAGACGAAGGTAAAAGTCAAATGGTCTGAAACTCAGCGAAAGTAAGACAACACAGGAGGGATGAGTAAATAAAGAACAGGATGTTAAACACTGAGGTCCTGTGGAGAGTCACTAAATGTGTCATTACATGAGTCAACCTGGTCTAAGTTCACTCAAACTGCTGTGCAAATTTCACCGAGTTTCTGCATGCTGTGATATTTTCTTAATCTCCTTGCAGAAGCAGCTTTAAGACACTCTGCAAACTACTGTCCGGTCAGAGTTAACAATATAACCTCAGAGGTCAAATCCTCATTCATGATTAACTCTGCTTTGTCACTCATAAACTGAGTCTAGTAATGATATCAGGAAAACTGTTTAAAATACAACAAAAGAGGAGAGTACGTGAGTCAAGTAAGAGTCACAGTTTGGTGGATGAACTAACAAACAAAGCAGCTCCAGGCGTGTTTCACATTTTCTCACGTTGGACTCCATCTGAGGTCTCTTGGGTGGAGTTAATGTGACGTTAATGTGACTTTTATGACACCGTTAATTATGTCTGTATAAAAACATCTGATCCATAACGAGTGGTTAGAAACTCTTTTCATCGGGCGATTGTTTACTAAAGAGTTCAGGTGTAGTCGGACACACCCAACAGATGACTCGTTTCTAATGTATGTCTCTCGAGAAACCAAAACAAGTTTACTGAAGGCAGGTTTGATTGTTGGTACGAGGCCCCACCAGTTCAGCCAAAACAAACTAGGATCACATAAAAATACTTGGCAGTAAAGTTCATAAGCAAATTTAAAGAAAGGAGTTTTTATTTCCTATTTATCTAGTTGTGCAACATTGTGATCAATTTGTTATTGATATTTTACAGATAGTGTGGGAAAGAAAGAATTCAACAGGAGGGTTACACTCTTTTAACCCTTTGTCACATTACCCCCACCCTCTGCCATTTAAGAACATAAATTCACAATACAACACAAACGGTACATACAACAAAAGAAAACAATACAATATGACAGAACAATAAAAATAAATAAATCACATAAAACAGAGACAAAAAAGACGGACAGATAATTCGTGCCGCATTCATTCATTCATCCACTCATTCTTCCCTGGCCCAGCAATCCTATAGCCGCATATCAGTCCATGTAAAGCATCTCTATACAGCAAGTGAGCAAGGAGGAAAAAGCAACATGGACATTAAACCGTCCACAACTCCTAGATGCAGTATTCTGAGAGTTTTCGGCAAGATGCAAAACCTTGGAACTTAGTGAGAGATAAGAAAAGAACAATGATACGAACAAAGTAGTAATAGCGCAGGGTAGATAAAATTGTAAATAGACTACTGGTGTGTATGCACAGACGGGTTTTAGAGTCCCACTCTGATCGTTTTGGACTTTTCTTCTGCAGAGCTCCAGTAGCTCATTAAGCAATTCGCCTCTGAGTCGTGGGCGGAGACAGCGCGGCTCTGCACACTCCTCGTCACGCTAGCTTGTAGTCTAACATCGCTGGTGTAGTAGAAGAAGCAGGTAACGTAGGAGCTATTCAGCTCTCAGACACTAATGTCTTTAGGGACACGATATAAGTTAATATT
Source organism: Xyrichtys novacula (assembly GCA_962446985.1). Taxonomy (NCBI): domain Eukaryota; kingdom Metazoa; phylum Chordata; class Actinopteri; order Labriformes; family Labridae; genus Xyrichtys; species Xyrichtys novacula. The sequence goes on from OY660870.1 coordinate 35,370,704, forward strand.
ACTATTAGCTTTCTTACGAGCATTGCAATCTGCTAACGCACACACTTGTTCCGCGATCATCTTCTATACTTTTCCTTTTTTGACCTGCATAGCGGGGATCCGGGGGCGGGGCTTGGATTTGCTACATTGGAAATACTCACAAATGCATTTTCGCACTTACTTTTTATAATATGTCCTCGAGCATCAAAAAAATGACATATGAACATGAAGACAACAAGAAAAACATGATTTTCATCGGAGTGGGTCTTTAACACCTCTGTTAAAGTTGTGTTGTAGTTTCTGTTCACAAACGTTTTGCACCTACAAGCATTTACACAGCCCCGTGTCTTTACTCTTCTATCATCCTGATAAATTCACTAAACAGAACAAAAGCCGAACAGAACAAACATTCAGGAATGAGATCTAACTTTCAGTAGCTAACAACATTTCAAGGCTTTGCATGTTCGGTTGTTAAACACTGAGGTCCTGTGGAGAGTCACTAAATGTGTCATTACAAGAGTCAACCTGGTCTAAGTTCACTCAAACTGCTGTGCAAATTTCACCGAGTTTCTGCATGCTGTGATATTTTCTTAATCTCCTTGCAGAAGCAGCTTTAAGACACTCTGCAAACTACTGTCCGGTCAAAGTTAACAATATAACCTCAGACGTCAAATCCTCATTCATGATTAACTCTGCTTTGTCACTCATAAACTGAGTCTAGTAATTATATCAGGAAAACTATTTAAAATACAACAAAAGAGGAGAGTACGTGAGTCAAACAAGATTCACAGTTTGGTGGCTGAACTAACAAACAAAGCAGCTCCAGGCGTGTTTCACATTTTCTCACGTTGGACTCCATCTGAGGTCTCTTGGGTGGAGTTAATGTGACGTTAATGTGACTTTTATGACACCGTTAATTATGTCTGTATAAAAGCATAACGAGTGGTTAGAAACTCTTTTCATCGGGCGATTGTTTACTAAAGAGTTCAGGTGTAGTCGGACACACCCAACAGATGACTCGTTTCTAATGTATGTCTCTCGAGAAACCAAAACAAGTTTACTGAAAGCAGGTTTGATTGTTGGTACGAGGCACCCACCAGTTCAGCCAAAACAAACTAGGATCACATAGAAATACTTGGCAGTAAAGTAAATAAGCAAATTAAAAAAGGAGTGACGCGTGAGTTTTTATTTTCTATTTATTTAGTTGTGCAACATTGTGATCAATTTGCTATTGATTTTTCATAGATAGTGTGGCAAAGAAAGAGTTCAACAGGAGGGTTACACTCTTTTAACCCTTTGTCATTTACACCCTATTAGTCACATTACCCCCACCCTCTGCCATTTAAGAACATAAATTCACAGTACAACACAAACAGTATGTGTAACAAAGGAAAACAATACAACATGACAGAACAATAAAAATGAATAAATCACATAAAACAGAGACAAAAAAGACGGACAGATAATTCGTGCCGCATTCATTCATTCATCCACTCATTCTTCCCTGGCCCAGCAATCCTATAGCCGCATATCAGTCCATGTAAAGCATCTCTATACAGCAAGTGAGCAAGGAGGAAAAAGCAACATGGACATTAAACCGTCCACAACTCCTAGATGCAGTATTCTGAGAGTTTTCGGCAAGATGCAAAACCTTGGAACTTAGTGAGAGATAAGAAAAGAACAATGATACGAACAAAGTAGTAATAGCGCAGGGTAGATAAAATTGTAAATAGACTACTGGTGTGTATGCACAGACGGGTTTTAGAGTCCCACTCTGATCGTTTTGGACTTTTCTTCTGCAGAGCTCCAGTAGCTCATTAGCAATTCGCCTCTGAGTCGTGGGCGGAGACAGCGCGGCTCTGCACACTCCTCGTCACGCTAGCTTGTAGTCTAACATCGCTGGTGTAGTAGAAGAAGCAGGTAACGTAGGAGCTATTCAGCTCTCAGACACTAATGTCTTTAGGGACACGATATAAGTTAATATTACTATTAGCTTTCTTACGAGCATTGCAATCTGCTAACGCACACACTTGTTCCGCGATCATCTTCTATACTTTTCCTTTTTTGACCTGCATAGCGGGGATCCGGGGGCGGGGCTTGGATTTGCTACATTGGAAATACTCACAAATGCATTTTCGCACTTACTTTTTATAATATGTCCTCTAGCATCAAAAAAATGACATATGAACATGAAGACAACAAGAAAAACATGATTTTCATCGGAGTGGGTCTTTAACACCTCTGTTAAAGTTGTGTTGTAGTTTCTGTTCACAAACGTTTTGCACCTACAAGCATTTACACAGCCCCGTGTCTTTACTCTTCTATCATCCTGATAAATTCACTAAACAGAACAAAAGCCGAACAGAACAAACATTCAGGAATGAGATCTAACTTTCAGTCGCTAACAAAATTTCAAGGCTTTGCATGTTCGGTTTTTCAAAGACGTGACAACGGCACCCTCTCCGTCAGAGGTCATCAACTTTTCACTGATGATACGACTCTAGTCAGCATTTCTAACACAAGCACAGCTGTACAAAGGCTTAAAAACTCACTGCAGAAAGAAACGGGTGCAGTCTGACACCTGGTTCATGCTTTAACACCACGTAACCCTGTACTAAAGGAGGGAGCACACGAGATCAGAAACTGGCATTACGATGAGCACTGACATCGCACTGCTGAGTTCTAGGCTGAAGGTTGGGATGCTACTTGTGTGAGAGAACGGGAGGAACGTGAGCAATTTTAAGAAAGTTTTATTTATCTCAATCTAAACAGAGATATTCTAATTTAAAGTCCCTGAAGATGAGAGTCATCTTGACTGCGGATCTAAAGCTCATTTTGTGTTTAACTGATTTTTCTGGTTACATTATTATAAACCACAAGAGCTGTCATCCAATGAAGAAAAACATGTATTAAAGGTCGGATACATGCCGTCATCTGAATCAAAATATTCTCTGCACTTGAATTAGAGCCCCTAGAGTCCTTCAAAGTCCAGAGCCAGTCAGCGAACCAAAGTTGTGCCATGATTCAGCTGCATTTCTGACCTACAGCAGACTGATAAGAGATCAATCAATGCGTTTTCTGGTGGGGTCATTTTCTCTCTGTGAAAGTCTGCTTAAATGTTTGTATTTTCAGACCGTGCTAAGCTGACAGAGCCGGCTGGTTTGGAGAGATAGCTTCTATAGATTCAGTCAGTGGAGGTGGAAGCATCCAGAAAGATACACTGTGCACCTGTTTATTCCTGATAATATGAGAGCAGTCAAAGGCTCAGCCTCTGCTCCGGTCTCTCTGATTATAAATATGATACTCTCTACACAGTGTGGTTTTAAATTAATAGAAAAATCTCATCAGCTCACTGACCTGTAGCAGTGTTGAGCAGTTTCTAGTTTTTCCATTAAGAACATGCCGGGATCTTCCAGTCCAGATTAAGCATTTCAAACATGTACCAAAACCCTTACAGATAGTTAAGTTAAGTTATTTAACACAAACACTTCAAACAGGACACATGCACTCCACTTAACTTCACAATCCTCCAAAGACTAAGACCGGAAAATGCTCTTGCGCCGTTTTGAGTGTCAGGCCCAGTGAAAACTAACTGCTGTTCATGTAACAGCTCCTTCAACTCGGGCTGCTCAAATTTGGTAAAAAATTAAATCCTGATTTTTCTTCTCTGAAAACTCGATTTTCAATTTTCATTTTTTATTTTTTTTTAATCTCTAATAATAAGTTTTTCTATCGTCTCTCAAAACCAAACCACTGAAAACGATGTAGTGCATATGCCAAGCCAGTAAGTGGCGCTGTAACGCTGCTGAGTAAATGCACAAAAGACAGAAGAAGAGTACAGAGCATGTGTATAAAGGTTGTTTTGTCTGGACGCGCGCAGGCGCCATAAAAGAGTTTCCATAACGAGTGGTTAGAAACTCTTTTCATCGGGCGATTGTTTACTAAAGAGTTCAGGTGTAGTCGGACACACCCAACAGATGACTCGTTTCTAATGTATGCCTCTCGAGAAACCAAAACAAGTTTACTGAAAGCAGGTTTGATTGTTGGTACGAGGCCCCACCAGTTCAGCCAGAACAAACTAGGATCACATAGAAATACTTGGCAGTAAAGTAAATAAGCAAATTAAAAAAGGAGTGACGCGTGAGTTTTTATTTTCTATTTATTTAGTTGTGCAACATTGTGATCAATTTGTTATTGATATTTTACAGATAGTGTGGCAAAGAAAGAGTTCAACAGGAGGGTTACACACTTTAACCCTTTGTCACATTACCCCCACCCTCTGCCATTTAAGAACATAAATTCACAGTACAACACAAACAGTATGTGTAACAAAGGAAAACAATACAACATGACAGAACAATAAAAATGAATAAATCACATAAAACAGAGACAAAAAAGACGGACAGATAATTCGTGCCGCATTCATTCATTCATCCACTCATTCTTCCCTGGCCCAGCAATCCTATAGCCGCATATCAGTCCATGTAAAGCATCTCTATACAGCAAGTGAGCAAGGAGGAAAAAGCAACATGGACATTAAACCGTCCACAACTCCTAGATGCAGTATTCTGAGAGTTTTCGGCAAGATGCAAAACCTTGGAACTTAGTGAGAGATAAGAAAAGAACAATGATACGAACAAAGTAGTAATAGCGCAGGGTAGATAAAATTGTAAATAGACTACTGGTGTGTATGCACAGACGGGTTTTAGAGTCCCACTCTGATCGTTTTGGACTTTTCTTCTGCAGAGCTCCAGTAGCTCATTAGCAATTCGCCTCTGAGTCGTGGGCGGAGACAGCGCGGCTCTGCACACTCCTCGTCACGCTAGCTTGTAGTCTAACATCGCTGGTGTAGTAGAAGAAGCAGGTAACGTAGGAGCTATTCAGCTCTCAGACACTAATGTCTTTAGGGACACGATATAAGTTAATATTACTATTAGCTTTCTTACGAGCATTGCAATCTGCTAACGCACACACTTGTTCCGCGATCATCTTCTATACTTTTCCTTTTTTGACCTGCATAGCGGGGATCCGGGGGCGGGGCTTGGATTTGCTACGTTGGAAATACTCAGAAATGCAATTTTGCACTTACTGTTTTTATAATATGTCCTCTAGCATCAGAAAAATGACATATGAACATGAAGACAACAACGCTGCTGAGTAAATGCACAAAAGACAGAAGAAGAGTACAGAGCATGTGTATAAAGGTTGTTTTGTCTGGACGCGCGCAGGCGCCATAAAAGAGTTAGGCTGTGTGTCACATGATCATTTCCAGAAATACAGATAGACATCCACACAGAGATGAAATGGTCGTCGTTTACAGATTTATACACTCTCTGACCCGTTTTCAAAAAGTACCGTTTACAGTCACATGAAACACTGTTTATGTGCAGATGAAACGCCAATACAACAAAAAACTGAAGTGTTTACTCCTGAATTTGTTTCCGTGTGGACGGTTTGATACCGCCTTAAGACAGACTTTGCAGCAGGGAGTGGTTTTTTCTCTTCATCTGAAACTGTGAAGCTGAACCAATTCCACACAACTGACTCACTCTTGTCCTAATTAGCCACAAAATTATCACCTTCTTTTGCAAACGCCATGTTTGTTTACACTGGTGTGTGTGGCAACTGGGGAGCGCTCCTGCAGGAAAGGGGAGTCTACGGTTGCCTGGAGGCACAAGACATGATAGAGAGGAAAATCAATTTGACCATTTCAATTTTTTTTGTAACATCGTCATTTTCAAATAATCCGATTACAATTTAAAATCGATTAATCGTGCAGCCCTATCTTCAACCCTCACACTGTCTGGGTTCATTGAGCTGTTTTAGCATGAAAATCAGGTTCAGAATATCCATGCGCCATTTTACAATACCGTTTCTAAGTCCTTTTAGCATCAGGCATTTAAGTGCAATGACAGGACATGACTGTATGCAGACCGAGAAATGATAATATAGTCCATCTTTTAGACCGTGCTGTAAAACTGATTAGTAGGCCTTTATTTGCTAATCTAACTGAACTGACCATTAAGACTTGAATAAGTGTCTAGGGATACAAATATACATAAATATATACACGTGTATTTTTTTAAGTTCAATTTTCAGTCAAAATTTACAAAAAAACAAACAAAAAAAAAAGGAATTTTGAATGTGAACTTACTCGACACCATTGCCCTCACTTCATCCGGAGACATGACTTCACTCTGTTTGTGGCAGTGTTTCTTTAATTCCTCGTATTTTTAGACATTTTTACACACACAGAGAAAAAACACAATCATCAAGCAAACACACGTGCATGTGAAAGGAAGGGTGCAGTTGCAGCGTTATCAGCTTCCAGCGCGATAAGCTCAGAACAGCACAATGGCATTTCTCTGTAGTTCAATAAGCAGCTGCAGCTTTTCCATCTGCTATAGTTGCTTTTTTACATTTCAGCAGTATTGATAACAGGCTGAGGCATTATTGGCTGCTGCAAATGCAAAACAATATCCAAGAAGATGTCCCTCTAACTTTATTTTGGACACTGACACATGTTGCTGCCTGCAGTCTTTATATCTCCTCTTAAATGTGAGTTTTCCGCGTGCAAAAACAAATCTTTCTGCATTTTCTTTAGAGTTTCATGAATTCCTCTTCCTGGCCCTCGCCGTTGAGCTCAGTGAAAATCGTTCTGCAGCCAAAAATATTAAGTTTGACCTTTCAGTCGGTTGAATTTCGTTGCTCATTGTGGTGTAGAATCACTCAGGTGGTGATAAGCTAGAAATTTCGTGTGGGCTGCTCCTTCCTCTGCCAAACAAGCCCAGATGTGTGTGTCCATTTTGAGTTAATGTGCTGGAGAGCGCTCAGACGTTGGTACTGTGTCTTTTCTGTGTGGGTCTCTCAGTCAACGTCTTTTTTTTTTTGTTTTTTTGTTTTACTGCGTATGTTTGTGCGGGTGTGGGAGTTAGCGTGTTTGTGAGAGTGTGTATGAAAAACGGCAGTCGCTGTGGGCGTGCTGGCGGTGGGATGGGTAAAACGTAGAGGTCAGCTATCACTTTGAAACATGCTGGTCCTTATCTCTGTCACGAGGCCTAATAGAGTAATGAATCAACATAAAGCCCAGGACTCTCCTCAATGGACCGCTGGCTCCTCCACCAACACTTGCTCTTCACTTCGACTACACTTACTGCCTCTGTAAGCATCTTTTGCCCTCCACCCTTGTTTATGGGTGGTTTTCAAAAGTGCCTGAATTGTGACTACTGTCAGAGGTGTATTCACACATGAGCAGACCTGCTGGCTCATCTCACACTCAGGCACTATGAAATAACCCCGAGCACGGACAAATGGGATGGAGGGCCTTTTAAAGGGAAGGTGATACAAGCAGAAAAGGAAAGCAGCACATTTGTGATCACCTTATGATCTCATTCCCATATCAGTGGCGACGAGTATTACAGCCTGTGTGAGTTACCATTACACGGCGGAGAAAAGGCGTGACTCACGGCAGAAGAATAGGCTTTTTCAAAAATTAGATCCCGACACTCTGCGAAGCAAAGATGAAGTTTAGTCGATATTTTCAATTAGTGGGAAGAAAGACTCTTACGAGACATATTAGGCGTTCAGAGCTTTCAATAGCAGCTATTTAGTGAGTGTGGGGTGAAGAAAATGGCGTTTTTTTTCTTCAGATGACTGTTCCAGATGATATGTGTCACACGCTCCCATTAATTAACTATTTCTTTGTGATAGTTGACCCAAAGCGACACCATTTCAGTCAGGTATACTGTATATGCTGGAGTGGACTGACGCTTGTCAGCCAGCATGGAGGTAAAGTAGGGTGACTATATGTCCTCTTTTACCCTGACATGTCCTCTTTTCTGTCCGGTTTTGTCCAGGGGAGTTTATAAAATCCTTCAAATGTCCGGGGTTTTGTATGAAAGTTTTGATCGTATGTAGACTAACTGAGTTAGAAGCGTGTAAAAACACTGGACTCAACCTGAAAAACCCTCAAATTTACTACGCGTGACTCTGTTACTCCGCCCTGCGTAGTATTGTCCTCTTTTCAGCGATTCAGAATATGGCCAACCTCGGTAAAGGAGGTGATTTAGGCCCGTCAGAAAGCTGAGCCACCCCGTCTTTTAAGGTAACGATGGACAAATTTGGTCTTGTGATCAAACATGTTGGAGGAGTCGTCCATTCACCTCAACTTGTGATGAAGTAAGGCTCTTGGGATAGCAAGTAAGAAAATTTGGGTTTTAAAAAAAACAGCGTTTTACAGTTTATAGTTGATATGGCGCAGTTAAGGAACAGCTGTGTTTTGGGATATTTAATCCCAAACACTACCCACCCAGCAAACCTGGTTGAAAAGACGTTTCCACCATATGTCTAAACAACGTCTAGATTTGGACTGTCTAAATGAAGCCCAGTTTTCAACTTCTTTTTTTGGGCTAAATTACGGCCAGACGTGTTTCAGCTCGAAAAACGATGTTTAAATGACGTCGGGTGTTTGGTGGGTATCATATTCTCTTTCATTTGCTGTTCGAGCTTCATTTGGTCCAAGTAGTAAAATGATCTTTATCTTGAGTTAAAACCTTGAAGATATCTTGAATTTGTCTTTCTCTAATAGAGCAGTTTATGAGGTAAAAAAACAGTCCCTTCTTCTCTTTCCCCGCTCTGGATGGCATCAGCCCTGTGATTGGCTGGTGACCTATCCAGGGTGTGCCCTGTCTCTCGCCCAATGACAGCTATGATAGGCCCCAGTCCTTTCTGTAACCCTGCACAGGAAAAACTAAAAGATGGGTGGATGGTATCAGGCCTACTGGACTCCACCGTTGGCGTCTCTGAGCAGCTGTTTCTTCAATCTAAAGCTCAGCGGCGCACAGAGGGTCATCTCTGCTGGACTGTACGAGGCGAGGTTGTAAGTTTTCATGAGTGAGCTGTAGTCTGGCCTCCCTCTCAGGTAGTCTGTTCTGAAAATTGGTCTGGAAAGTCAGGTGTTTTTGCATTCGGCACGCCTGAGGTCATCCTCAGTCAGGGGGTTTAACCTTTATGTAAGAGCTGCATCAGGGCTGAGCCTTTTCGTTAATTAAGATTCATTTTAAACTGTGGATCAGGCTCCACTAGAGCCCCACATTTGAATTACAGAGCTGAAAATAAGCATAATATGTTTCCTTCAAGTGCTGCCGCCCCATATGGATCTGACATCTGATCAGTCTTATCTTGGATATTAGACTTAAGGGGGTTCAATGGATCTAATTCTTAGCAGAGAAATATACCATCTGCTTTTCATGCATTTAGCTTCTTATTCCATCACTTTAACTGCACCGCTGTGCTTTTCATGAGGATATTTTTAGATCATATAGAGCCCGTGCACATATGCTTTATAGCTGCCCTCCAGTCAAGTCTGATATCGTCTCATGTGCTGAGCTAGGCCTCGCGAACTCCATCTGCATGATGATGCTTCTGTGGTACAGGCGTGTTTCTAAAAGCAAAGCTCGGCACAAATTAGCCAGGTTACGAGCCTTCAAAGGGAATGCATTAATCAATTTCCATTGGCTTTGAAACACTGGCTCCGTCTTTGAATTCTGCGGGTGCTCTTGGACCGAGTTTCTCTTTTTAAAGATACCCCTCTTTTTTCTTTTTCTTTTGATTTTCAGCGCCCTCATCTATCTTATATTTTATTCAGTTTGAGTTATGTTCATTTTTGTTCTGAGCTGAACAAAAAGCACGGACTGTGTTCAAATATATGAACATCTATCCTCTGCTAATTTGGTGTAAAATAATATGAAGACGTAAAACTTTTTCTCTTTCGTACTTCGGATGATTTAGGACGTGACATCTCTACCTGAGACAGGTGTCCAACGAGGAGCATGCTGAAATATTGTATATCATTTTGAAGTTTGTAAATTACTTTTCAAAGTCCAGATCAATACGTGCAACTGCGAACACGGGGAAGACTGCTGACCTGACGGCCGTCCAGAGGAAGATCATTGATGCTTCATAAGGAGGGTCAATGATCAGAAGGTCACGGCTGAAAAAGCAATAAAGCTTGTTCGTGGGAAGTTGACTGAAAAGGAAAAATTTGCATGAAAAATAGTTGATTCAAGAACTTGGGAGATTCCCAAGGATTAAACTGATGGTCATTCACACAAGGTGCAAGTAAAATCATTTACTCGCTTAATTCGTGCGAATCTAGACGCATGAATGAATAGTATTTACTCGCTCTATTCGCGCGAATGAAAGTCTATTCGTGAGATTCGTGCATCAACATAGTTCTTAAAAGCCGTGGATCGCTGCTTATGCTAATTTTAACAGTAATCAAATTCTCAAGTTGAGACGTTTTCGACTCTTGCGAATTCGAGTTCGGTCAATTCACACAAATAACTCGCTCAAATCGCACAATTTGTGCCACCAGAGTAGTAGGAGCATCTGATCTAAGGTGACCATATTTCTGTAATGAAATACGGGGACATCCAGGGGTCAGGGGTGGTAAGCAAAATGTGATTCATGGCCCTCCATTTCTGGAAACTGTGTGATCACAGACAACAACTTGGTACTACTTAGTAGCAGCGCACGCCCCCGTAATAAACCCTCGTAAAAACTGTTGTTCAGGACTGCGTGCAACATGCTAACTCGCGCTTCCTACTTACTCAGCTACCGTAATAACCGTTGTTCTTGCAATGCAACTTTTTTTGCCGCATTCATGAAATGCTTAAATCTGGGACATATTTGGGGACAGCTTTAGCCAGGGACAGGTCATCCAAAACGGGAACATCTGGTCACCTTAGTCTAATCGCGTAATTCATTCGCACAAATGATCTTACTTGCGCTTGGTGTGAAGAGCCGCCATGCACAGACATCTTCAAGAAACAGCCTCAAACTTTCAACTTCGTAACATCAAGACTCTTCTACACCAGAGGCGACGTCTGTAGCGTCTTACCCGGGCTAAAGAGGAAAAGGGCGCCGTGTGCAAATCAAGGTGCCACAGTTTAGCGGGAAAACAATCCAAGGGATTTTCCTCAAGATGTAAATGCAACGCAGGTACAAAATTGTTTTACATTCTAAGAGGAGCATTATTTTGAGGCTCGGTGCGTGCTCACAGCATGATGATCAGGTTTGTCTTTAAATCTCCACCAGGAAGACTTTAGGAGACTCTTTACGGTGAGTTTGGCGCTCGCAACCGCGCCACTTAGCCCCTGTCAAACCCAGCCATTCCTCTGAGAGGAGACTATAATGCCTCTCATTTGGTTGTTTTGTTTCGCCTCTCTGTCTAACTCATAAGAGGCATGCAGTTTGGCGTGCTCATCCGCTGGCGTCTCCCTGTGGAGCAGACACGTATAAATCCTTTTGCATGCAATCCTGCCAAACTTCCCTGTGGGCAGGCTTTGCATTTGAAATGTACAATTAGTCACCCCTGTTTGGGCTGAATGCAACATTTCTGAGACATCAAGCCTTAGGGCAACGCGGGGAGAATGGCGGTGCGACCCCATACATTGTACCTCCGTGTTGTTCATTCTCTGACTCTTGTATTCGCTTTCTTTTCTCCGTCTGTGTTGTGCAGCCTGAGATGAACTGTAAGGTGTGATTCGTCACCCCAGGGGGGCGGGAGGATGAGGCGCGTTTGTAGTTGTTTCCTTTTGGAGGCTTCATTCATGCTGTATGTGTTTTGGCGGGAGTGTAAACACGCTGCCTGAGCGTCCCGGTCAGGGTTGAGGGAGTAGATTGGATAAATGGAGGTACTTCATCTAATCAGCAGGGCCGGCAGCGCGCTGCAGAGCCAGCTGTTGGCCAGACGTGGGTGGGGGCAAAATCTGCTTGTAGTACCTGCTTCTAGCAGTGACCCTTAGCGTGCCCCCTCGCTGTGCCTAATCTACAAAGACATTAATACAGGCAGAGCTGACTCACTACCAGGCTGTTAGGGGAGCGTTTTTAATCTTGCTAAGTGTTCTGCTGGCAAATTCAGAGCGTTTTATTTTTCTGTGAACTCCCCACGAAGGATTAAAAACGCGGTTCAACATGCGAAACACTCATGTTTAGAGGAAAGCATTTATAGCCCCGTGTTTCTGATCTATTTTTTTAGTCCTCCTACAAGGCCTGAAGATTTTGGAACTGTTTAATAGCAGAAAAAGCTGCATGAAAATCCCCAGAGAATCGTGTTTGATAGCATATTTTCTGCCAGTAGCCAGTCTTTTATATCAAGGCCAGGAGAGGCTTGCTCAGGTCAGGCGCAGCCACCTACACAGTCTCTGACGAGCTTCCATTTAAAAACATTTTGTTTTCGTGTGACGCCACGGCTCGGCTGATGAATGGAGGGAAATTCTCAGAATGACCTGAGCTTCCTGCAGCATCACGGTCGACATCTCTACCCCGAAATGACGCTCTGACTTTCCTGGAAATAAAAACACTGAATTTAGAGTCACTGATTAACATCAGCTCATTTCACCAAAATGTTTCAGCTCGTAGTTTTAATCTCCAGGTGGTCTCACTCCTTCTGCGCCATTTCAGGTGCTCGCTTGCTTTTATGACTCATACTTGTATGAATATGCATGCGGCTCACAAAATGACATTCCTAACATAATATTTAATTCCTTAATTTACTCTTTTATGAGCAACTCTGCCAAAATCTGACGGCTCTAATTGTTGTTTTACAAATTCGTGATTTTTTCACAGAGGTATTTCTTTTCCTTCCACGTCAGACACCGAGGATTTGTAGACGCGTGTATCTGAAGATTGAATTTTGTACCTGGCACACACTCGGCTTGTTTTCGTCCTCTTGGTACATGCCTTTGCAGCCTTTTTGGCAACGCTCCTTTCAGAAGACCAGACTCCGCTGGCACAGACTGGCGTGATAAAGGACTAAGCCCGTCATAGTGAGGACCAATTGTGATCATGAGTCACAATTCTGGCAGTCAACTGGGGAATGTAGACGTGGTTTCAGAGTTAGAGTTTGGACAAGCTGCACTGTGTAGAGAAAAATGAGTGATTCAGACCAACAGAGTTTTTTTTTTTTTTTTGGCTAGGCTGTAAACATGTTTGTTTCTGCACAAAAGATGAGCCCTTTTTTTTTTTTTTGAATGAGTGTGTTTGTGGTTTTCAGTCCACTTCTGATTCAACTTCTTTCTCAAGACTAGTAAGAAAGTTTACATGAAAAAGTCGATAACCAGTCAAAGTAAGCAGACTTTGAAAATGTACTGCAGAACTTCATAACCGTCCACCTCTGGTTGTTGGTTTAAGTCTTATGTTCATCAGTCATGAGGGTCAAACACTTGAGCAACATCAGAATACTTTTATAAACACATCAACATAACAGAGAAATTATTGTGCTTCTTTTTAACTAAAGTGTATTTGACAAATATGGTGTTCATCAACTATCTTCTGTTAATCTTGATGATGTATAGAAAAGGGAAGACTAGACAAGACTTGACTAAACTAGAATATAATATAGTATAATAGAATAGAATAGACTGGACTATTCCCATCCATTTTGATTTGTTTATTTACCAACTATTCTATTCTGTTCTATTATTTACTCGTAAAAAAAGACTAAAGCAGAATAGAATAGTATAGAATAAAATGAAATTGACCTGACTTTTATCATCCATTCTAATTTGTTTCAGTCCCATATATTCTATTTTATTCTATTCATCTGAAATAGACTAGAGCAGAATAGAATAAAATGGAATAGAATAGACTTGACTTTTCCCATCCATTCTAGTTTGTTTAATTCCCTTCTATTCTATTCTATCATTTTTTTCTCAAATAGACAATAGCACAATAAAATAGAATGTGATAGATGGGAATAGACTTGAGTTTTCCCATCTGTTATAATTAGTTTAATTCCCATCTATTCTAATTCTAATCTGCTCTAGTCTATTACAGTGGAATAGAATAGAATAGAATAGAATAGAATAGACTAGCCCAATCTATTCTACTTTAATTCCCATCTATTCTATTTAAATATATTCAGTCGTATTCTTTTCTATGCTATTCTGGTCTTTTCTATTGTAACAGACTAGAGCAGATGAGAGCAGATGAGAATAGGGGAAAGTAAACAAATTAAATTGGATGGGAAAAGTCCAGTCTATTTCCATATATTCTATTCTATTCTATTCTATCCTATTCTAGTCTATTCTAGTCTAGTCTAGTCTAGTCTAGTCTAGTCTATTCTGGTCTATTTCTGGGGAATAGAAAAGATTGGAAGAGAGAATAGATAGAAATAGACTGGGCTATCACCACCCATTTTACCATAATTTGTTTCATTCCCATCTATTCTATTCTATTCTATTCTATTCTATTCTATTCTCATCTATTCTCGTCTACTACAATAGAAAATAAAAGAATAGAAAAGAACAGATGGAAACAGACTAGACTGCTCCATTTTAACTACTTTAATTCCTGTGTATTCAAATCTATTGTATTTGCATCTATTCAAACCTTTTCCATCTCATCAGTTCCATCCTCATCAACAACATCCTCATCAACTAGTTTTTTACAAAAGAATGGAATTGAAAAGAATAGAATATCTGCCATTTTCAGTACAAGGAAGTTCAGGTACATTGAAATCTTTGCACAACGCCTCCTCAGTCAGATCTGTTTCCACTCTTCGATATTAAAGGAAGACAGAGAACAGACTGTCTTCTAAAGGGACACTTTACACCAATCCAAAAATAATGAGCTGTCACCATTAAAACTTTAAAACAGTTGTTGATCTGAGATCTTTCACAGCTGTTATTGCTCACAGTACTATTGTTATTGCTGCACTTTGTTGTTATTGCACTGGAGTAGTTATCTGTCCATTTAAGTGAGGTATTTCCTCTCTGTCTTAAAGCTGCTGTGAGGAACTCTTGGTCTGGCGCCTCCTGTGGACGACAAAGGCGCCTTATAATTATTTCCAGCGTTACAGTTCCTGTAATGTCCTGTGATATTAGTCTGTAGTGGGGGCCGCTTTTGCAAAAACAAGGGGTCCACAGCTTCTCCAGACACTTCATAACCACTGAAGTGAGAGTTACTGGCCTGTAGTCAGTCATTGTTTGTTTCTGGGGACTGTGCGGGACAGCGTCTTTTATCAGAGATGTAATAAGGACGTGTTGTATTACTGAACATTGTAGTTTATTTCCTGATTTTCGAAACAAGAGCCGCCTGATGGTACATGTTCCCTCGCTGCGATCGCTCATCATGAGGGACCTGAAGGAAGTATAAAGTTTTATTTCCTTTTTGTTCTCAGTTCACTGATGAAAACTACAGCGCCGCTGTTTCATGCCTCATTTTGTAGAGCTAGCGTGCGCGCGCACACACAGCCGAGCGGCGAGAGTAACCACTCATGCTTAACTGGATCGACTCCATGCTTTCTGCTCACATTTCCTCAAGGATACTTAGCGTATTCATAGCCTCTTATCCCCACGGAAAAACACATCAGGAAGGAAATGAAGCCGCTAAAAAAAGGAGGAGCATTTCCCTTATTTCTTATCAACAGGCGACAACGGGCAGAGTTGATGAACAAATCCTAAACTGCCTCAGTAAGAGCGGCGGCGCAGCTCTCCGGCTCAGATTCCAGCGTGTCTGACTGACTGAGCAGCAGATATTAAACATTATTGAATCTTCGCAAAAAAGACCTGGACTGCGGGGTTCTGAAATTTGATCCAGCTGATGAAAGCTGCGCCGAAAATTGGAGGGGGAAGTGCTTCAAATGTCTAAAATCTCAGGGCTGAAATGAATCTGGTTTTTATCAGGTCACTGAAGCATTTCCATGGCAATCAGAAAAAAAATAGAGGGGAGAGAGGAGGGGGCCTTGAACTGGAATCAAAGAGGATCACAGAGCCCGACGAAAGCAAAACATTCAAATATATCGTGAAAAGAAAAAAGAACTTAAATTTAATCTAAAAGAAGATTCTGCAGGGAAATACCATCTCTCTTTTTTTAGATATTGTTTCAAAATGTTGGAAGGAAAAAGGGGGAGAAACTGTATATAATTGGTCTGAGGTTGAAAGGAGTCCTGAAGCGAGCACATACGTCGCTTTAATGAATCAGACCTGATGAAAGGCAGGCGTATTTTCAAAGACATACATATTTTAATTGGAGTTTTCAGAAGCAGCTTTCATCTCCTCCTCTGTGTTTTCATGTTCTTTCATTAGGGTGGCATAAAGATGTCCCGCAAGGTGCGTGGAGCTGACAGGAATCTTATGACAAACCCATAATATATCCCAGGTGATTAAAATCTGGACGTGCGCCTGACTAGATGACGCCCTTTTTCTTTGTGCATAAAAAAATAAGCGTTGGAAATAAAGTCAAACTTCTCCTTTTCATCACCGCCGCTGACGTTAAAGAAAAGAAAGGAGCGCCATTAAGCTTCGATGCAATTTCTGTCAGACAATTGCTCCCTGAACACATGTCATTTGGCCTCAATTATTGTCTTCTTAAGCTGCCTTTCAACATAGCAACTGCCATTTCTCCATTCATTCAAATGCCACGGCTGATAAAGGTGCACAGTGGAGCAGCAGTAATGGCACAAAATGATTCATTTTCCTCAACGCCAGCGCCGGCGCTTTTCCAGAGGAGCTGGAGGAAAACATTTTCGTGGTTGCTTGTGAAGTGTGATTCCTGTAATGTCACGGTTCCAAGTAAATGAAATTGGTCATGCTAAAATCTTCTTTAAGCTCTAATCTCTATGTTGCTGTAAAATTAGCTTTAATTCTACCAGGAGGGTTTTATTTTTTCTTGCAATTACTGCAGCTTTTTGGGGAGGGAGGGGCTCAGCTGTGCAGAAAAGAGTTTTCACGACCGTTAATCCAACAGTTTATTTCTCTCCTTGTGTTTTTGGTCGCACATATACATATATTGTATTATTTTCAATAATTTGTGATGTTTTTTTCCTCCTATAGTAAACATTTCAAGGTGAATTACTGTAGCAATCACTTCTGCCTGCAGAGGGATGACATGCATGCAGCTCATACCTCCACATGCATTACCATATCACACACACTGCCAAGATCAACAGTAGATAAATTATAGTCACAGTAGGTTATTATTAGTTATGCAAATGGGAATTGACTTTTTAAACATACTGCATGTGTATAAGTGTACATATTAAATATTAAATATGGATTTGCAGCAGGATAAGTGCTACCAGGAGACTGTTGTGTTTGTTCCAATTATCACCTTAATGATCACAATGAAATCAACCCATCAGTTTATTAGACTAAAGCTGCAAAATGATCGGGTGTAACTCCCGAAATCACAGACTGTTCCTTTAAAAAGTAAAAGGAAAAAAATCTCATGATGCATTAATATTGTGATAATACGACATATTTACAAGATCATAATGATCTGTATCGCTGCTTATTATATCTTTTATCTATCCTTGAGGGGAAGCATCTTGCGTGGTGTTTTAGCATTTATTACTCTTTGTTGTTGTTTTTATGATGTGCTAATAAGCTGAAAAAAAAGAGACAATATTCAAAGAAAAAAGACTTGAATAATAATGACCCTGGACTTTAGTCTTTGTCTCGTTGTGGAGCTCGTATCAGGGATGGGATTAAAAATGACGTTAAACCATGAGGTAAATACATTCACAAAAACAAAGGGGTGTTTAATTTAAGTAACTCTCCAAAACCAATAATTTGTTATCCTTAAAATAACATTTGAACCCATCACATGCATCAGTCTCTCCTCTCTCCATCTCTCCTCTCTAAACCCGGCTCGGTCTCAGCAGATGACTGTCTAACATCAGTCTGGTTCTGCTTGAGTTTTCTGCCTGTTAAAGGAAGTTTTCCTCTCCTCTGTAGCTGACTACAAAGGGCTTCACAGTAGGGCTGGGCGATAAACTGAAAATTTATCGATACAAAAATTTACGACAATGACAGACGTCAATTTGCCCATATCGATACATTCAGGGTCAAAATTGATAAATAAATAACAGTTGGCTTTGGATGTGTGTAGGTAGACTATGGTCTCATGTCCCTTTTAAGACGCTGTCCTACATCAGAGACGTGACTCCACCCCATCCAGTCTGTAACAAAGAGGGAAAGACAGGTGAGGAGATGGAGGACGGTTCAGAAGTTGTAGCAGCTGAAGTAGACGAAGTTTATGTGGGAGGGGGTGAGCAGCTTGTGGAGTAGTTATCGTCCATTTATTGTTACCAAGGTGAACTGATCAATATATCATCATATTGATTTGAGGCCTACTTCACATCTTTACATTATAGGTGTAAAACAATAATGCGTCGGTTCCAACCTCAATCAGATGCCTGTAAGCGTGTGAATGCTGAGAGTGTGATAAGTATTTCTGATCTGTAGATTTTGTGCTCAGTCTCTGTGTTGTTCAGTACATTCCTAAAGCAATATGTCAAAATTAACTCTTGTGTTGTACCAACATAGATTTCCGGGTTATTTCACGAACACTTTTTAAACACCAAACAGCCTCTGGTTTAAAATCACAGCCATCTTCAGGTTAAAAGGCGACACAGGTGAATATACTGTATATAAGCCTCTGTGCAGCCTGTGCAGTCAGGTTCGATGGTGCACACAAAGCCAGTGCAGGCGGGGGTCGTCTCTGCTAGCTCTGCACATCCCCCCTCCTCTTCACCCCATTTGTAACTGACAGATTGACACGATGGTGCGTATGTGTGTGGAGTAGAGCCGGGGGGGCCGAGGCGGAGGTGTTGATCAGTGAACTGAAGCTCTGTGACTCATCTCTCCACCACCACGAGCTTCACCGAACAGCTTCCACTGAGTGTGCCCCGACATCCGCAGATAGTTCTCATCAATCATGGGGGGTTCAGTCCTCAGCTCATCACAAACATGGCGGGTCATCTGCTCACACATGACAACCTAATTCTGAATATTGGGCTTTTTAAAGCTCATCTTCCGTCATTGAGCTACTCATGTTAACTTCTAGCTTTGGTGCCTTTTTCCATTTTTATCGTTTTTGTCTTTATCTCTTTTATAACTAATTTAACTATATTGAATTTTTCATGTTACTTTTCATAACGTTACACCCTTTGCTAGGTAAAACTGCTGTTTTCATTGAACTGATGATTCATGTGGACAAATGCGAGAGGGAGCATTTTACTCAACCTTTTGTAACTCCTGTAACCTCCTGATAAATTCCTATTTTCAATCATAAACTTAAATGTATTATGTAAATAAACTATGATGTAACAGCTTATCTTGAGCTTGTAGAATTAGAAGTAAATTATTCGACTAACAGGAGAGGATTTCATAACTTGATCATAACAAAATCAGCATCCAATCATCAAAGCGTCCATGCGGAGTTCCTCCTGGCTCTATTTTGGGTCCCCTCGTGTTCTGGTGTTTACCTTGGATTTTTTTCCCAGTAATTTTTTTTTTTCCGTTCTTTATTTAGATGTCTACCTACGGAAGTCTATTGCATTCACTAAAATAAAAAAAAAAGCAATTTTTTAGAGCAGTTTTTTTTTTTCTTTTTTGGACTTTTTTTGTTTTGTTTTTCAGACTAATTGTTTTCCTATTCTCTGGGATCATGATCATTCATAACAGACTCTTTCATCCCCCTCTGCTCGATTTATTGGAAGCAAACATGGCCCACTTGTTTAGTTTAATCAAGTTTTACTTTCTTTTGGGTTTAAGACACTAGGAGATCCTCCTTTCTTTAAGTCAGATAGATGTAATCATCATAAATTTTCTTGCATACCCTTATGTTTATTATGTTTAACTAATAACATGCTTTACTCTCTTTGACTCCTTTGTCGAAGTTATTGAGGAGCTGGAGAATCTGCTGACTGTATAAGATTCTCACAGGATTTTGAAGTATCTCCCTCTTCAAAAAATATAGTCAGAAAAACAAAACAAAATAAAATTGTATGAAAAACAGAATAAAAATTTGTCCAAAAAACAGAAAGAGGGGAAAAATATTAGTTCGCAAAAACAGAAGAAAAATTCATCAGAAAAACAGCAAAGAAAAAAAAAATACTAAAAAAAGTTTCCTTTTTAATTTTTTTGTAAGTGAATGCAATACGCCTCCATATCTACCGAGGTGTAATACTAAATCCATTTCTATTTCCATTCTCCCTCCACCTTGTCATCATTTTTTGCTTTTCTTGTTTTATTGTGTGACAGAGATTAAGCTTGATCGATCGATCGATTCGAAAGTGGAGGCAACCCCTAACCACAGTCGACCAATGACCTTCACATTTTATTTAAAAAGACTCAAAACCATAAACTCAAGTGAGATAGAAACTCATTTTTCCATCTGGTTACATAGATTCTGCAGCTAATTCAGTTTTCATTGAAGCCAAGGTTTCTTCAACATGCCATATTTGAACTATAAATTCAGTCTTCCTCCTCCTCCTCCTCATCTAGTCAGTATTCCAGTCATGGTTGAGAGGACGCAGCGATCCCCTGTGTCAGGCTGACATTTTGATTACCCCTCACACTGCCCCTTGGTCCTCCTTTAGTAAACTCTGTGACTCTACATCCTTCACTGCTTTCTCCTTCAACAGAGAGGAGTCATCATTCATAGCTGGTGAATAGCCCCGCATTATAACAATGCACCAGGTTGAATGGTTGAGTCGCGTTGATCTAATTCGGTCAAGCAAGCTCAGTTTGTGTAAGGGGTCAGTATTTACATCTATGAGCGTAGCTTCCTTGATTTTCTCCCTCCATAGTGATGCATTTTTATTGATTTAATCTGCCACAGCTGGATCTTCCCTGATAACGTTGCGCTGCAATATTTCTGTAATGATCCAATATGTTTTTGATGAAGACCCCCCTGTGTTGGCACCCCGCTGTGTTGGCCTCATTCGACTAAATGAGGGCAGCTGATCTCGTTAAACCAGACAGGGTCTGCATATGTCCTAAAAGCCGCTGATTTAAAACATATATCATCTGGTATTTGCTGGACTGATGCTGCTGTTTTTACATCAGTCTCAAGAGGTCAAACGGGTCGTCCTTTTTCCTGAAAGTTTGCGGCGTAGTTCACGGACTTTTCATACAACTTTGCCTCAAGTTGTTTCCATCAGCGCATGAATGTATGTGACTGTGTTTTAATGCATTCATTAGAAAGACTAAGGCTTAGTAAAGAGAATATTGCTTAAATTAAAGCGTTATTATTATTCCATGTGGTTCAAAAAGACCAGTTTTCCATCACGAGTGTAACTGATCTATACACTTAATCACAATATTCTATGGAGTACCACAAGGCTCCATACTCGGTCCCAGAGTATTCCCTTTGAATAAGCCTTAGGGTCTACTCTTTAAACACGCCCTGGAGTAAAGAAATAGCACTTTTTAAACCTATTCAGTTTAACTTTTACAGTTCTTCTTTAGAAAATGTAAATGTAACGCAAATGTGATATAATAATACAATAAATTACCCTCACAGTATAACAAAGAACATATGTTTAATGATCATAGGTCTGTGTGTTTTTGAGGTGTCTGTAAACTAAGACAGGATATCCTAAAATTTAACTCCCAAAAGATTTTGTTTTCTATTGCATTTCAGGATTTCGGATTTTTAGTATTTTAATGGGACAATATGCATTGATGAACATTTACATGTAAATGCATGGGATTAGATTAGATTCAACTTTAATGGCATTACACTTGTTCAGAACAATGCAACGAAATGCAGTTTAGCACCTAACCAGAAGTGCAATAGTGCAAGTATCAGATAATATTTACAACATAGAAAAATATATAGATGAGATGGTATGAAGTTGCTATTGTCAATATTTACATTAATTACATTACATACAATTAACTAAATGTCATTAGTGTGCTTTAAAGGGGTGAGAGTTTAAGAGAGTGACTGCTCTGTGAAAGAAACTGTCTCTTAGCCTGCTGGATCCTGACCTGGAGTCTCCTGTAGGGGCGGCCATCTTGACTATAGCCATCAGCTAATTTCCATTCCAAGTCCTATTGGCAGGTTGGTGTCAATACATAAAATCAAAACAAACATCAATAATGGGAATAAAACACACAGAGCATATCAACAACAATACAGATAGAAACTATAAAAACAGGCATCTTAGAAATAAATCTAAGCTAATATGTGGAAAAAGATCACAGATCTGTCAGTCTATACCTGACCATGCAGTCTTGCATTTGCATCACATCGGGCTGCAAACAGATAGTTTTTTCCTCCTTCACATCCTGATAAACCGCTCTCTAAAGTGGAGTCCCCCAAGGCGCTAGACTTGGTCCCATAGTCTTCTCTTTGCATATGCTTCCCCTGAAGGTTCTTCTTAGATCATGTGGAGTCGTTTTCCTCTTTTATGCTGATGACACATGACTGTACTTGCCCTTGAAAAAGAGAGGCGGTTACTCTTCGGCCCTACAGCGAGCATGTCTAAGTGACATCAAAGCCTGGATGACCTTATATTTTCTCAAGTGAAACGAAAGCAAGATGGAAGTTGTTACACCCAAACATAAACATATCATTCTTATTCCACCATATCATGATTATTTTTACGCACCTCATGTTTGTCTTAGCCAAGACTCTTAAATATGAACAGGTATACCCAGTTTGGGCTTCCCTTTGCACGCTTTTCGTGCATTTTAGGTTTGATTTTCAGGTTATGCTATTAACCTATGAAGAAGTTATTCAAATCAAGCAGCCCCATGATAGACACAATTTTGAGGGATGTTTGTAGATTGAGAAAAAAAAGTCTCCATAACAGCCTGATTACCACAGAGCACTTTACACACCTCCATCACCATCACCTCCTCTTCTGTTTACAACTACAGCGAGTAAGTAATGCCTCATCATTTATTATCAGGAAACATAAATCAGGGTAAGGCTCCACATGTTCATCATCATAATGGCCTGAAATCTGACTGCCGTAATGAAGAGACAGTTTTTAAGGAACAATTATGCTATAGCTCCATGCTGTGCTAAGTGCAAATTAATTCTTTACAGCTCTATAACACAGTGTGAGTCTCAGCTTCCTGCCGGGCGCGTTGCATACTTATATTCACTTTGACATTCGTGAGACAGATTTAGTTACTGTGGGTCTCCAGAGTGAAGCAGTGCAGGTCTTTAGATGTGATTTCAAAGCGGAGAAGAAGTCGGTAAAGTTGTGTTGATGTGTTTTGTTTTTGTAAGTGCTAAATTTTCCAGGCTTGTCAGAAAGTACAACTCCTTTGTTAATGAGAGGCATTGTAGGCAGTTTTCGATTGTTATGTCGACACATCTTGGTGTATTTTCTGCCTCATTCAAAACAGTTTGCTGTAACTTAAAGAGGATATCATTAAGAGGAGCAGTGGAGGAGTTTCTGAAACGTGTCCAGAGTAGCGTGGCTCAGGGTTGTTGATTCTCAGTCTCTGCCATATTGCTTGAGAGCTCTCGCTCCTACTTTGTTTACAGTCTTCATACAAAGCTGAATAATGAGCTGCCGGCTCTTTTATTGTGAGAAACATCATTTGGCGCAGCTTAGCAACAAAAGCCGAGTCTTTTGGCTCCAAGCAGCATCGTTTAGTACCACCTCTGCCTCATTTTGAAGCAAACTTGAACCATTTAGGACCTTTTAATTGTGCGTGTACGCCGCTCGAATCGCTTAGAGGTTTTTGCCAAATCTAAAAATCTCCTCACTCCTTTTAAAAAGTTTCACAAGTTGAGTAGTTAATGTTTGCATGTTTGGGGGTCATCCTCATTCCTTTTTGAATAGACATCCAGAATCTGTTCGTGCAAATGCACGCAGTGGAAATGAAGGTTTTCTGCTTTTCTCTTTGCAGCGTAGACTTCATGGTTTTACATCCAAGTGCAATCGTCCAATGCCATTTCAGTTGGATTCAATTCTGCAGAAAAACAGTCTGTGTGGGGAGAAATGCAGTCCAACAATCCACTGCCTGTCACTTTGTAATATGTAGATTTATTTAATAACTAAGAACACATTTCTGCACACATTTAAGGGTATTATGCGCTGCTGAAGTTTGATAATATGGCTTTAATCTCTTGACCTAATGACTTTATTCTTGCAGTTTAGGAACTAAATAGAAAATGAAACAATTAAAAACAGTATGAATAGAATGAACCTCAACAAAATGCACACCAGATTGCAGAGGAGGGCTGTACAATTGTGCAGGAGGATATGAGGGCAAAATAGGGCTGGCCGATAAACCAAAAATTTACTGCTATCTAAATTTACAACAATAACCGTCATCAATTTGCCCATGTCAATATATTCTGTGTCAAAATAACTAGATAAATAAAAGTTGGTTTTGGATGTTAGTAGGTAGGCTATGGTCTCATGTCCTTTTAAGACACTGTCCTACATCAGAGACGTGACTCCACCCCATCCAGTCCGTAACAAAGAGGGAAAGACAGGTGAGGAGATGGAGGACGGTTCAAAAGTTATAATGGCTGAAGTAGACGAAGTTAATGTGGGAGGGGGTGAGCAGCTTGTGGAGTAGTTATCGTCCATTTATCGTTATCGAGGTGAACTGATCAATACATTGTGATATTGATTTGAGGCCATATCGCCCAACCCTAAAGCAAAATCTAAAAAAACCTGAAGATTTCCATGTCCAGAATTTGGTAATTTCATGCTCTGATCTGGTTATTACTCTGACTGTGTATTATAGGTGGTATTAAGTATCAATCTAAACAAAAAGAGGATTAAAAAATCCAGTAACGCTTTCTTTTATGGTACACTTATTACCAGGTAATTAACAGGTAATTACCTAATAACAACACGAAATTATCTGGTAATTACATGATAATTACTAAGTCAATACTGTCTAGTTTTTCTTTTTTTCTTTTTTCTGTGCAGCTCCATTTTCAAAAGCCATTTGGGTTCTTATTTTCTATGATTGACACTTGATACAGCCTATGGGCGTGCGAAGATTGCGTAGCGATACGCTGTTTGAGCCGAGCGTCATCACAGCGACTCACCCGCCGGATGCGTTCAACACTACTGCACGAGTGGTGGTTTCAGGAAGTGGAGAAAATCCTGGAAATACCAGAGCAATTCGACTTCAAATTTGTATGATGATGGAAGGTTACCTACCTGGTAGCTAGACAGTATTTCATGTAATGTTAATTACCCGGTAATAAGTGTACTGTAAAAGAAAGGGTTACCAAAAATCCTTTATCTGATTGGTTTTAAGGACAAAACATCTTATAGATGACTCATTCAGGACTGACACGTAACTGTGGCTGTGGAAAGTTCGTCAGCACATCAGAGACAGCTGTGGAAATCATTCATCCTTGACTCTCCTCTTGTCTTCAAGTGCTCCAGAGTGGTGGAGCAGATAAAAGATATAAAAAACGATGACTAATGTAAGGTAATTATAGAAATTTATAAGTCCAGTTATGGCCAGCTGTAATCAAAGAGGCTTTAGTGCTCCCACACTGAACCCTGAAGACGCTCTGCTGAAACAAAATTAAGATCTAACTATGAAGACTACACTTGTGTATATTTGGGTGTTTTGCACGTAATTTCCAGGTGGGAGTTTATTCATCGTTTAGTAAATCTGGGAGAGTTCACAGAGGTGTCACTGCGTAGGATAGGTGCAGAGCTCAGGTGTCTTTTTAAATATGTGTGCAGCATAGAGAACAGCTGTGTAACGAGATAGCGTAAGTCCCTGTCACTGACATGACCTGAAGTGATAGTCGCAGGGATTTCCTCTCACCTTCTGCCCTCACACTCCCCAGACGCAGATCGACTGTTTTGACAGGCGGCACTTTTTCAGAGGATTTGGTGTCACTGAGAGCTGGAGACTGACAATCAGGCGGGGTATTCGCACTCAGGTCTGTAGCGAAGCTGTCAGTCTTCCTTTTAAGAATAAAAACCACGTCTGGCCACTTCAGCTGAACCCAAATAGGCTGCAGAGGCCGCTGACAGCCGAGATCAAGCAGGAGCCGGCTCTTTGTAGTCGCTGAGAATCTACATATTTACTTTGAGTCTTTCTGATCCAGCCTGCCGCGGCATGAAAAGGACAATGTCACCCATGCAGACTAAGTGTGGCACTCAATTTCCATCAAAGGAGATCCAGGAAGATTCATTGAGGGACATCCATTAAAGTGACACCCCACATCGCTAGGACAATGGGACGATTTAGTGCTCCATCTCCATGTGAGCTGAGCAGACAGTGAACCATGGATAATAGCTACCTCAGGGGGCGGCGTTCACAAGCAGACAGCAGGTCACAGGTGTGTGATGTACACTTCTTTAGACAAGCTCTCACACCGTGTATCTGAAAGTTCCCCGGATCATGTACTGTACGTGATGCACTGCCGACAGACACCGCGGGGGCGAGCTCGCCGCGTGCAGAAGGCGCTCCTCCAAAGTCAGCAGGAGACACTCGTGCCACCATGAAAACAGTGATCCCACACAGACCAGGTCACTGCTCAGCTGTTAGAAAACCGGCGTGCTGTGAGAGCTTCGTTTTTGTCCAACAATCCTGTTCAAAACATTCGAGGCATGTGAGGCAAATAAAAAATAGGAACTGTGAAAAAAAAACACCAAAGCATTTCATTTAATTATAAATCGTTTCATGATGTGCAAACAGGATTCAGAAAATAGAAATATTTAACGGTGGAAAAACACTCTGCATTATGTTTATGTTAACTTTGGCGCCTCCTGTGGACAAAGCAGTCTCTGCAAGTCTTGTCTTAAATGCTTAAGCAGTGTTTTAGGACATAAATCTCATCCTTCTGTCAGATTTATCAGTTATTGTGAATATTTTATGAGTCTTTAGACACTTGGCTGGCATGAGTTTAAGACTTTAAAATCACAGTATAATAAATTATGGTCTAGTTTGCATTTTAAAGGGATATTCCGGCACAAAATTAATCTAGCTTCAAACACACCATAACACTAAGCTAGACACTCAAGAGATGAATGTTGCCGACCGCTTGCTTCTTTAGTTATACCAACTTTAGTAACGACCGATAGCAATACAGAGACCCACGCGCTCAACCAAAACACCACTCTATAGCCACAAATAATGCTCAGAACAGCACCTACCTTCATCAACAATATATATAGGGTCCCAGCCATAGTACTAGCCATCAAACATTTTTTTATTGCCTAATTTCTTTAGCAAAGAGACTCAACACAACTCACCTACTCTTCCAGCAGCCGCTAATTTGTAGCGAGATCTCAGGCCCTTACGGACTACAGCGGGGTGACGCAGCTCAAGGAAGAACATTTATGATCATTTCTTCATGGAAATGTACTCAGACTGAGATGCTACGGCAGGAGAACTACTGCGTCTGCAGAGCAAAATGATTAATATGGTGATTATTGCTTCAAGGAAATGATAAAGAAATGAACGATGAAGCGGTCAGCAATATTAATCTCTGTGTGTGTTTGAAACCTAAATTAATTTTATGCCGGAATATCCCTTTAATTTGATTTATAAACCTCCAAAGAATTTTTATCCATCACGGAAATCTTACACTATTTTTAAAATATTTTTGTTTTTAAATCGTTTTGTAATTCATAAAATATTTCTGCATTTTTGTAAAAAGTTTTTACCTTTAATGAAATGTTTGTGCTTTTTAAAAAAAAAAAAATGTTGCACTCTCTTTTTTTTTTTAATTCTCCCGATTAAAACTTTAAATTTCAGAAAACTATCTTTTCATTTTATAATGTAGTTTTGGCATTTTGTTAGTTGTTCTTCTATTTCTTTAAATATTTTTGCCCTTTGAAGTGTTTTTGTGTTTGATCCTTCAGGGCCACCATAGTTCTGATTTTACTACTGTAGTGTAGCTTTAATTTTCCCATAAATTCTGGTCAGAGTGACATAAATAGATGTTTGAAAGAGAAGCAAAAACCCAGTCTGGATGTTTCTGTTCATAGTAAATACAAACAGATTCCGTGACGTTTTCTTCTGGAGCTTCTTACACCTTGTTCCTCCTCTCTGTGGCTGTGTTGTTGCTTTATGGGATCATCATGCTCCTGCTCTCACAGCTGAAGATAAAACAGACACAGGTCTTTGTATTTACAGTGATATACAGTTCATACGCCTGGTTTGAGGATTTCACACCTTGGAGCAAACAAAAGCAAATCAGAGCCCAGACTGGGACTGTTTACCACCCTGCATCTGAATGTGATGTTTTCAATTTGAGGCATCTTTATTTTCTCTCACCCTGCCATCTCACTCAGAGCTGCTGCTTTTTTTTCTCTCTCTCTGATTTCTGGAGCTTTTCTGTCCCTGTCAGATTTGTGAACCTACGCATGTGAGCGTTTATTCCTTCTTTGGCCGGATCTTTTGGCTGTGCAATCCGCACGACCATCACACGGTGCATCTGTCTTCAACTCGTCCACCATATGCGTCTTCTCTGTCGTACGATGGTGAGCTAGATTTGGAGGAAGGGACTGTTATGGGCAGCGGGGAGTGAAGTGTCCTTTACTGTCAACCTGACAAGCTGTTGGTTTGATTCTTGTGTATTTCCATCAGAAATATAGCTGGAGCACTTATCTCTCACTGCAAATGACTAATGGTTACAAAATCAGGCTGATTCACTGTGTTCAGTCTGAGATTGATGGGCCTTAATAATTCTGTTTAGATCAGGACCAAATCAGGAGAATCAAGTCAAAATAAAGTTTGATATTTCTTTTACTTCAAGATGTCTCAACTACAAACTTCTGGATTAAGAATGGATGTTGCGCCGTTGTCTATCAGCTGATTTGTAGATGTTTGGTGGTCTTACCTGCAGTCCTGTTTGCTGTCATTGAGCCAAACCAATGGTAGCCTTAATTATTGTAACACAACCACAGCTTGCAACCAGTTTGCAGAGTTGTGCAGACCCCATTTCTGGTCTTGAGGAGTCTTTTTCAATCAAACCAGCGCCCCATACTAGAGTTTATTTACTTAATAGTTCGCATCAGTCACGTCTGCTTCCTTTAGAGGCCATTGGTCACACACAGCAAGTAACACAGCAAGTAACCGGGCGCTTACACCAAGCACGAGTGAAATCATCTACTTACTTAATTCGTGCGAATCCAGATGTAGAATGATCAGTATTTCCTCGCTTCATTCGCACGTCAACGGTAATTTCAACGGTAATTCCTGCCAATTCAACCGGCGGGATCAAGTGATAGACAAAGGTTTTTCTACAATATACCAGGTAATCCGACCTCCTCACTCCAGGCGAGCTTCTTCTTATCCCAGTTTCAGAAATTGAAAGAAAAGGTATCATATAATTCTGGGCACCCACACACCGACACGATCAGTTTGTCCTCCATTTTAGATACCAGTGAACAACCATTATCCATTATCATGATGGGAAAATCCACTCAAGTTGAGACATTTTCATCTTTCGTCCAATTTGCGTCATTTGCGCTGCCAGAGCCTCTAATCACATCTTTACATTGACTTAATATGTAATTCAGTTGTGCGAATGATTTTCCTCAGAGACAGTCAGGGTTGCATCAGGACAGCTAATGATGGTGGTGGCTGTGCTGAAAGTCGTAATGGTGCATCTCTGTAATGAAGCATGGCGCCATCTTCTGGGTAAAGCACTACAATACAATTATATACTGATACTAATTACATTTGGTACTGTTACAGTCTCCACACACCAAGCGCAAAATCATTTGTGCGACTGAATTACGTGTCAAGTCAGCACTCGTAGAACTCTGGAATGAATGAGACGAATTGGGTGGGAGATGACAATGTTTCAACTTGCGCGAATATTAGCATTATGATAACTTATCAGCACAAAGGTTGACGTATGAAAATGGACGGTCGTTCACTGGTATCTAAAATGGACAAACTGATTGTGTCTGTGTTGGTGCCCCGAATTATATGGTACCTTTTCTTTCAATTACCGAAACTGGAAGTGGAGGAGGTCCTGGAGTAAGGAGGTCGGATTACCTGGTAAATTGTAGAAAAACCTTCGTCCATCACTTGATCCCGCCGGTTGAATTGGCAGGGATAACCTTTGAAATCACCATTGACGTGCGAATGAAGCGAGGAAATACTATTCATTCACGCGTCTAGATTCGCGCAAATTAAGCGTGCAGACGATTTTACTCGCACTTGGTGTGAGCGCCCCATTATTTAGTATTTTTATACATCTTTGTATTAATAGGACATTAAGATGACACTCCAGTAGGTCTACTCCAACATTAAATGAATTACGATGATGTGCAGTCATGCCATAGCAGATTTCCTGTTATGAAAATTTGATTTATATCCAGTCACAAAGCGGCCCAACAGTCTGAAGTGAATGTGTAGACGTGTGTGTGTGTGTGTGCTGTTAAATGTGAGTATTAGTTTTAAACTCTCTGTAGCATTCTTTTTTTTTGTCCTTTCCCTCTCACTTTTCTCCCTCGAAGACTATTTTTCTTCTTTTTTTTCTACCTGATGTACTTACTCAAGTAAAACCGGAGGAGGAAGAAAAAAACTGTATCTTTAGAGAACGAGCCAAAGTGATTGAAAGCGCAGCAGCAATCCAGTAAAATTTCCACAAAAGAGAAATACAGTATTTGACTCTTTTTGTGGTAAATGTTATCGTGCCGCTCAACCAATCCCAGCAATAAAGAATAAAACGAAATGGGAACTCATGCCCGAAGGAAACAAGAGTGAAAGTGAGGAGTAACATTTGTTATAACTTTGTGAATTTTCCACATTTGACTACAACTCTTAATGGCAGACGTGTTGAGAGCTTTTCTTCAAATGGAAAATCAGAGTTCACTTAGTCACGGGGAGGTGAATCTTAGGGCGGCGCGTGTGTTTTCCACCCGGAGAGCCGATTAAACTCCCCTCTGTCAATATTAAAGGCTCATCCGCCGGTTTTGAAGCGATTGGCACATCAGTCTGCAGGATTTCATCATGGCAGTCTGGAGGAAATAAGGTTACAGCCTCCCCATTGTCCTCTCTTAGTGCATGTTTGTATCAAGTTTCAATCAGGTGAACGCTCAGGTGCTTCAGGAGGGGACTCTCGCTGCAGTTAATGAGTTTTAAAACCCGATTTTTTAAAGATTTTATGACTTCTTGGAGAAGTTTCTCTGTAGTACTAACTCTTCTCATGATTATTTTTAAAAGTTAGAACCTTTTATGTGATTTAGAACAACTCACACACTAATTCAGAGCAGCGAGTTTATTTAATACCTGCAACAACAACAACAACAACAAAGAAAAGGCCTTTGTGCCGCCATTATACAAGCGTAACATGAGTTATGTGGCCTGGCAGCCTTCAAGGCTTCCTGCTGTATAATCGACCGTGAAGTCACGATGCATTCAAATGTACCTTACATCAGTCCAAACCAGTCAACACACAGTTTTAGTCCTTTGTGTGATGAAAGTCTTGTATTTATTTCACTCATTTGCCGTCCTTGACAGCCCTTGGTCGGTTTTATTTCTTATAAAAGCGCCTTACATAGCTTTATAAAGGAAAGAAAATGTGTTCATGTAGCTTTATGTCATTATATAAGGTTGTATTTTATAGGCAGGCATGTGGCCAGGTTTTTACAATCGAGGATGTCATGGGATAAAAGAATATCAGACATGACTTCCTTGCTCAGAAGAAAAATGTATCTCTCCACTTGCTCCTCTCTCTAACTCACAAATGCCACGCCACGTAGATCAGAGGCGCGGCATGTCAGCACCATTTATTTTGTTATTCTGGTCGCGAGCGCTTGCAGCTCATACCCTGCCATTTTTGCGCAGGATGGTTTTGACAAAACAATAAAAAATCTGGTCATGGAGCACCGAACTGTCCCTGAACGTTCAGCACCCCAATTGAAAATATCTGCATTCTTCAAAATAATGTTTGTGTTAACTTTGTCGCCCCCTGTGGACAAAACATTCTCTTGTGGATGCTAGCTTAAGCATCTCTCCCAGCCCCGGAAAACAGCGCTGGCTCATCTCCTGCCACCCCGTATGACGTACAAGATGATCTCCCCACCTTTGCTTGCAAGGGGTTAATTTTCAGGAAAATTGTTAAAGCATATTTTAAAATAACCACAAAGTTTCTGACTATTTTTCTTTTCCCACAGGCTTCTACTCTGACAAACCGCTGACAGTCACAGTGTGGCAGGAACAAATCACGAAACCCAGTCCTGCAAACATCAACTGAGCTTGTAAGTAAGATTATTTATCTCCGTTGTTCAGATACACTGTTTAATCTTGTCCACATCATCTATTTTCCGACACGAATCAGCTCAAACTGTTTAAACTCCAAAATACTCAATAAGCTTTCTGCTTGGTGTAAATGAACCAATCTGTCAGATAATTCTCCTTTTTTATCTTCACTGTCCCACTGAAGCTTGTAGGTATTAAACCACATCCACAAAAACAGTTTTTAAAAACCGGCTGTTGCCACGGTAGAGGTGTTTTTGAATGTTTTCTGTCTTCGTGACAATGCTGAGATGGTTTCAATGCAACCAAAGGAGCTCACCAGATCAGTGTGTAGGTGGCAAGAATGTGTAATCAGGCCATCACGCCAAACACCGTGGCGTATGCATGTTGTGTGTCTTCTGCAGTAGCCTACCATCCTGAATCATGCTGATTACATGCAAACAACATTTGCTAAGAGCAACTTGTGAAAAAAAAAAGGTGAAAATTTTCAGTCCCTGTGGTGGATAACCTCACTAACTTAAAGCCCAGTTTGTATGTGGACTAGTCTGAACTAGTCGGTGTTCCCAGGTGGGAATCCATCCATCGAGCTCTGGGCGTACCCCAGGGTGCCCTCCCAGTTGGACATATCTAGAACACCTCCTCATCAAATGCCCAAACCACCTTATCTGACTCCTTTTAAGGATCTCCTCCTCTAAGGTCGAGCCCAGACACCCTTTGGGGGTTCAAACAGCGGTTGAGTTGCTGTGGTGGACCCCAGACCGGCATTACCATTCCTTAAACTTTGTGCCAACCTAACGTCCGACTTTTAAGTCCTTGTATGAAGTTCAGCAATGTCCACTTTTTATGCGGCGGTGTAGCTCCAGGGAGTTATCCTGGAGGCAACCAGGCCTTTAAGGAATCTTAACGCGCATGATTATGACCTTAAGGAGCACACAGTGGCTCTGCTAGATTGGTTTGCCTCACTTGTCTCAATTTTGTTCGTTTAAGCAGTCGCTTGCTTCTTTGAGCGCCATCTACAGGGTTAAACATTGTCTGCATTTAAATTGTTGGATCGATAACAAAGTGGCTCTCTATTTTGATGACGAAAAGGTGATGAAAGTGCGCCTAAAAGTGCTTCACAAAGGTTTGATTCATAGCTGCACAAATTTTACAGGTGCATCCAATAAGCTCACCTACTTAATCCAGGATTCGGTATTCCTCTGAAACTCTTTGGAGAGCTGCAGTTTTTGGAGCTCCAGAATGAGCATCTCCTCCCGCAGAAAGAACTGTGTGGACATCATTGTTTCTGTGATGAGAAGTGGGAACACAGACGTATTATTCTGAGCCCAGATCCTGTTACACCAGAGGAGGATCACATGCTTGGCGGGATGACCATTATGAAAAGACTCCGGTCATCTGTGAGCAGAAAGCCCCTAGCAACAGCATTCCCCAGGAGAGGAGGTTGGCAGGGAGGTAGGACATAATCAAGTCGCTGTGTCCTGATTGCTAAGAGCTGTTACATGATGGAGAGTCTCCGTCAGCACCTGTTGTTTGCTGCTTTTGTTGACGTACAAGTCCCAGGCTCCTTTTTATTTACATGGAGCAATCCGTGTCAAATCACTTTTGTCTGCCGCTTTTTTACGGAGGAGTGTTATCAGTTTGCTCTGCAGAATTATGCTGCGCTGTAAAAAGCACCGATCAGAGCAATCCTTGATATAATTTCTGCACTTATAGGAATAAAATCAAAGCGGAATATCACATTATTTGAGCGTTTGGCAACAACCAGGGATGTTGGCAGCCTTTCTGTCGTCTTGGAAGCTGTTGAAGGGTTATAAAATACATGACTATTTCAGCACATTCAAAGTAAAGACAGGTTGTAATAGATAATCAATTTCGGATGCAGCTGTCATGGAGAAAATCCACAAATACATCAACTAATCCAACTTCCTGTGACACAGCAGTACTTCCAGTGTGTGTTTGGTATCTCCATCAAATGTAATAAAGCTCAGCATTTGATGGACTGTGAGTGATCGTAAAACCGTGATGGGATTTAGGTCATTGCTTCCTGATTACCCCGGCAGAGAGTTGTCACTTTTTAAGAACTGCAAAGTTGCCTCATCTGCGGCTCTTTGCTGTTAAATTTATGGTGATGTATGCATGGAGCGGCCTAATGGACTTACAGTAGCAGTCTGGTTTAATGGTTCCCGTCTCGTGTGCTTGCCAAACAAAACGCCCGAAGTGTGTAAAGAGAAAAAAAAAGGGGGCAGAGAAGTGCATATTTGATCTGGTAAGCACTTGGAAACAGCCTAGAAGTTGTGGGGTTATTAATCACAGGAGTGTATTCTACGTGTGAGCAATCTTGTGTGGCGTAGCGAGGTGTACTGTACATTTCATCCCTCTGGAAAGCAATTTATTGGACCAGTTTCATTCTGCAGAACAGGAGAGTGGGGGTCTGACTCCCGGCAACCACTTTTTCCCACATTTACTTTGACATTGCAGCTATTTATGTACCGCATGCGGAGATTTGCTGGCAGATCAGAGGTACAGAGAATTGAAGGCGTAGATAAGTGCGTGCATGTACAATTTGTGAGCTGGAATAAATCCACGTGTTTGCACATGAGTTTTTTTTTTTTCCTATATGCGTCTGCAGCCAGTTTGACTCTGTGAAAGTGGGAAAATCATCAAGCACTATGTCTTTCAAACGCCGGCGAACTAATTCCCCTCAGTGATTGAGCCGTACCATTGAGATGTCAGCTGAGTGGACTCCACTCCTTCCATGTGGATGCTCTCTAAATTGATTTTTCCTTGTTGCTGAAACACAAAGCATTTAAGGAGGACAGCAGAGGAAGCAGAGTTTTCTTTATCTGTAGATATAAACGAAGATACACCGAGGTGAGAGCGGAGCTGTTCTCGTTCGCCACCGTGTCTCAACAAAGCAGGATTACAAAGGCCTTGAGGGTTCTCATTCACGGATTTGAAGACTAATGTCTTAAAAAAAAAAAAAAAAAACACTGCAAATGGATGCTCTTTGATTTAATTAAATACCACTTACAAACAGCTGCTTAAAAGGTTGTACTCAGCTCTGTGAATTAAAGAGATTCTTTCAATACTTGAGAGTTTCAGTCATGCAGCTGCAACCAGAATACCTCGACTCGGTTTCTGAGGAGAAGCAAACGCAAAGGTGCCTGAAACTTGTCTTTCCTGAAGACCAGAATGAACAAATGCAACAGCGGCATTAAAGACCTGCTCTCATGAAAATCATGTTTTTTTTATGTTGTCTACATGTTAATATGAAATTTTTCTGACGCTACAGGACTTATCATGAGAAATGTAAGTGCGAAATTGCATTTCTGGGTATTTCTGCATTCAGATAGCTGTGAATCTCTCGCAGACCCAAATGGCAGGTTCAGATTCAGTGAGATTTCCTATGTCACAATTCCAAGCTCCGCCCCTGGAGCCCCAATATGCAGGCCACACTCAGAGAAATAGAGAGGACAACAAAGAGGACAATAGAGAGGACAATCGTGGAACAAGTGTGTCTGTTAGCAGACTGCAGTGCTTGTAAGAAAGCTAATTATGACATAAACTTTCATCATGTCCCCAAAGGCATTAGTGTCTGAGAGCTTAATAGCTCTTATGTTACCTGCTACTCCTACTATACCAGCAATGTTTGTCTGCAAGCGAGCAGCTAGCCTGCGCAGCGCAGCGCTGTCTCCGCCCATGACTCAGAGGCGAATTGCTAATGAGCTCCTGGAGCTCTGCAGAAGCAAAGTAATTGAAAATAAGGCCGGTAACGGGATTTTGGCTAAAAACTTCATAATCATAATTTAAAGACCACTAAAAACACTTCAAGCTGTAAAAAAGAAATCAATTGGAGTGGGACTTTGAGTCACAAACCGAAAGTGGGGTAGACCAATTACTAGAGTCAACATTTGGTGCTTTTTATTTTTTTCGGCCTTTGTTTGCATCGATTCGGCAGCTGCTGTCTCTTTCTTGCACCACTTTGTATCTCCTAATATGTGATGCACAACACTTGGCTCGCCGTCACCAGAGTGTGATGTTACTGTGCTGTAAGTATAACAGTTTAAATGAATGCTACAGGCATTTATGCAAAGTTTAATACCGGAGTTTGTAATATCTTAAATTATAAAATAAGTCTTACCCACCTTTGATTGACAAGCTGCTACCACGCTGACCCATTCCCAGGGTAGAAACGGCTGAAATATAGATTCTCCCTTCGACTCATGCATGGTCCAAAAACAGCATCATCATAATCCACAACCCGATATGTCAGTATGATGACATTTTGCCTTTGCTCTTGCCTTTATCAGACTCTCCAGCGTGTTCACAGTGACCTTTGATTACTAAATCTAATCAGTTAATCCTTGATTCAAATTGGACCACAGAGCTGAGGAAATTTCCTCAGAGAGGGTTAGAAACTTAACATACACTCCAAAATGTTGAATAACGTCTTTAATATGCCTGAGGATGGAAATGGATGTCTGTGGTGAAGGTGACACAAGATTTAGACGATTAAAAAGATCATATTTGATCATTTATGTACAGATTTTGAATCGTAGAGGACGTATGTTTTGAACGATCACTCCTTTGATTGTTTGTTAATTCGTTAACCCTCTGCCTCCTCATCTCAGCGGCCGTCCTCGTCCAGAACGCCACAGATGGGGGAGTGAGCAATGAAAATCTGGCTCTGCTCTCATTATTCATTCCATTTTGTTTTTCTCTGTGAGTAAAAAAAAAAAAAAAAAAAAAAATCTATTTCTGAAAATAGCTGAAGCTTAAAACACAATAAAGTCTCAAACAGTGAGAAAATGACAAACAAAGGCGCAGGCAAATGTCATCTTTTCTCAGAAATGTCGTGTTTGTGTGAATGTCTGCTCTAATGAGACAGAGTGAAAGAAACCAGATCAAGCCTGACTCGACGGAAACAACAAAGACAAGCGCTGCATCAAGTAAATGAAGTCTTTTACTGTGAAAGAACCGCTTCGGCGTCATCTCGGCGCTCTGTACTCTGACAGCTTCTCTGCTTCCTTATTTTTCTTTAAGGCATCATTACAAAATTCGGCACTCTTCCCTAACTCAATGACAGACAAATAACCAAAAACATGAGACATGTCTTACCCCGAGGCATCTAAACAGACTCCGGAGACTTCATCCTTCATCTTTTAAATGATCCATCACTTGGACAAAGATGTTGTCACTTCTGTGCTAAAAACTTGGAGAGAAAATGACGGATGCTATTAGAGTTTATACTCCAGATAATGTGCTGCCCAAACACCCCATGGGATCGTGTGTGTTGAGTCACAGCTGTTACCATGTCACATTTCTCTGCTGTTCGCTCCTCACGGCGCCACTGCAGGCTACAGAGCGCTTTGCTCTGCAGACATCAGCCTCTGTGTGAGGCAGACAGGTGTGTCAGAGGACAGACAGAGGATGTGAGGGTGAACGTCTCTTTTTTCAACACTGAAGACATGGGCCTTCGCAACATATATAACATCATATTCACTCTATACGCTTCTATGATAGAAAACGCCATCAGTGCTTGTTTACTTATAATGCGCAGATTAAATTAAACTTTAAGTACAGCAGCGTCGTTCAAGACTCACCTTTCATACACTGGGAGTTTTGTGTGTTTAGCAAGCTTTTATTTTGGTAGGGAACATCAACATCCTGTCATAGAGTAGCATGCCTCTGCAGATCCAGAGGTTGCAGATTGAGGACCACAGATAATTATTCATAAAAATCTGATTAATTACTTTGAGCGGTCTAAATCTAGTGTCACACCTCGACTGTGAACCCAGAACTGCAGTCCTGAAACTGCAGCCTCCACCTCTGCAGACACACATGTTTTATTAATCAAAATCATAGTGGATAATTTATTATAAACAGTATTAAACCATAGGCTGCTAAAATGTTTAACCCTTAGAACTCCCAGCTATATTTTGCAATTTTTGGTCCGCCTAGTATTTTTTTGTAAAAATCAACGTAGCAACTCGATCCTTTCAAGCACAGCAAATATAAGGAAAACTTTTTTTTTTCAGGGCAACCTCAGCTGTCAGTTTATGGGTGCAAAAATGATGTAAAATGAATGTAACAGTTGATTCAGAACCATCAAAGTCAAACAAAAAGCAAAAACGGAAATTGACACCAACAGTACTCCGCTTAAAAATCACATAAATCTGGAACAAACACACAACAGAAACTATTGACATATTTATACTAATCCTTCCAGGCGTTTTTTGTTACAGTTGTTTCTGCCACTCCTTGAAGCAGTTCCTGTCTGGGATGAAACAGAGGGCATTGAGGACCATTATTTCTTATTTAGCAGACAAGCAGGGAACTTTCTTGTCTCTTATTGATCTTTGGTTGCTTCTTACTGGACACTACCATCAAGGGAACAATAGAAGAAGAATATGAGACCATGTAATTGGTCGAAAGTTTGACAGAAAAAGACGTCAAGATTTACCATCAAACGTCTATTTTTGTGGCTGGATTGTAAACCTTGTGGCAGGTGTAGAAGTGACTGGAAACCCTCGATAGATCGCCAAAAGGGTAAACTTCTGAGCACTTTTTTATCCCATAGAGATACACGGTATAGTTTCTGAGAAACTGTAAACAATATTAATGGTGTCACATGGGATTACTGGCGATCCAGCGGGGTTCTAAGTGTTAAGCACGTAAAGTCAGACTACCCTAGACTTGAGACTTTCCACTGAAAATGGCCACACTGTATAGATGTTATCTTGCGTGACGTGAGACCGTTTTACCTGGAACAGCTGCAAAAAAAACACAGACTGTAAAGGAAAATTCCAGAGTAAACTATGTAATCTCTCAGCTGACATAGAAACTGGTCGATGCTGAATGAATCGCGGATCAGCGACTTTGTTCGCTCGACTTGGCTTTCAGTGTAGAGTACGACTTCAGCCCGACAGATGCTTCCAGGTGGAAGTGGACCAGAGGGCAGTGCTGTGTTTCTGGAGTACTGCCACTGAGATCTGCACCTGAATCGACCTGCACCCCTGCTGCACGGCATCCCTCACACAAAGACGACTCCCGGCGTCTGAATGACCGCCCCGCAGAGCGGCTACCGGATCAATAATTAACTCAAAATGCTGCGGCCGGCCCAGAGTCGGCGAAGGGTGAAGATTTATGCATGGTGAGCAATCTGATTGGTCCCCCATATGTCAGGGGAGATAAATTGATGCCAGAGAAGTAACTGTATTCCTCTTGAATAGTAATTGCTTCACTTGGCTGCTTATCCACTCACATCCTCGCCACTGGCATGTCTCCAAGGGCTTTCTTTCAAGTGCACCATGGGAATCTCTTTTTGCTGTATCAAGAAAATTCAAAGACACCCAGTTCTTATAATTACATTCACTGGTTCAAGTGAGGAATTTTAAACTTTTGAACTGAATGTTAAGACTCAGTATGCGACTAATGCATTTCTAGCAGCTCAGCCATAACTTCTACTTCTGCAAAGATAATGATGTCCTTTTTTTGATAACGGCACCATCCCAGGAATATTCATGAAACTTGACTTTTAAAGACTGAGCCCGTGGCTTTCAACCACGTTAGACTGCAATACTGAATCACAAAACTTAAAGGGGAATTACAACAAAAATATTCAATGCGTAGCCAGAGAGAACACTGTGTCATTCCCAATTCCAAACATATGATCGAAGCTGCAGATCTCTGACTGAAAGACCCGAGTGAAAGTGACATCCATCAAATTGAAGAAAACTGACATCATTATAGTGATAATAATGCGTTTATTTTTTATAGCACTTTTTGTCAGTGAAC
Organism: Xyrichtys novacula; assembly: GCA_962446985.1. NCBI lineage: Eukaryota > Metazoa > Chordata > Actinopteri > Labriformes > Labridae > Xyrichtys > Xyrichtys novacula. Next base: position 35,410,447 of record OY660870.1, read on the forward strand.
TCAAAGCCCTTAACATCGTTTATTCACTCACACAGTCACACCCTGGTGGTGGTAAACTACCTTAATAGTCACAGCTGCCCTGGAGCAGACTGATGGAAACATGGCTGCCAGTTTGCGCCTACGGCCTCTCCGACCGTCACCACACAACACCCACAATCATACACCAGTGGAGGACACCTTGCTGGGAGCAAAGTGGGTTAAGTGTCTTGCCCAAGGACACAACAGACAGACTAGGGATAGGGTGGGACTCGAACAACCTTTCAGTTATTGGCTGACCACTCTACCTCCTACTTCCTTTCCAGCACGGGTTAATCTGTGCTGAATTTATCCAGAACTCTTGTGATCAGCTGCAGAGTCCGGCATTCTGCAGCGGAACGGAAAGAAGCCGGTGGAAACTGACACATTGACTTGAATAGTTACGATCAGCTGCGATTGGCAGATATTGCCTTTTCGTAGATGTTCCGGATGTGCTGGAAATTGGGGGTAAGTGTCCAGCAGGACTTGCCCGATCCACTCAAGTGTATCGGCGGCAGTGATTCCAACTCCTCAGTAAGGAAAGTAGCTAGAAGTTGCTAGACGACATCATTGCCTCATTTAATAACTCAGAGGAGTCTACCGTGGGGTATCTGTATGTGTCTGTGTTTTTGATGCACACCGGCTACCCGTTGAGAAAAGTAACATCGATACCTGCATTCATGTTAAAGTTTCTAAACTCCAGAAAAAGTCTCTAGATTTGTCGCTAGGCACATTTTTTTTTTTGAATAAGTCACTAGTGGGGTCTGCAAAGTCTCGAGGTGGGCAACATTGATTGGTGGACCATTTTGATGTATTTATCTGTAGGCTATCATGTTTTGCCCTCTGTGTCCAAACACCTGCAAAATCTCAGTTTTGAATAATCAACATATGAACACGCAGATCACCTGATTGTGATTATTAGCATCAGGCCTGTTATATTAGGCGTCTTGATGAACTGTATTGCAGATGAATGCTGTTAAAAGACCACACACACACACACACACACACGGGGGAAAATAAACAACCAGAGTCAGGGTGGACACGCTGGAGCGCACTCCTATTAATACTGACCCAATAAAAGAATAAGTGGACAGCTTAACACTATAAAACAGGATCAGGCGTGTCAATTATTTTCAACTGTCTCCATTAGCATCATTCTGTTGGAAACAGATGGAGGAGATATGAACATTAGCAGCTTTGTAGCAGGACGTTAGGAAATTAAATCAGAGGGCAGACAATATATAGGAGGAGAGCTGAGGATGAAAGTGAAACAGGAAGAGGAAGAACGATGGTTAAAAAAATGAGATGTAGTGTTGAAGGTTCGATTGAGTCTTGGTTCTGTCTTGCACAGTGAGTTCCCACAGTGTTGGAGCCAGGATGGAATAAAACAACATACTATCGCTATCGCTATCACTAAGTGGGATATTAACGCCTCTGTTGCTGCTTCATTTGTGGTGTGAAATGACCAAAGCTGTGATGGTGGGGCAGAGTTCTCTCCCCTCTGACCCCTCCTCTGAGGTGGTAACACAGGTGGGATTGGAGGAAGAAGGAGGTGATGGGAAGTACATGTTCATGCATGTCAGAGTGTGACTATGTGGGGTCCCCCGGTGTGAGTGGCAATGACATAATGACAAAGGTGTTATGATCGAGGAACTCCTGCTGCAGCTTTGCAGTGTGAAGGAGGGTAAATGCAGTTTTTTCAGTATCAGCTTCATTTCTTAAGACTGGACCTTACAACTGTGTTTTTCAACCTCTTTTGAGCCACAGCACATTTTTTACATCGACAAAATCCCGGGGCAGATTAGTACAAATCCCGAGATTTGTACTAATCTCACTAAAATCAAGGTATTGCAATTGTATAAAATTAATATTAAATATTAAATTAATATAAATTTATGCAATTGCAATGCAAGTTTTTGAGTCAGCATGTCAAGGCATGTTCTATGTTTCTTACACCTTCAGATGGCACCCACGAGTTGGGGATCAAAAAGACTCGGCTAGAAGAAGAAGTAGCGTCAGAATGTTTATATTAAAGCAGCGGATAGCGGGAGCTGAGCATGAGTCTACATTTCAGTGTTGATTTCTGTTAAATCTGTTAATAAAAATGAGCAGAAGTGAAATCTCTCCCAGAATCTGTTGTGTACTCGGCTGTAACATCCGCCACAGACAGAGTGGGCATGCTCAGAGGGATTTTCAGAATGGCGATCGGGATGTTTGAATATCAGGTGATAAATTAAACCCGACGAAACTTTTTGCAGATGCACCCCTTCTTAAAATTTCAGCATTACACGCTATGCCAATCACCATCCGTAGTTTCAGATACATTGAAACATTGAATTACATCCACACAGCAGACGTGTTGGCTCTTAGCGTGTACTGGTCGGGGTTTTTGCTTGCGTCATTACAACATCTGTTTCGGCCGAAAACCAAGAATGCACTTTTGGGCAATTTTCGGCAGCCGGATTTTTGGTGCATCCTTAGAATAAAGTTTGTGATATAGTTTCTAAATTTATTTATACTCACTCTCTGTGAACCCTGGCCTTGTTTAGATAAACATAAAGCTGATTTCCTGGCAGGAATGGAACAAAGACACACACTAAGCTCTCAGTCTCTCTCTGTTTTAGTTTTTTTTACCGGCAATTCGCCGTCTGCTGCCACCCAGTGACACTGAAGAGTATTATTCTGATATTCACTTTATTACAGTACAGACATGCGACAATGGCACATTATTTGCAATCTCTCACAGCACACTTACAGGTTGAAAATCACTGCCTTACAACACGGGCTAAGTCTACTGGGTCTCTACTATGTGGTGGTCATGATGCAGGATCTCTGACCTGACAAATATCTCATGTCCGGTTGAACAACATTACTTTATAAAGCTCCATGTTAAAAGTAAAGCATGATTAAAGAAACGCTCTCTACACGTACACGAAAGCTCAGAGAATAAAGTAAATGCAAAGTCAAAGTCACACTTAGAGGGATTAAGTTTGGTAATTACTGCAGCCGGCTAATTAACTGACTTTCCTAAATACTCAAAAGCAGTTTTGTCATTTGCTTAATTGTCCTGCGAAGAAACTAGCATCAGTCGGCACTGCCCTTTATCACCGAGCACTTAAAGATACTGTTTACCATTTCAAACTCCGCCTTCTAACGTGATCCGCGACAGGAGGCGAGATGATCGTTCACCGTTCACTGTGCACCGGGTCAGTGATCGTAACACTTTTCTGAGTCATTCTGGGAGGAGATTAGAGAAGTTATCATGTCCAGCTGAGCTGCTGGTGGGGTGTGACCGTTCAAACTACGTCTTCACCATAATGACATTCATCGATGTAGATGTCAGCGGGAATTTATATTCTGTCTGTTCCAGTTATGACTGACAGGGACGTATCAGAGTCCAGATCGAGCCTTTGTTTTCCTAAATGATGGACACTAATAACCTGCTATTTACACCCCCGTTTCCTTCTCACTTCCCCTGATTCATCCACCAAACGAGCACTTAGGGAAAAACACCGTCCTGTGCACAAATTGCAAAGTAACCGCCTTTGACGGACAGATTGGACGGATGGTTTTGGACGAATTAAGAGTGACTGCCTCAGTCTTCTGCGGCGCTGTCATTCCACAGAGATGACACTTAATTCCCGTTCCTGCTCTCTCTTGCAGACTCTTTCTCTCGCTCCACTGGGGTTCATCCGTACTCGCCCTGCTCTGTGCAGGCTCCTTCACCTTTCGCCTCAAACATGAATAAACAGTAACTCTCAAATCCCACTTAAGATTCAGAGCCTGGCTGCCACTTATTTTCCAGAGGACCGGATCAAATAAGGCCAAAGGCTGCATGCAGGGGGATGAGGGCACCTCTGTTTGAGAGCATGGCCTTGAAAACACAACAATGAAACCATACTTCATCACTGTGCATGCTCGTGTAAGCTCATCTGACATGTCCTGGGAAAAAAAAAACACAAGAACAAAGCTCATAAAGAGTTCCTCTACCCTTGGACTCAAGGTTAAGTGCTTTCATTGTACGGAAAGCACCAGAGGTTTTTCATTCGGCCTCTGGAGGTGTACGCTGGATTCAACCGCGTCGTCTCCTGTTACAAAAAAATGTAATAATTGTTCTCTGTTCACGGTAATTAGATCAGGAAATGTGCATGTAAGCTGCCTTATTACCGATGGTTACTAACCGTCTATTTAATCAAACTCAGACACTAATTCACATTTGATGAGTTTGTATGAGTCTAATGCAAAAGCAAATGAAACATGTTCATCCCTCACTCCTATTCCACATAATATAATTAGCCTGTTTTTATTAGGACAGCTGATATGTCGTTATCTTCAGACAGTATGGAGGGCGGCTGCAGTAAAACGCGTCTGTTTGCTTACTGAGATACTTGTACATGTTTAGATTTTACCCCGTTTTACTGTTAAATTCTGAGGTTCAGGGCTTTGCAGAGAGTAACAGTGTGTCTTTGATAGATAACAGTGGGGCTTTCAGGTGAATACAAAGCGAAACAAGAAGAGTACAGAGAGTGATAGTCGACATGTACGAGCCTGAAGCAACAGATGTTAAAAATAGTTTCTCCTGAGCGACGGATTTTTATAAACCGTGGATTGAAAATAAAGGTTCATAAACACACGGAAGCAACAGGAAAAGCAGAGAGAAACAGGAGTTAGCTACAAGAATGTCTTGATAACTCAGTTTTTGGTCATTGGATCTGAAATCCTACTTTCAATTTCCATTTTTGTGTGGTTGCAATTTAGACTTCAAAACTGGCACTGAGGGACTAACAGTGGCTCCACACTGGATGCTTGAAGGCTGCAGAAAAGCTCAGTTTTTATTCCAGCGTGCAGATTAGACTTGTCTCACATATTTCAATCCAGAGAATAGAAGGTTTGTAGATTCATTCTGCCAGCTGTGCATGGATCTCAGCAAACATAGACGGTAATACGATGAGCTGAGGGCTTAAATGGCTCGATATCTACAGGGTTTATGTCACAAGCATGAAGAATATACTCTGAATGCTTTTCCAGAATGGATTTCAAAGCAAAAGCCTGAGCTGTTCTTCCAGTAGGAGGACTCCAATTGTTTTAACATGATGCTTTTATTTTGAAGGAGTGTCAGGATGGTTATTTGGGAAAAGAAGAAGTCGGCATTAATCCCACTGATTGTAGATCAGCTTTGTTGATTGTCAAATCCCAACATCGGGTTGTAGAAATAAGAGGTCAGTAACTTGACTAAGTTGCTCCCTTTCTCACCCACTTATAGGTTAAACCTAAAGGTGGGGTAGGCAGGAATCTGTTAAAGAAGTATCTTTTTTTGTGGTGTGTATACAAAAAAAAGCTTTTAATATCAGTCAATAGCTTTAAGTTATTGTTAACATTTGGTAATATCACGATATCTCTTCTTCTCTTCTCTTATATTCTCTTATGTCTGTGTAGTCAACATTTAAAATTTTTGGGGCCCGGTTTTTCTGATTGTGACCTGATTGGTTGTGAGGCAGACGCTGCTCCACAGTGTCATTCATGAGCCCAAACAAAGTTGGCGTGCTACAATATCGGACAGTAGAAACCAACCAGAAAGTACAAAAAATTGTCTGAATTCTCCTTTGACCACGACTGCCGACACAAGGAAGAAAGCAAAGTAAATACCGGAGACTCTGGAGGAATAACGGGCGCCTTAAGAGGAGGTAGATTGGACAAGAGCTAAAAAGCCGGGTCAACACAAAACGGTAGGGGATGCTTTGGGATCTTACAGTCCCTGAAACCTTTCTGCTGGACAGGTAAACCGCTTTAACAAAGTAAGACAAGTGTCTGTAACAGAAGTGTTTCTTGTCAAACGGACCTGCTGTAGCGTGTTGTAGCGCCATCGCTAAACTGTCCTCCCTCGGGTCCTGGACTATGTCACTTTATCCTCGTTGTAGAAGTCCTGCAAACATTGTGTTTGCTGGTAGTCTGTTGTCATCTACAGTAGCACCAATGCTTTTACTTTCACCTTGACTGGGCCCCATTTGTAATTATCTGAAATATTTATCTGCATTATATCTGAATTTAATTGGAACGATACGAGCGAGCAGGAGCGTCTGTTTGTGGGCGGGGCTTGCTGGAGCAGAGAGGGAGGGGAGAGGAGGAGCTGAGGGGAAAACTGGTTGATCCTGACTACCCCACCTCTAATTGCGATTAATTCATTACAAAACGTCTGATTAATTAGATTATGGTTTAATCTAATTAGCCCTAATGAAAACCTTTCTGCCGTTTTTTTACAGTTACCACCTAATTCCATTAGGGGGCACCCTTGAGTAAGCTAAACTCATTTAGCTTTATAGCTGATTTCTAAGTGTAGCTTTCTAATTCCCTTTTCCGGGGTTAAAACACAGGATCAGATCAATATTTAGCTCCACAGTCACTTTTAAAATTCCTGAATCTCTCTTGAGGAATAAGAAAGTGATTTTTATTTTTTTTTCCCTACCAAACCGTTAAACAACACCGGCCGCTGCATCGAAGCATCCTCCTCCTTTCCACACTGTGTCTATCTTATTGACAGATGGATTTCAAAGGCTCAGAGAGAAAGTGAGGGCAGGATAAAGCTTATCTGCCCGAGTCCTCAGCAGCTTGTAAAACAATGCTGGAACAAGTGCAATCTCTGTGGTGATAGATTACAGGCCTGGTGTTAGCTCAGCATTCACGCTAGCCAAGCAAGACAATGAGATTGCTGTGGGGCGTATCACGGATGCCTCGCACACAAAACATTCACCTTTTAAATTGTCTCGTAATAACCGCGGAGACAATGTGTCTTTTAACGTGGAGATGGGAACGCCAGATAATGATTTCAGATTCATTTTGGTTCCATTTCCCACTATTTTACTCCACATTTGTCGTTTGGAGCATTTTTCCAGGTCACAGCTCCCCCTTCTTTTTTCTCTTTTTTTTTTTTTTGCAATCAGAGAGAAAAAGAAAAAATCATTGGATCACATTATGATTGAGTGATTTACCCAGGGTCGCCTGTGCGCTGAGAGTTATTTGATGATAATGACCTTGTATTTGAGCAGGAACATTTGGTAAAAAGGCAGTCATCAGTGGACGGCATATGCCAGCAGTCCAATAAAAGCAGTGAGATGGTTGATTCTTCTGGGATCGGTGTGACACTGCACACCAGCGCTATAAATCTAATGGAGAATCCCGCCATTCAGAGTAAGAGTCTACATTTATGTTCATAAAATAATGACTTTTATCCATCATTAACAAGGAACAAGACAAACCCGACCTTCCTAAAGAGCTATAATGATGCTAAACAGTGTTTTTTCTTGGGTTGGCATTGGTTCACTGATTCGCATCTGCAGCTTTGAATCTCAGACTAATCCCGACATTATCCCCAGCACTGCCACTGGTAAGCCACCGAAGAATACCACCATGGAAATGCTAAGTGTAGACGTACTCTAATTTGCATGCTGCATGTAAATCACCCTCCATATGTTCAGATTATAGCTTCATAAAAACATGGATTTTATGGTGTTACTTTGCAAAGCAGCAGGTGTGAAAAAAGTTACAATTCTCACACCAGAAACTTTTTAAATTTGCAAACATCATCTAAGGTGTTGCTTGAGCGAGTTCAGCGCTTGCAGGAATCGCATGCTTCTCACTTTAGTGCCAGATGGATGGCATCCTTACACCTGGAGGCACATCTGCCCACAGCAATGAAAAAAAAACAGTCCAGCATGACTGTTTTGTCCTCCTTTCTTTATAGAAATATTTCCAAAACATTAAATATTCATGGCTGCGTAATGATCAATATTAAAGTTTGGGGATAAAAAGTTTCAGGCGTTAATTTAAAAATGAAAAGTTTAGTATTCCCAGAGTAGATAGATGAGTAATCCTAATCTGTAAGGGCTTTTACCTGCTTCTACAGATGGGATATGTAGATAGGTCGTTGCAATCAGTGTAATTTCACAGTCAAACCCACTGCTGCTGACCCCAGGTGTATTTAGAAGTATTTACAGCGTTAAAATAAAAGTGTACGAAGCTGCTTCCTGATGTGAAAGATCAAACCTGTTGCATAATATTAAATTTCAACGCTACTTTCCATTCACTGAAAAAACATCAACCAAGACATTTTGTTCAATGCTGAAAATGAGACCGTGTCGAGCTCAACACTATCACTCTTTTAATCAGAAAAACTTCGAGGAATGTAAGATTTGTTTTCTGTAATAAGACAATTAGTGTTGTGTCGTTCATGAACGTTTCGTTCAAAAGAAGGGAACTGCTGAGTGAACGACGTGAACGGAATCACTCCGAGACCTGATTCATTCCTTTCTCAGTTCAGTTGAGCTCAGCTGTGAGCCTGGCGTGCTGGTCGGGAGTGGAACTGCCACCTTTGACTCTTTGATGAACGACACACAGCCAGTCAGCAGGCAAGCGGGCGGGCGGGCGGAGTCTTGTGATTTGCTCATACTAAATGAACGATATGTATCAGTCAGTGTGTGAGTGAAATGAACGACTTCCGAACGACTTTAGGCAGGTGTAGTGTCGTTCACAAACTGACGAGCACTGTTTGTTCACTGAGGCTTAGATAAAACAGCGCGTTATAGTGTCTTTACTTTATTACACTTTCCTGCAAGAAGGATTTAAAAGTAGAAGAATCCCCGCTACAGCTGGGATGTTTATTTTTAATTTCTCCACTTTTCCACGATATAAAAAATGACGACTCGCGCTTGTTTAGCGGTGTGCTGCTTACTGCTGCGTTGTTTCCGCCAACAGCGATACACAGAGAGGTGTGTTTTTCAGGGCAGGGGAGTGATTCTTCCTTTAGGACTTGGCGAATGAACGACATGTGTCACCCAGTGAACGATGCTGCGACTTCAGCAGCAGGGGAGGGGAGGGGCGCGTTCAATGAACGAACTTGCGGCTGTGTCACTCTCTCGTCTACTGCACCGTCAGGACGGGGCTCCGAAGCACTGACTGATTCAGTGAAAGAATCTTTTGAACGAATCGTTTCAATAAACGGATTCTAAAGATTCAGTACAGTCAAAAGAACTGGTCTCCCCATCACTACCAAGTACAGACTCAAATTGGAAATATACTTTGTTCTGTCTGACTTTGAAACATGCCTAATGTGCTCATTAAAGGCAGATGAGCGTCTGTATCTCTGCTTTCATTTACAGTGGAGCTGCACTAGAAGGCTGGGTCAGGTGATAAGAGATAGGACTAATGGAAGCGGGAAAAATGGATTAAAGAGGCGAAGGAGCTCTTTGAATCCTTATTAGGGATATTTTATTAAAAGTCTCTCACTTTGCACAAACAATGCAAACATCAGGGATTAAGGAGGCAGATGTTATCAGCATGTTATGTAATCAACAAGCCTCGGGTGTCGGGGGGGAAAACGGTTTGAGCTCTGTGATGTTTTGCGAGCGAGGGCGATGCTTCGACATGTTGAAAGAGAGATGTTGATCTGTTTGAGTTGGGACTGTATGATCAGAATAAAGCACCTTCCATATCTTGAAATAGTATCTTTAATGTCTCGTGTGGACTGTGAATAAATATGTAATGGGTAAAACATCAGAATTTATGTAGCACATAGAAGTCTCCCTTCACCTTTGGTAAATATGAAGTGAGATTACAGAAACCATGTCCTACCACGCTGATTTTTTATCCCCCGCTTATTCCGCTCCCTCCCAATAATAAAATATGACACAATAACAATTTGGACTTATGTAAACCCCCCTCGCAGCCTTTCCCTTTTTATTGGAGTTGATAGGCTGGGCTGTGCCATGTCTAATCACAGGAATTCATTTGGGGGAAAGCCAGGCAGCATTAAACGATCTGAGCTGCCTGAGAGGATCAGATAAATCCCTGTGTTCAATAAACCAAAGCGCCTTTCCTGAACGCAATCATTCTTAACGGGCACACGAGTGCTGATCCTAATCCTGAATATTTGCTTTACCTAAAGCTCAAAACTGAACCTGGCAGATCAGATCAGATCTGATCTAAAGAGGAGACAAAAACAATTACATTCAGTTTGTGGCTTTTCATGATGAAGTATTAGTCCTTTAATTCAACAAATATTATTGTACTCATCATATGTGTGTATGGAAGTAATAGTGGTGGAGATAAATTAAAAAAAAAACTCCTTTTGTTATCTTCTTTTAGGTTGTCATCTTGAAAAATAAACATTATATATTTCTTGGATTAAAGGGGCATTTCAGTGTTTTTGTAAAAGGAAACTGGACACGAAGTATGCCGCCATTTTTGGCAGATGTGATTTATCTGATTTGGATAGGGTGACCATACGACCTCTTTTACCTGAACATGTCCTCTTTTTGGGGGGCTGTCCGGGTTTGTCCGAGGAAGTATTTAAAATCCTTCAAATGTCTGCGGTTTTGTACATAAGTTTCGATTGTGAGTTACGTAGAATTACTGAGTCAGAAATTCATAAAAGACACTAAATCGGACCCGAAAACTCTCAAAATTAACAAAGTGCGACTCTATGACTCTGCCCCTGTGTAGTCATGTCCTTTTTTTGGGAAGTCAGAAAATGGTCACCCTAATTTTGAAGTTTTCCTGCTTTCATGCGAGAAAATCTGTTGAATTTATATGCAAACTAAACTCCTTGACACTCTTTTGCAACAAGGCCCAAGGGTGTTGACTTCAAGTCCAGCCTCTAAAAGGTAAACAACCAATAAAAGCTTGGGATTTTGGAGTGGCACCAGGGTTGGCTAATCATATTTCAGGAGGGGCTGTGCCTACCCTCGTCAACACTCTGGACACCCATCCTCCTAAAAACAGTTAAAGAATATTATTTTCAACACTTTTAGGTTTAGATTTTGGAGATATTTGGACAACATAGCAGCTCCTTTTAATTATTTTCCTGGATTAACCATTAAGCAACACTTTTTTTTTTTTTCAAAAAATGGGGAAAAAGTGATTCAAAGATCTTTTTGATCAGTGTCTTCTTTTAAATTTTAGATTATAAAATGTCAGCATGTTTTTCAGTGATGACTTTGACACTGGACTTTATAAGTTGAGCTATCCTACAGAAATTTCCGAGGGCTTCTTCAGCTGTTTTTGGCTGTGAGTTAAAGCGATGGGAAATCAAACGATATTTATGATGCAGGAGTGGACAAAGGACAAAGGCCAGAGCATCTTTCTAGCAGCTGCGAATGACCTTGTCAGAGAAAGTAATGTTTAGGAATCCAAAAAGACAGAAAAGACAGACTGACAAATGCTTGAAGCCAGAGGAGATCATCCTGACTGCGTCCTAAAGGCTGACAGGAGGGTGTAGGAGATTGTGGTGGAGCGCAGGAAGGCGGGGTTTTCATATTTTTTAGATTGAACACGTGTACAAGACGGATAAAACCAACAATAACACGGACTTCATCAATAGTTAATCCAGGAGAATCATGTCACAGCACTGATTATTGATCGACATGCGCAGAAACGCCCTCGCAATACCACAGATATCGACGAGACAAGAGGGAAAGAAAAAAACAACCGGGATTATGCAGATTACCTGCGTTTCCACGGCAACGCTGGAACAGGGGTCATTTCATTGTCCCTCACCTCGCAGGATGGGGATGAGTGTGTTCGCCAGATAGTCAGATAGTCCCCTCCTCCGCCCTTGTTAACAAGTAATTACACCGTCTGTCAAGTTATCACTTTGCAATTATGGGATCTGACAGTGCGGTGCGGCTGGTGGTGTGACGAGGCCTCGCCGCCGTGTCATGTGAGCGCTGTCAGATAAATGAATGTCAAACACAGGTGATATCATAGCACAAATGGGGAGCTTCCTGCAGTAAATAAATCGTATGAAAAGCTTTTAGCGCAGCATCGCCAGATACTAATGCATTCGGATTTTTATCAGTTTAATTTCATTAGAAACGTAGCCCTCACTAAAAGCTTCACAGAGAGGTTTATTGGAAGGTCGGATTTTTGAGTTAGACTTTAACCCGGAGGAAAACTTCCAAAAACATGTGAACTTTTTAAAAACCTCAAATCATGCAGACCCTGAATTTAATTGAAAATAGTTTAAAGACAAACAGTTTTATACAAGTGGGGTCAGGGACAACAAAAGGGGCGCTGCAGGGAGGCTTAGTCTCCTAGAGGGAAAGGCAGGAAAGGGTTTAACGCTGTGAGAAACTGCGAGAGAAAATAGGTAATCAATTTCGGAATAATGTTCCATCATGATTAACTGTAAAATGTTGATATTTTATCAACAGTAGTCCACAATGTCATAAAAAATCAGGAAAGACTCTGTACGAAGTCTTGTGTTGGTTGCACAAAACCAACACTGGATGGCAGCGATCTTTGGGCTCTTACCCCAAATTTCCCTCCACTCCCTACCTGGTCCTTGGAAAAGTTTCCTGCATGAAACTGGTCCCTGGTACAAAAAAGGTTGGGGCCCACTGGTCTATAACAGCCGGATATTTCAGCAACAATTCTACCAAATCTGAGTATCTGTGAAGATAACTATCCTGTTTCCTTTCAGATATTTTGAGGATGTGATATGCTGCAAACACTCGATCAATGACAGTTGTTGAGGGCTGCAGGGATCACCTCCAGAGTCCCTCTTCTAACAGGTTTTCCTCCCTGAGGAGGGACTTTAGGGAGGTAAAATAAAGTCTCTGGGACATGATTTAAACTCTGGTTCCCTGTGGTAGACACACGCCAAGTTCACTCCAAAGGCCTTAAGTCTCCAGGGGAAGTCTCTCTGCTTTTGTGGTTTTTTAAGGATCTCTCTGAGAGGACTGTTTACATTTCAAAGTCCTAAAAGATAACACGAAACCCCCTCAAACTCTATGGCTCTTCTTTTGATCGCCTCCTCTTCAGACTCTCCTCCTCGTGGTTCCTCCTCACTCGTTCAAAGTGCTCCTCGTTCATCATCGCTCACTGCTCCTGACTGACTGAGTGGTTTTCCATCCCTCTTGGGGGCAATAGTGCACGTGGACTGTGTCCAAAGTGCAGTATTTCATCAATACTTGGGGGATATTAATATTCCGTATTAAAGGCCTGAGAGTAGATTTGAAGGAACAGCCATGCAGGAAGGAAACTGCCTCCAAATGTAATAAACAAAATTGCACTTTGCCGCTCCTAGCAAACGGCCTCCCTGAACGACTTCAGATATTGCCTCGGCCTGCCTATGGAGCTGTGTAATGATTTGCTCTACAGTGTAGTGATGGCTTTTTACTTAACTTTCTCTTCTAGTAGCTGCTCTTTAAACAAACAGGGGACTGATTGCAGTTGTAGTAGGTGCTCCTTATTCAGAGCTCTCTGACATGCACATCAGCAGAAGCCCCCCGTCTTCCCACGGGGGTGCATTAAAATTAGAAAACAGACAGGAAGACGGACTAGCCAGACGTAACCTCACATGACATGAATTCACATCTGGTGCAGAGGAAGGCAGCCACTTATCCTCTGGAGGGGAAAAAAGGAGCGGATTAGAGTTTGAGTGATGTTGGAGCTGTAAGATAAATCAAATCTGACCGGGGGAGTCACTTGAGAAAGGTGACAAACGACCAACTGTGACAGACAGGGCACTTTTTTAATCTCCTTTGGTTAATTTATCCCCGCATGTGAGGAGGACCTTTTGAAAACTCCTCATATTGTCACTGTGAGAGACTTTTTCTGCTGACAAAAAGGATTTAAAGAGAAAAACATAAAGAAAGCGTTACTAAAGCCACATTTAAGGGAAAATGGACGTGTATAATGGCGTAATTTTGCAGCAGGGTTCCCTAACACAGAGATGTCTCAGGTCATTTAGCAGACGAGCGCTGGCCTGCGTGTGAGGAGCAGCTAGAGGCCCCGTGTGTCCTGACATGATTAAAGAAAAGTCCTCACAGAGGAACATCTGTTTGGCCGGCAGACATGTTGTCACCCGGATGAGGTCGAAGGAAGGATTCTCAGGAGATTATCATCTTGTTTTTTTTAATTCAGACAATCTCCTCCTCCTTCGTCGCTCTCTAAAATCCTCCCTCTCTCTCGCTCTCCTTTCAAATATGACTCTTATTTTTAATACTTTTCTCTTGTTTGACTCGAGAGCGGTGCTTATTTCAGTGTGTTTAACCGATCTTGAGCGTGCAGCTGTTGATAAAAAACATAAGCGGAGATGACAACAGCACAGGCGGTGGTGATAATCACTGTTTCCTCTGCCGTTAAAGGGTTATTTGGAGACAAGAAGAGGCAAAAATGTAATCTGTGTTTTACTCAAAGGGGAAATCCTAATGAGAAAATGGGGCTTATTGCTGGGGGAATGAGATGCGGTAATTACATTAAAAAAGATAACAACTCTTTATGCATCAAGCTCAGACTCCAGCAGGATATAATGGCAGTACTCCCCTGAGATTAATGCTAGGGGAGATATGAAGTGCCACATGATTGATGGGATCATTAGCTTAGCTTTCACGTGGAAGCACAGATGGAGATAGTCTGAATTTAAGGTAAGGAAAGTGAAATATGATGATAGATTCGGGGAGGAACAAAGGCAGAAAGAGTTTTCCTCAGGGTCAAAATACACAACTGCAGTTTTTAAGAAGTCGGGAGACTGGGAAATGTCGATGAAAATCGTTTGCAAATATTTAAAACTTACATTTGATAAGATATACTGCAAGGGGGAAAAGTCAGGACAGAGAGCTGTGGTGTTGAAATACCGGCAGAATCTGGTTTGGCATCGTCTGACTGGCAGCATAAGTAGAATCAAAACTGTAGATTCTGCTCAGCATTAATGATTCATTACCAGATGAGCAAGATCTCCTTTCTTCTTTGTATGGTACAGTTTTAACATGTACTGACAAACTGTGTTCAGTCACAGTGGTTTTTAGAGGTAATTTGAGCCCGAGTTCCACGACAGAGTCATGTCTGTTTTTAATGCAGTGTAGGCTCACCCCAAATTTTCACCACATGCGGAATGGCACCACAAAGGTACGGCTGCGATTTTTGCCATCCGCTAAATCCTATCAGATGCGTTTGTGAGGCGAATTTCGGAAAGGACTCACAAGAATCCACGTTCACATGCAATCGTGCGATAACGTGTTGTCTCTATGTAAGGATGCCTAGCCCAGACTCACACTTGTAAGAATGGAAGGTCCACACGAATGGTCAGTTTGACAAGCTTTACTGGTTGCAGATCAGGGTTATAGAAGAGGGACTCTGGGGGTGATCCTTGCAGCCCTCAACAACTGTCATTGATCGAGTGTTTGCAACATATCACATCTTCAAAATATCTGAGAGGAAACAGGATAGTTATCTTCACAGATACTCAGATTTGGTAGAATTGTTATCTAGCCGTTATAGACCAGTGGGCCCCAACCTTTTTTGTACCAGGGACCAGTTTCATGCAGGAAACTTTTCCAAGGGCCAGGTAGGGAGTGGAGGTTCCAATAACAAAAATCTTAATCAGTACATACTATATAGTCTGAATACAGTCAATACATTTTATATGAGGCACTTTTCATTACACTTTAACATCCACTCACCATAATGGAGAATCAACCCTGTCTCTCTCCAGTGAACTCTGTTTCTGGCTCATTTTTGTGAGGGTTAGCTTGTGTCACTGATGCAGGAAAATGACGCGCCAGAGTCAAGCATGAACGTGAGGCGATGGCGGAAGTGGTAGTCTTTCAAAATAAGATACTCGGGAGACAGATGAAAAGAAAAAAAAAATGTTATCATGGTCATTATTTTTTTGCGGCCCGGTACTAAATGATCCACGGACTGGTTCTGGTTCAGGGCCCGGTGGTTGGGGTCCTCTGTTATTGACGACAGTAGACAGGAGGAACTTTGTGCTTAAATAAAGTTTCTTTGGAGAAAAAGTTTGGGTGTTTCAGTAGAAATGCAGAAATTTTACAGTCAGTGTTTGCATTCAACTATTGCACTCTACTGAACACACCAAGAGATGAAACTTCTGCTTCATGTCATTTGTGTTTTTGCAGCATGTTTGGTGTTTATATGTACGTTTCAGCTTTATGCAACAGTTTTTCATTTGTAGTGCATTTCCACTGTGGTGCTTGTTTTGGAGTTTCGCATTTGATTTTGGAGTTGCAGCTTTTCTGCACTGCTGCAGATCATTTGCCCTTGTCTAGAATCCCCAAAAAGAGGACACTACTAGACGGGGGCGGAGTCGCGGAGTCACTTGTAGTTATTTTGAGAGTTGTCGGGTTGAGTGTTTTTTACAGGCTTCTAACTCAGCAAAACCACGCGACATACTACTCAAAACTTCCATACAAAACCCCGGACATTTAAAGGATTTTCTAAACTCCCCTGGACAAGGCAGTACAGCCCCTCAAAAAGAGGACTTGTCTGGGTAAAAGAGCATATATGGTCACACTACCCCTGTCAGCCACCGTAGATTAAAGATAGAAACCAGAAAAACGTCAGTCGCCAAAGTCCTCCTGTAAATTCTGTTATTGTACAACATCTTCTTAAAGGGATTGTTTACAAAAAAAGTATTTTTAGCTTGTAAACAGATATTGTTGCAGAATTTCATCATTTGGATCACCAGACTGACTAAAACTAGCCCTCAGTCCTGTGTCCCCTGTTGTCAAACTATCCATCGTAGACCTTCAGTCATCCAAGATCACAGACAGGCTGTTGAGAACGCTTTGGTTGTCTCGTCCCCAGACACTGTTGCTCATTCTTTGTCCACTCCCCGTCACTGAGAACCAAATTTAACAAGACCCCTAATGTGCACATCTGTATGGCTGATTGCAGGATTTTAAATTGGACTTCACACACTGATTATGTTGAATAATGAAGCTCTGAGAGACGCTCCCAAACACTGACTTTAGTTTTGAACAAAACCGTCCATTTCCTGAGACACCCAGATTTATCGGCTCTATAAATAAATCCTGAGCTCAGTCGATTCAAGCCCCAGTTAAGGGCCTCCGAACAAGAAACCTAACTAAGGCTTAGTCTGAGGTTCCAGCCGCCTCATATTTCATCAATTTTGGATTTATAAAGTTAAACTTGATGTCCCATTTGGACTGTGCTGGGGTCTCAGAGCGGGGCTGAGGGGCATCGAGGAGCTTCATCATCTTGACAGAAACTGACACCTCGGGCGTTCGTCAGGCCACCAGCCTCACTGCATCCTCCCTGGGTGAGCAATTATGTGTGAATAGCCAGCTTTGTGTCATTCCTTATGGCTCTAATACCCCTTCCTCTTCATTGAACATCTGAAGGGGAGAACCACAGCAGCAACGGCCGTCATCGACTGCCCCAGAACTCCATTTTAATTAGCCCAGTCTCCCAATTACAAACCTGGAGAGAACAAGAAGAAGAAGAAGAGCTCTGGATGTGCCGGCTGATATTTCCCCTTTCTATCCATTTCCTCCTCCTATTGATTCAAACTATTGAGCAAAGTGTGTGAAATTTGTCATGAAGGTGACTCCAATGGCTATTTTAATTGAATTGCATGACATGGTGCGATGGAGATAATATCAATCAAGTGTGTAAGATTGGGTCTTTTCGAATCCATGGTGCTGGATCTGGTTAACTCCCTGGAATGATAGCATGGATTTCAGGACAGCCATAGAGTTGAAGTTTTGCACGTTAATTTTGTCAGCGATTCGAGGTGAAATAACTCTGAAACTTCACCCTCTCTGACCTCATGCAGTATTATTCTGTTGGGTCGGTCTTTGTGATTCCTTAACCTTTCGTAGAGCTCTTGTATACCAGGACTTTGTCTTATTACATTAAGCTAATTAGCATGCCTCCTCCTCCGATGCTCCCCGCTCTTGTGGGATCCCCCAGGGGTCTACGTTGGGCCCCTTCCTATTCATCATTCACACACTTTCCCTGGGGCAAATCCTGCGTTGGCACAGTATAGACGTTCGCTGCTAGGCAGATGACACTCAGCTCTAGGGACCAAGGGATTGTAGTCTGGGCTGCACAGCTGTGAAGCTCTCTGCTGGGAGATGTCAGGCAGGCAAACTCGGGCCGTGTCAGTGCGTATATGGATATTTTTAGAGACAGGGAAGATACAATCTGGTCCAAACCAGAAGTGTTTCTGAATATTTCTCTGTCCGCAAATAGATGCAGAAATGGATAAAATCTGTCACATAGGTATACTTGGCCAGCAGGTGGTAATAAAGATTGGATTATTCAAATATAGTGTGAATAAGTGAGAGACAAATCAAAACCCGTTGAGATTCCACCTCGCCTCTTGCAGCAATCACAAGCGTCTGCAAGGTCCTAGTCCAGAGCAAGGTTCCTTCATACACATAGAGATCTTCAGGACTTTTGAGTCCACAGTCTGTACACTTCTGCTCAAGTTGTCTGTGATCTATCTTACCATGTAAAACTCTGGACTAGTGGCAACATAAAACAATTAACTGATATTTATTTGTGGTCGAATGACAGCAAAGTCTCCCAGGACACATGCGATTAAACCCTGAAAGTACGGGGCAGATGTAAACAAAGTGGTATAAACAACTGCCAAGAGCCAATATAGCAGCGTAAACAACTAAATGGAGTTTTCAAAAATGCCCACCTTCAAGGTATTTTCCCTAACCTCCAGTTTCAGTAACCTTCGACTGCATTCTCCTCCAAAAAGACAGTAAAGTTACTGGTTATTATCTCTATATGCAGATGATACTCTCCTATTTTTGGATAAGAAGTTTGTAGCAAAATGCAGCCAAACTGTGTTGAAAATCCACTTCCTCACAACACATAACATGCTTCCTATAAAGTCTCGACATAAAAGTTGACTGCACAGACACGGGGGAGCTGTTGCCTTTATGAAGTCTGATTCACGAGCGATGGGAAAAGGGAAAGCCTGATCCTTTAGGGGCTTTTGTAAAGGCTGATGCATGCTTGTGGCTGGTACAAAGTGCTCTCTGAACATGTCTCAAGGCAAAAGTGTTTACAGCCATTTCTAACAGCCACACTCAGAGCAGGCACAATAATTGTTTGAATCAGGACACCAACAGTGCACACTTAAAAGTCCCTGCTCGAAGGCGTCCATGTTGTTGTAGCGATCGGCTGAACACACAGAAAGTAAAGATTGAAAAAGAGATCTTGAGACACGGGTTCGGAGCTTCCATTCTTTTCCTACCTCCTCTCAATCACTGCTTGATTGTTAGTTCTGATATTATAAAAGTTGTCGGAAGCAGTCGGCCTGATCTTTGGCGGAGGAGTGTGGGCGGAGAGAACTCTGGGTGATGCTCAACAATCCAATATAAAGCTCTGATTGAAGGGAATGGAGGCCTTATTGCAGGTTTTGTGTCAGAGACGGCGCTGTTCTTACTCTGACTCACTGTAATGAGATTTCAGATAATCAATTCGGGGTTTTTAGATACTTAACCCTCAATTTATCAACTGGAAGACACATTTGAACAGCAATGAGCTCACTGTGCTACACCGCTCAAAGTGAAGTTGCATTTCACTTCATTTGCCGCATGCAATTACTGGATCCACTCAGGATTTCACAAACATATGCATGTAGTTGTAACGGTGAGTGTTGAGCATGCACTTTTTTATCAGCCTGAAAGCCATTTCATGGTGCTGGGTTTTTACCTGTTTGGCATTAAGGTTTACTGATGTAGCTAATCTCCAAGACAGCCATCAGAAAGCCTACAGAATGCCAAGCCGCGACTTTGTGCTTTGACAGTAATACCACTCAGAATTCATGAGGAACGCTTTCTTTCTGTCACACCTTTTGAATGCTGGTGCAAATTTGAACCGGGGAATCCTTGAAGAGCAAAACAAGTCTAATCTAAAACAGACTCCATCCACTGAAGAGTGCGGTTCATCTGCTGCAAGCTGGTCAAAAAATCATTCTCAGCATAAACCAGCTCGATGGATATCATCCACTAATCAATTCTTGATATCTGCGTATCAATACAACACCACCAAATGAAAAAATCTAAGTCATGCTTTATTCATTGCTCTCCTTTCTGCCTCCTTATTTTTACAAGCGAGGAAAGTTTAGATGGGAAAGTTGCAGGCTGGAAAGTTGTAATGAAGGCTTCCTTTGTACAAGACTCTCTGATTGCAGCCTTTGATTCAGACATGTAGAAACATTATCACTGTGATTTTTTTGTAGAGACGAATATAAAAGAGAGGCCCGGAGAATGGACTCTAAAAGCCTACTTCGCTGGTCAAATGTTACCCAAACAGCATCCACCCCTCTTGATGTACATTTGCAGAGACGAGGATGGAAATGCTCCCCCATTTTCTCCCGGTAGTTAAGTGCACTCTCATATGATGTGCTGCACAAAGCGAAGCTCAATCTATTTTGAGGCCTCCGAAGAAGAGCACTCAATTGATTGGACGGGGGAGAAAAGGCTGATTGACTGGCCGCAGCCGTGTTTACTTTATGCTGTCTTTATGTTGTCTCACTGGATGGCTCATGGTGGGGGCTCAACGTCACCCGCTGAAGCAGTAAGTACAGGGGGATCTCGACTCCCAGAGCAGCTGGAGTCCACATGACATGGCAGATGGCCCACCCTCTGACTGAAAATACTTATTTCAACGCCGGCTGCATGCGGTCTTCCTTTGCTGCACCATTCACTTTCCCTTGAGTTTATTCTTGATTTGCATGAAGAGAAGCTGAATTGTACTATTGATGTTTTCCCTGTCATTTCCCATTCATCCTGGTTATTTGAGACTATTTCACAATCGCATCTCAGTTATGCAATATGCTTAATTTGACATTTGCCTCTATGCAATCCCGATGAAATCAATATCTGCAGGAGGCATCGAATTCCACCTCGGAGGGTGAATCTGCAGGGATAGACGAGCGTGTGTTTGTCATGAATATAAACAGACTTGGATGCTAAAGATAACCGAGCTCATTTCAAAGAAAAGCAGCCAAACAAACAGATGTGAACTTTTCTGCAGGTTTGTCATCAGGACGTGTTTTGTAGGTAATAAAATTTGATATGGCTCATGTTCAGAGAGAGAGAGAGAGAGGATTGGAAACACCTAACAGCTGATGTTGTTTACGATATCAAATGAAGCCGAGGTAAAGGTTAATGTTCAAACTTTCCACCGCAACTTTCTGCCAGCGAATATCGTCCTCCTTTTATGCAGAGTAATAAATGTAGAGTTCACACAGAAGAGGCTTCAACATAAATCTGTAGAGTTAGAGCACAGAGACATTTTATTTACTTTATTCCCGATTAATAAAGATTAAAAACTAAGAGTAATTTTGAAAGACATGGATTATCCTCTGAAATCTTGTATTAACCGAGGTGCAGGGGGGCAGACACCCTTTTCTTTTTTGAGAAATCTTGGCCCAGCTCTTAGTTATGCTGCAACACATTTAGGCTGACAGGGGTGCTAGCACAACAAGCGCCTTTCCCTCCTTCTCCATCGTCTCTCTGTCTTTGTCATTAACTTTGAATCATCATGTCCCATTAGAGTCACTAATACACAGTCTGTTCTGGGAGTCGCTGAGCTCCAGCATGCCGTAGGTTCCTCTAGATGTCTGCTGCAGACGTTTTGCTGCTGTATACCTGCCTGCCTACCTCCATCCATCCTCTTCTCTCTCTCTAAACCCGGCTCAATCTCAGCAGATTACTGTCTAACATCAGTCTGGTTCTGCTCAAGATTTCTGCCTGTTAAAGGAATTTCTTCCTCTCTATTATAATTCTCTAAATACTACAAAGATGGGGCTCAATCTTATCCCCATCTTTTGCAGTACACCGGGTCTTTGTAAATAGAGTCTGATCTGATTTCCATTATCCTGAAGTTTTACTATCAGTCGTCATCTCCTTTAGTCACATGACATGTCACACATCATAGTTATATCAACAGTGATATGGCAGCAAGAATCCTAAACCTGTTCTGCAAATAAAGCTTCGGATTTGAATCTGTTTTACTTTCGCATGCAAATTCATGAATGCACTAAGTTAATATTATGCATATATTTAAGATAGCATTTTCTTACCTCTCTTTTTTTTACTTTACTCAATTGTATAAGAACATATGCACCATTTGTATCTAATTCCCTGATTATTTTAAGTCCCAGTTTAGAACTTTTTATTTGTGTTATTGCCTGATGTGAACAGACAAACACTTTTACTTCTTTTGTGATGTTTGTCCTCAGCATGTGTAGATAGTTTTCTTTTTTTAATTATTTTTATCTCAGACATTGTAATCTTTTTTTCACGTACCTTGACAATAAATGAATATCTAAATGTTTTGACGGTTACAGTACCATGTTTATAGTGTAATTTAGCGCTTTCTGTCTGTAAACAGTAGAGGAAGGAATAAAAAAACACTCACTATGAAGAGAAGGTGAGATTTAATGAAATTTGTCGCGCAGAGTGAAACTTTTTCTCAGCGATGGTGCCGTCCTTGTACATGTGCAAAATACAAATCTGTGTCGAAAAGGCATGGAACTTTTAAGAGCCCACGAGAAAGGACATCAGCATCTCTTTACGGTTTATTTCCTCACCTTTCAAAACATCATTTGTATGTGACAGCGACACAAACTGCTGCTCTTTGGGTGAGAAGTTTTTAACATATAGATACACATATTCACAAGTCATCAGGATGCAACTTTTCTACAAGTTAAAAATTGAATTTCAACTGTAGTTTTTACTCTTTCATACTTTTCCATTGTAGCACTCAAAGCAGCACCCACGCACTCCTCTTTATTTTTTATGGCATTTCCATTTCCAAAGATTGACAGACATTTTATTGTATCCACATAAAATTGTTGCCCTTTCTTAAAAGCGCCTGTGTGTGCTGTTGTATTCGGACAGAGATGACCCAGACTGTGCTCCAATCCATTTTCTTTTATACTGCACTCACCAATGTGCTGGAAATCTTTTTACGAGGAGAGTGTAAGGTGAACCTTTAGGGGCTATGTGTGCAGCTGCGACGGGGGGGCGAGTATCGATTTCAAGCCGGGCAAAGATTGGTGGTGCAACTTGGTGTGCTTGAGCTTTCTGAAAGATCCAAACTGGATTTTCTTCAGCTGAGTTTCTGTCTGAGTGATGGTCAGAGCTGCTGCACATCAGAGTGAGCCGATACATCGATCCTAAAGCCTCTGGAAATTCAGTTTTGACAGTGTGGAAATGCATCCACAAAAATCTAAGCAAACTTTTGTGCTGTTTGGGAAAATCGAGCTGCTGAATTTGACATTGAAGTCATTTCAAGATTGGGCGGCTGTGGCTGATATCACAGTCAGTACTGAGCAGACCTCAATGTCCCACTCCGATACATATATTTTTACTTAAATGCATGGTTGACTATTGGAAAGATTGGTAATTATTATGAACCTCGTTTCTATGGCGATTATGGTCCGATACTGCGATCTCCACAAAGTGAGGAGAAAAAAATGGAAAAAATCTGTTCACCCAAAGAGGTGCAGGGCTGCAAACACATTGACCAATGGGAGCCATCCATCCCGGACAGCTCCTATTGGTCAATCTCCTGCTCCAATCACCTCGCTGTATTCGACACACCCCTCTCGCGTAGTTCAGACTCATCCCCTCCCACTCTCCCGGCCCTCCTTGGAGATCTGAGCAGCTAAAAGTAGTGTAGCAGCTTAGCTTCAGGAGCTGTGATGGAGAAGGACGAAAAAAAAACCCACTCCTGCTCACCCCGCCACCAAAAGTGCCAAGAAACGCAAGCAGACTGAAGAAAGGGCAGAGATAAAGAGGAAATGTGACCAAGTGAGGAATCTAACTTGAATCAACATCGGGTCATCCTTGGAGTGGTGGAGAAAGCTCCGCTAGGATTTGGTCCTGAAAACAGACGCCGAGACAGCAGAGTTTTTGTTGAACAGGTCATGTTTATCTCCTTTTATCGTGGCTCATGTTACATAAATAACTCTTATTAGTCTCTGCAATGTCAAGACGGTAGCTGTCCAGGCAGCTGCAGACGCTGCTCACTAGCAGAGCTGGCGTTTACTGCCGCTAGTCACTAACAATCCGACATGGTGAATCCTGTTTGAGGCTAGCGTAGGATCTTCTGCCGGCCAACTTGTGTTGTGGGGAGGGAGATACAGGTTTGGGGGGGGGGGGGACGGGACGCTTTTTTCAAATCTTCCTCAACAGCTCAGTTTTTGTCAACTGCTTCCCAGATCATCAACCGTGCCTTTAAAGTGTTATCAGTGGTCTTTAATTGTCAATATGAAGTTTTTAGCCATAATCACGTTACCTGTGTCATTTTCAAGGTCTTTTCTTCTGCAGAGCTCCAGTAGCTCATTAGCAATTCGCCTCTGAGTCATGGGCGGAGACAGCGCTGCTCCGTACACTCCTCTTCACGCTAGCTTGTAGCCTAACATTGCCGGTGTAGTAGAAGAAGCAGGTAACATAGACGCTATTGAGCTCTCAGACTCTAATGTCTTTAGGGACATGATGAAAGTTAATATCACAATTAGCTTTCTTACGAGCGTTGCAATCTGCTAACGCACATACTTGTTCTGCGATTGTTCTCTCTTCTTCTGTGGCCTGTATGGCAGGGTTCTGGGGGCGGAGCTTGGATTTGTGACATAAGAAATCTCACTGAATCTGAGCCTGCAGTTTGGCTCTGCCAGAGATTCACAGCAATTTAAATGCAGAATATACTCAGAAATGCAATTTTGCACTCTTTTTTCTCATGATATGTCCTGTAGCGTCAGAAAAAGGACATATGAACATGTAGACAACAAGAAAAACATGATTTTCATCAGATTTAATCATTTTTCTATGGAGCATCTAATGCATCCATTTAATTGGTCCCTGAATGGCGATTAACAACATACTTTGCTTTCCATATCATAGTGGGCAGTAAATACATGCACTTGAAATGCCCCTATTCGTCCTCCAAGCCATAGATGATGGCTCTGTACATTTAATAGTGCTATATTATTGCAGAGATAAACCCCCTCCTCCTATATGCAACACACCTGCAGCATAAAATGGATCATCAATGGTTTGCACCAACCTCCCAGAGCTCATCCACTCCTGCACCTGCAGCTGGTAACACTCAGGCAGCAGATGACACTACACTGACGGGAAGAAGACACACTTTATTTTCATGTTATGTAGTTAACCCTTATTTCACCAGGAATCAAGCAAGTCAGATATACAATCACTTTTCCAACAAATACATAAATGCTCTGTTACTTTTTCTGGTATAATTAAATTGGTTGCTGTTGTAAACGGGGGCACCAGTGATGAAAAACCTGCTAAATATGAAGTACACTGGGCGTCTGAGGTTCAAAGGTCCTTTCTCATAACGTAAAAACGTTAATGCGTCTGATATTATGAGTTTATTTTGACTTTATTTCCACCACTGTTTGAAATGTATATTCACTCTCATGTTAAACTGAAATTGTTCTCCTATTTTCTGATTGCACTACAACTTAACTCCCATCAGATTATGACTTTACAATAACTCTTTTCTTAATGACAGTCTGACTAATAGAGTTTATTCCCCTAAGATTATAAATTCACTTTTGAAACTTAATGCTCCTATTATTATGAGTTTGTTTTTCACTTTATTACCATGAGATACTGAGTTTACTCAACTTTGTTTTGTTTTTTTTAAAGTATAGCTTTGTTGTAGTAACATGGGGATTTACTTTGATTTTAATGAAATATTAAAGTTTTCTACATTCTTTATGACTTTATTCCACTCACACTAAAATTAAGATTATTAGTTTTTACCAGAAAGTTTCCGTTGCTACAACTTTAATTCCAGAAAATTGTGAGACATCATTTCCATGAGATAATAACCTTTCAATGACTTTATTCTCCTAGAGTTATAAATTTAATCCATAGACTGAATATAGAATGGACGCCATCTGCCTCCTCACTGGGTTTAGTCTCCATGAGAACAGCACCGCTGACGGGCTGCAGTATAGGTCATAAATCCCACCCACTCCAGCAATCCCTATGGAGCTGTGGACAAACTTTAGGAATTAATTACACAGAATATACATTTGTCTCCCCCCTGGTTGTGATGTTGACATGTAGTTACTGTCAGACTGGTTTGTCCTCAAGTCCTCTTTTTTCTGTACAGCTCCGTTTTTAAAAGTTATTAGGGGGTTCATGTTTTCTATGATTGACACTTGATACAGCCTATGGGCGTACAAAGATTGTGTGGCTCACCCGGGGGATATGCTGTTTGTGCCGAGCATGATCACAGCAACTATAAAGTCAAATGCATACAACACTACTGCCAAGTGGTGGTTCCAGGAAGTCGAGAAAATCCCAGAAATACCGAGAGTCATTTGGCTTCAAATTCATATAATGACAGAAAGGTGGAACCAAGTTGTCCATAATATATACAGTCTATGATAAACAATTGAATCTACGTGAAAGTTTCACTCCATGTTTGCACTTTAATGACTTTTCTAAAACTTTATAAAATTTCTACAAGATAATTTTCACAATATTATGACTTTACTTTGACTTTATTCCCATATAATTATGATTTTAATCTTGTATCATTAGGGTTTTTCACACACTAGGAGGGCCACACATGTTCCCTGGGCCAGGAGTCTGAGTCCCGTCACTAAACGGTTGCCATGTGGGTCCTGAGGGATGCCATGATGTTAAATTTAGTATATGACAGTCAGGACACTGAGCACAATAAGCCAACCATATGAAAGTTGAGCATTCAGAAGGGCCTACTCATTCTTACTGTTACTCATGGTTAGGGCTCATAACAGGCTAAATAGACCCCCAGGCCAGAGGGAAACATCCCGCTGCTCCTGACATATAATCCATGCCTGCTAACCATTATTTTAATAAGACTCCAATGAGTGCTGTTGTACGTTAGACGCAGATCCTCTGTGGCTTTTTTAATTTCAATTTAAAGTTCCTCCATTTCCGTTCTCCCCTGGCAACTCATGTACAATAGTACCATATTTTCTTCTGATTAATTCACTGGGCCTGCATCCCCATGTGAGATTAGTTAATTACACCCGCCAACGACAGAAACAAACATTGTACAGTCACGTCACATTAACTTGATGATGTTCTGCATAGGGTTGCACTGGAGTAATGGAGGGGCTCGTTTTGTGGTCCATTGTCTCATTTGTCTGAGCGCGCGTTCCTGACCAATGTGGTCAAAGTGTGAATTCAGCTTTTACTGACAGAACCAATGTTGAATACCGGCGAGCAATTCATTGAGCGAGCAACTCCTGCAGGAAACTAATATTGTCACAAAGTGTTTTGTGCTTGACCAGCAGAAAAGGAGAAAAATGTTTTCAACACGGACAAAATTGCAATGAGGTGGAACTGAGGCATGACCTAAATGCTGAAATGATGAACAGTCAGCAGAGTCACCTTGTGCAAACCCTCAACAACAACAACACAATAGTGTGTGTGTGTGTGTGTGTTCTGATGTGCAGACTGTGGCGGCGGACAATCAAAAGAGACAGATCGTGACTGCACTTTTCTCCGTAGAATTATGTTTTTTAGCAGAGACAGAGGGAGGCAAAGGAGGAAAAAAACCACACCACAGCACCGCACCTCAGGCGCTGATGACAACCTGCAGGCTGCTCGGAGACAGGAGCACGCACGGCCTGGGGTTGCCATGGGAACCGGGGGTGCATTGCGAGTTGAAACGGACACAGACGTCTTTGCCTTTGCCCGGGTTTGAATGCGCTCGGATCGATATGTCAGCATGCCCAAAAGGGAAGGCTGAAAGAGAGGAAACCTTTGCTGCCTGCATCCTTTAACTCCTTTGTGAAGCTGGAGATGCTGCCTCGATCTCCACGGAGGACGAAATAAAGCGAGGGGTCTGAAAAACCTGAGAAAAAAGAAAAAAAGAGGTGAAGTTGAAACCCAGGTATAATGCTGAGTAGACGGCAAACTGAAAAACAGTGTGTCTGAATACCCTCATGTTTTCTGTCTGATATAAATCCACCTTTCCAAAGCTGTCATGTCAAACTATCAAACTGCAAAAACACAGAGCTTGTTTTAGCCCGTGCTGAGCTGGGCCGCATCCCCTTCGTCACTGTCTGTCAAAAAAGCTTTCTGGGTAACATCCGTGTTCTCGGCTGCCAGCTGAGCTAACGAAGGCTGCGATCAATATTTGCGTAAGAGTGTCCAGATGAAGACGGGCTTGACAGAGACACACAGAGGGGATAAAACAACAGAGAGGTAGGATCCCGCAGACAGCAGCCAATGATCCGGCCTGTCATTCCGATTTATCGACCGCGCCGCTCGGGCTTACTGATGCAAGGGAAAACCCGGAGAAAGTACACAGTGTTTGTGTGACCTTTTCAGACATCACTTTCATGTGGGCTGCAGAAAGGGAGGGAGACGAGCTGGCATTTTGGCCGTCTGTTGATAGCACAGCAACATGAGCACCAGTGTGTGTGGTGCACCGTTGGAGATATACGATTGGAGGGTTCATTATGGATTTACAATGCGGTTCATTGTTGCTGCAATTTTATTCTACAGCGTAGACCGCCGGGCTGATCGACGCTAATGAATTCTATCCACATATACAGGGAGCTACCATTGTACACAGCTCATATCCTGGCCTGGTGTTGCCAAACCCGTCATGCAAGCTCTGGTTCATTTTCACTGGAGCGTCAGCCGTTCTTGACGTTTCCTCTTGGCGCATGATTAAACCAGACAAATCAGAGAAAAATCCTTGTAAAGCCATGTGTTTTCTTCAACACAAGACCAAACAACTGCACATATCGTTGCTATTTGCTCCATCACATGTAGCATTAAGGCTCATTTATACTCAACGTTACATGTAGATCCGGACGGAGCTCTACGTCTGTGCTTTGCGTTCTTTTCGTCTGTATTTCTGCACGTATCCATGAAGCCAGATGAAGCAGTACCACCAGAAACCATGGGGGCAGTGTTGCTGCTGTGACTACCCAATACGCCCTCGCTTTTACCCCAGCCCCTCCATGTGTCCCTGACGTTGAAGTGTTTTAAAGATAAGGTGGAGTCAATCAGAGCCTCTCTTAGTGATGTATGTTATTTTTGACTTTAAGCCACAGTGGTTTACCCCTGTCGCTTAAAGTCAATGCATAATTGTAAAACAGAGTTTATGGTACAAATGAGTTCAAGTTCAGTCAAAAATAGAGAAACTATTTAAGAAAAAGTGTCTAAAAATAAATCCTAAATAAGCCCCGTGAGAATTTATTCTTGACTATTTTACTCTTCAGCAAATTCATCAGCCAACACAAATTATTGGTTATTTATTTTTAGCTGCTTAAATGAGGTTATTCAGTTTGTCTCTTAAACACACCACAGTTGGATTTTGGAGTGTTGGTTGGACAAAAGAAAGAATCCAAAAAGGTCACGATTGAAGGAAATTTGGAAATTTTGATGAGCTCTTTTTTTTTTTTTGAGGAAATAATTGGGGAATAAATCGGCAGATTAATCAGCGGTGACTGTGATTGTGTGTTGCAGTGATCTGACCATCCCATTCAGACCCCTCGGCTCATTGAGAGGAAATCTTTTGGCAGTCTTTCTGGTCAGCTGATAATACATTATATCTTCAGTATTTCTTTGTTTACCTCACGTATTACACAAATGAAAACAGGAGGTCCTCTTATTGCTCCTGTCTCAGTTTAATCTTACAGATCTTGTCTTTTATGCTTTATGTCTCCTTTTAAAAATACTTTCAGTCTAAACCATAAAAACAAAGTTATACCAGATGCTTCAACATATATTGAATAAAAATGATCCTGTCAGGGTTCCACAAACTCACATTGTTGGACATGATTGATTTTGATTTCTATCATCGTGTACATCTTGCTGCAAATCAGTTCAGAATGATTTTTAGTAGATGGTCTTGTTGTAAATATTGATCATTTCAGGCATTAGAAGAAGACTGCAATCGTATCAGTCCCCTGTGTGGCAGGAAAATGAAAGGCTTTTGTGAGGAAATGCAGTTTCGTCAGAAAACAAACAGCAGGATTTCAAGATGAAGGCTCGTCCTGACAGCCAAGTCGCTTCATGTGAAGCTGCGTTTGTTATCTGATGTTATTTTTGTTGCACAGATGCGAGTTGCATTCAGGGTGTTTTGGTAAATATTGTTTGGATCAAAACATTGATTAGAAGCAGACAAACTGAGCATTTATCTTTTTGACGGAGTAATTAGCGATAATTTTCAGGGAAGTGCTACCTTCAGATGTTAAAAACAAACAGACTTGTGTCTTTAATTCTTCTTTCTATCGTTGCTTCTTAATGTTTTGGCTCTTCGTCTGCAGTCAAACACTTCTAACCTCCTTTAGAGCAAAAGCACGTCTCCGATCGGACTTGCTATTCCCCACCTGTCCACTAGGCGTCCCCTGACTGTCCTGCCCTGTCAGTCATCTCCTCTCTTGGGCCTCTTTGCACTCATCACAGCAAACGTTTCATTTCTCATCGATCTGTTTGGTTTTTATATCTTCTCAGGTTATTTTGTGCAGACATCTGAAATCTGATCTCCAGAGATCAAATTAACATGACTGGCGATTCCACGCGGCGATCTGTCCCCGCGCGATGACACGAGCGATAAAGAGACGTGCAGAGTGGTGTTACCGCCAGCTGACCGTTTTCTTTTATAACAGCTATCTGCAGCATCGAGGCGGCGTGTGCTCCTCTGGGTGTGCTTATGAGAGTATCCACAGTTTTAATATCCTTGAGGATCTGCTGATCCCAGCTGGGAAAAACAATAACCATGTATACCTGTGAACAAATGTCTCAGCTTTGAGAGGCGATTACGCCTTCCTTCGGGGAACAGTAAATATGTTAAACTGTTCCTGGATTTCACCTCCTGAGAACGGCCCCCTCTCTCTTGTTTTCATAAACCCAATAAAGAGAGGGACCACAACTCTGAGGCATGCATGAATTTTACAGGAAATACTTGAATAAAAACGGAGAAGCTGTTTGATTTCAGGGCTCTTGGTTGTATAAGCCTCTGCTTCGAGGACGCAAAGACAAACATTAGATTACATTTGAGTCAAAACACAAAGTTTTGTTGTCGGTTTATCGACTGTAAACCTTGAATTTGCACTTTGGTCATTGCTTTGTCATGTTTTTGTTGCTATGGCCTCAAAGAGCGCGAG
Source organism: Xyrichtys novacula (assembly GCA_962446985.1). Lineage (NCBI taxonomy): Eukaryota > Metazoa > Chordata > Actinopteri > Labriformes > Labridae > Xyrichtys > Xyrichtys novacula. Next base: position 35,441,408 of record OY660870.1, read on the forward strand.
ATGAGATAAAAACGAGTAATATATCACCCTTTCACGACCTGACACTCGACCTTTTATGCTAAGAGTGGTAGAGTTAGTAGACCTTCATATTGTACCTTATCTAGTTTATATTTCATTTACATTTGGAGCCATGATATGAAAAAGATGGAGGGAAAAGACCAACAACTACAGACAGAATGTTGAGAACCAAAAATAAAGTTATTTTATTGACATCTTTAATCTCAGAATTCATTCGCAAAATGAGTCGCCCCCTGCTGGCCATTAGAAATTTATAGTTAAATAGAAATTAAATATTTTTTGGAGTTATTCCTTCATGGACCTCATAAGGTCTTGCTGCACCACCAGCGGTAGCATCGATTTCCAGTTCTGATCCACTCTTTCCACATTTGCTGTCCTATCAAATTAAGGTCCTAAAATAATAAACTCTAAAAAGCCCACAGTTTTTTTTAAAGTTTGGCATGTAATTTTTTAAAATTTTCAGTGGCTTTCATGTGGCTGTATTTTAGGTATTGGGCCACGATAGCCTGTCGTTGGCATGTAGCTCTAAAGCTGCTGCCATCCTTTTCCTTTGGTGCCAGTTGGACCAGATCAGTTATTGTGCTTCTCAACAATCGTAGACAAACAAGATGGCGACGTCCACCTCTAGGATGTCCCTTTAATCCACTACAGAGGACGATGTAATCAAACTGTTTGATGTTTTTGCATTAAACGAAAATAAATAACTTCACAAACAGTGTTCGTTGGCATGTTGCCGTCTGTGAATATTGCTGTTGCTTTGCCCCTTGTGACGTGTTTGTCGTCAGATTGGCGTCTAATTGATGGTTGGTCCGTCCTACTGCCTCCATCAGTACTTCGGTTTTGAGTGGTCTTGATCCGATTCATTGATAAGAGTAAGACTGGTGATGCCAAGTATTGACGAATCAAATCTTTGTTTTGAGGATGACCCTGTCCAAAAATACTAGAAAGATTTTACAGTTTAATTTGCAAAGAAGGCACGCAGGGCATGCATGCATGATGGATAATAATGATGGTGCAAATCTGTTAAATATAGAAATTTATTGCATTTGAAACCATAGCAGCATCTAAAAAATTGACATTTTCCAAGTTTATTAGTGTGGGAAAGTGGCGTGGTGGGTAACTGCAAGACAAAGAATGAAGGTGTTTGAGAGTGAGCGCGAACAGCTGTACACAAGCAGACTTTAATGCTCTGAGAAAAGCAACAACAAGAGTTCAGCCCACAGACTTGCCACATCACAGTGGGTAGTATTTTCCTCGGGGAGTAACAGAAGAATGAAGGGTTACTTGAAGCACGAGCCAACCCACTTCCTGTCAGAGGCCACCTGTTCCTGCTCACGACTCAGACACACCAGAGGAAAGAGGCGAGGAGAGAGATTGGAAAGCTGTTGAGGGAGCAATGGAAGAAAAGAAAAGGATTGACAGAGATTGAAGGAAAAGGTTTGATGTGGAACAGCTGTGGAAGTACACACACCGCTAAAGCCAACAAGATAAAGTATTAATGGGGGAGTGTCAAAGCCTTAAGAGGCAGACAATTACAGACTGTAAAGCATGTGAAAATATGTGGGTGTCGCCATTGACAAGACAACCAGCTGAGAGTAGAATATGAGGAAAAAACAACATGATGCCGGGGACTCTTGTTTAATAGCTCATGAGAAAAGTGACAAATAAAAGGCAAGGAAAAGTTCCCATGAGCTAAAGATGTGTATATGAACGTATGACACAAAGCACCATGTATGACACATGCTTTAATGTTCCTACAAGTGCTATAGGAAGAAAAAAAAGTTGAAAAATGAAGCATCTAATCTATTTCGAAAGCAGCAGCTAAGAGCCCCATTTGCAGCTCAGGAACGAGAAAACATCTCGTGCATTAGCGGCGGAGTGTGGAGGGAAAGGCGAGGAAGAGGAGGAGAGAAAATGCATCATCTCAATCTGTCAGTTGAGCCCTGATGGCGAGGCTTCCGGGGGATCATCCAAAGTGCTCAGGTGCCGCCCTCCTCCCCTCCAAACAGGGCACTAAAATAAATGAAGGGTCATTTAGACAACTGAATGAAGCTGCAGTGAAACCCAACAACAAATGGGAGCTGTAATAGAATTATATTCAGCTGATGTCAGCACAGGCTCCATCATTTTTATGAGTCAGCAGGAGTACGGCTGCACTCCTGGAGCATGAGGTTTTACTTAATACAGTGCAGCTATAGATTTCCCATGAGGCCAATTGAAGAGGAGGGCAATAAGGTGAGGGTATCAACCGGCGGGGCTGATGGATGGTGCCAAAAAGAGGCAGAGTTGCTGCAGCAAACAGTAAAGAAAATAGCGTAATAATGCCCAATGAGGATGTCTGAGCCAGCGCCTCACTTCTGTTCGCCTCTTTTTTCATCTCTGTGTGATTTATCCAAAAAGGAAACACTACAACACAACACAAACCGCAGTCAGCTGTTAAAAGCTGCGTCTGACTTCAGAAATGTTCAGCTTTTGCTTCATCCGAACAACAAAGGGGCAGAAAGTAAAATGTAAATTTAAGACCTATTGATGGATTCAGTCGTTTCACAAGAAGAGGAACTTATTCAGCAGGGAATCCCGCCCAACTCACCTTTAATGAATTGTCCAGAGTCCAGAGCAGACAACCTTTCAGGTCTATTGATGTAAAGCACTCAAATATCCTGGGATCAGTTTGTGGCGCTGCATACAAGGGTTGTATTAAGTCCAGAATTTAGGACTGGGATAAATAATGAGTGTAATATCTCTGTTTGACCCAAATGCAAAAGGCCCCAGAACACAAAATGGAACAATCTTTTAAACCCGCCTCCTGAATGAATATTAAACCATCAGTCTAAACCTGCAAAATATCTACAGAGCTACATTAGAGATGTTTTTACCTCAGCTGCTCATGGTTATCACAGACATAAAATATTGTGATAATATCAAGATATTTATTGCAAACTTGAGCATGAAAAAAAAACAGTCAAAGTGAGGAAACAATCAGTCCTTTAACTAAAACTTTTTAAAACTTTAGAAATGCACTTTTATTTTGAAACATACTATTCCTCGTATTTGTACGAAAACAATTAAAAAACACTAAGAAAGTAGAAATATTGAAGAGGTACAAGCTGTAACATCGTTTTAGATTCACAATAAATCTCAAACATCGGTTTTAAAAGAGTCCTATCATCTCTTGGAGCTCGCTGGCACTCTGTTACTTCTTCCTCCTTACTTCGTTTCAAGCATGTCATGGATGACCGATTGTATCCCTTGATAAGACAGAGTTTATTCTGATCAAGAAAATGAAAATAAAGCTGCATTTGGACTGTTTGACTGAACCAGAACCAGCACGTATAAGTTACATAGCAAAGGTAGTTGGTAAAAGTAGCTGGAAGTTGGACGGCAGCACTTTCTTTTACCAAAACAGACAAACATCGGTGGTTTTCTTGGCTGCCATTCTCCTTGTAATGCATCATCATCCAAACTGTAGGATGAATTTAATAACTAATGTGATTTTAACGATGTACACTTTAAAAAACAGCTCAGTAAAGAGCTGTATTGATGCAGTTTCATGCATGGAAAATGATACTAGTAGAGTGACGATGCTTGATAAAATGGAAGTTAATCTTCTCAGCATAAAAAAATTACTTCAAGTGTTGCAAATGCACCATGCTTATGTATCTTTAAATGTCTCTTAACTTTCAATAGATACTGAAATTCATTACAGTGAAAATCTCTGATTAATAAGATTGAAGCACAGCCCAAAGCAAAAGCTTTCAAAGTCAGACATCCCAATGAGAAGAAAGTTTTATACTCCGTCGACAATCAGAAGACCGAGCGGATAAAATCGCTGGTAATTTAATCAGACAAGTTTGAGGAAAATCTGATAAATGTGTAATGACAACAGAAAGTTGGTTTAGCTCTTTTCTTCAACTTTAAAGCCGGATTTTTGTTCCTGCTTTAAATCGCTCAGTTTCAAGCCTGTGTGTTCTCGTACAATGGACGTGATTAGAGATTACCGAGACCACTCCTTCTCCTCAGAGTTGAGGTTTCTTACTGAGCACCCCGCTGAAACATCCCCCAGGAACACCGACTCCCAGCCAGCTTCAGAGGCTCGGAGGCTGAATCTCATTAATAACCTCGCTTTGAACACGGCCCAGAGAAAAGCACTTCAGTCTTGTTCACATTCGATGTTTCTACAGCACAATTTTAGTCAGAAGTATCAGGTTATTTTGGAGGATGTATGGAGGAATGGTGAAAAGCTGGCAGCTGTGTGGAGTTTTGGTTGGATGGAAAGACTGTTTGATGACTCGATGAGTGTAGATGTTACTTGGTCTTTGGACTTTACCACGAGGAAAGAAACACTTTTGTTTAATATTAAGGAAAGTTTAATATTATGGCAGCTCTTTGGATCAAGCTGGATCTAAAAGCTTATTTACTTTCTTAAAGGTATTTACCTTTGAGGCCTTGTGCATGGGGTGTGGGATTCAACCAATGAGCTATTCCAGGATCCTGTTACGGGAGTTTTTTAAGAAGCTGAGGAAACAAGTGCACAACTGTGTTATTGGCATCCATCATCCATCCCAATTTAATTTCATTCATCCATCCATCCATCCATCACAATTCAATTCCTTCCATCCATCCATCCAAATTCAATTTCATCCCATTTCAATTTCATCCATCCATCCCAATTCAATTCCATCCATCCATCCATCCCAATTCAATTTAATTCCTTCCATCCATCCATCCCAATTCAGTTTCATCCATTCGTCTATCCATCCATCCCAATTCAATTCCATCCATTCATCCATCCATCCCAGATTCAATTCAATTCTATCTATCCATTCATTCATCCATCCCAATTCAATTCAATTCAATCCATCCATTTATCTCAATTTAATTCTCTTCATCCACCCATCCATCCATCCATCCATCCATCCATCCATCCATCCATCCATCCCAATTCAATTCCATCCATTCATTCACCCATTCATCCATCCATCAATTCCAATTCAATTCCATCCATCCATCCACTGATCCCAGCGCAGTCTTAATCACACGTGGTTGAATATAGGATGGGGAGGGTCTGATTTTAAATTGGGTCTTTGTAAATATGTTGAAGATTATAGTCTGGACCAGCTTTTTCGTTGAACATCTTAAGATAGCTTTTGTTGTGAGTTGATGTGATAAAGATAATGACTGACTGACTGATTGAACTTTACAAACTGGACTTAAGTGAAAGAGATCGAATATATCTAGAGTTGGATTTGAAGCTTTTGGAGTATTGGAAAATAAACTATACTAAAAAAGAAAATTAGTCACTCAGTGGCTGCACAATTGCAGATTAAAAGCAAAGTTTGGTTTCCTTCAAAATTTGCAGTTAAACCAAACAATACCAATCAGACCTGAACAAACCATTGTTCTACCTGACTGTGTTCATGAGCAAACCATCATTTAAAGAGCCGCCAGAGTGAACACCAGGGTCATAATAGTAATAAGTAAGTAAAAAATGAAATAGTACTTTTTCTGGCCTGCTCTTTTCTTTCTCATCTGTAGTTGTTTTCCTAAAAATGTCACAAATCTAACAAATCTACCCTGCCTCACAGTTGTATCTTTGCATTGACTTCACGTATAACGCTTCTGCCCTTAATATCTAGGGGGCGACTTGATTGGTTGACATGTTAAATGCAAATCTATTACAAAAATTAGCTGCTGTCGATTTAAGCGTTGATAACCACATCATTACACATTTTCCATGCTGTGAGTGGACTGTGAGTTGTCATGCTGTCTCTGCATAGAGTTGTGAATGCAAAACAGCAACTGAGAATAAGAGAAGAAAACAGCGCAGTGGATACAGAAACACTCTGTTCCTCAATTTCTTTCTCCAAAAAAGCTTTAGTATTAAATCTGAAATACGACGGTGCACTACTTTCTCAGTTTTCGCAGGTGTGTCTAGAGAAGCTGCCAGAGGATGGATTCAGATTTTGAACACATGACTCATTTTTTTCAGTCATTCAATAATTTAGTAATTCACATCCTCCTCTGAGTCGGAGAAAAGCTTTCTGACTGAAATTGTTTGAATGACACTGCCGGCTGAATGTGTGAAGAGACGAGCGAGGCGCAGATCAGAGGCACGCTTTCCAAAATATTCAAGAAAAGAAAAATAGACCCGCTCGGTTCACACTGCTCTGTTGCTGTATTAAAAGTATCCGTATCAACTCCTGGTGTTTTTCTGTTTATCTCCTCTTGGAACGTGTGATCCAGTCAGTGAGCGAATGTTTACTTGTTACCTTTGGCCTTTTCAATCTGCCGCCTCTCTGTGAGCTGAGTTATTGATGAGCCCATCAGCTTGATGCTTTCCAACAACAATCCATCCTCCCTCCTCGTTCGCTCGCGCCTCTCCTCATCCTCTGTAATCCTGGACTTTAATTTGAGCAGGAAGCAGAGATCTGGCTGGATGAGAGACAAACACTGAAATATACTCCCTCTATCTATATCGCTCTCTCGCTCTCAGCTGGAGTTGGAGGTGAGGCTTTATTGGCAGCTCTCGTCTGGCATTTGAGAGCTCATAGCGGTGGACAAGAGGTTGAAGGGGGAGCAGGTGGACTGCGGTCTGAGAGGCTGAGCAGGCGGCTGAGGGTCAGATGATGCAGAGGGAATAAACAAGAGATGAATAGAGGGGAGAAAAAACAGACAGAGAGCAGAGTGCAAGGCTGTGTTTAAGCCGGAGGGGAAGAGTGGGAGAGAGGTGGGTGCTCTCAGAAGTGAAGGTGTCTCTCTCTAAAGACGTGTCACACCGGGACCCTGAGCATGGAAAGACATTTTTTAAAGAGAACAGTTAAAAGTTGTCAACATTTGCCTTTTTAACTCTGAGGCTTTCAGGCATGCAGGAGGCTTTTTAACTTTACTTTGGCTCTGAAAGACACAGCATGTCTGGTCCACTGGAGGCTGTTGCTGCTGTATTATGAATGTTCTCTCAGAGCAGATACATGAGCTTTCCATTGTAGCTCTGAGTGCCATGTGCAGAGAGAGCGTGTGCTAATGTGCCTGCAGAGTGCACATGCTCTGATGGGTTTGGTCAGGTGTTTTCATGTGAGTGGTTAATGTTTGCTCTCTAGTGGGGGGGATTTGCTTTTCAAGAAACGTCTTTTTTTTTCATACAACAGAACAGTTTATGCTTCAATCTTTAATTTTTGACAAGTTGATGAAGTTATTTTAAAGCTAAAACGTCGACTCTGTGTATTTCCCACAAAATTCAATAACCTGCCAGTTTTAACTCACATTTCTGACAGCATCAGAAATGATTTAGATTTGGTAAAGCTTTTAAATCCACATTTACAAATACTATAAAAGTAAATGTCTGTCAGTGAGCCTTTTTTTCAATGACAAGGCAAGTAAATAATAGAATATAATACCCTAAGATATGATGCAATATTGGATATAGTACAATAAAATAGGTTATACTGCAACTATGTATCATATTCTATTAATCGTATTACATCTCAACTAATTGTAATGTTATAAGACGACATGATACCATACGCGTCTAAACTCTGGTATGTCACAATAGGATATGATGTGTTTTATACAAAACAATATGTTACATTACATCATGTGATGATATTATACATGAAGCTACGTTTTGTGAAGATACAATATGTTTAGTTGTGCTATGTGTCGATATATCATATTAATTAACATGTGAAGATGTAGTATATAAAGTTACATGTTGTAAAAACAGAGAATGCTCGTTTATATGATTTACATTGTTATGTTATGAGACAGTATAATACATGATGTTAGGTTACCATATGATGCAGCACAGTATGAAACTCTGGTATAAAACCAATACAGTTTGTTACATTACGTTATGTTTTTGTTTCCTTTTGTTATGTTAAGTTGTGCTATGCTACGTTTGGTTACATTGCATTTGGGTACATTATATTACGTCACTTTAGTTTACATTACACAAGTTTATGCTACATTACGTTACTTTACATTACAGGAATTTACGCTACGTTACATTACTTAACATTACACAAGTTTACGCTACATAACATTACATTATGTTACAATATGTTACATTTGCTGGGTTTGGTTTAGATCTAGTATGATACAATAAGATACAAACAAGACAATACTTTATAAAACACTTAAAGTCCACTTTGGGAAACTTATCTGAGACTTAAGTGTTGCATTTGCCGAACTGCATCCTCAGTAGTACGGATTAGGGACTCACAATATCAGATATCTATCTCATGATTATTGTGTCCATAAGATACCAAGATAATATCAACACAACATTTATAACTTTGAAAATAAAACAACACAATCTGCCAAATTTAGGCAAAGCAAGACTAAGGGGAGCACTCAATAAACCCTTCTAATAAACAAAGACGTTTCTCAGTGACAGCTGCAACCAGCTACAAAGTGGCGCTGGTATTAAGTTTGACCTTTAAACTCTGGATCACAACTTTGGGAATTCATTAGAGAACATATTGAGTAATATATTGAGCTTTGACCAACCCTTATTCAATATAAATGAAGATGCACTTTAGAGTGCTGCAAAGTGAATCACACCGGTCACAGACCACAGATACATTTAGGGACCACCTTAACAGTGAAATTCGGCTGTCTGCATTATGAACACTCGTGTTCATGTTTTATTTGAAATAAACTAAGGCTATAGTGGTCACAGAAACTGTTTTGATCTTGACTTGGAGTTCGAAACATTCCTCTGTATCACTGCTCTTATCTGTGTGTAATGCACTTTCCTTACCTGAGCAGATCAGCAGGGAGAGCTCAGCAGCCCTGCACTGTGGGAGAGTCTGGGTTTACAAGCTTGATCTAAGGTCTGTGAACAACAACAACAAAAAAAACTTGTAGATCAATGTTTAAAAGTTTGTGGCTTTGCAAGGTCTGCTGGATGTGGTCTTATTTGTTTTTTGCAAGATTAAGCCCAAGAATTAAAGGTTTGGTTAATACGGTAAATTAAATTAAGACCACCTTGTATTTGGTAAACGGTTAAAGCTTCTAGAAATAAACATGTCCACTCAGATAAAGAGGGGAAAGCTTTTGCGCTGAGGCGATTAAACCTTTCAGCTGTATTTCCTGTGTATAGTACACTGCAGTTCTGACCTCGCTGCTTTGTGAATAAAACACAGTAACAGCCCCCTCAACCCTACAAATATATATTTCAGTATTATTGTCATTGTTCCCCCATGTGTTCGACATATCCGAGGCATTTTGCAGGATTTCCCCTGAATTCTATACGACGCCTTTTCCCTTTTATTGCGCCATATGTGGTGACCCCCCTGCCTCTCCAGTCTTATTGCCTGAGTTTGCCGGAGCTCTGCCGGCTTTATTGAAGTGATCCAGGTCTGCCCATCCATCTCCGGCTGCTTTTCTTGTCTGCAAAGATCTTCATGGCTGCAATCTTGCACAAGTGTCAGCTCGGTGTGATAAGCCCCTGTTGGCTGGCTTGTTGTTATTGCTTGCAGAGGCAGAGCGGTACGGAGGAAATGTCAGCCGCATGCCGGCCTTTTCCTGCTGGAAAGGCCATATTTATGAGTGTATGTAAATCTGAGAGCATTGTTTCTGCTGCATGAAACACAATGCAATATTGAAGAATGATGCAAGACGAATGAAAACTGACCTGCGGCAAGCCTGTTGTTTATGATGGAATATTTTGTAATTTTAAGCAGAGAGTATTGCTATAGAAATGTTGTGCTGTGCAGATGGAGCGACATATCATGCATGCAATTGGATATAAATCCATAACTTTCTGCTTCAAGGGTTTCTGGTCCAATTTGTTTTGTTATTTTATGCGTATTGAAACAAAATAAAGGTTGTAGTCAGTCAGATGTTAGCTTGTTGAATCAGGATTTGGCTGCTCAACAAGTGTCTACATGTGCATTATTATTATTTTTAATTCAGAACTATGACAAAACAGCAAATTTGAGTTTTGTGATAGTTGTGTTTTAAAGTGAAACAACTTTATTCGTATTTAAGGTCGTTTCAACATCATTAAAAACTTTAATGACAGCTCAGCCTGCAGAATAGTCACAAATACAGTATATTTAATGTGATTCTTACTCTGTGATTGAACCTGAAAATACAGGACATAAGAGGTAGAAGAGTGAAAAATGAACTTTTTTTGTCAGTAATGACTTTCTACCTTGTTTTTATTTCTCTATCATCAGTATCCATCTTTCTTCAACCGGTGCATGTGAGTGCTGTTTAAATAACAGAGTACCATGCTGTAACCAAGACGTGAGAGCGCTAAGGCACCAAGTAACACTACAACAGAGGAGGGAAAAAGTGATTTTGAATATGAATTGAAGTGCACATATGAAATAAAACTGGTGTTGATCTGTGTAAATATGAGGTCTATCAGTGGGTGAAACGCAGTCTAAATATAAATCACCACTATATTCATGTATGACAGTTTAATACCTTAGCACCCAGATGGCTGAAATTCACAGCACACACTACTCTTGGGCCATATATAAGGCAAAAATATCAGAACATAAATTTGGTTTTCAGTACTGCTCACAACGATTTTCTCCAGTTTCACAGGGGAGTTAAATTTTTTCCTTTAATCCTAGGAAAATGAGATTTTAGTATGTTGTTCTGCCTTCTTAAGGATCACATCTATGGTGGTTTGACCTCACTAAATCCTTTTGGCTGCTCTTGAAAGACGTGGCAATTAAGCATCAAAAAGTGGACAAATTTGCTCCAAACATGATGAGATTTCTGGGATGTATTCAGACCTCGGTTAAAAACTAATATTCAAATTTTGAAAGCCCCACATCCTTCCTGAAGCTATAATTTTTAGAGGCCTCGCAGTTCAAGTTTCATGTCTGTATCCACTGTGGAGGCCAAATGAGAGCGCAAGAGCAACAGGGTCAAAGTGGCAAACAGGCTTCATGTCTCGGCTCGGCCTGAAAGGGTTAAAATGATCAATTCTCCAGGTGATTTCCTCTTGAAGCTTTAAAGAGCAGGATATTCTTTCTGGTGGAGTTAGAGGTTAAAGTGTTTTAATCAGATTGGTTGCCTAGAAAATGAGTAAAATTCAAAAAAATATTGCCTCAAATGGGAAAAATCTATTCTCAATTTGACTGAAAATATTAGATACTACTTAAATTAAATTAAATATGCAGGAAACATGAATTTGATCTGACTGAAACTCCACTTCAGTTTGATTCAGTAGTAGACGTATGGCTCCTCCAGTCAGAAGCTATCCCGGGTGACATATTTGATTGCAGGTCATAAATTAAATTTACAATCCAAAGACACTCGTTTAATCTGCATGTTTGTGTTATTGAGCCCATCAATCCACTGACCCGCAGCGGCAGCAGTGCTGACGCAGAAGTGACACCGCCATCCAGGTATATTTATGAAGATGCCGCAGAATGATCTACAGGCCGCTGTGGCCTTCCAGTACAAACCCAATCATGGAACAATACAACTGAACCAGTAGGAGTGCTTATGAGCTGTTCTACTTTAAATTACAGTACGAGTCCAGGTACCTAACATCTGCAGGGAGCTCAATCACTGCGCCGCTCCGCCTCGGCAGGAGATTTAACTCCGCGCCAACCGAAAACGGATTTCATCAGAATCAATAACGCTGTAATTATGCCTTCCATAGATTCCCTGCTCCTCTATTCATCAGAGGAATCTGACATGTGTTCCTCTAAAGCTGTCAGGGGTCTTGATTTGCAGCGAAACATCTGCTGGCAGGGGGAGGAACCTGGTCTCAGACTGTGTTGATGCTAGTTAATCTTCAGGCCTTCGTTATGATGAGTCACTTAGAGGGTTGTTTAATCAAACCGGATATTACAGCCTGGCTCCCATCCAAGCTCAGGCCTTTTTGTGCACCTTGGAAGGCTTTTGTTTGCGTAAAGAGGAAATATGAGATGAAACAACAACAGATTACACAAGAAGCCTCTAATTGTTTTTCTTTAGTGTTTGTGTAGAAAGCTGTCACATGTCGCTGAATTCTCAGAGACAATAACAGGGATTGTTGATGACTTTATCACTGTGGAGTGGTTTATAAATCTAAACTGAATTTGGCCGACAGGAAACTGTAAAAACCTTGTAATGTGGGATGACTGAGGTTTGAAAAACTAGCTCGAGAAACCTCCGGATGAATATGTGTGCAATATATAAAGACGACCTTATGTCGCTGTTGTCTCTGCATTTTGAAATACTTTATAACTTCAGTATAAAATGTTCTCACCTTTGCAAAACTGCAGCATGCAAGGAATAAATAAATAGATCCAGAGTTGGAAAACTGTGAAGTTACAGCAGCAGGTTGTCAGAGCACAGAATATACACATCTATAAATTCTGCTTCTACAACGGGCTAAACAGGAACCACAAACTAAACCAGGAGCCTTTGGGAACATAAGTGCTTGGAGTCGAGCCACTTCAGTGAGCTGCAGCTTCACCATTTCAGTCAGTGACAGGAGAGTCAAAGTCGAATACAATTCTTCCTGGTTCTTACCAGTAGGTGGCGCTTTGATAAAAATACAGCAATGCAGTACAGATGTCTTCAGAGAGAGATTTTAATCTTATCTTTAAAGTTTGAGGCAGTTTGGACCCTGGGTCTCTAATGGGGCGTTCACATCAAGCGCAAGTAAAACCATCTACCCGCTTGATTCACGCATATGTTGACCAGTGAATAATTTGCTCTATTTACGAGAATCATGAGTCCATTCACGTGATTTACACATCAACAGACTGCTAAAAAGCCGTTGATAGCCCTTTATGCTTATTTCTGCTAACAGTGATCCTTGCCAATTCAACCGGCAGGACCATGTGATAGACAACGGCTTTTCACAATTTACCAGATAATCCGACCCCCTCACTCACCCCCCTCCAGGCTGCTAGCCATAAATATGAAGGAGGGGGATAGCCTCCGTTAAGCATGGTAGGAGTGAACCACGTTTGGCGGATTGCTGCTTTGTTTTTGTTGTGGGAGGCCAACAACCGTCGGAGATGTAGGTGCCGCTGTGTCTGGATCTCCTCCAATAGCTGCGCTTGAATGACGGCCGATTCCAGCTGTATTTCTGGATTAACCAAACCTAATTTGAAGACCTGTTGGTGAGGCTAGCTGCCGGGATATCCTTCCAGGATACCAGTGAACATCTTCTGGTCCATTTTCATGACACCTGAGAATCTTCATGCTGATTGGTTATTGCTAATATTTGCTTGAGTTGAGATATTTTCAACTCTCGCGAATTTGTCGCCACCCAATTCACGTCATTCACGCTGCAAGACTAGTACGAGTGTCCAATCATGTCTTTGCATTGTTTTACTCGTGATTGGTGTGAACGCCCCATTAGAAACAGTGACCTCCTCTCATATGTTGTTGGCAGCAACACTCTTTGAGTCTGTTACACAAGCTCAAAAACTTTTCTTTCTTTAGGGTCGCCTATTGGGGTTATTTTCAATTTCATTTATGAGGAGGAGTTCATCTTAGAAAGACGCCTGGAAAAGGAAGAGGACAGTCTTTGTATGTGAAATGTAAGCACACATCACAGAGGGGTAGAGGTGTCACTGTGCAACCCATGAGGAGGCACAAAAACTTTGAAACTGTTTTCCCCTTACCACAGTAAGTCAGAATTGGAAAGTGCCCATGTTTTTTCATTAGGGAGGAAGTCAAACTGACTTGCAGCGAAGTTTGGTTTCAATAGCTGTAAGTTGAGAGGTAAAAAAGCAGAAACACCACGTCTAAATTTAACCGCTTACCAACTCAGAAATGTTGGATAAACAAGTAAAATCTGAGTAAAGACTACAGCCGTGTTTGCCCAGCTGAAAACTTTATAATACTTCCACCGACAGCTGAATAATGGGGGTTATTTTTCCACTCAAAGAACAGGGTAAAACACTTTTTATAAGTTTACATCATCTCAGATTAGTCCTGGAGGTCCTGACCCCTGCTGCAGAAAACTTCCACATTGACTGCATACAGAACTTTTCTCTCAGTAACTACAGTGATGCTAAATTATGAATGTTTCCTCTCCATCCCCTGGTCCTGCAGGTGCACTGTGTCCTTCTGCTGTCTGCGTCCACTTGTCTTTATGGTTACGGCTGTCTGACTTTTCCTCTCCCCGGCTGTCTGGGTTTGAGGACCATGTCTCCCCTTCCTGCACTCAGACAGACACAGTAGATCAGTCTTAGAGAGCCGGGACTCCACTTGTGGTTTTAAAAAATACTCTTTTTTTTTTATGTCAACATTTGCACTCAGTAATTTAATATTACTCTAGTGTTGTTTATTAGATGATAGTAATATTTTCAGCGGGGAAATTCCTCTGCTTTTTCTCTATTAGAAAAGCTTTTATCTTGTGCGTATAATAACTGTCTGTCATTTTTCAACTTGTCACCAAGCCAAACATTATTATTCCCTTCTCTTTCGCCCAGAAAAAAAGGGTCCGTCTCCCACATGTGTCATGACTACAAAGGAGGCGACAGAATTTCCAAAATGAGGGTATTGAGAGAAATGACAGGCATTAAATTTGGCCTTGGGTTGTATTGTGAAAAGGAGCCAAACACATGTGTTATTTCTGCTTGATTGCTTACATTTGGATACCACGTTTCCATTCAAACTGTTTTTTTGGCTCCAAAGAAGCAAAAAGAAAAAGAAAAAGAAAAAAAACAGCAATCACCCGCACAATGCTAATTACAAACTCCTTTCTTTTGTCGATGAAGAAGAAATTCACATTTGTGGAGCCTGTCGACAGCGTCAAATAATTAAGGGAACACATCGTACACTTGCACCTTTTACTCCTTGGCATTCAGGGAAAACAATTTACCTCCTCTCTTTTTCCTATTATCTGCTTTTCCTCTTCTTTTCTTCTCACTGCCACGGTGAGTTTGATCTGGACATCTTGCTCCAGTCAGTGAAAACTAGCATGTATTGGTAGAGAGAAGCAGCCATGGCGGGTGTAGCGGGCTGCGCTCCTGCTTCCTGGTAATAGCTTTGGACACAGCTGCGTGCACGGCTGACTCCTCAGCACTGCTGGGTCTTATCTTCAGGAAGGAGATTAGGTTTTCTGGGGGTTCCCAACGTATGTCTATAGTCAGGGAGAGGCTTGTGAGCTGGTCCGCTGCACAGTAGCTAGAGATAAAATGTCTGAGGCATTATTCCAATTCCCTGTGGTTTTTGTTTACTTTGGCTAGGTCGAGTCCAAATAATAGTCCGAGACACCGAACCCGAAATGTGTGGAAGTCAGAGATGATAAGGCAACACAGTTTCCAGACTTTCATTTTCACCCCGTTCCACCCTTTTTATTTCCCCACACTGCTGCAGGAGTCTTCAGGGGTCCTCAAAAATCCTAGACTCCCAGACTCAGCTAAGGGACCAGGGTTGATGTAATATTATAGTGATTTTAGTTCTTTTTATTACTTTGGGTCCCTGGTCTGTTTTGTCATTAAATGTAAAGTCCCAGTGGATTCAGGAAGATACAGCTAACAATGTAAGATACTGGTTTGATGACTCTGCAAACTTAGAATGAAGCAAATGCTGGTGGAAGGAGAAACTAAAAATCTTCATTTATTCTTTTAAATCTTAGAGAATCACTGATTGCATGTCCTTATTTGTCAAGGCACTGATAGAAAATGTAATGAAAATGAAAAAAAGGATGGATGGATGGATGGATGGATGGATGGATGGATGGATGGATGGATGGAGGTGGATTTTAATGTACAGATGCATGACAAAAATCGATAGATTATAGACACAATTTGGTTGACTGGACACTTGGAGGGGGGATTGGCACATAGTGTATGGATGTATAAATGGGCAGATGAATGCCTTGGCAGATGCAAGTTAAGATAAATGAATGGATGAACGCCTGGATGGTTGAAAACATTGATTTAAAGATTGGTGTACAAATGCAGGGATGGATCGTGATTGGAATTGGTAAGAATTTAGTGATTCCAATTCCACTATCGATATGATTCCTTATCAATTCTCATTGAGTAAGAAATAAGATAATACAAATGGGTTTGTTCTAATTGACTCTTTAATATTGTCACCTTTGGACAGAAGATATTGCATATCCATGCACTGATCATTTGCAATTAGCAAAAACAAGTTTAGTTAAGTTACTTCTCTAATGACAAGGGGCCCAGTGGCCTAATGCAGTTTTTGTGTAACTTGCAAGACAAACGGGTCCTTGGGGTTCGATGAACGGGGCTGCCAAAGGTGCGTGGGAGCTACCTGCTGCAGTCTCTGAGCCAGTGTGATTCTGGCAGTCATCGTAATCTAGATGTAATTAAAGGAGATGGAAAGTATTTATATAGTGAAAGGGGGTTAACATGGCGCTAACAACTACACGACAGACACGACTTGGAGACGATGAAATCAAAGCATTGCAAGTGTTGCAAGTAGCCACGGAATCATGTTTTCGCGTAAAATACAGCCAAACTCTGGTGTCCTTTTGCCTCAACACCATGCTGTCAAGTTCTGAACCAAAAGACACTTCTTTCATACGACGTCATCATGCAGAGAGACATAAGAGAAACCGATAAGCAGAATCGTCAAGGAGGCAGAAAAATCGAGTCACTGGTTCTAAAAAAGGAACTGGTAATTGATTCTCATCCCTATGAGTGGAGGTGTAAAAAATGCATGGATAGATACGTAGATAAATGAATGGATGCAAGGATAGATGCATGGACGGACACATGAATAAATACATGAAGAGATGCATGAAGAGATGCATGGATAGATGTTTGAATAGGTGCATGGATGAATGGATGGATAGGCGCATAGATGGATGGATGATTGGATAAATATGTTTGTTAATTCATGATTGGTTTCAGAACAAAAACTCAGATGAATGGATGCATGGACAGATGTTTGAATAGGTACATGGATGGTGAATGGATAGATAGGTGCATGGGTTGATGGGTGGGTGCATGTATAGATGGATAGATGAATGGATGATTGGATAAATGCATGAATAAATCAATGATTGGTTTCAGGAGGGCAACTCAGATGGATGGATGGATGGATGGATGGATGAGTAAAGATAACCTATTACCACCAAACTGAGAAACTGCAGCATTACAGACCATTCAGAGCTCAATAACTCAAACACATAATAAATCGATGCTTACACAAGAAGACAGGAACAATGAAGACGAGTAATCTCAACAGTATTTATGTGATATAATCACATTTTAAAGAAGGTTACAGACTTAACAGGGAGTAAGAGCAATTTAGAAGAGAAAAACAGAACGATGAACATTAACATTCACAAGCAGAATAGTTTGTAATTATGGTTTTCAATCAAATTACAGAGACACTAGTGTTAAGTTTTATTTCAGGCTGTAAGAGGTCTCAAATGTGGGAGGAACAACCAATCACAAAGCTGTAAAAAGAAATAGAATCCAATACCTGTCACCGCCCACTGTGTGATCCCCGACTAACCTTTTCATACTCCAACCTTTCCCTGACTTGAAAAAAGTTATAAAAAGAAGGTTTATATAGAGAGATGTTAAACCCTACTGCATCTTCTCTGTCTTCTTCTTCTTCTTCCTCTGTTCGGTAATTAGTGGACAAAGACATCGAGGAGGCGGACAAGTTAATTTCATTATGTATGATGAACTGACAATGCTAGGAAACAATGCAGCATCTATGGTGTAAAATCTAAGTAAGATGGAATAAAATGTAATAGATGAATTAATTATGAGTTAAAAATAGACTCTTTTTGATCTTTGACGAACCCCAATCAGACAAATAAGTGTAAACAGGAGAAGGTTATGTCCATGGAAACTGGTCTCGGTCTTCAAACATGCCGACCTCTTTTGCTTGTCGTAAAGGCAAAGACTGTATATAGAGTGTACGCCGTCTGCCTCCTCGCTGGGTGAAGCCACCGTGAGAACAGCACCCTCAGGTGACGGGCTGCAGTATAGGGCGTACCAAAATCTGAAAAAGGAGTGTCAACATTTGCCGCCATTTTGGCAGGAAGGAACTATCAGCGTCAATAGAGAGACATGTAAACAGGGATTCTTTCATATTTGTTTTTGCTCTAAGTTATCAACTTACAATGGTGGATATTTGCTGCATTCACAAGTGTTATAACAGGAGAGCATGTCGAGGGAAAGTTTTGGAAAAAGTACGTTCGTTTCTGCTTTCCAACATGAAAGAGAAAACACGGACTGGTTATTGTAAGAAGGACCCTTCAGGCAGTTGCTGGGGTGCACCAAACATTAGGGATTTATTTTAGGGATAAGACCAGGGACAGGTTACAGGCAGGCGGTCTGACCAGCATAAGACAGATGTTAACAGGAACTTAAATACTCGGTAGCTGATTGCTCTCCCCAGACCGATCCATATGCAGGTGTCTCTCCATGATAACCTGGACACCATTTAGCTTACACCATTTACCCGTATCCTTCCTATAAACTACAAATCTTTTAAATGTTTCCCATACTTTAACCTTAAACGTATTTATAGCAAAGAAAATTTAAGATCCAAAAACCCATGGTTAAGTGGTGGTAGCATCTCGAAATCATCTTCTGACATACAGTGTGTTCATATGGGTCGAGTCCAACAATGTTTACAATTTTGCTTCGGTAACGCTCTCTTTCTTCATTGTTCAGCTCATCCCTGTACGGTATGTTGAGTCCAAGTTTTGCCCTCTCTGCTCCGTTCTCTGTTTACTGTGTAGTCAGCTAATAAATAGTTGGTTTTTGAAACCGTACGTCATACTAATTCAATTCATTCCAATGCGTGTAGTTTCTGGTAAAATGGCCACGCTAGCACATCACGCACCACGCCCCCCCATGCTGACATTGGCGCTGCTACACCCGCCTCTACTAGCCATCCCTATAGAGCTGTGGATATAATAATATAAATGTTGGTTGTGATGTTGACATGTAGTTACTGTCAGACTGGTTTGTGTTCAAGTCCTCTTTCTTCTGCGCAGCTCCATTTTTAAAAGTTATTGGGGGGGGTTCATGTTTTCTACGATTAACACTTGATACAGCCTGTGGGCGTACTAAGATTGCGCAGCTCACCCGGGGGAAACGCTGAGCATCATCACAGCGACTCTCCGGCGGAATGCCTACAACACTACTGCGCAATTGGTGGTTCCAGAAAATGGAGAAAAATCCCATAAATACCGAGAGCAATTTGGCTTCAAATTCGGATAATGACGGAAGGCGGAACCAAGTTGTCCATAGCACATACAGTCGACTCAAATATAACCTCATTCATACTGTGCCTGGAGTCCATTAATCTCTAGGTGTGTCATTTCACACATTACTCTCCTTTATGTTGAGCTTTTTTGTGCGACAGACATCTAAAGCAATCACAACACCACAAATTGTCCGTGTTTTGAACGCGGCCCATTTGCAGGGTGCTATGAATATAGAACCACGCTGCTATTTCCCACTTTTTACCAGAAGTTTCTGCTGTTTCTCCTCTTTACTCTGAGTGCTTCCTTCCTCATCACGAGCATCACAAGGTTTTTCAAATGGTTGGGAACAAAAGCAGCTCTCTCTCTCGACGGAGCGAGTGGCGGAAATGATGGGGTAAATGGCTGCTACGCTACTTGGAACTCAAACTGATGAAACCCCCCCCCCTTCCCAACATCCATCTTTCAGTGTGGTATTTTGGGGTTTTTCAGTTTTTCATATCAAGAGGAATCCTTCAGTTCCTCAAGAATGCTGCATTGAGCCCCGTCTCCTAAGAGGAAGATCAGCTTCTTCCTTTTTGACCCACTTCCAATCTCCATCATCTCTCTCCGCTGGCAGCCTCTGGATCTGAAAGCTGCAGCGTGAAGTCTGTTACCTCCCTCGCTGAGACGTGAGCCAGATTCCCTCTTTTTCTCACTCTGAATTTCACTCCACGCCAAATGAAACTCCAAAAAAATAACAAACTCGGGGTTGCGAGTGCGCGTCGGGGGCTCATCTTTCTTGGCAGCGCAGTGATTGCTTTCATGACGCCTCCATGCTGTGTCCTCATAACGCTCATTCAAATCCCCAGACGAATTGGATAAACAAGCAATTTAGGTACCAGTGGTGCTTCAGAGCTTTGCTCAAAATGCAGCCGCTTCAGGAAAAAGTTTGAAAAGCTGCACAAGAAGTGGAAGGTGACTCAATATTGTTCAAATCGTAAAGGCTCAATGCCGCTGAGATTAGCTGCGAGTTATGAGCAGTTTGACTGACAGCGACGCTCGAGATAAGACACTGGAGGATTATATTTGTGTGACAGAGCTACAGAATATATAAAACAGTCATATAAATATCCATAGAACTGCACAGGTGTATGAGTTTGTGAAAGCTGGAACCAATTTCGTGGATTTGCATCAAGTTTATCGGCAACAGTGGATGTTTTTAACAATTGGCACAAAAGAGGAAGCAGATAAAATCCTTCCAACACGAGAAAAACTTTTTAAAACATTTTGTTTTGTTTGTTTGGCTCCTAGAGGTACTTGATTGGGTTTCAAAACAAAGTTGTTGGAGAGAGAAACGATCGTGGTGCTCTGTTGAGGTAGTTTGTTTATGTGACTTAGGAAAGTGACCTTTTTTCTTTTTTTCCACTTGGACCATTTTTAGAATGTACTTTGCTTTTAGTTAATCCCATTCTCCCAGATGTCGCCAATTCTGTTGGACAAACTTTGCATTTTTTTTCTGTCGGTTAATTACAAACCTAATTATAAAATATCCCAAGGAAGGCCTGAAAGTTACGTGTTCGTTTTGCTGAATAAAAAAACAAATACAGTATGGGTTAGGGCTGCACAATTTTGACAATCGATTTTCAATTTCGATTTTTCTTCCAGTGACGACTTCACCAAACTTCACTTCAATAAAAAGTTTTTCATTCATCTCTCAAAACAAAGCCACTGAAAACGATGTAGTGTTTATTCCAAGCCAGTAAGTGCCGCAGTAACGTTGGGAGTGGTTTGCTCTTCATCCAAAACAGTGAAGCCGTACCAATTCCACACTTTTTCTTAGTGTTGTGTTGTTCGTGAACGATTCTTTCAAAAGAACCGAATCTTTTAAGTGAACGTACTGAACCCAGTCACTTTCTCGAGTGATTCGTTCGGTTGAGCTGAAGTGAGAAACAGCATTGCCAGGCCAGCAGCCAGCGAACGAGGGACCACATGCACCGACGCCTGAATCACTTGGTGAACGAATCAGGCATTTGACTACACTTTCTGGAATCATTTTTGTTGGACAAAACTACCTTTTTTTTAACCGCTTAATTGCCACCAAAACAACTTGCATACAATAGGACACAGCATGTAACAAGTAGTGCATAAAACCCACAGCATCCTATCATTGCAGCGGTTTGCGAGGGAACCTTCAGTGTGAATTCTTCTAAACATTCAGAACAAACTAATCACTCACTGAGCCCAATTTACCAAGCAGACCTGGTAAATACACTTAAAACATCATGTCTTATAAACAAGTTAATTTTTACAAACCTGTTTGCCAAAGCAACACAGCCAAACACCCTCGCCTCCCGGTCCCAGAAGCTTTGATCTGAACTGAGTCCTGAACCGTTCAGCTGTGTATCAGTTCAGGAGGTCGGAGTTGCAGGCTTCCCCCGCCAAGCGCGAAATGATTTGGTGAACAAATCTTTTTAGCGAACTGTTTCTAGTGATTCAGTACATCTAGAATAACTGCCGTGCCCACCACTACTTGCTCCTGTCCTATTTAGCCACGAAATCATCGCCTTCTTTCGCAAACGCCGTGTTTGTTTAAACTGGTGTGTGTGGGAACTGCTCCTGCAGGAAGGGGGAGGAGCCTACGGTGGCCTGGAGACACGAGACATGATGGAGAGGAAAATCGATTTGACAATTTTAATTTTTTCTTAGATCGTCATTATCAAATAATCTGATCATGATTTAAAATCGCTTAATCGTGCAGCCCTATAATATGAGTATAACATAATTGGTATTTTATATTTCCAACGTAGAGTCCATCCTTTTATTTAAATCTGGTGAGGAGGATCTTTTCCACAACCCTTACTTTTATAACTGCAGCCTCTTATTTTCAGAAACAGTACATATACAGGTATCAAAAAGCCTTGGCACTTGTCTCGGTGTTTTGGTTTCTCCGGTCTGCTGTCCCAAATTGGGTGTAGAAAAGTTCCTGTTTCTGTCCAACATTTCCTGCAGAGACAATTGGACAACAAGCCCGTCCTGTGGAGCGTGAGGGGTGAATTAAAATCAGTGTTGTACCTTGTACTGAATAAATTTCCTTCTGGGCTCTTTTGTATATTTCCCAGTATTTGATTGCGGTTAATCTTTGTTTTATCAGGAGGGGGGAAAAAATAATTTCTTCAAAATGTCGTAGCCAAGGCAGGCAGCAGCCCAGTTCACAAAGTTTCTGACCAAACAAACAGAATAAAAAGTGAAAATCTACAGTATATAGGAGTGTCTAACATTAAACAGACTGAAACAGAATCAGAGGTGACTCTGTTTGGACCATGAGTTGAATGCAAAGTGGAGGAATCAGCTTTTTCGCTCACAGACAACCAAACGTATCCAGTTTTATTCTCCATTTTCACTCTAAATGAGATCATTGTAAACTATCTCACTCACTCACAACACAACTGTTCACTTAAAGAACATCCTGATGTGTTGAAGTAGACTTCAAACTCACGATTAGACCAGAAACTCATGAGAAAAGAAAAAATAAGTGAGGACAAAAGGTCGACTTTTAACCTCTGATAAAGAAGACTGGCAGGAATGGACGGGTTGTGGAGAGATCAGATGAAGGCAGTGGGATTGGATTGGATTGGATTGGTTTGGATGGGTAGGGATGAGACATGATGCAGTGGGATGTGATGGGATGAGATAGTGGAGGATTGGTTTGGATGGATAGGATAGTATGGATTGGGATGGGATTAGATGGTCACATAGGAAAATAATCTCAGAGTCCTGGAAAGATTTCCAAACCTTAAAGTTTCTTTGGCTTTTAGACTTTTATACATTAGTTTCTCTGTTTGTCACCAGCTGTGAAGTTTGCCACAAACCTCATCTTCGCCTAAGCCTCATCTTTCTTTCATCTTACTAAGGTTGGTCCTCTTATGGTGCAGCTTAGACATCAACTAAAACCAGACAAACAGTAAAAGGGATTTTGGATGAGGATATCCTCGCTCGACTCAAACTTTATTCCTCCGTTGTCTCCTGTTGTGACTTTGGGAAAGTGATTGAGATATAAGCGACTCCATAGGTGGCCAATTTGCCTGAAACGTTCAGATCCACGCTGCCTCAATACGTTTTTTTGAAGACCTGAAAAAGCTCAAAGGCTTCAGGAACAGCTGAGTCACTGCGAAACACTCCTCTCATCAAAATCTCTCACATCTTGTGGAATCCAACCTGGGTGAGAGGAGACGAGAGCAGCAGGATGTGCCAATGAGAGGAACCCGGAGAAGCAGTTGAGGTTAAACACAGAGAGGGGATTTGAAAGGCAAACTGAACCTTTGCTCTGCTGGGAGATCATGGTGAGATGAAATGTTCAGAGTTGTCAGGGTATGGCAGATGTCTTCAGTGTGGAGCTGCACAGCGAGAGTTCACGCAGGGCGAGAAAGTTGAGAATACTCAAATGTAGAAAAACAAAAAAACAGCCCTGAGATTGTTGGCAAAAAGGTGATCCAAAGCCTGCATATTTTAGACAGCTGCTCGGGGAAGGTTATCCGAGTTTAGAGTTGAAGTGTCATCATTAGAAAATGCACATTATTCTCCTCTGACTAGTTATTAATAAGTTGTTTCTTTACATTGTCTCTTTACCTGTAAGACATCCACCTTACAGTGAGCATTTCTTCTCGGGTTTCTGCAGATTTAAAGAGCACTCGTCTGAGTACCAACAGCAGCTAATACAACATGTGGCTGATGGTGCATTCTGCTGGATTCGCTTGGTTCATTTATGAGGGTCAGTTCCCCGCCTGTGGGAAGCAGCTGCACGCTTGCATGAGTAATTTTAGGGACGACTCGAATAGAGGAGGTTTCATTTAATGTACCTGCATTCTTACATACAGTACTATCAGTCTGTTTCTATAATTACAGTAAATTACACCGAGTTCAGCGTCGACTTCTTTCTATCGGAGAATAATTCTGGGTTGTTTACCGAGTTTACACACCTTACTCAAATCTCCCCGGCTGACGGCACCTTGCGAGGGCAGCCTGCACTCACTGATTGCATAATTAGCTGCTGCATTAGTCAATCAGATGCTAATCTCTCATGGATTCTGGGAGTAAATTCAATATAAAAGAGGAATGTTAATTTGCCAGGTGCTTGCAGGTGACCGTAAGCTGGTGAAAGTATTTCCTTCTGCTCAGGTCTGTCCTTCATACTCTGAGAAAGTGGAACTTTTGATGTGGATTTTTAACAAATTGTAGTTTATCACTTCTAAAGTATTCATGCATTTACACGTATTGCATATATGCACATATCTATCTTCAATGAAAACTTTACTACCACTCAATCAGGGCTGCACGATAAATAGATCAGATTATTTGATTCTAAGGATGTTAAAAAAAATTAAAATCGTCAAATCGATTTTCCTCTCTCATGTCTTGCGCCTCCAGGCCACGCCCTAGAAGGCTTCCCCGTCCTGCGGGAGCACTCCTCAGTTCCCACACAGTGTAAACAAACATGGCGTTTGCAAAAGAAGGCGATAATTTCGTGGTTAAATAGGACAAGAGCAAGTCAGTCGTGTTGTATTGGTACGACTTCACAGTTTTAGATGAAGACCAAACTACTCCCCGCTGCAAAGTCTGTCTGAAGGCGGGATCAACCCGTCCACATGGAAATGAATTCAGGAGTAAATGCTTAAGTTTTTTGGCATATCGGTATTTCATCCACATGGAAACGGTGTTTCAGGTGACTGTAAACATTACTTTTTGTAAACGGGTCAGAGAGCGCATGAATCCATAAACAACTACCATTTCATCTCCGTGTGGATGTCTATCTGCATCTCTGGAAATGGTCACGTGACACACACTGGACTCTTTTATGGCGCCTGTATGTGTCCAGACCATGGACTGTATAAACTATGCACAACTTGGTTCCGCCTTCCGCCTGTATATGGATTTGAAGCCAAAAAGCTCTCGGTATTTCTGCGTTTTTCCTTCATTTCCTGAAACCAACATTGCGCAGTAGCATTGTAGGCATTCGGCGGGAGAGTCGCCGAGATTCGCTGTGATGACGTCCGGCTCAAACGGCGTATCCCCCGGTTGAGCCATGCAATCTTCGTACGCCCATAGGCTGTATCAGGTGTCAATCATAGAAAACTTGAACCCCCTAATAACTTTTAAAAATGGAGCTGCACAGAAAAAAGAGGACTTGAGCACAAACCAGTCTTACAGTAACTACATGTCAACATCGCAACCAGGGGGAAGAAACATTTATATTCTGTGCAATAAATTTCTAAAGTTTGTCCACAGCTCCATAGGGATTGCTGGAGGAGGCGGGATTTATAACCTATACTGCAACCTGCCAACAGAGGGTGCTGTTCTCAGAGTGGCTTCACCCAGCGAGGAGGCAGACTCTGTCCATTCTATGCTTCTATGCTTTTTACGCATGATCTGTACTCTTCTTCTGTCTTTTGTACATTTCCTGTGCAGCGTTACAGCGCCACTTACTGGCTTGGCAAATGCACTACATTGTTTTCAGTGGTTTGGTTTTGAGAGATGATAGAAAAACTTTTTATTAAAGAGAAGTTTGGTGAAGTTATCACTGAATATAAAGTTGAAAATCAAGTTTTCTGAGAATTTTTATTTTATAGGATTTTATTTTTGGCCACAGCTCAATGTATAAAGACTGAGGGACTGCTCGCCTCGCTCTGGCAGAAGTTCAATTTTCCAGTTTATCTGTGCGTCTTGGTTAACATCAGGGCTTTCCTCAAACATACAGAGTCATCAGCTAATGAATAAGTAGCCCCCTCCTCATATTATGAGCTCATTTTAGCATTTTTTCCATGCAGTTTACTCCACATTTGCACTGAAGAATTAGGCGTCTTTTTAAGCACCGGTCCTCGCCTGTCTAATATGGCTGAGCTGGTAAAAATTAACAACCCTCTTATCATTATCTGGCAGCAAACATGTCGTGCTGCTGGAGCTCACCAGGATAACGCTTCAGGCTTTTTTTTCTCCACATGAGGAAATGGAATATTTGCAGTTTGCCGTTTTAGAAGTGCTGCAAGAGCCGATTGTCGAGCAGAAGGCAAACTCGATAGTAGGGTGTCACTGCGACTTTCAAGGTGGCTTGATTGATTCAGGATGTCAACATGAAAGAAAGCAGTCCACCTGTTATTCAGTCGAACCTCTGCAGACTGAACTGGCTTAGTATTACTGCGTCACCAGTGTTTCTGAGCGACTGCAGACATGCTCATTTTCCTGAAAACAAATTGTCATTTTTTCCTCCAGTGGACACGCGTTATTTTGAACTCCCATATTGGCTTCATTTTGGCTGCATAAACCACAAAATTACAGTGGTATTTACAAGCTTATTTAGACAAGTGTGAGGCCTTAAATGCCAGGCTTTTTTCTCAAATCCCACCACTTATTATTTTTGGCTCCTTTGTTGAGTCAGAAAAAAGTTCATGTCATTGTTTTTTTGGCGATAAATGTCACCGTTTATTACAACAAAACAACGCAGAAACTTTTTAATTCTCACGTCCAGATTTGGTTGGAATTTACAAATTATTTGGAGACATTTAAATGCCAAACATGTCCTCTTTTCACTTTCATTTGGCGCTTTATTTTAGGGACCTTTATTATGACTTAATACAAGTTTTTGTGAGTTTTGGTCACAGAAACAATCGCCTGCTGACTCACACTTATCAAAGTGGACGGTACAAAGTTAAAAACTTACTCTAAAGCTGCAGATTAGGCTGATAACTCCTTAAAAGTGACCTCTTTTATGTCATAATCAATATTTTTAAAGAATGTGTCAACAGACTGATGCATCAAGGTTTATAATCCAACTTTTGCCCTCACCAGGAGCTGCAGGGTTTAGTTTGAATTGCTGTTTTTCTTCTTTTGAGAAACTTTACTCGCACAAAGTCAACAGAAATCTCTCCTGAATATCATATTTCTTTAGGGTAGACTTTGTCTGACACTTTGCTGTTGCTCTTTTTTGTTGCTGGCGAACGTGCGGCGAATATATCCAGCTCTGACTGTTGACCGGACTGGAAGTGAATATCAATTTTTTTTTGGAGAGGATTTGCTGCCTGCTCTAAGTCTGGATGAAGCTGTCATAAAAATAATTTCACAGTAATGAGTCTCTGTTTGGATTGTGGGTTTATTCTGCATTCATCTGCAGTTATTGGCTGCTTTCACCTCAAATGAGCCCGTCTCAGACAGATCCTCCTCAAAGCCAAGCGGACAGGGGATCTCGCCTGGCTGCTGTCACCAGCTAAAGTCCTCTTCTCAAGCCAGTGCATGTGTTCATTTGTGTTCCAGCCATAATCTACTTGTAGACCAGTGTAAGCTTGGAAGAAAGACGGTCTCGGAGGGCGGCGTTGGCCCGATTCCAGTCTGAACACCAGCGTCAGAGGGGCCCGGCTTTTGAATCGGCGAGGGGTTCGTCATTAGGAGGAGTGAGCGGGGATGATTCCCAGGCAGGAAACAGCGTCTAATGGAATTGAGTGGTGACTGCGGCCCTGTGGGAGATTATGCCACAGTCTGTCCGTAATGAGCGGCGTAATGGCACGATTACAGACGCACTTAATGACTCCGAAACGGCCACCGCTGTTATTGCGTGGACACCCTCCGCTGTACACTCCTCCTCTTACCTCGTTAGCTGGAGACCTGCACAATTACAGTGCAATTTATGAGCATGTCAACTGACGCAGGGAGCGGCGGCGATTCTCTTCAAACTGACTGACATTTTATAGCTATTACTGTTCAAAAGCCGGGGCGTAAACAAACCAATTAACCCTTTCATGAAGGAGTTATTTAACCACAATATTCAGAAAAATCTGGTCATCATTTTATCTCTGATTTCTTAAATTTTGGGGGACTTTTGAGTTTGTCTGCTGCAGGGGACATCATGTTGTTTTAGAGCAAAAACAAGGATACACATGGAGACAGGGAATAACAATAATCATAGAGAGGACATTTTTACTCCAGTCAAAACGCTTTAACAGTTTTTAAACACAGATGTTTCAATTTTTGGAAACTTGGATACTTTTCATGCAGTGCCTTAAGTCACATCTGAAAATCACAAATTACTGCAGGTTTCGGTCTGAACGTGTCTGAAGAAATCATAAATCAGGTTTTAGCTGTAATAGCACAGCTACGCTAATCTTCAACAGGTGTTATGTTGAGTTTTGCTACCTTGTCAAAGAATTCTCTGCATTATATTTAGAGTTTTTGTGTAATCGTGTCAGCCGATCAGCCAAGACAGTCTGGCTGCAGACCTCTGAAGTTAATTTGAAGCCTTTCAAAAAAAAAGCAAATATACTGGGAGTACTTTTTTTATATGTCGGAAGTTGATTTGAACCCTTTCAAAATAAAATCGAATGTACTGAAAGTACTTTTAGCAAATTTAC
The DNA here is from genome assembly GCA_962446985.1 of Xyrichtys novacula. Taxonomy (NCBI): domain Eukaryota; kingdom Metazoa; phylum Chordata; class Actinopteri; order Labriformes; family Labridae; genus Xyrichtys; species Xyrichtys novacula. Next base: position 35,469,929 of record OY660870.1, read on the forward strand.
TGAAAGCTCTCTTTTTTCATGTTCAAAGTTGATTCGAAACCTTTCAAAATATAAAGTATAAATTTATCATTATTTTTTTTTTCTTGAACTCTGTCAATATAAAAGCAAATACACCGGAAGTACTTCATTTTTCCAAAGTTGATTTGAAGCCTTTCAAAATAAAAGCAGATAAATTGGGAGTATTTCTTTTTTAGGTCGGAAGTTGGTTTTAATCCTTTCAAATTAAAAGCAATTAGACTGCAAAGTATTTATTTTTTTTGTCTCGTATGACTATATTTTATTTCTTGGGTCTTTATTTTCTGTTTATAATGTTAATATGATTTTTTTGTGTTTCTGTTCAACAAATTCATGACCATTTCAAACGAGCGTGTGAGAAAAATCCTCACCTTGGTTCCTCTCCGTGGAGGTCTGCAGCCAGACGTCTCTCTGATCAGCTGACTCTGTAACATGCTTCATTTGATGTCCTCCTTAATCGTCTCTTTTCTTCCTCCTGTCTTTTAACCTCAAGGCTCTTTGTTTTCATCAGAGATGAAACTCTCCCTCTTGTCTTTAAGAAATGTGTCCACAGCTCCTCTCTTTTCTTCAGGCTGCAGGTTGTAATTAGACTTTTATTTTTGGGATGTTTTATTTGTGAGTCAACAAGAAGCTGGTTTTGTACACAGACCTGGTAGAAAATCTGAAAATATTAAAACTATTGAACCTGGTCAGACCAATTCAACATGATTCTTCTTATCATCACTTGCAGAAATATGTCGTTTCCACGTGATATCACAGCCTCCATGAATTCATCTATCCAGCTTATCCTGCCCTGACACCGAGGAGGGCTGGTGTCGATCCGAGCTGTCATTGGGCGAGAGATAGGGTGCACCCTGCAGGTCTCGAGTCAATCACAGACCTGACACACATGGGACAGACAACCATACACACTCACTCTCATCTGCGGGCAATTTAGAGACACCAGTCAGCTTCATAAGCAGTGTGAGAGGGAGCTAAATGCAGAGAGAGAGAGAGAGAGAGCCCATGTGTGCAGAAGGAGAAGAACATGCAAGCTCCACGTAGAAAGGCTTCTCCAGGCCAGGGAGCCAAATCCACCACTACACTACCACACAACATAGGTTTAGCTTTGTTAGATATTGTTTTAATAGAAGGATACAGGGATAGTAATTTAAAATGTCACAGCCTTTGTTAGACCGGGCACACTCGGCTGTTTCAGATCTCATTTCAGAGCGGGGTGTCTGATTTTCAAGTCGAACTGTATTTCAGTTCCATTGCATGTCATTTACAGTGAGATTTACAGGGGGGCGAAAGGGCCAATCATCGGCCAATCAGCTGCTCCAGACCGCTCCGATGAATTTCTGACATTTTTACAGGCAGCATACACTCGCACGGTGAAAATGAGCCACATCCCGAATCCCTAACTTCATTTTTTTTAATCTTGTTCTGATGGTGCACAAAACGACAGACACATGCAGAATAATGAGTTTATACTGTGTCATGTCATCCAGCCACACTTATGGATATACACACAATGGCACAATGATTGATGTCTTGTTGTGTTGCAGAGTGAGGAAAGGGATTCTGCAAAAACAAGCAACATCTATTAGTAATAAGACTGATTATCACATCCACACAAAAACACTTTTTCTAGATTTCTGTTTTATACAGAATAAAATGACTCGAAATCAAAGCCGAGCTCTGCGCAAAAAATCATTTCACCTCAGGAGATTAAATATGTTTTTAAAGGTGTTTGTAAGTTTACCGTACAAAAAGCGTGAGAGCGGAGCGCAGCATAAAAGTGACCTTAGTGGACCACACAAACCGGTCTGCAGTTCACAGTGTTTTAATTTGTTTTCACTCAGGCTTAAATAACAGAAAAGTTCAGGGAGGGTAAATGCCAGAATAACACAAATATCTCCTGAATAACTAAACTATCTGACCTCAGAGTGAAGAAACAGACCTAAACAGACAACTAAGGTGCAAAATAAAAGATTACTAGAACTGCTTTAATATCAACAAGGTTCAATCTCAATAAAAAGTAAAGCTGAATACGTCTCAGTCCAACCTGACTACCAGACGAATAAACAACCATCAAAACGACAAAATTATATCATGTTTTCTGCACTTTTGGCAGGTGAAGAGGATCTCGAATTCCTCCACCGTATCCTTGAATTCTATGATTGTGAAGAATTTAATGAATACGACTCCAGCAGTATTTTTAACAGTGTAACAAATTCATCTTCTTGGTATTTTTCAGGTTAAGTCTGAGGCCACATAGAAAAAGAATTTATCGAGTTTACCTGCAAGAATGTCTGCGTAAAAAAAACTAACATTTTGATAGAAACCATGGTGATAGAGACCATAAATAACTACTTACTAGGGGTGGGAGAAAAAATCAATACAGCGTAGTATCGCGATATTTTGTGTTGTGATATATCCTATTGTCTCATTTACTAAGTATTGAGTTTTTTCTAATTAATTGTTCATATTAAGTCACATCTATGATACTGGATAAATAAAATAAACTGTTTGTCCAGTAGGGGTGGGAGAAAAAATCAATTTACATAAGTATCGTGATATTTTGTTTTACAATTTTTAAATCGATTTTTATATCAAAATTTTCTTTTTTTTTTTTCTTTTCAAATTTAAGAATAAAGGTCTTTTCACACCAGGAGTGTTTTTTTTCGTGTGATTATTTCGGACATACATTTTTTTTCGAACCTGTATACTGTCAATACAAGCGTTCACATCATCATCATTGCCTCCGAATATTTTGTAATTTTGTGTCGTATATTTGCGTCATTCCCGGTGTGTAAGGACCTTAAATCTTTAAAACTGACTTACATGTGATGTGTATTTTTTGGGGAAACATGGTTCCTGGAATAGTCAGAAGACAATCATAATCATTCAGCTGTACTACTGGTGTATAAAATGCAGACTAAAGATCGAGAAAATACAGAATATCGTAGAATCGCAATTTAAATTGAATCGGAATCCAAAAAATCGTAGAAGAATCGAATCAAGAGAATCGTCCCAGCCCGACCACTTACTGTATTTATGTATTTGAATAATTAAATGAAACAAAATACTGATAAAGTTTGCTTTAAACTGGATTTTAAACACAGTAAATATGATTCTTGATTAACTCTCAAAATATAAAGTAGAACTCTTCCAAATCTGACCTTTGCAATGCTTTTAATAAAACTCATCTGCAAACCGTCCTTCAGACATCTTTAAAGATCACACCTTGAACATGTTTCTCTCTGTTTCTTATAAAAAGATCAGAATAAAAAGGTCATCGCTGGATTTAATTTAATTATTTGAATATTTTACATAGTTTGATAATTAGGTAAGGGGTTTTTAAAGGCTCCAATTGTGTTCATCTTTAAATAGAAATCCCCAAATGTCGGATGTAATCCTGAGCATATTGTTGATATCTTTGAGGTATTAACTGTTTGTGTTTTACCTCATTTCTTTATTCTAGTGTGATATCGATGAGAATATAAGGACACACCCAAACCACAAACTCATCCTAATTAGGTCTCCAATAACTCCCCTTACTTTTCTCTCTCCTCCTGCCGTAACGCCAGTCATCATTATTAGAGATTACATGCTTCTTTTATGTGGCACAAATGCAGGTGCTGTGTTATGACAGCTAAGATGAAGTAGGTATTGCCTTTTTTTATGCGGCGGCAGCTCTCCGGGGAAATCTACTTGACACTGCCTAAGGATTCTGCTCTGCACAGCTAACAGGATCGGATGTTATGTCAAGCAAAGGTGCAATTTTCATTAACCTCCAGCTGTGCCGTGATTTGAATTCGCCAGCCCAGCAATTAGTTGATTGTGAGTGATTGACAAAGCCGCCACGACTCAGCTCCGGAGAAAGAATGGGAGCCGGAGAATTAGTGAACAGTCGACACCTGCGTTTGGCCTGTTTCTGCACGCCACCCTCAGAATCAGGACACTCTGACTCTCATTGATAATTTTTTTGAGGAGGTCTTTGCAAACCTGCAGAATATTAAAAAAACAAACTACGTGTGGAGTGTGAGATAAGTTTGGCGTAGAGCTCAACTTGACACAAACTTTAAATTCAAAAATGTCATAAATTACCAAACAAACCAAGTTAGATACTGCACATTAAACTGCAACACTCAAGATCCAGTGTGTATAAAAAGACTGTTTAGTAATGGCTGAAAAGCTCCCGATCTCACCCCTATCATCAGTGAAGTGATGGTGGCTTTTAAGGACCCTCTGTTTGTTTTTCTTTTTGCAATAAAAATGTGTGTAAACACTTATCCACTGAGCATTTTTTGATCTAAAACAGGTCTAATGAACGTCTAAATGTATCCTAGACGACTGATCTAAAATCAGGCTTCCACAGGTTTAAAAATGAAAGTTTTTTTAGACGTCTTAATTTAGACCAAGTTTAGACTAAATCTAAATCTGAGCTATATCTATACTATACTCTGTATTGCTCAACACCTACTTGGAGATCAGTTCTGCACCTCACAGTTGTTTTTTGAAATAAATATCGAATAATGGGTTAAAGTGCAACGTCTAAATTCCATCTAAAATATAGAGAATCTAGATGGTTGAAATTAGGTCTAAAAAAAAATAGACGTCTATTGCTCAGTGGGTATTTTATGCACAACAACCACCAAGTCTTTTCAAATCGATCAAATTCTCCTGAGGGCTTCACAAGCTGGGATGTGACTTGAAAAATGGCGAAGCCCATGAGGTTCAGTTTTTACATCGCCGTATTCACACAGAGTCAATTTTTCATGGTAATTTTGTGATAATTTTAGTGGGAATGTGGCAACAATGTAGCATATAAAAGACTGACCTTACAGTGAAGATGAAGACTGAATAATCTATCTTTTCGTCTATTGATAAGGTACAACCTTATCTGCCATTATGTCCATGTTTACAGTTATATTCAGTCACCACGTTAACGCCCAACCACATGCTGATGTTGACCTTAAGCAAAACAACTGACCACACCCACCCCTGCTAGCTCCGCCCAGTGATTTATTTAATTATACTAACTGACATGCCAACTGCCACTAAGTAGTACGTGGTGCACTTTTAGGGCTTGTTATTATGAGTTTGGCTGCAGTGAGAATCTGCATTTATTCACAAGTTTATTTGAAGGTAAAGCCTGAGTTTAGACAATTTCTGTTCCAGTCTGTAAAACATTTCCACACAAGTACTGATTTTGGACAATGCATGGTTAGTGACAAAACAGATCTGCAAGTTTTCTCTCCAAAACTCCAACTTCATCTATTCCTAGATGATTTTTCATGGCAGAACATAGAAATCAGAAAAGCTTTAAGTTTTATTGCGGCGGCACACTGACAGAAAAGGGCATCAGTAATGTCTCTGAACCCTGCTGATGTACGTGCTTGTAGGAAAAGGCTCCTGATTGGTCTGAAGGCTCAGGCCGAAGTTATTTATCATGCTGATAAGCTTCATCAATGGGCTGAAATGTGGCGTGAAGTATCTCATCAGACAAACCTGTTTGAGCTCTCCCTGGGCGGTCACTCTCCTCTCAATGAACTCCTCACTCAGAGGCAATTGAGTGAACGCATCACATGCGGCTTGGAGGGGATGCAGGGCCTAATGTGATATGATTTGCATACATGGTTGGGCAAGACTTTCTCGCTACAAGGGGCCGGGGTCTAAAAATAGAAGCTCCACCATCTACGGTGAAATTAGAGAACCTGCTCCCAGACCTCAGTCCATTTATATTCCTTCTGCTTCGAGACGTTCGATGGCGCGAAAGGTTGTAGAGGAAGTCAGGCTGACATTTGAATACACAGCCTGCCTCTCAATTCTGGGCTGCGGCCTCTTTTCTGGGGCATTTCAGCAGACTTTATATCGAGCTCGCGCACCTCTAACACACACCTGATCGATATGTTATTGCAGAACGGTCAGGGACATTTCTGCCATTTAGATTCCAGCGGGGCAGTCTGACATTCTTCTCCTGTACCGAAGCAACCACACGCTGTGGTCAACGAGATTTTTCTGCAGACCTGAAAATCCCTCGAGGAGACATCACAGGTGCATTAATAAAAGCGACGCGCCGCTTCTTCTTCTTCTAAAGGTTATCGGCGGTATCACCCGGACCCAGATCTGCTTTAAGGGCAGAAAAGTGAGGTGGCTGGGGTTGACGTCAGCTCTCCCAGGGAAACAAGAGAGTGAACACAGCATTAAAAATCCTTTAATTTGTTAATTGCTGCAAACGATTTCCCCAGCCAATTATCCAAATGCCACGGTGAAACATTGCAAGACTTTCCTGAAAGTGCTTGGTATCATGCCTCATGCATTGGTAATAGCAAAACAAGGAGTGCAAATTGCCTTTTTTTTCCCTCCCTGCTAAGGGTTTTCAAATTGTTCAAGCTGCCTCTCCCATTTATCTTTAATGCCTGCTGATCCCCCATTGTGCAAAAAAAATCATTCTCCAACAACCATAGATCTGCTCGTATGAGAGGGAGAGCAAACATAATGGCATGCTGGGAGAAATTGCATGGTGACGTGAAACACCGTAATCGTAAACATGATGTATTTGTCTTTATCCCGTGAGTTATAGTTTCTAGATTGCACCACATGTGTGCCGAAGCTGACCACAATAATCAGACACGATTTCCTCTTCCTGCTTTGAAACGTGACGTTTTACACTCATGCCTCTTTTGATCTTTTTTTTTTTCACTGTACAAGTTTGCATCTCTCTTTCTTCTGTCATGAGAAATTCTCTCGACAACCACTCCTCTCTCTTTGTGCCTGTGCCGTCGAGGGCATATTAGCTTGTCAAGGCGGGATTTTGATCCATCCTCTTGTTTTAAAATAAACATTTCAGAGACAGTTTCAGGTTGGGAGAGGAAATGCTTTCAAATCAGACTGTTGTGCACAAGCAGCTCCGCACAGCGAGATTGACAGAGCTTAGATTGGAGGAAACATGTCTCATTTTTGAGTGGCAACATGAAAAAAACATTTAAAGGCTTTTTGTTTTTTTTTCTTCCTCCTGCTGAAAAGCTCTTTATGTACACTGTGTGGGCTCCCTTCTCGGTGCTGCAGGTCAAACTAATTCTGCATTTGTTATATTTGAGGAAATTGCTGGCGGATTGGAGGTAAAGTGCTTGTAGCAGGAGATCAGGGATGTGATCCTGAGGGCGCGGGGCCGTGTCTGAATACAAAGGAGATTGCGGCGTTTTGTTGTTTCAAAATTTAAAGGTTTTAGTGTTTGTCCCGATTAAGCCTTAGCGCCGATAACCTCTGATCTGAGCAAACTCCAGCATCTTATCCGGGGCTTTTGAGATTTTAATCTTTGCTGTGTCTGTGGGTGTTGTTGTCACACTGGAGAAAGAAGCAGGTTATGCTGCAGTGAACTCTCTGCAAAGGCTGTAAAAGGAAAAAACCTGTCAGAGACCTGTGAAAGAAGATGCCCCCTCTGTTTAAGTTTTTTTTTTTTTACATTGCAGAATATTTCCACAGCGGTGCAATAATCAGAGGCCTTCTTCTTTAACATCTCTCTCACTGGGATGGTTGAGAGCTGCTATACAGAGGGTTGTTACATTTTTCAGCTAATGTATGCCGAGCAAATATTTGAGAGGAGGGCTTTACATTGCTAAAAATATTCAGAGCAAAGTCAACAGCAGTCCTGACAACCATCCGTGAACCTCTCTGAGTTAGAAAAGGGTGAAAAACACTCTGTGAGCTTCCAGGGAAAGTCCTGTGGGTGCAGACACAGGCACAAGCTAATTCATAAACAACTTAATCAATCAATTAATCCACTTCGGACTACATGTTTGACTTAATGTATGAAGACACAGTAAGCAACTCCTTACTGTCAGGCCTCCCTTCATGCACATTCAAGCCTTTGCACATGATCAAGAATGCAGGAGCATGTCTGTTCTTTAACCGTCCCAAAACAGCACATCACTGTTGCAGTCCAGTTGCAGCCTGCACCAGATTATTATCATCTTTGTTTACCCCTTCCCCTTGACCAAACGAGACACCACTCGATTCCTGCTACGTCATCATGCCTTGCCGCTTACTGGCTGTGTCATAGGCTGATGTGACAATACCGGCAAACAAGTCGGAAAATAACGCCACTTCGCTAGCTAGCTCACCATATCCGCGATTTAAAACGCTTACAATTTAAAACATCGCTACATCGATATCAGATTTCCAACTCGGGAAATCGGATGATCCACACAACCCCCGAGTTGACATTTAAAGATGGCGGTGGTGGTTGTAAAGTAAATAGAAGCTCCTGTAATGAGGGAAATAATAGGTAACCTTCTGCGCTTTTGTGTTTCCTCTTCATCTACCATGTTTGCAGGTTGCAGAAAGACCGCATATTTGTCGAGAAGTTGTTTATATTCGGACAAGGCCATTGGCCATTGGCTACTTTTTTTCTGACTTTGCAACTAAAACGCTGATAACTCAGGTGTGACGTCACTCCCAGCTCCGACTTCTGACTTCCAAGGTAAATGGAACCTGGCAAATAAAGGCTTTACTTTGGTCACTATGGTGATATAACAGCACCATATTTGGTTTTAAACCTAATTGCCCTACTTTTGTCAGTTTTAAAACAAAGTATAGGAGGACATTTTTCTTTTTTTTTAAGAAGTCAAAAACCCCTGATAGGGTGTCCTGCCTTTTCTTATTGTGTCCAGAGCCAAAGAAAAAAACAATAAAAAAAACAAAGGAAAAAGTGTTTATGACCCCGTCACTCTGGGTTAGAAAGTAAAACTTCCACAGGAAAAAGCACCAGCAGATGGTTAGGAGGAGCATGTAGTTCATTATACGGCATCAACTTAGCATTTCTGTAAGAAAACTGTGGAACTGAGGCAGCATGTAGCATTTCTAATACTTCTCACCCTCACAGCTCTCTCTCTCTCTCTCTCTCTCTCTCTATCTCCCCCTCTCTCTCCCTGCTCTACCATCTGTAATGAGCTAAGCAGTGGAGTGTAAGCAGCTTCTTAGATAATGAGGCACAATTCCCCGGGGAGTCAAGCTGGGCCCACAACTTTAATATACCATTTCTTCATCCTGAAAATGAAAGCAATCAAAATGGAGAGAGTGAGGAGAGAGACATGCAGCTCCAGTGTCAAGAGGAGTCTCCTATCGCTGCTGGAATCTGTAGACGCCAACCACAAACACGATTTAGAAATACTTGATGAAGTGCCGTAGTGGGGGAATGATTTCACAGTGTGCCGTGTACCCACAATGTCACTGCTGCTTCTACAGTCAGGTTCCTGTATTTCATGTCGAGCCCTTTTCTCTCACTCGATTTCATGCCTACACTTTTACTCCGTCTTCTTCTAATAAACGCCCAAAAGATCTTGAAGTCCCACGACCCCCCACTGCATCAGGATCAGTTTTCAGTGTTTTTCCTTGAGTGCCAACACTGAGCGACTCTGTGTTTATTTTGTGTTGAACAAACCAGCTCTTTGCCTTATAATTATTTAAGGGGGCTCCGGTTCTCCCCGCACAGCAGCAGCAGCAGCAGCCGCCTGTCTTTTAAGGAAATCAATAATTCCTGAACAACCATCATGGTGTCCACTTTTGTTTCCTCAAGAGAAAGTCCTCAAAGACATCAGGAAACACGATTATTCATGAGCTCATTGATTTTTGCTCTTGTGAATTTATTTATTGTTGAGCATCAATTGTGATTATATATACCAGTCTCTCCTGGATTTCACTGGTGCAGCCTTTAATGCCTGATTCTGCGGCAGTGAAAGTTTCAATGATTTGAGGCTTTTATTAAAATCACAGGAATGCTGGTGATTGAAAATTAGCTGGAACAGTCTTTTTGAGTTTTTAAGCAACACTTTTATGTAACACATCTGGAAACTGACTTGCACGAACTTTGGCGGTGACATTTGTTAGTAAATGTGAACATTTAGCGTAGAGGGGTGAGTGATCCCACCAAACATCGGACGTCAAAGAGACGTGCAGATCAAGTCAGTATTGGGTCGGTCCGTCAAAGACCACATCTACATGTCAGTGCAATGTGCAAAATAGGTTAGAAATTTTGACGTCCAAATTTGACTAGACGCCGCTCTGATGTTTAGAATTTGGACGTCATCACAATGTGCAAAATGGATCCAAGATTTAGACGTCATTATTGGACCTCATTAAGACGTTGAAATGACATCCTCATTTGTACCTCGTTGTCGAAAAAATATATTAAATAGATGTCATTTCGACGTTGCATTGCGCAGCAGGATAGGGGGCTAAGTTGGTTGATAAAATTTGCTGGAAATTCGCAGTAATTGGACGAAATTGCATCACCTCGCAGAATTCACAGTGATTGGTTGAATTTGCGTCAATAGCTGCAATCGCAACATGGCAAATTTCTAGAGGGACTGAATAAAATCGTTAGACTTTGATGTAATGTACGAACAAGTATATTGTAAGGACTTTGACAATTTATGCAATAAAAATGCCGAAGACCAGTAACAGCTTTACAGCTCCTGGTATCACTATAGACTGTAAATAGAACGGGCACCCCCTGGTGACTGGTTGCAGTATAGACCACAAACCCCGCCTCCTCCAGCAAAATGAATGAAGCTGTGGAAAAAACATAGAAAATTAAATATGAGACATATTATTTTTTTTCTCTAGACCAGATGTAACTGTGCAAATGAAAAAATTACCCAAAGTACCTGGAGCTTATTGTCGTCAAATTAATACAATAACTGGAGGTGGAGTCACGTTGTTCATACTATATAAAGTCTATGGGTGTCACACATTGACTACAGCAACTCCTTACTGGCAGGCTTCCCTCCATGAACATTCAAACCTCTCCACATGACTTATGTAAAAGATCATTTCACCAGAATCAATTTATAATTTGCAGATTTAAAGCCTTTATTTAGGATTTAAGTCAATTTATTGAATGAAGTTGTGATGTTAGAAGTGGAGTTAAAAGTTGTTCATTTAATCAACAGTTTGCCAGGTAATGCTGTTTTAAAAGGGGATACCACAAGTCACTGTTTTTGACATCTTTTCAGAGTCCTAATAAGACAAAACATTGTTCACTTTGTGATATCGAAACCAAATTTAAAGAGCAATTTAACAGGACTCTCCATGGTTCCTCATTTTACCAACCGTTAAACAAAGCTAAAGCTTTATTACGACTTTATTCCTATAGCATAACTATATTTCTGTTATGTTATGACTCAACTACGACTTTAAAAAAGGATAAAAAAGAAACCTTGAAGCACAAGTAGTTTATGGTTTTGCACGTTTTGGAAAAAAACTTCTGCCCTTGGGTCTGACAAATTCAGCATGTTATAAAACTAAAGTGCTCCAAACCACACAGCATCAATTTTTCATTACACTCTGTGCTAAGTAATGATAGTCACATTCCTGCTTCTGTCTTTTTACAAGTAGCTCTAAATGTGTTTGGAAAAGTCCCCCCACTGCACTGCAGTGTGGACATATTAATGCTGTAGCTTATTTTACGGTCGGAGATAGCGTCTTGGCAGTCTAGCTCGGCGGCGGGAGCGGAGACCTCTCCAGCTTTTCTTGGAGGATATCTCCATAATAGCCTCATTATTCAACCGCGAGCCCGGGAACACTCAGGCTGAAGTAATGAGCCCCTCACTAGTTGCTGAGTATCACCTTTTTGAAAGAGGTTGCATGGAGAATGCATCCTGATTAGAACTGCTGTTTAGCTATTTTGTAACAGAAATGCAGGAAAGGTCATGATCTTCATCCTTTTTCCCCTTTTCTGTTTCATTAAAACCAGGAACAGGTGATTCATAAACCAATGGCTGCAAAGGTCTCAGACAGGAGCTCAGGCCTGCAGACTGAAATCTCACGTAAATAATTCAAGCGTCTCTTCAGCAGGATGAGCTGTAGGAAGTCTCAGACACTCATTACCAAAAACCCCAGTGTGTTTCTCTGTGCCACTCAAGGGGCCGGCTGCTGCCAATGAAGAAAACGTTCCCACTGCTGGTGCATTTTGGATAATAAAATAGTCTGGTGATTAATAATGTGTGTGGGGGAAATGTGAGGTAAAATTGAACGTTCAGCAAAACATTATTACATCCATTCAAATGCTGTAAGTAGGATTTTCAAGTACTTACAGCCATTGTGTATCGCGTACGCAAATTAGCTCTTTACATTTGAAGGACAGCCACTCATAGCACATGTATAACATAAACTGCTTCAATCTCACAAGGCTGAAAGGATAAATACACATGGATGCACAACTGTACACACGTGGAAACGCTGACTAACAGCTTGAACATGTATTCAGAAACTTTCTTTGTTATAATTAAACATTTTAGAGAAAATCTAGCAAAATGACAACAAATAGATCCTTTTCTGTTAAGATTGGGGGTTCCACAAGGCTCTATTTTAGGTCCCCTGCTATTTTCAATACTTCATACTCCCACTTTGTCAATTACGTAATAAAAAGGCCTTTTTTACCACTGTTACGCTGACGACAACCAACTTAATGTCTCTATGTCCCAAACTGGCTCACCTGGCCAATCTTAGATCCTTAAAAAGTCTGGTCTGGGTCAATTTTCAGGGTATGTTCAAGAAAGAAGGGTCCAGGACTCATTGAAGGGTATTACCATGAATTTCTACCGCATCTGGAACAGCTCTGATACAGAACAGTGGTGATTTTCGCCCATCAATTCCTACCAGATCGGTTTGTGAGGCGAATTTCGTGGCGGACTACGGACAGCGGGAATCACGTTAGATAACAAGTTGTCTCTATATCCACATAACCATATAAGCAGTAGATTGCGTCCTTCCAGAGGAGGAAATCAACTTCTAGACTTTTAAAATCAGCATCTCCTCATCCATGGTGTCATCGGGGTGAAATGACATCGGTAAACCTTTCACTTGTTCGTCCCCGCCCGTTTGCATGGTGTGAAATACGAGCCACCTAAAACACAAAGTGTTTTATTTTGAAAAGAAGCCGGATGTTTAATTTTGTGTCTGTACCCGACTTTTATTTCCAGCATGCTACGGCGTACAGAAAAAATAGAACTCTTGCGATCGGCTGCAGCGTCCAGTGATCTGCAGCGGAACGGAAGAAGCCGGTGGAAATTGACACATCGACTTGAATGGTTATGATCAGCTACGATCTGCGGATACGGCCTTTTCGTAGCCGTTCCGGATGCAGTGGAAATTGGGGGTTAGATTTTCGTCTGTTGTTTCAGTGGTTCAGTTCTTCTTCTATCAGTTAAGGTTTATCTCTACACTTTGAGCAGTCCTCTTTTCTTTTCTTAGGTTTTAAAAAAGCTGGTCCGGCTCCAATCACCCCTCAGACCTCTATTCTGGACTCAGCATTAGAAACAGACTACCACACATAAAATGCTGTAAATACAAAATGCCGTTGCACATTACTCAGCACATTACTCCCATTTTTGTTGGTCTTCCCAGTTACCAGAGAAAATTACAAGTGACTTCAAGAACTGTTTACTTTTTACCTCTAGACGCTACTTTCTCTCTGTTCCTGAATCTCAGATTGTGGCCCCTGAGCGCTGAAATCCCCCTTTTTATCCTCTTTTATCGGCTCTTACTGTCAGTTTCTAACATTTTAATCTGCCTTTTGTTTTGTCTCCTAATTCTAATCCCACACATTAACATCATTGCCTGGGTGGCACTGTGTAACTCTGGTTTTGAATGGTGCTTATTGTCATTATCATTGTTGTTAACACAAAGGCTTGAGCCTCAGGGTTGCTGATCACCTTTCTCTGTGAGGGGTTTTTGTTGTCACGGTGACGTTGCCATGCAACCGGCCTAGTCTCCAGCAAAACCCTGCTAACCGTCACCATACTGTACGGTTTCTATACGGTTTATGATTTTTATAATTGTCGTGTCGCTTTATTTTGAAAAGACAGGATGGAGCTGAGAGTTCATCTCTCTGTGTGAGCTCTGTGTGTGTCAGTTTGACTGACAGCTGAACTGGCAGGACACAGAGAGACTACACAAACAGACCCGCTCTGGTACCTGCAGTTTAAAGCCGAGGAGGCACACTGCGCTCTGTTAGCGATGCTGCTGGAGAAAAGGGACTCGGTGTATCATCAAAGCTCAACCAGAACAGTCATTTTAGAGGAATAAAGACTATATTTCATCTCTGTTTGGAAAAAAAAATAAACATGCAGATGGTTTGTGGAGTAACCTGTGGAGATTTCAGCTGCTCTATCGGCTGTAAAAACTTTAACTTCATGAAAACTCCTGTATATTTTACACATTAGATAACAGGTTAAAGGAAAGGGGCCGAGCGGTGACCCTTGAGGCACCCCTGTTGATAAGGACACTTCCTTCCTTGATGATACTCTGAAGGAGAGGGCAGGTCTCAGCAAATTGGTTGCAAGTAGTGAGTCATTTACAGTTTATGTCTAATTACCTTATTTGAAAGGCATGTTGTCATTGCTGTAATAAAAGAGAATGAGGGCTTTCCAATGACTTTAATATAAACTGCCGCTTAATGACTAATTTTAAAAACTAAAATCCACTGATGGCTTAAATAGTGTTTCCAAACTGTAATTTTTTTCTATTCTGTCCTCTTTTCACAGCTGTAAATTTCCCTGTAATAGCCCCCAAAGCTTCAATCCAACAACAAATGAGCATGGACAAACTAGAGAAAATAACTTTACGCTTCATTTCTCGCAGAAGTTAAGAGGAGCCATTATCGGCGAGTTTGCAGACGCCGAGTCTGAATTTGTTACATCTGGGCTCTGACCAAGATGGCAGCAGCCAGCCCCGCTAATGGGATGCACAGCTATGACGCCATCACGCTTTAATTAATGATCATGGTTCTGTCTTTCGGCTTTGTCTTATCCTCATGAGGATTTCACACGCTGTTACACTTCCCACATGAGAAGAGATGCTCAAGTCATCTCACATTACATTCTTATCCCTGCGTTTATGACTTACAGTGCCAGTGATTTAGCTAATCTGCCAACATGAAAGCGTCCTCCTCCCCGTGTCAAGGGCCTAGCTGTCGAAGCGATATAGCGATGTAGGTCCCCCGCATGCAACCTGTGTCCCAGTGCGGCAGTCACATGACGGATAGTGCCGCTGTCAGGCCCCAGGGCCCTCTCAATCCATGATAGATACCCTAACACACTCTGCTGCTTGTTGTGCCTGGGGTTACCACCACAAACCTGGGGGGATCCTAATTAGCCTGTGGTCTGAACACGCTCCAGCATGATGTGTGAGTTTGGGATGAGCGAGCGCGGGTCCCACTGGGTCGTGAAGTGCACAGGAAGTAGTGCCATTACATGCACTTAAACTGTTCTGCATGCAGTCTGCAGAAACAAGCAGGATATCAATTCAGAGTATATATATGTTTTAATATTGTTGAAATCTAAGTGTGATTGGTAATAAGTTAACCCTGTGGTGAAGCTTTTCTTTTCCAATCTAAAGGTTGTAAATCCATCCAATTTATTCAATCACTGCTGTAACCGATATGTGGTGTCATTATTTGGGACGGCAATTACGATTTTACAAGCTAGATTGGGAAAAATATATTTCTTTCCAACAAAACAATTAAAAAGAGCCTTTGAAGTATAAATTTTTACAAGCTGCCGGAGAAAGAGCTGCAAAAGCCGCAGTGATTTAGAAGGAGTCACGAAACAGGCGTGGAGAACATGTTGTAAAAGCCCTCTGAGGAGTTTTAACAGGTTATGAAACAGATTGAGTTTTATGGTTATGATATTTCACGACCCACGGATGAAAACAAAACTATCAGCAGGGATACTGACAATTTCTACCTTGTTATTTTAAGCGCATGTGACTGCAAGGGGGCAGGCGCCAGATGAGACCAGATAACTGACAGCATCATGAAGGAACAGCCTTTTTTTCCACAGCAAATTATCATAATCAGGGATACTCAGTGTTGTCCATGTCCAAGACTAGGCAAGAATTCATTTATTCATGTTTAAGTGTGTACTTCTCCACAACAGTAGGTGGCGATATGCCCCCTTCCAGCTTGTCCTCAAAGTAACCGATTATGTCAGACACCAAAATAATCGAAAAACGTACAATTAAGAGGCTATCTGGATGTGTATCAGACGATAAAATCCCAACAACTTTACAGCTTGGTGACTTTTCCGATGCTCAACAGCTTTAATGTTTGTCAATGTTTTTTTTGAAACCAGGTTTATGGTATTGAATTTATGCTTCTCAACCTCCAGGTCAAACTCTGAAGCATTCACTGACATTTTGGCCAATTTGAGTTCAAAATAGAAAACAAATTAAACCACAGCCGCTTCAGTCCAACCATGAGAATTTAGTGTGATTTCAGTCAGCTAAACATTTTTAAAGTCCAGTTTCTGTCAGACCAACACAATAAGTAGTACTTTTATGAACGATGTGCAAAAGAGAGCAGAACGGGATTTTTGTCAAAAAACAAGAATAACGTACTCATGCAAAGAAGTAAGACGTATTACTTAGTCCACAAGAGGGCGCCAAAACCGAAGAAAAAGAGAAAGCAGCTTAATTTTACACAACTATTGTTCGGGTGATCGATAAACCTGACTCCTATCACTGTGGATGAGGGTCTTAAACCATGAAACTCAAGGTCAGCATAACAAAAACTTAAACCCCAGATGACATAACGGTCAGGCTACATGTTAAAAGTGCAATTTTAGCCTGATTCAACCAGCATATGTTGGGTTTTTGGACGGATAGATTGATGATATTGACAAAATCAATTATTTTGTCTCACGTATCGTCTTATAATCAACGACAAATTAAGCAACATCTGGAGCGCCTCACGACCCGCCAACAGAGAGTCTAATATCCTTTATTTATCCATCTGCCCTCAGCTGTTCAGTGATGTTGACCAAGAAGAGCACAGAGTCGTACATGAAAAACTGGCGAAGCAGAAGAAGGACGAAGAGACTAACCAATGAGACGGAGAGACAGTTTGACAAGCTCTGACGACATCCCTGCTCCGATACGCCAATGAGGTCAGCGAAAGAGCAAAAGCATTTAAACAGTCTGGTGAGTAACTTCTGTTGGCATCTAAAAATGTAGTCTGATCTAGACCCCTGGATGAACAATCGGGTACGATCATGTCGTCTGTTTTGTCTGTAGGTCAAGTCACATCGTGGATTTGTGGCTCTGTGATCATGAGAGAAGATCCGCTAGTTTGATTGCAGGATTTGGTATCGCGGCTTGTAGCTGCAAACTCACTAACAGACCAGGTTTTAACTTTTACAGGACAGTTTATTTATTCTCTAGATACAGTGAACACCAGACTTGGCCTTCACACCTGAACCTCCACCAGTTTTAACACTATATGTCCGCTGAAGCCACACATGGAAAACATACTCTTCTATCCAATAACTTCCTCTTCTGACTTGCGGTTTGGTCGATTATTTGGAAGCAGCTCTAAATGTCAGCGTTTACTTCTCTGTGAAGGTTTTATTAAAAGTTCGACCGTGGTTAAAATCCAAGAATAAACACAATAAAACCTTCAACAGACGATCCAAATGTACCTTTTCTGTTTGTGTGCGCCAAAGCAATGTCCCCAAAGATTTAATGGACCCAGACAAAGAGTCTGTACCATCCTCCAAACAGCTCCTTAAAGGAAAAATACTGTATATAAATCCATGGAAAGACAATAAAGGAGGCTACCTCATGAGAGGAAACCTGAAGACAGACAGCTGGTGGTGCAGACGATACTGTAGGTGGATGAAAGAAAACCTGTGAAGTTAGTTTTTCCTCATTTTACAGGATAACCCAGTGAAAATCTGTGCTGTGAAGTCCAAAGACGTTTAAGTCAAGGTGGGCAAAACGCAGTAATTGGTCGGAGGATTTCTTATCGATTGATCAGGAGGAGAAAAACATGAGGGGCTGCTGCCGTAGCAACCTGTAAATTGTGGTAATTATAGGGAACATGTTGCTGTATTGAAACGGACACATTGTTCGGATAATGTATTCATCGGGGGAACATCAACACAGGGATAAATCTGATAATATTGGGCTTGTTTTGCGACCAGATGAGTCTCCCCCTGCTGGCTGTTAAAAGAATGCAGGTTTATGAAACATGAGACTACTTCCACTGCCGTTTTATTACAAGCAGGGGTGTCAAACTCAATAAATAAAGGAGTCATGAAAGTCGAAAGATTTAAACTGACGCTGTTTTCATTCTGGGTATCATGACAAACTACACCTGCAGTAATATAAACTTAACTGCTTCCCGGACGTTTTATAAGTGTGAGAACAGTAATAATGGAGGAGAAATCAAAGCCTGTTTTCGTTTCCTTCCCTCAGCAGGTAAATCATCTTCAATTTAAAAGTCAAAGCCAGGCATAAAAAAATTGATATGAAAGGAAAAAAGCAAAAAGAAAACTCGACTCTTGAGCCCATTTTTCAGAAACAGTTGGGTAAAGTTTCAGGGATGAAGTGTGAGATCTTTAGAGTCAGTCTTCACCGTGACTGTGCTAATGTTTTCGAGTTTTACAAGTTTTATTTCAAAGTTTGCTCGTCCCCTTTTCCACCTTCGCTACACACCAATTACCAAGTAATTCAGATTCAAATTTGTGGACCTGAAAGTCTGTAAATCCCCTCGAGAACTTGCAGCCATGTGTGCTCAGATTATCGTCCAGATGCTGGGAACATATTGGCGGAGACCTTTGTCATTGTTTGGCAATAAACAACAAAGTGAACAAAGTTTTCCTGAAGTATATTAGTCTCTCACAGGAGCGGCTTGTTTTCTAAACCTCTCGCTGGATTAGACCCGTCTCAGATCACCTGGACGAGGCCTATTTTTGATGTTGTTCCGTTATATTTTATTAGAGAGGACAGCTGATAAGAGATAGGAAATGTGAGGAGATGAGAGCTGAGGGAGAAATGATGCAGCAAAAAGTCGAAGCCATGAATCAACTAAGAGAGACGACAGCCTCTGTTTGTGGGAAACGCTTAGACCATCAGCGCCCCACAACGGCTGGTGTGACTCAGGGTGGGGAAACTCGTATTTTATTAATATACAGTTTAATATTCTGAGTGATTGTGGTCATTTAGCAACTCAGACTAAAAGTAGAGATAATCAGGACAGAGATCTTAAATTAGAGATGCATTTGACAGACGTCAGAAAGTTAGTTTAGAAATCATAGATACAACAGGGAAAGAAAAACACAAATTGAGGGGAAACAGGGCGATCTTAGGCATTTGGTGCTTCACATTGTGCAAAACTGAAATGCAAAAAGTATTAAATATCATAATTCAGAAGTGACTTGTGCATCATAGACCCAAAAGGCCCATCGTGCTGCAGGTGGAGGAGCGTGCAAATGTGTTTTGTCTGCAAATAATTTGGCTTTTTAATGGCAGAGTGCTGAACATCTTCTGAGTGGAGTGTACACTGAGACCAAAATTAGTTTTTGTGGCGGGGTCTTGTCAAATTAGCTAAATTACGTTGTGGATTGAGCAGTTCACCTCTATAACGGTAAATGGACGATAACTACTCCACAAGCTGCTCTACCCCTCCCACATTAACTCCAACTTTTGAACCGTCCTCCATCTCCTACAGACTGGATGGGGTGGAGTCACGTCTCTGACGTAGGACAGCGTCATGAGACCATAGCCTACCTACACACATCCAAAGCAAACTTTTTTTTGACACCAAATATATTGATTTGGGCAAAATTACGTCAGTTATTGTCGTAAATTTCTGTATCGGTTGTAGTTTCTCATTTAGTTTCTCATTAAAGGGGCTGGACTTTAAATCTTATTAGTGACATGTTAGGAATACAGCCCCACTTAAAAAATGCTGAAATATCCCTTTAAGAGGATGCATAGTGAGTAAAGGCCTCATCGCCCCCCCTGGTGATGAACAACCACTTATGGACGTATAATATTGTCTTACAGATTGGATAATCCTTCCAGGCCCTGCTGACAGGTGTCTATTTGGATTAAGGTTTAGTACAGTTACCGTGGCAACAAACTTGGAAATACTAAAGGTACAAATTTATAGGGTCTTTAAACTGCGGTGCGAATAAAACCTTGGAGACAATATCCTACACACACACACAAACACACACACACACACACACACACACACACAGAGACTCACAATCAAACTAAATGTATGCTCAATCATGCATCCCTGTGCTGTCACATAATCTTAACAGTGCAGCCCATCATTTATTGTAGATTAATCCTTGTTCCTCGCAGTGTCGGGACCAGCACTTCACCGTGTTTCTCCGTCATTAAAGGAAAAAAGATCGAGTAGCGCGGGGTTTGTGCAAACGAGTGAGGACAGAAGAGAGCAGAGGTGGAGATATATTCAGCAAACGCTTGTGTTGTGCGTGGATGCTGAACAAAAATGGGTAGGGAAAATATTAACCTTTGAGAGAGGGAAGAAAAAAAGAGGGACGCAATCATACAAGAGGGGACGGCGGAGAAAGAGAACGAGATGTTCCAGGGTAGATTTCAACGACGCGGTGTTCCTGTAAAACAGCAATACGTGGTGTGAGGTGGTAGAGGAGGTCACAGGAACAGAACAGACTGATCGACACAGAGAGAAAGACGAGGTCAGAAGCAGCTGTATGAGAGAAATAAAGATAATCAGGTGGAGTGGAATAAAGACGGAGACATGCTGAGACATTGATGGCTCTTCTTTTAATGAACCCTACAGCGCCGGGCTCCCCCTCCATGCTGCAGCCTCTAGCCTCTGCCCTGGCTGTCAGGACCATGTCTGACTGAACAGAGCGATGGTGACAGCCAAAGCAAGTCCACTTTTAAGTCCCGAGCGCTGGCAACAGGGTAGATAATGACCCCGCCAATCTCCTCCCACCGCCCCGTCTGCTCCCCCTCCCCGGCCTCTGAACAGGGCTCAGAGAGAGGCCTAATGAGCGTACTTTTCCGAACAACTCTTACTGAAGGCAAATGCATTAATTCTTGATCCGCGCGACCTCTTTACAGCGCTCGCTTTTCTCAGGGAAGGAGGATGAGTCAGGGTGACGAAGAGTCACTAATGCATGTTTCGGTGAGGAGAAGAAGAAGACGATATTTGCGTGTTTTTCATGAGAGACAAGGTGTCAGAGGTGATGGGCGGGGTCTACACAGTTGTTGTTTTCATCTGACGTTAAACTCAGGTGAGAAGCTTGGACTAGGGTGACCATACGTCCTCTTTTACCCGGACATGTCCTGTTTTTTGGAGGCTGTCTGGCTTTCATGGTCTTGTCCCAGGGTTTCTGCCTGTTAACCCACTAAGACCTGAACCCTGTCTGAGACTCGCCTCTGAAATCCTGAGGGCAGTTTTGAGAAGAGCCCCCAGATCCTGACGTTTTCGAAAGTGTTGAAGTTTTATAAAAAAGCTGATATCTCAGCCTCTGTAGCAGATAGAAACACAATTCCAAAAATATTTCAGAGCTTACACACATGTGGCCTTCAAGATGACTGTCTTTTGTTTTTCTGAACCTTCATGACATTATTGAAAACCTTGAACAAACAAACTCAAATGAAATAAAGCGGCTGTATAAATAAAAATAAAGGCTCTGCACTGGAGAATAACAAACAATTTACTTTCTATAAAACAAGTGGCAGTCACGATAAAGTGTCCATGCAATACAAATGTAAATAAAATAAGGTGTTGAAAGGGTATACAACTGCCCCAGTATAGAGCCAGTACAGAAGCAGCACTGACAGTGTGTTCATGTCTGTGTTCACCCAAAGTCATGCAACACCCACAGAAAATACCGATAGTTTGAGCCAAAGACCTCAATATGAAGAGGTTGTTCACACTGCTGGATGCTTCTCCTCCGAAGCTGCTCTCTGCCTCCGTCGATGTTTACTTTACTCACGAAGCACATAGCAAGATCCGAGCATGAATCCGTGCGCCTTTTTAAGCTTTATTAGCTTATCAGAGGCAGTATGATGGCGGTATGATGATTTGATTCACCACGACTCCAGGAATGATTGAGAAACTACAGAGTGTTACGAAATTACGTACACGCTTCCCCCCGGCTTGAAGGTTGAAATGCGTACACGCTGTCCCGGTTAAATGGGTTAAAGGAAGTTTTTCCTCGCCACTGTCACTCATGTTAGATGAAATGGGTCTGTCCCATCTTATGGTTGGGTCTTGATAATTCATCAAACAATGAGCGTGGTCTAGATCTGCTCTTGGGATGACGACTGTTGTGAATTGGTGCTATATAAATGAAATTTGATTGATTGATTGATTGATTGATTGATTGATTGATTGATTGATTGATTGATTGATTGTCTGGGGGAGTTTATAAAATCCTTCAAATGTCCGGGGTTTTGTATGGAAGTTTTGAGTTGATGTTGCGTGGACTAACTGAGTTAGAAGCTCGTAAAAAACACTCGACCCGACCTGAAAAACTCTCAAAATTTACAACGCATGACCCTGCCCTGCATAGTCATGTCATCTTTTGAGGATTCAGAATATGGTCATCCTAGCTTGGACGCCGTTATAAAGTGGCGGTACCGTTCCTAATTGATATAATAACATGGCACCAGTGTGCGTCTGACTGACTTGTTTACCTGCTTCAGATCCAAACCCGCCCTAGGAAAGTCGCTGACTGCTTCTTCATTTGAGCTGTCAGGGTTACAAAGAGGAGAGCTAATCCAAATCAGCTCTGCCGAGGACAGCTGCTTCATCACAATTATAACAAGATGTCTGCCTGCTGCATCCATACCTCCGGAGCTGCAAACAGGTCGAGGCTAATCAATCTGTGGTTTTTTTATCCTGCCGGCAGCAACAGCGGACGAGGCCTCACTTTCCTCCAGGAGATGTTTGATGTTAATGTAAGTTCTTGCTGTTGTTCTATTAGCGAGATCGGGTTCAATACAGCAGAATGAAACCTTCGTAGTGAAATGATTCCTGGTAGCGAAAGCTTGAGGGAGATGCGCTAAAGTCAGAAAATCGAGTTATTGGTGTCAGAGTTGTGTGTAAATGGTGACAGATAATAGCAATTTTTGGAGGTTTAGACTGAGCTCATTTTTACTCCCATTTCCTCAGGCGAGGAAAAACACAATTACTGCCTCTACCGCAGAGGCAACAATCATTTCATGCTTTTTTTTTTCCAGTTTAAGCTGTCTGCCATGCTAGCACATCTTCAGACAACAGGTTATCTGCCATATTCTGCAGCTTATTTCCAAGTATTTGAGCCTGTTTTACCTGTGGGAGAGTCTTTCTGTGCATCTGATGATGAATGGCCTGCTGCTGCCCTGAGAGATCCTTACCTACAAGACACTGTATATCACATCACAAGCAAAACAAAACACAAACGCACTATCAACTCTACCAGGAATTGCACCGTAGGGTTCATACATCAGGCTATTTTAAGGCGCACACATTTTCAGAAAGAACAAATAAAAGCGAACCCCCGGGGAGGACCCCTGTATGGAAAGTCTCAAAACAGCTGCTGCTTTTATACTCAGAGTAACCATTGTTCATCATCTGCGCAATATGAATTAACAAAAAACGCTGTTTAACATGCGCCGTACAGCACGCTATCGGGTCAAAAACACTTCAATGTCATTTCTGAATGCCCTGACGTTACGAGCCAGTTTCTGTCAGTGCAGGAGCAAATATTATGCATCTGATAAAATTAGCCCCGTGGATCTTTCACTGCACCAGTGCGACTTTGAAGGGGTCACGAAGCACAAAAAACACACTTAGAGAGTATTTATTCAGAGGCAATCTTCACACAGTCAACCATAAGATCTTTAACTTACTATTCTCATAAAACCACATGCCCACAGTTATAACAGACACCACGAATCATGGAGAAATAAAACAAAAGAAACAAACTAGCAGGTAACAACAGGGCTAGAGGTGTTCCTCAGTCTCTGTGAAGCTTACGGAGCTAGCATGTGCTACTTCTGGTTCATGTCAAAATAAAAGCATGTTTCAAAATTAAATATGATTTTTTACTGCAAATGAATATCGGTTCTAAATATTGGTTTCCTTTATTACTAATAATCAGTATCAGCCCTAAAAAGTAAATCTTATCGGTTGATCCGTAGTTGTAATTAAGGCTATTACGACATCAGATTTTCACCTCATGATTATCATGACCCTAAAATACTGCAAGAACGATTTAATTACGATGTTTATGGCAAACTTGGATTTGAAACATCGTCAAAGGTTGGGCAACATTTAGAGGCAACCTCCAGTCTTGACTAGAAAATGCAGTTCCCTCACTGTCCACTTGAGGCCAATCCGACCCTGAAACCCGATTTGTACAGCAAAACATACATCACTTCCTCTACTAGCCATCTTTGCGACAGCTCAGAAATTCTTTGCCCCTAGTTGTTTGTGACAGCTTCAGCATCAGCGAGCTCGCCTCAGTCAGAATGGATACTATAGTTTATCACCAGCTACACACTTTTCTCCTGAACGGAGTACTTTCCCTGACTGAAGCAGAGCGCTGGAAAGTCAAGAGAATGGCGCCCAGGTTCACGATTAAAGTTTTTTACTACTAGCGTAATTGTAAAATTGCGACGTAGTTATAAAAGGCTTGAATGAACGTGAATATTTCATTGTTGAAACTGAAACGCTGTATAAAAACACTGAAATTCATTGTCGAAAATGTGTAGGCTTCTTGCTAACTAATTTAATTTATGAAAAATATGAAATAAATCCCCCCTTGATACCTTGAAAAGTCAGAGAACCATGATTTTATCTGAGTGGCGGCGCTCTCTGTTGCCCAAAAGGTCTCACCATGTTGTGCAGAAGCTCTGGCGAATGTCGCGGCATTAGCCCTGGAGCCTCCTGCTAACTGGCCTGTCACATCGCCAGCTGGTTTCTGAAATCGATTGGTAATTTAAATAATGAAAATAAAATAAATAATTTCAAGGTGACTTAAATTTGCACTTTCGCAGTACGGATCGGATCGGTAGCAGTAGTAACGACTAACTGCTGTAAAATGCATGGAAATACGAGAAGAGGTGATGAATGTTTCGCACATGTGCAGTACAAACCGGGTTTCTGGGACGGATCGGTTAGCGACAGTCTTAAATCCCATCCTATCAGCTAGCTCTCCAGAAGCCTCCTCCAATATTGCCACGCTACAAAGTTATGCCTTCACGTTGTGGACCCTGGATCTGACCCAGAAATACAGCGTTTTTATCCGTCGCACTTATCCTGAGATCACTTGTGCATGTCTTTGAAAAAAACTTTGTTTGGAGTCGACATCGCGCATCTGAATGAAAGATTTGTATTTAAAGTTATGAAACAGCAGCACCTCTTTAGAGAGATTCAAGCGAGAGTGACGGGATAAACTGCAGCGTCTCTACAAGGACTGCGTCTGTCTCTCTAAATGGTTTTTTTGATGACGCCGGATTATGTGATGTCATTGTGAGCTCTTTATAATGTTGCGTAACGTACATCTTTGCTGATGTGAAGTAGGGCAGATGTGATGAACGACCGTGACACATTATGAAGACCCTTCCTCAACGGGGAAAGAAACGAGGGAATCTGCAAATATGATGCACAAGAGCTGCATATAAATTATGAAGCCGCGCTACAGTGATCCCGCCTGCTTGCTGTGTGAGGGATTGACCCGCGTGCATCCTCTCTTCATTACTTTTTAAATGACTTTAATGTAGAAAAGACGAGCAAACTGCTGGGATTTCTGCAGAGTGTCCGACCTCCCCCGTATCTTTAATGCTGCAGCAACCGAAACGCAGGGTGGCATTTCCTCTTAACTTTGACTTTGAGCTCCGAAATGTTTGAAATATTTGGTCTTTTTGAGGCTTTAGCTTGAAACTGAACTTAAAAAAAAGGCCCCCCCACCCACCTATCAATGTGTCAGGCAGATGTACGAGGCCCACGGCCGCGGACGCCTTTTGTGATCCTTAAGTGTGTATTTATGAATCATTCATACTTCCATTTCACACTGCTCTGGTTTCCAATTTGATTGAAAGCTACAAAAACTGCAAACAAATCAAATCAAACTGTTTCACGAATATACTAACGTCGATTTCAACAAAATTGTCCTGCTGGAACCGATTTGAAAACTGCATTTTCCAGGATGAAATGGGAGGTTTGTTGATTTTTTTTTTCTACCTTTGATTGTGTCTATGTGGAGATAAGCTCTATATGTACAGAGAGCATTAAAAAGAGTATTTCTGTTCCTACGTGGGCATTCTTGCCGGAGGCATCAGCGCAACAGCAACCCAAAAACACAACTCATTTCCATGCAGCGTTTAAGGAAGCAGAGGAAAAAGTGTGCAGCTCCAGAACAACAGTAATTTACACCCCACAGCTGCAACAAAACAACAATGAAACAACTTTTATCTACATTCAGCTTTAGCATCACTTAGTAAATTTGCTGAAAGGCAAAAACATCCTCCAGTGCTGGACCCTGTCTCCTGTTTATCCATGCAAACGAAGATTCAGGGAGTGAAGTCTCCAGTGTCTTGTGCTGGCCTAGATAGGATTACAATCAAAGGGAGCAAAAGCAAGGAGCCCATCCCCTTTGCTGCAAACAGAATGAGTAAATGTTTCTCCCTGTGCTCTCCTCTCTGAGTTCTCAGCAAGACAGAAAAGTGGATCCACGCCAGCTCTGAAGATCCCGGCCCAGCTTTCACTTGCTAATGAAACGAGAGCATGAAAAGTATGACGAAGACGAGAGCGAGAAAGAAGAGGAAGAAAGTGCAGGAAATGAAGTTTTTATATTATTTCATTTTTTTATCAGAACAGAGTGTCCTCAACCTTTAGCTTTAATAGTAACTCCCACACCGCTCATCATATGACTGGAGAAAAGGAGCAACACGCAGAGGAGCAGACTCATCCATTCATCATCAGCATCGGCCTCCAGACGTCTGGTCATCTGTAACTGTCGGCCCGATAAGGGCAACAGAGGTTTGAGCGCAGATGTGACAGGCAGGAACAGGTGCGTGATCTATCCCCACATATGTCGAGCAGAGAGACGGGTCTGAGCGGGAGACTTTCAAAGAGCTGCAGGAAGCTTTGTAAAGTCTGTTCAGCTGCACATCAACAAATTAAAATACCGATAAGGAAGTGAGACTGATGGGAGAGATAATTTTGGATCAGTCATACATCTTCAAACACCCTCCTTTGATCGGTTCAGGCTGTCCCGCGGTTCCTTTGTGTTCAGGGAGTGTCTGATGGGGATGATAAAAATCGTGATACTTTCCTAATCCTCTTTAAAAACGTGTCTATGCGCACAAAAGGAAGAAGGTATGCAGCTGGTGGAGGTTCAGTGTCACTTCTGGATGAAAGAGAGAGTCCAGAGGAGGGACCGAGTCTGCTGGATGCCAAAAACGAAGCATAGACGGCGATACGGATGAAAGTTTCTGTGGTTGAACGAGGAAAGAATTTAGGGTGACCGTATTCTGAATCCCCAAGAAGAGGACACGACTACGCGGGGGTGGAGTGACGAAGTCATGTGAAGTAAATCTTGAGAGTTTTTCGGGTTGGATCGGGTGTTTTTTATGCGCTTCTTAAGTCCACACGACACAAACTCAAAATTTCCATACAAAACCCCGGACATTTGACGGATTTTAGAAACTCCCCCGGACAAGGCCGGACAGCTCCCCCAAAAAAGAGGACTTGTCTGGGCAGTTTAGTTTAGTTTATTAAGGATCTATATTTCGGAGATGCTCCAGCCTCATTGCCCACCCCGACCCCTAAGATCAGCTGATCAGCTTTTACTGACGGTCCCCAGTACTAGGCTGAAGCTCAGAGGGGACAGAGCGTTTGCTGCTGCTGCCCCTAAGCTCTGGAATGAGTTGCCCTTGAAAATTAGACAGGCCTCCTCATTTCCTGTTTTTAAATCCCTTTTAAAAACGCACTTTTACTCATTGGCTTTTAGTACATTGTAGTGTTAATTTGTTTTTTTATCATCTTAGCACTTGCCGTGAGCCTCCTTATTTATACACTTATTTATTCTTTTGCGTTATTGTATTTCTGCTTGCGTTATCTTGTTTTTTGATTGTTTTATTTGTTTTTATGTCACTGTACAGCACTTTGGCTACCCTTGTGGTTATTTTAAATGTGCTATATAAATAAAGTTGATTGATTGATTGATTGATTTATCTCCATTAGTCTCCACCGCAGTGGAGACTATTCTTCCTGGGGTCCAGGCAAAAAAAACAAACATTACACAATCACAAAACAAATCATACAATACAGTACAGCATGATCAATAATAAAATTTTGTAATACAAAAATAGCAACAATAAACAAAAAAAACAATAACTTGGAGTTTACATAATAATGTTCATACCAAAGATAAAAAAGAGCAATATAAAGATATATATATATATTTTTATTTAGCAAAAATAAAACAAAGAACCGATGGCCTACAATTTACACATTAGCGTACCAAAGACAAACAATATTATAATCGACGAGAAAGTATCATAATGAATAAAATATGACATAAAGTACATACAAGTCAAGATAATATCAATATAAAAACGACAACCAGAAGCAAAAATGAATTTAAGCAGAAAAGAAGATAAATGAACCAGTCATGACATTAGGTACAATCTAGAATAATCTCTTTACGCAAAACTTCTCCTCTCAGTCTGTTCTTAAAACCCACTCTGCTGGTGATTGATACCAGATATTGTGGAAGTCGATTCCAGTAGGTGATTGCTCTAAACATAACAGTCTTTTTCAAAATATCAGTTTTGGGTTTAAGGTGGGTGAGAGCACCTCTCAGGGTAAAAGAGGACGTCTGGTCACCCTAAAGAAGTGGATGGAGGCGATCGTTAGAAATCTTGGAAACTTCATGTTCCAGGTATTCAGGCCAAACATGAGTGAACACCGGATTAAATGTCAGAAAACAATCTTTTTTCTGGCGTTTAATCCTGACAAATCCTCATCACTCATATGACGAAACACCGTACGTGTTACACAGCTTCAACTCTACTGACCCACAATGTCTAAAACCATGATTGGATTCGTGATCCTCCTCAAAACGTCCAAGCACGTCAGTCACAAAACCTCCAAAACAATCAAAGTTTGGCTGTGAGTGACAGCACTTTAAAATAAAAAAAGCCGAAGTTCAAACCCGGGGAGTGTTTTAGCTGCATTTCAGAGAGCATTAAGGCATTAGTTGAAAGCAGGGTATCATGATCTCTGGAATAAAGAGACGAAAAAAACAGCTCAATAACGTATTGACACCATCCTTTAATGTCTGTCAGAGTACAAACAAGTGCTGCAGCCCTGCGGGGCCTGCTCCCTGCTGTGGCCCGTGGTAAATGGGATGACTTGACATTTTCAGCTTCAGTCTTTATTTCAAACGCTTCTGACTCTATCGGAGAAAACTTTTTGCATTCGTCTCGTAGCGACGTAGAAATAAGTGAATTTTACCATCTTGATTGAAACCTACTAAGTGTCCCTTTACAAGGAAATCATTCCTACTTTCACAGTAATTCCTAATTAATCAAGTCCACAGGTGTTTGTTAAGGGACCGCTTCCTGTGTGGACTTCAGACCTTTATCTGGTTTTAGGTTCTGGTTCTAAGAGGGGCGCTCTGAGTAAGCTGGTCTACGAATAAGTCAGCTGAGTCATCAGTGTGGAGGGGTGTCAGCTGATCATAAAACAACCTCAATCCAGACTCAGCACTTAGTCGTCTTAGACTTACCACAACATTATAAAGCTCTCTTGGAGATCTTTTAACGTCTTCAATCTTCAATTCAATTTGCAAAAAGAGTTTCATTAGAGTAACTTTGCAAGAAAAAACCTCAGCATGTGTGGATTTGTTGCGAGAAAATCTGCAGCACTGACATTTCTGCACAATCAGGATCAAGCTGAAAATGAGGAGTGTCCCAATCCTAACCTAAACAATCCAGTTTGGCTGATCTTTGCATTTTTTTTAAATGATCGTAATCAGTGTGAGCCGATTATCTTACACAATCATTTACATTAACGGTCACTAATCACAACATGCACAGAACACACGGGTCCAGCTTAAACCTTGATTTATGTGCACATCTTGCCTGTTTACAACAACATCTCTACGGCAACCTATGCTAGCAGTCCAGGGACAGCAGGAAAGCATGAAATTGGAGATGTAGCAAATTAGCTTTAGCTTTAGCAACCGGGTGGCTAAAATGTCAGCAGCGTTGTGTTGTGTCGTTCGTGAATGATTCATTCAAAAGAACGATTCGTCTGTAAACATACTAAACCGAATCACTTCCCTAAGTGATTCGTTCGTTTCTCAGTTCAGTTGAGCTGTCATAGCCCCCTGCAGGGAGAGAGGGAAGGAAGGACTGCACATGCAGCCACGATACTCTCTTCTCCCGGGCCCAGAGGCTGCGAACTGAACTGAAACCTGAGCATAGCTGTTTATCAGTTCAGGAAGTCGGAGTCACAGGCTTCTTCTGCCAACCGCTGACTGATTCGGTGATTCAGTTTTTGATCAAATCTTTTAAGTGAACTGATTATGGCGATTCAGTACATCTAAAAGAACTGTTGTGCCCATCACTACAACAGCGTGGGAATATTTTGAATTAAATTGTTAAAACAATCCAACAGATCTGTAGCAATGATCGTTTGGCACGGCTGTATCACAGCTAAAACCCACAGGATCCGGAACGGCTGCACTCCACTGTGGAAGGGTTGGCAGATTGATTGATTACGCAAGCATCATATCCGCTTGCTGCAGCGGATCCAGTGGGCACTGAATGCTCGCGTTTTTGATCTGCTTGCTGGTCCAGAGCAGAGCAGATCTGCATGTGGTAGAATTCCCGGGTTTAGGGGAGTAGCGCTCAGTACTGTCAATGAAATATGACATTTGAAAAGTAGATGTAGTATGACGAGTTCTTCGAGTCCATCAGTTTAGATTCATGTTCAGTGTTTACGTTGATGTGTGCAGTTTAACATGCACACCAATAGAGCATGCAAAACAGATAACGTTGAGTTTGATAACAATACCAGCTTAACTCAGTCAGATTGCACGAGTTCAGGACACCTCAAAGTTGTTTAGTTTACTTACTCGTATTTTTGTGGTGGTGTGCAGCTCTATCATCTTGGCAAAAAGAGCTGATCAGGACATCGTTACTGATTATTGATCCAGGATGTTTCCGCTCGGGCCCTCAGCCTGCACTAAGCTTTAAAATAGCCGTGACTCTGTCGTGGAAATCACTGCATGAGCTCGAAATCACTTTTATTAACAGTTAATTGTTGCATCCACAAATGCAGATTTGCACAGAGACAGAAAAGCTCATGCAAACACGACCCTCCTTGTTATTAGCGCTCAGTTCAAAACCATTCATGGTGGTACGGGGGACGCATAAGCGGTATAAATAACACTTAAATTACAATTATGCTTAGTTTCATGGCTATTAGGGAACCTGTGTGTGCTGCCAACGTTAGTGTCCGCTTAATTACACAACATTAACCTTGAATTTTTGCCAACAAAAACCCTCAACACCTATATGACTATTTTTGAATGGAGGGATTAATTCAGAATAAAACGTCCCTCTGATAATGCGTCTGTTAATTTGGACCTGAAATTGGAAAAGTACTTGAGCTTGATGCATTAATTGCGTCTGAGAACTGCCAATTAAGTTATAAGCCGAATTTTTTATTCCATATAACCTTATCTGAAGGGGTTTGTTGAAGGGGAGGTCGACATTTAAATGCAAAGCTAAGTTGGGGAGAATTAAATTTCAGTAATCAGAGGCAGTTCATCAGAAGCCGCCGCTCTGCTCTGTTTCTCTTCGTCATTTATCTCCTCTTCAGTCTGAAAAACTCCTTCAAGTGCTTTTCTTCTGCCTCATTTTGTTCTGTAAGACTGTTACTTTGTCATTATGTGACATTGAAGCAGCGCCAATGTTGCTATAATTTAGTTTTCCAACAAAATAACAGAAACCCTCCTGCGCCGTGGCAAACAGAGGAGGAGTTCAGGCTTTATTCTAACCTTGACTGACATTGACGGTTCGAAAAAGCCTCCCCAGACAAACAATATATTTACATCTTAGAGACTCAAGTGTTAAATGTGTCCAATTCCTGTTACAAAAACTCAGTGATCAGTAGAATAAATCAAAAGCTCATTATGCACACAGCGCTGAGCACTGCACTGAGCTGGGAAATGAGTTGTGCCGTTTGCTCGGCTGCTGCATGTACAGTTTAACAATTAGTCAGAAAAAAACCTCCATCTGCAGTCCGTACACTAAGTGCCTCTCTTTCAGACACATTATGTCCTTGTTTATTTCACCCTGGAGGTGAACGCTCATCAATATCACTGCATTTAAAACATTAATATCGCACCTCGTAGACACACCAGAGGAGTGTTCTCTGAGAATGAACCTCCGAGTTCCTGCTGTGATGCACGACTCGGGAGGAGTGTGTCCTTGTAATAAAATGAAATGCATCAGCATTCATGGCTGTTTCTGCGCAGTACAACACCTACTTCATCTATTCTGCAGGATTACAAGACATTTCTGCTCTTATTTTTTAGGTGCGCCTCATTGTAACCCTTCTTTCCCGGGATATTTAAGTAGAGAGACACAAACAGATCCTCACCAAGACTCTCTTTGTGAGTCCTGTCAGCTATTATTACCTGGTTCAGAGTCGGCTCCAAACTTTAATGGGCTTTTTCCTGGAAAATGCTGCGACTCTCCTTCACCACATTTCTTGAAAAACTGTGCCAGGACACTTTTTGGTGCTTTTTCTGACAGATAAATGACACAGGAAATATGAGCCGGCTGCCAAAGGGTGAAGAGAAAATCAGTCTGGATGCTTCTTTTCTGAAGTTCACAAAGAGAGGAACCTCCAGGTGCTGAAAGGAAGATTTCTAATTTTAACCGTAGTGTCATTCTCCTCAAATGGATTTTTTTTCATTCCAGGGTCAACAATGGATTACTGATCTGTGTACACCGAAATTAGCATTAGAAGTGGTCTTGATTTGGTTTGTTGTCCGAACAGATCTTACTACTTGTATTTCAGCAGGTAAAAACCAGTCGAGTTAGAGACCAAAACAAGGCAGAACACTTCACCTAAAATCCAAACCCACAGCTGAGAGTTTCCCATCTGAATACCGAGTACAGAGTTGTCTTAATAAAAGTGGCGATTGAAGTCAAGTAAAGGGCAACTCTTACTAATCTAAAGGACGAGCCCAGAAAACAAAGTACTGGTTAGGAAATCTAAAGAAGTGGAACTGGCTGCTGTGATAAAGCGTTGGTATCTCATAATGATCTGACATTGCAAATAATTACTACAATAATTTGTCTACCTAGTCCAAATCAGATTTTATTCTGTGCAACGAGATTTTGAAATTTGGATTTTCGCAGGTTTGCGCATGTTTAGTCAAGTCAACTATGTTCCTCTTTACTTTAAAAGTCCTGTTGTAGTCCACATGGATCAGGGATTGGCCGCGAGGTGGTTCTGTGTTCATGATAAATCCATAACCAAGTACTTTTCATCTTCACAATCTGATAAACACTCGGATGATCTTCTCTGCGAAGATTGATGCAAGAAATTAGACTTGGCACGTATCTTTAGTGGTGCAGTGTGTAGAGACGCTTCTGGGGCAGAGCGTAGATGCGCCGCGATGCATCCTGTGTGCGATGCAGCATTGATTAGAATGGGAACGAATTTGTTGCGTAGTGCGATGCTGACAAAATGCGCCCAACACACATCCTGTGGGTTTGGGCTTTAGTCTCCTCGCACCATGTTACGACGCACCTTGCTACGATGTTGTGACGTTACCTTACGTTGCTTTGAGTTTTGTTGCATTATGTTGCATTGCCTTATATCACTTTCCATCATGTGGGAATTTTTGTACTGACGCAAACTCTATTGACGGATTAAATCTGTGCTTTTAGATTTGGAGGACCTTCTCGGTTTCTAAATATTCTGCACTAGCTCAAAAAAAACGTCAACTTTAGGCACAACATGTTCAATCCCAGTCTTCAAACTGAGAGCCATACTTGCCAATATATAGACTCTTCCCTCTTTTAATAGAATGTGACCAGATTTCTGTACAAAATCCAGGGCTGCGTGATCACAGACAACATCTAAGTACTACTAAGTAGCAGCGCACGCCTCCCTTAATAAATAACCCCCATGAAAACTGTTGTTTCGGACGGCCACAACATGTTTACTCGCACTTCCTACCTCCTCAGCTACCGCAATAACCGTTGTTCTAGTCTTCATGCAACATGTTTGTTCTCCTTAATGAAACGCTCAAATCAGAGACATTTACGGGGACAGCCTTAGCCAAGGACAGGTCATCCAAAGCGGGGACTGCCCCCAGAGATCTGGGACGTCTGGTCACCTTAACCAAATCAAATATCCCTTTAACCAAAACAAAACACCCAGCCTTATCACGGCACACAGTATAACCGTC
The DNA here is from genome assembly GCA_962446985.1 of Xyrichtys novacula. Lineage (NCBI taxonomy): Eukaryota > Metazoa > Chordata > Actinopteri > Labriformes > Labridae > Xyrichtys > Xyrichtys novacula. Next base: position 35,504,215 of record OY660870.1, read on the forward strand.
TTTTTGATATTCTATCTGATACCTCCTCTTAACGCTCTGCGCGACCACGACACACGACTTTAATTTGGCCTAAAAGAAGTGAAGAGCCCTACATGAAGGGTTATTAGAGTCTGAACGAGGGGATCTGATTGTTGCTAAAGACAGAAAATGTAGCTATCATCTCAAGAGGATTTAAGAGCACCTGGCCCTCCACTCTTTTCCAAGATGTGAGAAAATGACCCTTTTTACACATAAAACCCAGAAGCCCGCTCATTGTAAGCAATTTTATTGAAAATGCTGCATAGCATTAGCAGACAATTGGGTACGAGCTGAATCCCGGAAAGGTTATCAGGCGAGCCAAAAGTCCACCATCCCATTTCGGGCATTAATCATTCTGATTATTTCTCAACAAAGACTTTAGGTTGAAGACGACGGATTTTGAGGGAGGATTTGTCTCTCATTAGCCGAGGAGAAATGGTGTCTGCCTTTCTCTCTCTTGGTGAACCTGCACGAACGTCTGGACCGTGAAAATTGAGCAACAACAATAGTCCTCCTGCCAAAAACCCACATTTGTTCAGCTGCACAACATTGAGTGGGTGATTTCTGTCCATCTGTTCCCAACACAGCCCCATACTCAAGCTAATCACCATGACTGCTATCATCAGCGCTGGGCAGTCGGAGGGATGATCTGCTGAACTCCGATGACTCACGCTCTCCATGTTCTCGCCTTTATGTGTGTTTTAACAAAGCAGCAGGTGTGAACCGGATAGGAAGGTTAAGGAAAAGTGGACAAAGCAGCAGCAGCAGCAGCAGCAGATCTGTTTCTCTGGGGTCTAATTATGTCCCCCTTTCTCCCTGTTTGTTGGACAAACAGCTCAAGCAGATTGGATATTATTGCATTTGTACGAAGGCAAATGAATACGCTCACATTTCAATATTCATGACTTGAGGATGGCATATTGGGAATTTAGCCTTGTTATCCGCTGCCACATATAATGAATGCTGACAGTGTTTACCATATGAACGGTTACATGGGCTGCAACACAAACTCAAGAGTTTTTGGTTTTTGGAGGAGCAAATAGTCGGACAGAAAGGATGTGCTATTTTGAGACGAGGTCGCTGCTCGATGAATGCATGAGAGGTACCTGTCAACAGTAAGTGCATTACCCACAGGAGGACCAGGCCAGCTCAGCTCTTGGTGGGGTGACCTGCAGACTTGAGCTCCAGGGATTCCATCGCATGCAGATTTGCTCCAGAACGGCAGGTGGATCAAATAAGCAAGCATACAGCCCCCACCGGATTCGATCCGCTGTAGCAAGCGAAGGAGAAGCGCTTGCAATATGACCAATATTTCTCACGAGACTAGATGAGATCTCACATGTTTCACCGTGAGACACTGAATGAGATTGGGGGTGTATATAAACACCCACATCCCACAACCCTGGCCCCTCCTATTATCACGTAAAGAACAGTTCAAATTAAATGGATATTTTACTCTGTAGCTGCTTACGACTTCTGCTGCTCATGCTGCGCTGCAGCGTCCGACAAAAACAGAAGCCGTGTGTATCTGATCCGACCACCGGGGCGGATCCACACTGGAGCCAGACGGCAGACAGATTGTGGGAATCACACGCATTGATTGTAATGCTTGTGTATTTGATCCGCCTGCCGTTCTGTATCCTGTGGAATTTAGCCTTTAGGATTACTGTTATTGTCTAGTGTAAATAATCCCGAATTTGAGGCGCCTTTATATACCAGAAAAGGCCTGACTTGATATTTGCAGTTGTCTCTTTTAAACTGTCCAAAGTTGTTGCTTTGTGGTCTTTTTTCCAGGGGATCTTAGAGCAAGAACTCCTCCTTCTTTACAGAAAGAGGAAAAGTTAATGTTGAAATGCTCAAAGCTTTCAGTCTTTATCAAACAGGAAGTAGTTTTTATCTCAGCCATGCATACTCAGATCTGATCCAAACTCACTGTGTATGTTAAGGACTCCGGCATGAACACATCTATATATCTTATTGTTTACATATCTCCTCACAGTCAGAGCGCCACCTAGTGACAACATACTTCGTTCCTTCACTCTAGGAGCTGTAATTTTACATTAGATTAACATATTGGCAATACTTTTAACTTCGGTTACTCAGGAAAAGTTGTTCTCCATGTGTAGATAATCTAAAGTTAAACATCCACATCCTGATCCATATATGGGCAACAGGAAGTGCTGGTTACAACTTGAAACTAATGCGTCTATTGAAACCTAAATATGTTATATTTCCTCAGATCAATTGTTTTTCTGTCTTTTTCTGTCAACTAACTAGCTTCTCTTCTGCTGATTTCAACATTAATTTTAACATTAGGTTATGTTTTCTACCTTACAGGACTTGCTTTAAAGTTCAGCTGGAGTGGAGGAGGAGGACGGCAGCCCCACAGCCCTGCAGCAGCTGCCGGAGTTGACGAAGTTGTTTCAAGTTGAAGATAGTCAAAGGTACGGCATGTCTTGATTTGATGCACAATGCTGATGTGCTTGACTTTGGAGGTTGTGTCCCCTCTTGCAAGAAATTAGTTTCCATCATAAATTGCATTTCACTTCATCCCTATCTCTAAAAAAGTCCATGTCTGTAGTTGATATCTCATAAAGTGACACCATCCTCTGATGGAGAGTGTTTTCGAGACACTGTAATTTTCCTGGTTTGGTCTATTTCAGATTAAAAGTACTTGTATGAAAGTTGTTGCTCTAAAGTTACTCAAAATAATCCAACAAATCGTCTCTCTGCGGTTGTAAAGTGTATCAGTTGTTTGTAAATTTCCTCATATTGCTCCGGGAGGTGTATTAATGTCTTGACATTTTCTTATTGACTTGGAAATCTTGATGAGACCATTTCAGACTCTGGGGGAGAAAATCTAATCAGACATCACTCGCTGTGAAAAAATCCCATCGACAGCAGCTACTGCCCCTTACCTCAGATTTCAAAAAAGAGTCAGACCACTCAGATCTCTGACAAAAAAAGACTTTCAAAGGGAAAGAAAAACCCTTTCTTGACAGCTGGAGCCTGATCCCCTTTTAAATATCCTCTGCCTGACAGCACACATTACGCTATTGTTCCACCTCTTATCTGTCAGTCCAATCGGTCCTTCTGTCAGATTTTAATCCCCCTATCTGTTGCATGATGCCTAAATGGCTTCCTCCCCGTGGGTTTGATGTCATCGCTGCCCTTTAGAAACTCAATGAAACTTCCTAAACGCAGCTCAAACAGAGGGCACCATAAATCCCTGATTGGGGGGGCAGCTGGCATGTCCGAGTCTAGCGGAGGCATATCGCCTGTCGTCCATTTAGTGAATTTAAATCAGGTAAAAGGAAACAGTCAAAGTCAAAAAACTGGAAACTTTATTCTATCTACAAGAAACTTTACAATTTACTCAAGTTTGTCATTAAAAGTCCAACACTGCTTGATTATACTAACAATGTTTGTATGCAAGCAAAGCTCAGCTGCGCCCGGGCTTACAAGACTAGCACGCACATTTGAGGCCGGTTTGAGTCCAACAAATCAAACCAGGGGCAAACACGGGTCTTAAAATGTCCTCTGTCATGTTGTGTTAATGAATGCCAAAATAGAAGAAGTGATAGTATTGTCTCAGGACTAAAATACCTAGCTGTTTAGGTCCAAGCTCTTTAACTCTCACCTTCTCCTGCAAAGATCTCCTCTCAAACGACACTATTCCCAGCTTAGTTATCCCTCTGCAGCTCTCTCCAAAGTTTATTATTATTAGGATGGATTCCTTTAGATGCACCATCTTGTTTTTTTAAGTTGCATGTCTTGTTCTTAAAGGGACATTACCTTTCTGTTGACACCTGCTGGCTGGGGGTGTGTAATTCAGTTATTTCCTCCCTAAGTAAGACGACCAAATTATTCACTTTTCAGACTAGATACAAAATCTTTTTTTGTACCAGGCTGTGAATATGCTTATTCTTGCTGTCAAATATAACACAGTGGACACTGAAATCGACAGATTTAGCTTTTAATATTTTGTCTTTACTTTGAATCACAAGAGGTTTCTCCTTAGCTGTGACATTTCTTTTAAATTCCTTCAACTCTAAGGCCGATTTAAAGCATTTAACGTTCACATAAGATAATAAATTGTCATAAATAACTTTCACATAATCTCATAAATTGCCATAACTAAGCAGGAGTTTGTCTTATATACTCGGTAATGATGACAGTTTGAATTATGAACACTGTCTTAAGAGTCCAGTGGCCCTTAAAGCCTGAACAGCACATTATCAGGCTTGGTATGGAGTATATATTCGGACAATAATGGCTTTTTTGGGGGGTTTATAAGTGAGTCACTGTGAGCCAAAACACATCAGATTTCCATTCAGTGTAAGGGAATATTATTCGTACACAACCAAAAGCAGAAACAGCAGCCTGGCTGTGCGGTCATTAAGACTTTGGGTCTGGTTCTGGATGGAGGTGGCGACAGGTGTGAACACTTGTTATGTCTGGACTCGGGCAGGGTAATTGCATGCTGGCAGGCTGAGGACAGGTCTATGAGCTAAGTGAGTGGAGGAGCTGGCCTTTTAACCAGCCGTCACTCTGGCTTTAATAAGATCCAATAGAAAGCTCATTACACAGTCTCACATCAACACATCTTTCAGGTTTTTTTCCACTAATTGGCAAATTTGGCAAAACTGCGCTTTTTTTAACGCAAATTATAGACTTCACTTTTAATTACGTACCATCATTTTTTTCGTCAAATAAAACATGGACGTCTTTGTGACAGATTATAAACGTCAAACAGGCTTCTTTATTGCAGCAGGATGTATGAAATACTATCTTAACGTGATTTAAAGAAAAAGCCTATATTGCCGTCGCTCTGCTGCAGTTTTCATACACATTTCTGTTTTAGGAAGTCTTTCTTAATCAATATAATTCCTCCCTGCAGGACAGAAGTGACTCCTTCTCTCTTTCTCTGTGTTGTGTTTTGAGTTTAATTAAAATCACATTAAATCCTCGCCTTATGTTTTTATTTAACAACAAAGCACTTCTATTTCAAAGCAGCTGGATGCAATGAGAGCCTGTTGTAGCTACATCTTCATTCGAACGTCGTCTGTCTCATTATTGTAGGTTTGGAACAACTGCATGTATTTGTTTTTGTCAGCCCATTGTCATCCTTCATTTTCATGTTCACTGGGATGTTATTTTCATCCTCCCTCTGACTGTAACCTGTTTGGCAGGTGCAATCAGCATATGTTATCCCTCCATCTGTTGCCGGATAATATCACTGCAATATTGCTTTCCTCTCAGTGACTGCATGTCAGAAGTGTCGTGCACAAACCTCCCTTCTCCTGAAAGTTAACTTTTCCATTACAAAAAAGCCTGATTTAGCCCATCAATTGTTTGGCTGGGTTCCAACATTATGAAACCTTTTCTGCACGTGGAGATAATGTCAGCTGTCAGCCGCGGTGAAAAGAAAATAAACTACCAGAAATGGGAGATATCAGGTTTTTGCAGGACACCGGCGATGATGAGTGTGCGGCGGTTTTGTAATCTTCCTCTGTGAACCTTCGGTGCCGTTATTCATCAGCACAGCTCTGTGGCTCCCAAATAAATTGCGAGTTATTAACGCGGCGGCTCTCAGAGAAATGAATGTGTCCTACTCTGAAATGCTAAGCCATGAGAAAAGTCTTACATAAAATCGCCGTTTAATCCTCGCCACTGATGTAATCAGTCAAATGGCACACATCTGAAATCTGATGCTGGAATTGGGATCCCTCCAAAGTACACTCGATGCTCCGGATTGTTCCTGTGATGCCAGCCAGACAGCTGTGGGTTCGGCGCTTTGTGCCAGATGCTCTGAGCTCGCACACATGGTGGCCCTGTAGATCACGGGGTATGGAGCATTGTTTACGTCTGTGCACTGCAGCTCCTGCAGACATATTGTCGGATTTAAATTGAGAAAAAAACGGAAAACTTTGCCCCTGCACTGTTAAATCAATAGGAGAAAATTCCAGCAGCTCAATATGCTGCTTTCGGCCTCCTTCAGCGTCATGTAACCGGGCAGACTATGACCTCCAGCCAGCCTGAGTTTTTCTCTGCAGCTTAAAAACCAATAACACATGTAGAATTTATCCTAAAGCTGTTCTCAACTTGCAAACTGACTCGACTTGAGCAGGAAATTGTGGTTATTTTTACTTTCTCTTGACATTTTCTCTTACCATTGGTTTGATTTTTGTGCTGCTGATGAGAGGAAATAAACTATCAACATTTTTATCCTTTTTCGATGACATGTGGAAGTCTGTTACACCTAAATAAACTAGGAATGGAAGTAGCAGGGGATAGTTGAAGGAAAAATCTTACATATTTCTTCCCTTGATGCAATCTAAAATTTTCCATCCACCAATGATTAAACCACATCAACTCCTCCCTGAAATATCACCAATCTGCGTAACCCTGCCGATGCATTTTTTTTCTCTGTTTGGAGGAGGTCTGAGTTGCAAATATTTCCTTCTTCACAAAGGTTTTTAATATTAAAACAAACTCTTATACACTTTTGGTTATACTGGGAAAGATGTAAAACTGCAGAGGCGAGCAGCATGATTGGGCCAGGCTTTACTCGAGGTGTATTTTTAGTCAGGGTGTGACAGTCATTTCTCCAACTACAGTGACACACATAGTGACGGCTTCTGCTTCCACACTTATCCCGATGGCCTCGGATGTGGAGCACCTGGGCCCGGCACTCCACACCGGATATATAAGCAGCTTACAGTGGCCTCGATCTCTCTCTGTCTCTCGCTCCCCATGACAGACCGGCGTTGCTTGTGTGAGCGCACTCTCAAACACACCGTTCACATTACTGATCATACGGACTCTACACATCTCCTTCTTACTTTCGGCACTTTTAGCTCCGTCTCTTTATCCTTTTCAGGATGTGGTGCAACAGAAAGTTGTCTCTTGGATTTAACCGACTCCTTATGAGAAGAAGCACAGCCTATAGAGAGGACAAGGGGACAGATTACTCCAATTATTTTCGGAAAGTAAAACTGAGCATTTAAGCTTGTTTTCTTCTCTATTAAAGCAAGATAAATTCAGGACATCTTTAAGGTAGTATTAAAGAAAAAACTGCTTAACTAAGACTTTTTCACAAACTCTGCATGTTCTCTTTAACCTCCTTCAGCCACAGAAAGTCATGATGACCTTTTACTTTCCCATTACCCTATACTGTCAAAGTATACCATTAAACTAATCTGGATGTTTTCATGTTTTTTTCTCTTGTGAATGAGTCTCTGTACGATGATCCAGATGAATTTGCGCTCAAACTACTGTCAAAATCTCAGTTTAATATGTCCAACGTATCCTCCATCATTTTTTTCCGGCAAAGGGGCAGAAAAAAAACAGTTACTTACTTTTGGGGCTTTTTCGCATTCATTTATTGAGACAGCTTGGGGTGTCCCAAATCATGCTGGAATTGGAGTTTGAACCCGTGACCGGTGTAACAAGGACCATATGCTGCATTCCAGTTACCTCAGAAGTCGGATGTCGAAACTGGGAATGACGTTACACCCGATGTTGACCGCGTTCCAGTAAACAAGTCGGAAAACCAAGATGAATGCCTTCTGTTAGCTGTTGTTTACATTTGTCCGCTGTCCTTAGTTGTTGTCAGCTGTTCTCAGTTGTTAGCAATACCAATTGTAAACAACGCATATCACAGTATTTTACTCTTACAAACACCATAGCACCGTGTTCACAGTTAGTTGTTTGGCAGTACAACAAAAAACACTTATTTAATTTCACAAAAAGAAAACAGAAGTGCTGATAAATGTTACATTACAAGAGCTTTTACTGTTACTCTTGACTGTTGATGCACTGCGCTGCCATCTTGGATTGTGATGTTGTCGTCAGATCGAGGTCGGTGAGGATCGTCCAACTTTCCGAGACTTAAGGGGGGCGTTCCAGATGAATTTAAGCTTGGAAATCCCGACTTCCGGGTATAACTGGAACGCAGCAATAGCCTCCAATTATGGGGCACAGTTACAGAGACAGTTTTTTACATCACATTTAACCACATTTTCGTCCCTATCAGCTTTGTGTCTCTTAATTTGATTCTCTATACATAAAAATATTTTAAAATATGCGCTTCTACGTCACCAAACGGTGTATTTATAGTTACATCTCAACTTAAAATGGACCTTTAAACGGCTTTATTCACTTTCCTGAAGGAGCGTTCGCTTGTAAGTGTGCTCATTAACACTTCAAACCCAATTCTCTTAGTAAGTAATTCATTTATTCAGAGCACTGACTCATAATCTCACATTGTGCCTTCAGATGAGTCATTACGGTTCATAACTGCTCACCTGTTTTCTCCTTTTGTGAGAGAAACAGGCTTTTATAACCTTTTGTATTCTGCAGGTGGTTATTTGAGAATTTCACGCGGCTTATCCCTGACCCCAAAAATAATCTCCCGACAGCTGCAGCAGCCTACAGAAAAAATCACGCTGCAATGTGATTTGCAATGTCAGTAACAATAATTATTTCAGGCTTTAAACCACAGAAACCCAGATGTCACTTGTGTTCAGCGTGTGGGGGAGAGAGGCTCGGCTTCAAAGGGGAAATTTCTCTGATTCACTGTCGTGTTTCATCAATCTGCGCTTTTCATCTCTCTCCAAAAGTTATTTCGTGATGCAGGGTCCGCTGACCTTTTCCGTGTCCAGTGATCCCTCGGCCTGGCTCCCGCCTCCCAAAAACCGTCTTTTGTTCTCGGATTTGGTTCGTGCAGCCAGGTTGTGAGAGGCAGCAACAGTTCGAAAAAGAGGAAACAGCTTTTATACTCAAAGCAATTAAAACAGCTGGTAGAGATTCGTTTATCATCTGAACAAGCTGGAAAAGAGCCGTCTCTGGCCAGCTGGTCCTCAGATGAATTACTTGAATGGGCCGCCTGAGTGTCTACAGTATTAGGAGACTATGTCGAGGGATCCATCATCTTATAATGCGTCCATTCGTGTGCCCCCCCAAGATTTCTTCAAAGTTATTCAAAGTAATGGGATGAGAAAAAAAAATGCAATTCTGCTGCGAGAAAAGAAAATTTAAGAGGGCGACTCGGCATGCAGCCTGTGACGACGCTAAATCACTCTTGGTATAGATCGAGTCGAGCGAAGGACACTGACCTTGAGAGCTTGACAAGTTGTAGTCGTAAGAGGAAACAAGTGCAACTAAAGATAAGAGAAGTCCCAAACTCAACTGATATGGAGGATAAAAAACAAGCAGAGATGGTTTTGCAAGCATACATGACAATCTTTGTGCATATTTATCATATTCAGACCTACGAAAACTTCTCTAAGACCCAAGAAACAGGAAGTCCTATTCCTCTCAACCATACTGCTCCAATCTGACCCAAACCCACTTTGATATCTTAGGAGTCCAGGCCTGTATGCATTCATGTGGCAATAATCAATTCCAGTCACAATGCCCCCTAGTGGCAAAAGGAAATTCAATGCCTTTACTCCTCAAACCGAAGCTTAAAATTCAACATTAAATTTCCAACTGTTTCAGCTACATCGACGTTATGGCACAAGATTGGGTTTATGTTCCAGTCTGGATACGTCCATTTTTGAATGTTTCAACAGGAATGTAAACCTTCCAGTAAAGGAGGCAAGACACTTCAATTGACATGACAAACTCTGTGGTTGCTCCACACCCTAAAATCTGCCATACCATACTAAAATCTGTCCAAGATCCCCTTTTATTGCAAAACATCGGTGTGTCTACTAAATCACAAACTTCTCAGCTTTCACGTGCCCCAATACTCAAAGTTGGTTCATGCATCAGGCCAGGTGAAAATTTGGATATATTACGGCTTCTGCACTAAACCATACAAACAAAAACCGTGCTCCTTAGTGCCCCCTATAAGCCCCTCATGTATCACACCAAAACCAATAAAAAGCCTCTTATCATCATTGTTCCACAAATCCTTGTTGTATTGGGTGTTCACATTTGGTATCGTCATTGTACTTCATTTTGATTTTTGGTATTTTCATGGTTTATGTTTTGAGGAAACAATTTGTTGGGATGAATCTTCTTGTGCCTTGTTGGGTTTTTTTTGTCCCACTGAGGCTTTTTAGTCCATTTTTCATCACTTCTGTAAATGCTAAGAATTTGCGGTCGAAATGGTGAAGATGTTTTCTGCAGTTGGTCCGACTTTTTGCACGTCGATTGTAGTTTCTTGGAGAGCTGTTGGGATGATGTTCGGGGTTTGAATATATTCCAAACAGTGGGAATCTCATTGATATTCAAAAGCTGAAATCATTTAGTATTCGAGCAGTTTTTCCCTCCTCCATTAATTTGAAGTGGCGACCCGCCACCCTTGCCGAACCCCTTGCAACTCCAGAATGCACAAAATATGTTGTCCGTGGAAGTTCTGTGATTTATGTGCAGTCATTTCAGTTGGGTCGGGTTGATGAGGTTCCCTGCACCGAGCCATCTCTCTGCTGCTCTCTGTTATACGTGTGTGTTCCTACTGAAGGCAGGGCTCGTTCATGCTTCACACTCTCAGCAAAGGCTTGATTTTCATGAAAGCGAGCACGTTAACAGGTCAGAGCTCTCAGACTGCCGGCAAGAATCCAGAGAGTGGAATACTTGCCTATTTTTACCATGAGTTGGACACTTTGCAGGCATGAAAATAAAATACGGTTATCCTATCTGGATGCTTTTCAAAATAAAAGCCTGATTCTTTTAAGTCACTGCCCTAGTTTCATCCTGGACAGTTATCGAGTGAATAATGAAACTTGTGATGCTCTTTTTGGCTTTTGGTCATAAATATGCAAATTGTGTTTTTGTTGCGTACCACGTGACTTCATGAACAAGTAAGTTTTCTGACTCCTAAACACAGAATTAAAATCATGACGGTGTAGGTTTGGGCTGCCAGATCTGTTCGGGGCCTAGCGCCTGTTGAAGATGTCACACTACGGCAAGTCCATGAAGACAAACTACGTTGCGCTCCATTTAATAAGTCAAAAGTGTTCAGTTAGAAGCCCCTCGCGTTTTTTTTATTTCTGTTTGACCTCGAAACGTACAAATTACTGTGCTGTAATTTTTAGATGGTTTTAATTGTAGATGTTAAATTTTCTGAAGGAAAGAGAAAAAAAATATATACACAGGATCTCCATTTATCAGTAGATAGTTTTGCTCATAGTTAGATTGTTTAGTTTTATTCCACATTACCGCTTACCGTAATGTCTGGACCAACCACAATGTTCTTCGTCATCCAAACCAACTTTTAACCAATCATATAGCGTAATGTCACCAGGAGGCACCGGGCCCTGAGCCAATCTGGAAGCCCGAACACATCTGGTACCTACTCCGGAAAACAAGATAGTGCAGCCATGGAGACCAACAGAACAAGTTCAGTAAAAATTGAGCATAAATTTTTTAAATCTAACTCTAAAGTCTAAAATAATACAAAATGAATTTTAAATTGTAGATTAGGATTGACTGCCCTTGTGTTTTGTGCTGTCTAGGCCACCGTAGCAAAGTGGAATAACCTCTGTAAAAGCTGAATATTACCATTTTTAATAAACACATTTAGCTTCTTTTAAACAATGGCAGATTTTATATAAAGCAAATATATTTGGATTCACAACAGAGATCAAAACTGTTACAAAGGTGTCGGTTAAGCTTAAATTTCTATGATTATAAACAGTGAGTAAACTCCAGATGTGTGGGTGTAGATGGATTGACTTTAAAGCTGTTAAATTAATTATATTTTAGAAAGCATTAATGGCACAAGGCCAGAATTTAACTACATCAATATGCATTTGCCAGTTGGACCAAAAATCTCCCATAAATTTCTAATTTCTGTCACAGAAAAGAAAAAGTAAAAGAGAAATAAGCTACAGCAAACCCGCTGTGATGGTAAGTCATCCCTGAAGGGTGTAAAAATGGCAAAAGAAAATACATTAATTAAAAACTCTCTGTTTTTTCAGGCTGGATTCGTACCAATTATGTTAATTTTAAAAAGTGTTAGCAGCATTTTCAGCTGAACCAACGCCAGGTGTAATCACTTAGCGACTAGAAAGAAACAATCTTTTCTTACTTCTCTAAACCACAGAGCTCATTAGAAGTTTCCATAGTAACCACACATGTATATGACCTGCCCTCTTAATTGATAAAAGTCCTCTCTCTGATACTTGATAATGTGTTGAACTGTCATCTTCACCTCCGTCTACAAACGAGTCTCTCTAATGATCACCTGGAAGTCGATCAGCTCTGCAGGCTCTGCTGATACTCAGATCCACCTTAATGGAATCCCACCCACAACCGCTGATCAGCACTGCTTTAGTAAATATGTAAATGAACTGTGGAGACTTAGCACCACCGCCGCACATTTCAATTAGTTTCATTGTCATGGTATAACATTTGTCATCGTAAACAGCACCATATGCTCACAGCACTTAATTCAAGTTGGGGGGAGATTATGAGCAGATGATTTAGCAATTGCTGCGCTCCTCCACACTGATATGGCACCGGCTGATGTGAAGTGAAATGAAGCCAGGCACTGGAATGAGTAGAGGGCACCGTTTCCCTCCCCTCTGATTGACTAAACATTTAGCTGCGATATAATTGGCTGTGTAACAAAGTGACCGTGGGGCGTGAATACATTTGTAACGAGCCCTTTGATCAGGCTCGCGGGCATGCTGGCATCCTGTGCCTCCCTCCACATGGAGGCCTGTCAGACATGTTCGCGGGGTTGTGAAGGGCAGGGCTTCAGTACGAGCTAAATGATGGGGGCAGTCTTGTCACCAGGTTTGTTTCATCCAGTTCCTCTAATGTGGGTCTCTGTGGTTAACACTTAGAACTCTGCTGGATAGCGGGCGATCCCACGTGACACCATTTATGTTGTTTACAGTTTCTCAGGAAACATACGGTGTATCTCTATGGGGTAAAAAAAAATTAGCCTTTGGCGATCTATCTGGGGTTTCCGGGAATTTCTACACCTGCCACAAGGTTTACAAAAACAGGTGTTTGATCAGAGACGTTTGATGGTAAATCCGCAGTGATATACCGGTGAAAACAGGATTATTTATCATATTGTTGTGATAAAAAAAGATTGCAATCGCTAAATGCTGCTTATGTCTTCCAAGTTTGACAAGCTGTTTCGTGACGTCTCTTTTTCTGTCAACTTTTGACCAATTACATGGTCTCATATTCTTCTTCTATTGTTCCCTTGACGGTATTGTCCAATAAGAGGCAACCAAAGATCAACAACAGACAAGAAAGTTCCCTGCTTGTCAGCAAATAAGAAATAATGGACCTCAACGTTTGGAAACAACTAAAGAAGAGATTCTGAGCACTACTTCAAGGAGTGGCATAAACAACCGTAAATAGTAAAAAAAAAACGTCTGGAAGAATAAGTGTAAATATGTAAATTAGGGCTGAAACGATTACTCGAGTAACTCGAGTAACTCGATTAATAAAATTCCTCGAGGCAAATTATATGCCTCGAGGAATCGTTTAAATCCGGAACCATGTGCAGCGCACGGTGTTTGACACGGACGGTTATTTCTGTTGCGCAGCAGCGTGCTCTTTCCGCTCCCGCGCGTTTCATAGACATAATAAAAGGGTAGACCCCGCTGGGGGTGCTGCGCAGCGAGAAATGCGGCCGCCATCTTGGTCAGGTCAAGCTTCCCATACGCTCCGGTCAATCATATTCATTCATTCAGCGATGCCGGAGCACTGTGCGGCGTATTCCTGTGCCAACAGGCGGACAGCAGAGAACAGGGCTCAAGAAATAACTTTTCACAGTTATGATTAAACGTTTTTTAAACATTACACTTGACTGTAGAGTCATTTGTAGGCCAAAGAGGAAGACTATCGGTCAACTCCAAAAAGGAAACAGCATTTGCGAACAGCTAGCTTATTCACAATAATAGCAACTTTGGTCGATTATCAACAGATTTGCATTAGATTGAAAAACTTTTGTTTGAGAGAGGTTCTAAGAAACGTTAAGAAATAAAATAGAAAGAAAAAGGAAGAAAGTGAGGTCTGTTTTATTATTTGTTTTATTAAAGATTTCTTTGTGGTGATCTCCTGTTTCATTTTGAAGATTTCCTAAGGACAAAAACTTGAGGAAGAAGTGGGAGATTGCTGTTAGAGGGAGAAATTCGCAGCAAGTGATTCCTCTGTGCTGTGTAGCCAACAAGCAAATTGATATGTAGTTTAGATGCTGTCCTGTCATGCTGTTCTTGTGTTTAAATTTTTTTGATATGTAGGCTATATATTTGTGTGTATTTTCCAGTTATTAAAATAGTGCTTCTATATGACATTATTTGTGTGTGTCTACAAATGGATAAATAAAATTAAACTATATAAAAAATTATAATCAAATCAATATATATTGAATTGACCTATTAATACCGCCAGTTATTAATAATTATTGAGACATAGCAGGAACCTAGCTCTAAACCTAGATATATCCTTGATTAATTGTTATACTATAATACAGCCACTGCTGCCATGTTCTAAAATATCATTTTATTCATTCTGAGTATTTGAAAACGCCAAAAAAAAATATGACCTCTATCATGCCTCTTTGAATGGCGTTTGCAGAGAAGAAAATTACGTAGTATTGAGCGAACTATGATTCATTAATGCGCTCAGACTTCATTCCGCCGGTTAAACAGCGGTGCAGAGTGAGGCGGATGACCGCACCAAGATGGCGGCCGCATTTCTCGACAGCGCCCATTCGTGGTAGCGGCCGATGCGGGGTCTATCTTTTATTATGTCTATGGCCCGTTTGGTTCAATCATGGAGGGAAACGAGGACAGACAGAGAGAGGAAGAAAGAGATGACACGCAGAGGAAACGGCAGAAAGTGTCTAAAGTGTGGGACCATTACACACTGAAAAGGAAAGAAAACGCCGTGCAGTGCGTTTACTGTAAGGCGGAGTTGGCGTTTCACAACAGCACGTCGTCAATGCTGCAGCACCTTAAAAGAAAACACCCGGTCCATGCATTAAGTCCGCTCTGAGGCAAACGTGATTCAATGCAAAGTATTACAGTGAGAGCAAAACATTTCTTATCCGATTACTCGATTAATCGACAGATTAATCGATAGAGTACTCGATTACTAAAATAATCGATAGCTGCAGCCCTAATGTAAATAGTTTCTGTTGTGAGTTTGTTCCAATCCCAATATTTCTTCTCCTGATAGCCAAGACTTGAGAGAATGATGTGCAGGTGAGAAAAGGCTTGGCCACGGTAGATTTATTTGCTCTTGCGATATTACCGATAGTTCTCGTGAGACTAGACAAGCTTTCACGAGATCTGGCGTGTTTCACTCTCAGACACTGAATGAGATCGGCGATGTATATAAACACCCACATCCCACAACCCTGGCCTCTCCTATTATCAAGCTAAGAACAGTTCAGCGTATGGATTTTCTTTATTTTGAAGATTAACCGGATATTTTACTCTGTAGCTGCATACACCTTCCGCTGCTGCTCGTGCTGCGCCACATTGAGTTAATGAGCCGCGTCCAGCAAAAATAGAAGCCTTGCGTATTTGGCCACAGGAGCTGATCCACAGCGGAGCCGGACGCCGGACGGATTCTGTGGAATGACACACATTGATTATAATGCTTGTGTATTTGATCCATGTGCCGGAGTGGAGCCGTTTTGCCTGCATGAGGCTAGCTAGATTGGGAAAATGAGGGGAAACCGCGTCATTGTTGGTTTTCAGTCAGTGTCTAATCAACTCAGTAGAAATGACAGATTTTGGGGTAAACTAAAAAGAATAGTCTTACAATGTCACTGTTTTTAAAACGGCATTTTTCTGGACTACTTTAAAATAAAAAAGGTAGAAATTGAGAGAATATCCACTTCTCCAGGGACCACTACACTACTGCTTGTGTTCATATCAAAAATAACAGAACAAAAATGTTGTGTTTTCCAACATGCAGCTGGATGATAACAATGAACAATATCAGCGTGTAAATGCTCTCATTGATGGCGTCCTCAGAAAGCGCTGTGCTTGCTGTTGTCGGGTTTATCCCAGAGGTTAAACCATCATTCGGGTCTATTCTCTAAGTGAACTCTGGTAGGAGGAAATCAGGCATCACCAAGCAGCAGGGGTGAAACTGTCAGCTGCAGTGGTAGTAAATGCACTGTGGTTGCCCCCTCTGTCTGCTCTGCTTCATCTCCCACTCCTTCAGAGGCTCGTCCTCAGCCACCCCGCCCCCTCCCTCGGCTCTACGAATCAGCAGATCTGTAACCTGTCAGCTGTGATGAATAGAGGGCGTCTGCAGCCGTGGCTGCCACCACGGGCACAGATGGATGATAGCGGGCTGTTAAAGTGCTTCCTGCGCCACAGTGGCCGACACAGTCAAGGCGAGCGGCGGCGGGCAACATTCCTCTGTTTCATTTTTTCTCTCTTTCTCCATGTTTGGACTGCCGGAGCTGCTGGCAAGAGCTGAAACACCCTCAGAGTACACCTGGTGTGCCAAGTTACGATTAGGTAGCAACAGCCTCGGTTTCTCCTCCTTCATTCACAATATCCTATTATTTCATGTCAAAACATCTCTGGAAAATTACCATCTGTACGTTTCAGCTGCCCGGTAACCAGCGATGGGCACAGGCTAACACTGTCCACACATTTCACTTCAGCGTGCAGCTATATCTAGTAATTGCAAAGCTAATTCAGGAGCTAATTGAGAACTATTCAGAATTAATTATGAGCCGTTCTCCCAGATGATGAAAAAAAATGTGGTTCAATTATAAACACTTCTGAATGTGGCCCTAATCACTCCACTTAGCCCCAGTGTGCAGTCAATAAAGCGAAAATGGATGCAGGCGGCTCATCGGTTTGTGCTGTTATTCAAAAACGACTTTCTAGTTTGTGTTTATATTCACTCACTGAAGCTGTATTCTTCATTAACTCGCTCCTGCCTTCCTCCTCCTCCTCCTCCGCAGACTTGAACCCATCTTAACGCACTTATCCTCTGAACAAATGAGCCTGAGTGATGTTGATTCTTGGAAATTCACTGACCTCCTCGCTGCTCTAAATCCTACTGAGCAGCTGTCACAGATGTTAGACCCCGTAATGACCCCGGGGAGGGATGAAGCATGAGCAAACACTAGGAAAAACATAAACCATGAGATGCACTGTTAAAATGTTACAGTGAGTTGTATGGTATCCACAGAGAAAAAGAGAGAGAGAGAGAGAGAACGAGCTCTGTTATAACCACCAGACAGGCATCCAGCAGAGATCAGCGGCATCCAGGCCTGCACAGAGGCACTGTTAGTGTGTTTGGATACAACAACTGAAGCAATTAGCTCAAGAGGGACATTTTTAAGAGATCTTTTATCCAGCAGAGAGCAGCTTCACAGCCACAGAGTTTCAAATACAGCGAACGTACGATGAGCACTTTCAATGACAGCTGAGTCCTCCTCTTCTGTCGAGGTTTTGTGCGACACGTTAACACCGTTCAGCTCCTAGATTCCTCCAAAGCCTGACTTGCAAACTCTGAAGCGTGCACGTCTTATAGCTGGTCCAACTATGAGACATCGGATTTATGCGGTCTGTCTGTGTCTGTGCCAAGTACGGCTGCTGTACCTTTCATTTTTTACACCGTGATTATGTTATATCATTGCCAGCAGCCCCCCTTTTTGTATTGTACTCAGGAGTGGAGTCAAAGTGGGCTTTAGTATTTACATGTCAGCTCTGTCTGTGTCTGTGCCAGGATAAACCGAGGTGCACAGAGAAAAGAGACGACATCTTTGTTCGCACATGCGACACAAAGCAGACGTCCACGAGTTGAACGTACATGCAGAAACAGACACACACGTGCAACAAAAGAGGTTTTTTTTCTAATTAGTTGAAATGCTGCAGCCACAGATTTCAATTTATCTATTATGCATGCAGTGCCGAACACAGCCATGAGAGCCAGCAGCAAAAAGTAGTTAAGAAGATTAACAGCTCACCTGTTTTGATGTAAGGTGCACAGGAAGTTGCCCATCACGGGATCCTGTCGATACTGTCCGCGTGTAAATGATTAGAGATGTTACTCTGCGGTGCCTTGTGCTCCAGATCATATCTGCTATGATATCAGTTCATGCACTGACATCACATGTAGCAGCGGTCTGAGTGTTTTTTCTGCACAACAGTAAGAGAAGTGACGTAAACGTGCAGCCTCGGCCTTTGTGTGTTTTATTGGAAAGGCTAAAATCTGCTTCGTTGATAGAGGCATGTCTTTCTGCAGGTGCACTGATGTCCTGTTTTTACGTACCCAGTTATTTTTAAAAACGGAGACATTAACCATCGTTTGCACCCTTCGTTTAGACACAAACGGAGAATTCACCCCTGAAAACGATGTTTTTTAGAAACTCTAGCCAGAGTGGAGATTTTGAGAAACTGCAGTTGCATGTTTGCATGTAAACAGAGAAAAATTGAGATTTAGATAAATGGCAGATTGTGTGCAGGAAACTGGGTTAAATGCAACGTTGTTTACAATCTACAGTCTATGTTTACAATTTATGGTTATCATTGATGCATGCAGAAAAACAGTCGCATTTAAACTGGTGCAATCCTTTTGTATTTGTCTGCATCTGCAAATACAAGTGCTGCTCTATGTGGAGGAGCAAAGACGACTGAGTGCTCCAACGTCAGCAATGTTGCAGCAACCTCTCCCTCCGACACAAAGAGTGCGTCCACGTCGCTGCTAGCCTCGCCAGACCAGGGCGCACTGCCGTCTGGAGGGAGAACTTTGTAAATGAAGTTGTTCTGCAGGAGGCGTGGCGTGAAAATTTCCAGATGTCGCAGGCATTGCTGCTGTCACTCTCTGAGTTGCTCTTGATGGCATTTATACACGGGTTAGTGTAAACGAAAACTTCTCTGAAAACGTTGGGGTGTGCGCAGTTTTAGTTGTAAACAGAAAGGGGGAAATTTTCGTTCATGAAAATAGCTGTGCACGTGTAAACGTAGTCTAAGCTTTCAAAGGGGATTGGAGCAGATGTGCTGACTGGTTTGATACATTATGCCCTAAACCATCTTTGAATAACCTCTTTGCATCTTTCGTATCGTAGCGCCTAGAATCTGCACCACTGAATGCGCCTTTATTCCCTCTGTACTTTCAAAAGTCTAAACAAATGTGTTGTTGACATTTTTGAATCACTGGCCCTCCCAGATTTAGTCAATTACAGACCTGAAGAGCTGCCAAAGGACAGCCTGGATCCTCTTTTTTTTCTCATATTGGATATTGAATCAATATGAATCCTCAAGACACAATCACAGTGCATGGTAAAGGGCAAATATTAGAGTCAGAAGCATGTGTAGAGGAGCATGTTATTGTTGTGGGGTCCCGACCTCTTAGAAGAATCTGCTCAGGAGACGTTACCCGCCACACATTGACCTCTTGACCACCGCAGATGCTGCCGCTGTGGAGAGGATACAATAACTGATAGGTGGAGATTTCTGTCTCTCTTTCTAGTTCACAATAATAGAAGAAGCAGAAGCATACAGACTTTTTATTCAAGCAGAGGTCAAGCTATTTGTGTTGAAAAATAAGTGTATTAATTAGAAGGATTGTTTTACCTCGTTGATTATGGTCTCAGTAAGGAAAATAATGAGTGAAATGTATGCAGCGTATAAAAGTAAAGAGGCAAAATAAACAGAAGCCAACCTCTCAGTTTTGGATGCTGTAAAACAAACAGAAGAAAAAAAATGATAATATGATCCAACAGTACGATAATTCGGCTTTGGCACACACAGCAGATAACTGGAGGCTCCAATGGCAGCAAACTTACTACAACTTTGTTTGTTTATCCTGCTGGAATCTGCAGGATGGTGGAAGTGAAGGTGGATGAACACATTACTGTTGTTATTCTCGCTCTATTTATGCAGACTCAAGCGTCCACAAACACTTTTTGGATTTTGTTTAAAAACTACTAACTGATGAGGAAACTGTTTCTGAGAGTATTCTGTTTATTTGTGTCATCTCCTCTGACATGATTTATGCCGAACTGGAAGACTCACTATGCGATAAACGCTAGCTAGTTCACTGGCATCAGTTACGATATCTTCATCACGTATTCAAAGTTCAAAGTCCGGAGTGAATGAGCTCTTAAATATGCACAAATAAAAATGTCCTTGTCCAAAAAAAGGACAGGACTTTCTGCTCTTCTCTCTTTCTCTCTCTTTCAGCTGCCCGTTCAACACTTCTTTAAAACGCTCCTGGATTTGCCATTGAGCATCACACATCTGCTGTGCACTACAGTAGGTAACTACACTTATCAGGGGCAATTTCACAAGAGGTCAGCTGTGTCAGGTAAGAGGTGTCACATTATAGGGTACGCTCAGCTGATGTGGCAGAAGAGACGGTGTCGGAGCAGCAAGAGCAAGAAAGGAGCAAAAGAGAGAGAGAGAGAGAGAGAGAGAGAGAGGGGAGGGAGGTGGAGCTGTTCTGTGAGTCACGACTTTTTGGAGAGGGGTCTGGCTGCAGACCTCCACTGTCAGGACACCCCTCCACTGAGAGGACCTGAGGTTTTTTTCTCACGCACTGCAGTTTGTTTGAAGTGGTCATCCAGTTTTGTATTTTCTCTTCTTTGGATGCATGAATACACAAGAAATAATATTAACATTATTTACATAAAATAAAGGCCCCAAGAAATAAAATATATATTCACATGAGATAAAAAAACCAACTTCCCAATCCAATCACTTTAAATTTGAAAGTCTTCAAATCAACTTCCAGCGTAAACAAAGGACTCCAGGTATAATTGGTTTTATTTTGAAAGGCTTTGAATCAACTCCAAATGTTAAAAAAAAAAAAGAAAGAAATAATCCCTGTATATTTGCTTATATTTTGAGAGGCTCTGAATCAACTTCCGATGTCAAAAAAAGTACTCTCAATATATTTGCTTTTAATTTGAAAGGCTTCAAATCTACTTCCGACATAATAAAAAGTACTCCCGGTAAATTTGCTTTTATTTTGACAGGCTTCAAATCAATTTCTGACTGTCAAAAAAGTACTCCCAGTATCTTCGCATTTGTTTTGAAAAGCTTTGAATCAACTTTTGGTCCGCTCAGTGGAGGTGGGTTCTAAAGGTGGAGATCCGCAATGAAGGGTCCTGACGGTGGAGGTCTACAGCCAGACTGTCTTGGGGACTTTTTGAGCATAGCAACTGTAAGTGCTGATTAGACGAGTCTCATATTAAAGTGACGCTGCTGCAGAACTGCTGCTGGTGGACACAGGCCCTAAAATAAGTAGCAGCCTGTCTTTAAGTTAAGCTCTGCTGTCCCTTGCTGCTATCTTTATATTTAGCATACCGGTTTGAGTCTAGCGTCAGCTTTGTCACCTTACTCCAGAGAGAAACCAGTGTGATTTCCTTTGTTCTGAAAATGTCAGGCCGTTTCTTTAAGAAGAACAAGAAGAAGAAATGATATCAGCTGTGCCCCCGAGGCTCATAATCCAAACTGTTCCAGTAGAGCTGCTCGGTGTCGCCGGGATACTCTGAGGGACACGGAGCCTGTAACCTTCCAGCTCCTCTGAGCGGCTGTCCAATTGCACCAGAGTCGCTTCAAAAGGCAATAAGTCATCCATCACATCTATTGAACGCTCTCGGTCACCAGCAACAACATCAATAAAAGTTAAAACCTTTAACACTGACAGTCTCTTCACCAGCACAGTCTGGCCTTTAAAAGGCGAAAACAACTGCTCCACCTTCGTAAGGTTGATAAAATAAAAGGCAGCAAATTAGAGCAGAAATCAATGAAATAATGCTGAGACGTATCAAATAAAAATAAACCCAATAAAAAATAAGAGCGTTGAAATACCACCGCTGGTTTTGTGAAATACTGGGTGTCTACTATGAACATCTTTCTTCCCCGGCCAGTTGTTAAAAATGCCAATATTTGGATTTAATTGTGCTGCTCGAGGCTTTAAATCTGACATCTATAGCTCTGACTCCAAAACAGTGTTATATTTACAAGAAAACTCCCGCTCTGGGATTTATCCTTTCCACTGCAGCTGCAAATTTAAGAACAATACTCGATTGAAGCGTTTTGAAGCAGAATCTGAAAATGGAGGGAACATATAAAGGCATCTTATTGGGTCTTTATGGTAATTACATTTGAAAAAAAATCATCATTTACTTGCTGTCGAGGAATAAAAATTCAGCATGTCATCAACTAATCACAGACCACTCTCTATAAACTTTCACTCCTGTCAGGATTTGTGAATATGCTCGTTCACTTCCTCGTGTGCTCTGCAGCCTTCCTGGAAAACAATGAAGTTAAAAACAGGAAATAATGGGGCTCAGCTTTCTGACCTGTATGAACTTTGCTTTGGCAGCCTGACAGTGAAGACAGTCGAGGCTTTTCTTGACCTTACCCGCCCATCCTCTGGAGAGTTCCCGTTTCATCCTGCTCGCTCATGTGACAGGCCTCAGGAATCATTGATCCCTTCCTGCAGAGCGGGCGATACTGTATAACAAAGACAGAGGAAACGTGGAGGGGAATCTTTCATTGTGACAGACCTGACCCCTCTGAAGTCAGGTCTTGGGTTTTAACAATCTGCTGTACTCATAAAAAAAGAAAAACATAACAAGGACATCCACAAACGTTGGCTTTCAAAAGAGTAAATCGGGACTCCCTCCAGCTTCTAGTTATCAAGCTGTTTGGAGTGGAACTATCTAATTAAAACTAAACGGGGAAGTTTATTACAAAAAAAATGTGTTTCTAACAAATAATTAAGCAAAGCAAAGTTAACAAAACCACAAAGTTGATGGATATTAAAATGAGCCTTCTATTTAAAATGGTTTAGCCACAGACTGCTGTACAATCCAACTCCACCTCAACTCTCCACCTTATGATGCAGCGACTGTACCAGCACCACATGAACCCTGATGTCAGCTCTTTTCTGTAACCTGACTGTCTTTGCTGCTCTTCCTGCCTTTTTGGTCTTTGATGACCCTCCTCTCTTGGTCCTTTACTGCTGCTAAATCTACCTTCTGAGTCTTAGCTGTTGGTCTACCTACCTTACGGGTCTCTGCTGCTGCTCTACTACCTAATGGATATTTGCCACTGCTCCATTTACCTTTTAGATCTTTACTGCTGCTGCTCTATCTACCTGTTGGATCTTTGCTGCTGCTCTACCCACATTTTGGATCTTTGCTGCTGCTCTACCTACTTTTTAAATCTTTACAGCTGCTGCTCTACCTACTTTTTAAATCTTTACAGCTGCTGCTCTATCTACCTTTTGGATGTGTGCTGCTGCTCTACCTACCTTATGAGTATTTGCTGCTGCTCTACCTACTTTTAGATCTTCACAGCGGCTGCTCTATCTACCTTTTGGATGTGTGCTGCTGCTCTACCTACCTTATGAGTATTTGCTGCTGCTCAACCTACTTTTGAGATCTTTACTGCTGCTGCTCTATCTACTGTTTGGATCGTTGCTGCTGCTGTACCTACCTTTCAGATCTTTGCCACTGCCCTATCTACTGTTTAGATATTTACTGCTCCTGCTCGACTTACCTTTTGGATATTTGCTGCTGCCCTACTTCCTATTGGGTATTTGCTACTGCTCTACCTTCCTTTTTGGTATTTGCTGCTGCTTTTTCTACCTCTCGGGTCTTTGCTGCCTCTCTGTCGGCCTCAGCTTTTCATGAATATGCATGAAACAATGGGACAGAATTCTTTCACTGCCTTACTTTGGCATATGCACACGGAAGAGCAGAGAGATTATCCGTCAAATATCTTTTGTATGAAATCCTTTCTCCTCTTTGATGAAAATAGTCTTGACCTTTACCAAGAAGATAAAGTGTGTTTGTTAGTGAATTGGCATTTTGGAGCAAGTGGAGGATGTCTAAACTTTGTTGTATGATGTAAAAAGAAAGTACAAAGACATCTAAAGCACACACTCTGCAGCTGTGTTAAAGCACCCAGTAATTCCACTTTTTTTTTATTGGTCTTATGCAGCGGCATGTTTTTTGGGTCAAATTTTACATAATTAATCAAAACTTTTTGAAACATTTGATTATCGAGAAAACTTTCATAAATAAGATATAAGCCCTTGTGCTACACTCTCTGTACAGTCAATTAAATCCAACTCCATTTTCACTAAGTCTGTTGAAAAATCACCACTGACACATCACGCTCCATAAAGATCTGTTGGACTTGATGGAAACAGACATCCTACCAGAACAAGGCCCTTTAATTATAGATGACATCAGATGCAGTATGAGGAATACGTCTGATTTTTAGTTGATTTTGAAACACACACACACACACACACACACAAATTATGCACACATGGCTGCAAACAGATCAGATCCAGGCGGGGGAGAGCCCGAGCCTGCGTGATTGACATCTGAGTGTAAATCAATTCTTGTAGAAATCTTGAAACCCTTTCATGCAGTGATGGCTGATTTGACGGCTCAGTTGAGTTATGGAGGTCTGGCAGATGCTCTAATAAAGCCAAAGCAAAGGTCTGATTGATAAATCCAAAAAGAAAGAAAAAAAAGTGAAATATTCAAATCAAACATTAAGATTTTGCCCTCTGGTATCTAAGAAATCTAGCTTTTTCAAGTGCAGCCTGCATGAAGTTGTTCAAAGTATCACGGCTGTATTGCTTCTGTCAGGACCGACTAAAGCGAGGATAAATCAGTTTCCAAAGAATCTTCCAGTTTTCCTACACTTTCCTATCGATCTATCTTTTTCCAGCATAAAGGCGCCCACATTTTCTCTGAAGTCTGACCTTGTTAAAGTCTGATTTTCAAGCCTGGATGGACTGTATTATATACAGACAGAGTTGAAGGCTTGGTGAAATGCTGTTTCTCCAGCTGTTCAATAATTTAGCGGTGTATTTTAGCCGTGTTTGGGCTCTGAAATCAGGAGCAATAAGGCTGCATTATTCAAGCAGGTTTCCATGTTTGTTTCCCAATTTCCTGTCAGCAGTCATTAGTCTTCATTTATTTTCCTCTCCTGGTCCCCCGCAGCAAAACGCCCAGGATCCTGCCCCCCCCCACAGCGTGTGACTCATAGAGCACACAAAGGCCACCGCTGAGGTAAATACCCACTCTTACTTTCTGCCAGATCATGTTGTTTTTGAAGCTCGGCTGTGTTGACTGCGATGCTCGACACAGTAGGTGAATTTCCGGGCAAAGTACCAGGCCTCTGTGGAGAATGTCACCACATTTAGAGGCGCACAGACCCCGTCCTTTGTTTCCTGTAATACCTAAACCCACTAATGATTGTTATTAGAATTAGCAAAAAGGTCATGAAGCAGCACAATCAATGCTGGCATTTTTGACTCCTCCCCGGAACAATACATTTCTTTTTCAGAGCAGACATGGTGTTTTTTGCACCAGGAAGCTGAAGTGTGCTCATTAATCCCTTCAATCAAATATCAGTATGAGGGGGCGTCGCTGTGGTAGTCTGCAGACATGACCTTGTGGTTAAGCCGGGGTTTATATCAGAGACATTCATTATCAAGAACTATTCATTTCAATCTAATCTTTCGGGCTGGATTGGAAAGTTTGACAGTGTAAACACTGTAACAAGCCTGTTAAGTTTGTTCAGTGAGATTGTAGTTAAAAAAAAAGGTTCTTTTATTTTTTTTTAAAGCTCCTGTGTGGAACTTTCTGTTTGTGTTGGTTTGGTGCCCCCTAGAGACAAAAGGGGAACTGCATCTTTACATGATTTTTCCTTATGTGCAAGTAGTATTTTAGGTACAAGTTAAAGTAAGGTTTTTTCTTCACCTGACACCTACCCAGTCATAGCACTCACAAGCGTGTTTCAGCCTTTTTTCATAACCAGTCAAAAACTCCTTATAGTGGCTTTAATTTTTGTAAAGGTTTACAATATTTTGTAATTGTTTTAAAGGAAATCTATTTTTAATTATTATGATTATAGTTTTTGTTGTTTTGTAACTTTTCATTAATAAATCTGATGAACTGAAAAAGTTTTTGGATCAAAAGTGAAACCTTCTTGTAAAACCTTCAGTCTGTCTAATGACCAGCAGGGGGTGATTGCAGGTGTTGCAAACACAGACTGTTAAAATATTGACGTACTGTAATTGACATAACTCGTTAGTTTCTAAAGCAGAGTTTTCAAGCTTATTAAGCCTTTGTACATTGTGCAGATTTAGAATTTAGCTTTATTCATTCTTTTTCAACACAATATAAATGTGTTTATTTTTGCTGCAGAGATTGGCTTTTTTGAATGTGGCTTCTGGGGCTTTTGATACTGGTCCTCTAGTGGACACAAGTGGAATTGCAGTTTTTAGCACCTCTGATCTGGGGAATATGACCCTACTTTCTAGTCAATTTATCACCTAATGATTTTTTTTTCTTTTATACATCTTGATGTTAGCTTTATAGATAATCATCCCACTGAGATTAAACCAGTCAATAAAGCAGGATATGGATACACAGGGATCTTTCAGTCTGGATAAATTCACCTAAACAATCCCATCAGGCAACATACATAAACATTAAAGTTTCCTTTTCACAAACGGCCACATTACAGTTTTCCTCTCTAAAGAGGGTTGAATCAAATCTAAATAATGTGTTCTGTAAAGGTTCAATCAAATCTATCACTATAATCACCTAAAAATAATATCCTATCAATAAAAATCCACAAACAGTATCCTAAATGTTTTGAAGTTTCACATACAGCCTTAATAGCCCTGAAAAAGTTATTTCATTCGTTCATTCTCAGTTCATCTCCTGTTCATATTCACTTAAGCTGGATGTCAAACTCAATTTAAATCAAACAGCAACAAAGTCTTTGGATGTGCGCCCGCTTACTCTGAAGGGTAATTTGGACCTGTCATGGCTGCTGAGATGCACCTCATACCTGTGTGATTCCTTAAGTGAAAAAAAAAATGCTCTAAATTAGCCATGTTTACAAATCAAGGGCTGTCAAGGTGATTAATTACCACCTCCTTTCCCCGATAATATCATGTGACATCTGGCCTCTCCCTCCCTGTGAAGTGGTGGCAGAGATCACTCGTCTTTGTGATTAATTAAGGAGGCCCATGGGTTAACATTTGCAAGAAAAGCTGTACAGGCAGACGAATTCTGTCTTAAACCTGTCCTTGAACACACACACGCACTCTCATATATATGAGCACAGGATGAGGTCCGGGGAGGATCCAGATGCAGACAGGAAGAAGCTGCGGAGGAAAGGTGTTGTGTCAGGTTTGACAGCTGACTCGCGGGGCTGAATCAGAGGCAGGGAGGACACAGCGGCTAATAATATCACTTTTGATCTTCTCACCCCGGAGCTTTGCTTAGGGAGCAAAGAAAGGTGAGATAATGACTGCCTCTCTCAAGATCAGGCATAACAGATCATGGAAAACGCCTGTTAAGCAAATGTGGTCTGTCCTTGTCTACTGCATTTTTTTTAGCTTGAATATATGCATGTGTGTTTGGAACAAGACAGGGCTGCAGGAAGGCCAGTTTAGCACCAAGACTCTTCTACTTTTGAGTCATGCTGTTTAGGGTGGGGTATCGTTTGATTTTGAACGATTCCGGTTCCTAACGAGTCTCTATTTTCATTCTTTTAAAAGGCAGGATTTTTTTTTTTCTTTTTTTTTTAAATGCATGGTTTAAATGAGTTCTTCTTTCTGGATGAAATTTCTGAACTTCTCCATGAATTTTTAAATTATAAAAACTTTTTACAAACTTTACTATGAATTTCTCACAGGGTTATTTTCAACCAGTCCATAAATATCAATTTTTGCTGTCAGGTCGTTTGTCTAGGAAAATGTTCGTGGGCTAATGTTAGTTGGATATTTAAGTTGACCCACCGTACACAGTACAATTTGTTTTCTGCTTCAATGTTCGCAGAAGACAGAAGTAATTTATTGTTTCACTTATCTGATTCTGGCTGGTTAGCAGAAGGCCGGCGAAGCGCGTCAAAGACGGGCACTCGGGTATTTCTCCTCAATGAATCCTGAGGTGTTAAATCATGTTGATCGTTCACCCTCCTTTACATGATATAACTGTGTTGCTAATGTTGCACTGAGATAAGAGTTCATTCCTCCTGCTGAAGTTAGCAAAACTTTTGACCCTTAGTGGCGTCTTCCTCATTGGTGTTCAGTAGCTATTTCTTGCGGTCGGCGGACTCCGGCATCGAAACTTGGAATCGAAATTTTAAAGTTTAAACAGTTCCGGGAGAATCAGAATTTTAGTCCCGGTCCCATCAATGCTTGAGACTCGATGCCCAACCCTAGTGCTGTTGTCATTTGTGCAGAACGTGGTTTGACGATGTCTTACAGAAATATGCACGGTCTTTCTTGAAAAAGGAAATCTCTCAATGTTGCGCCAAAACCTTTGTACTTCATCCTGTCATCCAAATGGAGCCTTCCTAAATATGTTAGCAATCCATGCCATGGGGAATTAAGCATACCTGTACCATCAAGGTGCTTGCTTTTAAACCATGGGCTGATAACAAGCTAGCTTGTCCCCCTATTTTTTGCGAGAGAAGGTGTGGTGTGCATGATTTCCAAAAAGAGTGTCAGAGTTGGATTTGTAAAGGCTCATTTATGCTCGCCAAATGTATGAAAATGTCCATTTCAGACAATGGTTCCGTCAATGCCCACATACTTCCATGCATCCTTTACATTGGCATGGATATTGACCATTACATCCACCAGGGGGCAGGTTGGAGTCAAAAGCTTCAGACAACAACAAACAAAAGAAACATGGCGACTGTGGAGGAGCTAATGATAATGTACATTTTTGCATAGGGGACAGAAACGGAGGCAGCGTTGGAGGAGGTGGTGGTCGGTCAGGTCGCGGTTGGAGGACAGAGAATTCTTTTTTCTAGCAGTACCAATGAGAGACATTGATGACGATCCTCAAAAAGCCACACCATTGTCTTCTTTGTTTCTCTCTAGAGATGCGTATCAGGTAATGACAGCAGCAACACTGCCATGCCCATGGTTTTTGTTGGTACTGCTCTGTCTGACCTGTATCAGTAGACTTCAAGGATTTGTGCAGAAAAAAAAGGACAAAAAAATGCGAAGCACGGACAGAGAACCCCATCTGTATTCATATCCGTATGTAACATTGAGCATAAATGAGCCTTAAGACCACACAACCGCTTTCCACTTTGCTAAGATTGGATAGAGGACAAGCGGAAACCATTTCATGTTATCTTTACACTTCAGTCAATGGTGTCCCATCTTTTCAGAATTGGAGTTGTAATATCTTACAGTCTTATTGTTGTAGGCAGATAAATTTCATATTGTTACCTAATTTGTTTGTAAAAACATTATTATACAATCTCAACCTTTAGATACTCATTTATTGTGTGAGCCCTGAACAGCATATTTTGTGGAAACTGTAGAAATGTTCGACTGCAAACTGTCTTCAAAGAGAGAGTTTGTTGCAGCATCAGTGACTGAATGAGGCAGGATGCTGCATTGCTAGAAAAACAAATCCTTTCTTGGCAGATTTGAGTTACACATAAAACATAAAAAAATAACTAATATTCAAAATAATGATCCTGCATTAAGATGAGGGAATAAACTCAGCTCTACACACAGATGCACAAACACAGTCAACCCACACAGGTGTTGTCTTATTTAGCCAAAGTTAGACCTCCTCTAATGACTGCGTGGGCGTGTTTCCACTCTGCTTGGCTGACACAGGTATGGTTTTCCTCTTGGTAAGGGAGGGCTTCAACGGCTAATTACAAACATAACATCAGCCAACCTGAGCAGAGGTCAGGATACTCTGAACATGATGGCTGCACCTGAGTGGGTGAGCCTGATCTGTAACATATATGTAGGGTTTTATTTATATTATGGCACCGTTTGGTGTAATTCCATGAACCACTAGGTCTGAGTCTAATTTCTGTGGGTTGTTTGGTAGCAACAATAATTTAGGACAGAGTACTAACTGTGTAATTTTAACATCATTTGAATAAAACCATCAGGTGTATAAGAAATTGAGCTCATTGTGTAATAGTTTGTATTTTTTAAGCACAGGTAATGGTGTTGGTTGCCTAGCAACAACAAAACGCACAGCAAGCTGTTCTTCCTTTAGGCTTCAACAAAAAAATAAAGGCTTCCCACTGTTGCCTGCTGTTAGTACACCTGCAGGATGTTTTTTTTTTAAAGGGTATTATGAGACTATTTTTAAACTTGGATTTTGCAGAACTTTAATATGTCAGTGAAAGTTTCTACACCAACTACCAACTTTTTAAAGGAGTGTTCTGAATCAGATAGAGAGTCTACACATGCTTCTATGTGGTGCAACAGATCTGGACTGATGTGGATGTTTTACTCCTGAATCTGCTCATTATTGACCTGAAGTAAGAAACAGAAGTTACCTTTAATGGTATGCACTTTTATGCAGCACGAATCTCCGAAAATCCTGCAGCTCCAATCATCTTCCTCAGGCCCTCTGTGCTGGATTCATTTACTGAAGCTCTCTTTGCATCAAATTTCCATAACATAACAAAGTAAATCAAAGGAAAGCTCAGAAATCGTCGTTAAAGCAGGACGTGTTAATCGCCAACAGCTAAAAACTCAAAAGTCCTTTCTTGAAGTCCACATTACTAAAGTTTTGGTGAATTATTGTGGACTTTGTCTCTCTACTCTGAGGTAGTTGGCTGCACACCAGCTGTACAACCCTGCAAGTTAAACTTTAGAGTCAAGCTGAAAACATACAGGATCTGTGTTAAGCTCGCTCCGCAGCAAATAGGTTCCCATTCAAATCAAATCAGCATCACACACAGGAAGCGTCGCAGCTCCAGCTCTGCTAAAGATACGCCCCGAGTCTATTTTCTCTGCTCTACGCTTCCAACACGCGTCAATCTACACAGAGAAGATCGTTCTAGACAGGAAGTCAAGCACAAAAACCGTGCATGTCATCTGGTAAATTTCAAAATAAAACACCATAAGCGGACTCCCGACTGTGTATCAGTCTCCAACAGGACCTTTAACTGCTAACTCTGTCTGAAGGTAACAACACAGCATAAAGGAACATAGTTTACTTTATTAAACACCAATAAACCTGCAAAAACTGTAAAATCACGTTGCTTTTTTTCTCATATAGTAGAGGCTCAACGGTCACTGAATTTTATTCACATTAGCAGGAAATAGACCACAGAAAGGAAAAACAACCTGCTGTGAGCATGTTGTTTCCTCTATACTGAGCCCAGCTGACTGGGGCTGCACTACGCTGCTGCTACGCTCCAAACACGCATCCTGTGTGCGATAGACAGCGCTGCTCGACGGAGCAGAGACAAAACGCGCTCAATACGGATCCTGTATGTTTTCAGCTTCCGGAGTGTTGATCCACTTCATTCACGCTCTCGCCCTGTGGACCAGTAGTTGGTCTGAGTCAGCGTTTCCCATATGGCCGCCTGTTATTGGTCTTTAAAACACAGTCTATGGTCACTACCTCTTAAAAGTATAATCTATATCGTTATTACAGGCATGCTCGACCAAAGAAAGGTGTGAGAAAGTAAGCCGGGGCTTTCGTCCAACGCTGTATCCTCCAGGCTGTTGGTTATTATCCAACGGGTGGCGTCAAACAAGCCAGCAGCTCATATAAACTTTAATAATTTATTTGTAATGCCCCAGATTTACAGAGAGCGCTGCATCATCCCACCAACCCTACTTTAGACGATATTAAAAAAAAAACAATTACCATATTTCATCACTTACCAGCCAGCCTTTGAAAGCTCTGATAAACCATGTCTGAATTATTATTTCCGCTCTGACAAGCAGTCTAATATATTTCGACAGCAGTGAATTTCATTTGGTATGTCATGACACCCCGCACGGTGGCTCGGAGAACTCGAGGCCTCAAAACTCGAGGAAGCTTTCAGTGTAATTCAATCACAGATCCCAGCCGTCGTTTTAATCCTCGGCTGTCACATAACACACTACAGGCCTTTAATTTATGGCGTGATCCATTTTTAAATGTACATGCTAAATCCCTGTGTTAGTCTTTCTATAATGAACAGAGGGAGTTTGCTGTGCACACTGTACAGAGCAATTGAAAACCTCAAAAGCCCGCTAATTTGTGTCGTGTGAAAGAGCCCATATGGGAGGTGTGGGATTTGGAAATTATATTGTTCTTTGCTCACAGGATTAAAGCGTAGTCACGGCTTTGAATATAAACCATTTGCACATCTTGAAATGTAATTAGTCATTAAGATATTTCCTTCCTGTTGCTGTCTCAGCCTTTTGTATGAGCAGGCAGTCTGTTACCTCCTGATAGCGGCTTCATTATGGGAACGCGTCTCATATATTAAAACACTTTGATGTTTCACGTCGAAGCCGAGCTGCAGGAACGCTCTCTTTTATTTACATGAAAACATACGGCGCACAATGAATGTTTTCATTCCGGCTTTTGTGCAGAGCGCACCGGCATTTCCAAAGATTTGTAAGGAGGTGTTTCTGATGTGAGGTTTTTATCATCTGTGGACTCTTTTATTCTGCTGTGAATGTTTTTATTTGATCTTGATGACTCTTTCATCGTTCTTTAGCTCAGATAACTGACAGTAATAACCCCACTCAACCTGCATGCGTTGATTCCTCGCAGTTATAGCAGGAAACGCTCATCCCACAAAAACAGAAGCACTCTCAAGTCAAAATTGGGGAATGTGGGCGTATATTTCAAACCAAAACCATCGTCTTTTAAGTGTTAATGATGCTCTGATAGAAGTGAAGACGCTGCATTGTTGCTTTTGCTCATTTCTGCAGAGCTCTGAAATTTTCGTAACACCTTAATTTACATATTTCCAAGTTTAAAGCCAAAGACAGAGATGAACAAGTGAACGTTTGCACAGTCACTCATATTGAGCCCCTCTTGCTTTTGTCATGTGGTTGCCTGCTGATCTGGTTGTCTGCACCTGTATGCTTTATTCTTAGCTGGTAGCCATAGACTGTATATAGAATGGACGCCGTTTGCCTCCTCTCTGGGTGAAGCCATGGTGAGAACAGCACCCTCTGGTGACGGGCTGCAGTATAGGTCATAAATCCCGCCTCCTCCAGCAATCCCTATGGAGCTGCGGACAAACTTTATAAACTTTACCTTCTTTTTTCTGTGCAGCCCAATTTTTAAAAGTTATTAGGGGGTTCATGTTTTCTATGATTGACTCTTGATACAGCCTATGGGCTATGGCGTTCAAGATTGCGTAGCTCACCCCGGGGATACGCTGTTTAAGCTGATGGTCATCGCAGTGACTCTCAGCGACTCTCCCACTGAATGCGTACAATGCTACTGCCCAAGTGGTGGTTTCAGGAAGGTGAGAAAATCCCGGAAATACCGAGAGCTGTTTGGCTTCAAATTTGTATAATGATGGACGGTGGAGCCAAGTTGTCCATAGAATTTACAGTCTTTGGTGTTAGCTCAAACTCAGAGCACTTTAATGAGATTTGAGTTGGTTTTCCATCATGGTGGCGGCACAGAGTGAGAAAATGCATCGATGACTTGGGGGTAACATTTTGATGTGAACTGATTTATTTCGATTTGTATGAACTGGTTGATTTTTAGTGTGAACTAGCTTAACAGTAGGTCAAAGTAAATGCCTTTATATTGCATAATGTAACTTGACTGGAGCCAGACAAGAAGGCAACACTCGTACTTATCTAAGAAGTGGTGAAGGGCTTGGGTTAAGGTTAGGGTTGGCTGTTGTCTGACTGAAGCTTGGCCGTCTCTCCAGATCCAACTGATTTTATTTTCCCTGATCACTGGATATAAGGACAATTAAAAACTTGAAACCTTGAAAAGTTGCAACAGAAGAAAATGACTGACAAAGCTCTGCTGGCACCGTCAGCTGCTTCATTTGACATTTCAGGGGAAGAGGCAGCTCAGTTCTTCACCCTCACGCCTTTTTTATTTCATAACTCTGAACTTCTTTGTGGGACACTGAGGACTCAAAATGTAAGAGAAATCCTTATTGCGTCCTGAGAGATTTACACCAAAATACCAAGATTACGCTAAGCTGATTTTCACGCACGATTGAACCAAATTCATAGGGTCCTCTTTTTGGTAGGAGAACCTTAGAAAAAACTGTAATAAATCCAATAACCCAACCCTATGAAGGGGTAAAGGAAAAAAAGACTTAAACTGCTCCAAGCCCAGACCAGTTTGATTGATAATCTTTCAGCACAAAATATGGGATAGAATCTAAAAGGCGAAAACTGAGACATCTGATCAGCCTTTGAAATCATCTCAGATTTCGCCGCCAAGAAAAAGTCACATCCTTTACTAAGCACACTAAAATACGTTGCCGTCCTCTGGCATTAAAAATGAGAACTTGAATAATGTTTCCTCCATCCCGTCTTATCCCTCACAAATCAGTTTCAGAACTCGCGCAGAGGATCATTTGGACTCGAGGACCACTTCACCGACATGTGACTCCTCTCCAGTCTGATTGTAATGATCACGCCGCTCGGGCTCTGAGGTTGTTTCATGATGACGATGAATGTGAACTTAAGTTATGAGCGCGGTGTTAAATATGGGATATACTGCCCTTCTATTATTCTGCACGATGCAGGATGAAGCCGCACGTTCTCCAACTGAAGTGCAGCTTCTGATAATGAGTGGAGAAGATTTGACGCACCATCGGGCCAAAGTAGCTCCTGCGAAGTGTCGATAAAGAAGAGCGCAGAGATCAGCGTAATGTCCTCTTGAGGCTGCCTGCGTCATCTAACTAACGACTGACGGAAGAAACTCGTATTCATTATTAATCGACAGATTTCTCCCGGCCTCTGATTCATCATCAACAGTAAAACACGTTTTAAGAATCGCCCTGAACCATAAAATCCAAAGAGTTTCATTTTTAAAAAATTGATTATATGTCTGTTGAATTTATGACAACATGCCGGTCCACGGGTTATTAAGTGGCCGGACTCTGCAGGGTTGGGGATACATGTTGGATTATTTTATTGTAAATTACTGTTAAGGTCAATACCTCCTTCAAAGTGCAATTGTTGAAAAGTGGAATCAGAGGTTTCAGCTGACTAAGGCCTCCTAAAATAATACAAAAAATCAATACCTCTAAATAGGTCACTGTTGGCTTTAAATGCAAACAAGACAAAGGAAATACTCTGTAAATGGCGAGAAGGCCTTTTCTGCCTCGTTTTAGTCGTATCATCTCTCTGGGCGATTAAATGGGGACAGAGATTGAAGGAAGTAGCCGACGGCTCCGCATTCACGCTGCCAAAAAGTTTCTCCAAAATCAAACCAATATGGTGAAACACCAACACCAACACCGCTACTTTCAAAACGCCACTTCAGTAACAACTGGCTGAATACAGTTGTTTCACAATTTATGGTTTTACCAGCCTCTCTGGATAACGAAATAAGTCTTTTTGTTCGTTTTTTTCTTGTGCTAGTGGTACGCCAGATTTTTTTCTCAAACTAACCATAGATCTTTCTGATTTTTCCCTTCTTCAGATATAACTAAGTAAGTCATTTGCTGGTTAACCCCACAGATATATAGAAGACTAGATACGTCAACATGCTGTAGCAGCACACAAAGCGACGTACCTATCTTAGTGGGCAATGTTCCCATTAAGGGCATTGATGTCCATGGAAAATGAATCATATCTTGCTCTTTTCGCAACCGATTTTAATACGATTTACTGTATTTTCAATGTGGAAACTTGTGCAGAACATTTTTTTAATTTTTGAAATCAACTGTTTTGTAATAAAGTAAACTGCATGAAAATCTGTTGAGATATTTCACATGCATTGCTTTTAATGGGAACGATGCGCCCACTAGCTTCACCTCACCTTAGGCATGCAGCTCAAACTGGCATGTCATATCTGCTATTTATCTCTATGGTTAACCCTTTCACTATTGAAGCCCACCATAATCACGTGAACATTTGATATGGAAGTAGATCAGAGGATTACAGCCACGATAAAAATGTCAAAATCTGAAATTTTTCTGTTTCTGTTTTTCTCAGACTTGTTGTGGTCCTTAAACACGTCCGTACTTAACGTGCGTCATCGCTGCTTGTAAACCATAAAGGCGCTTTAGGTTATTTTAGGTCGTTTTACCTTGAGTATGACATAATGCCTCTCCGAGCTGTCACTCTTTTATAAGTTTTCTCGAAGAGCCGGTTTGAAGCAACTTTCGCTGCAGCGTTTATACCGACCGACTGCTGATAAGAACCGGTTAATGAAACTATTTACATGTAAAGTCTTTTTCTGACGAGTGAGACAACCTTGGCTGTTGACACAGAGTTTAATGAGATTGACCTTTGAAGATAGAAGACCGCGCTCACCCTCGGCATATAAATAGCGACGAACTCTGACCTAAAGATTCAGGATGCTATCAGAAGTCGTCAGCGCTTTCCTCCTCGCCTATGACTCACCCGTCTTCAAGAGGCTCTGTATCTGTTCTGACACAGTGACAACACATGCTATCAGGCTGAGTACATACAGTGGGTTAGTCCAACTCCCCGAGGGGTTGCGGTGGCTTTTAGTGTTTGTAACAGCATCCAATCAATGCAGGACGCCATGAGACGTTGATGTCAGGAGCTGTTTTTCTAACATGTTTGAGTTTTTACTTAACTACCACTCACCGAAAGGGAACATTGCACCCTTTGAAACTAAGTCAACATCAGCGCATCCATTACATAACCACATCAGCGGGTCTCTCAAGCTCCCGAGTGTGCGTCAGTTTGCAGATTCAATGCCGAAGATCACAACCCTCTGACCGTTCTGCCTGCAGGTCCCTGGCTGCCTGTTAAGACGACAGCGAGAGTGTGTGCCGCATAATATAAAAATGATGGAGGGAGAAATGAGAGTGTTGTTTATGGACACAGAAAAACCCCTCAAGGATGATTTCAGGCTGTAGTCCAAAAACACAGTCAGTCTTAGACACTCCCTCAGGTGTGATGAGATTAATGGTACTATAGTGCTTACGGTGTCTCGTAAGTTTCTGCAGGATATCAGATCATTTTCCCGACATGTGCAAGAAGAATTCATCGGAAACTGAAATGCACGTGTTCAGAAAGGAGTTAATTTGTAAAGAAATGAATTTACTTTTGTACAATACGCACTCCTCCCGTCCTTTTATCATGGCTATAGAGTCAGGTTATGTCAAAATGAGGACTCGACTAGCCGTTTTGGCTGTGCAAGTAAGTAGGCTTGTTTGAGGTGTTGATTGTAACATTTAGAAAACTAGTTGCCGATTTAAATCTTTATGTCGGGACTTGCCAGCAAGAGTGCACGTGTGTAATTGTTTGACACACCTGTTTCCTTTTGTTTACGTGTGTTCGGAAAGACTAGGAGAAGGGCGCAGCTCATTTTGGCTGGTGATCAGGGTGAGTTAGTTGGTGTAATGTTAAGTTAAAGGCGAAATCTTATGTGTGGTTAGTTGTTTACTTACCCAGGACACAGCGTTGATCCTCGGATGCAGTTTTCATACATCACCCGGCAACCTTCGTGCTGATTGGTTATCATGACAAGTTAACATCGTGACAATGTCTCAAGTTGATACATTTTCAGCTCCCACCCAATTCGAATCATTCGTGCTGCCAGAGTAGTAGGAGCGTCTAAATTTAATTCATTCGTGCAAATGATTTTACTCACGCTTGGTGAGTGGAGACAGTGAGAACACAGATAACTGAGGAAGTAAGGTTTGCA
This sequence comes from Xyrichtys novacula, assembly GCA_962446985.1. Lineage (NCBI taxonomy): Eukaryota > Metazoa > Chordata > Actinopteri > Labriformes > Labridae > Xyrichtys > Xyrichtys novacula. The sequence goes on from OY660870.1 coordinate 35,541,806, forward strand.
TTTCGTTTGGAAATTAAGGCCCCAGAGTTTGGAGGTCTGTGATTGTTCATGCTTCAAATCAGCTAAAATACCGGATGAGATTGAAACTTTCCTTCTCCAGCAGGATTTAGCACCTGCTCACAGCACCAAAACTACTAACAAATAGTACGTTTCAATAGCAATAATAAAGATAACTAAAAGATAACGAGTGGGCTTCAGTATCTACTCAAGTCTGTTTCACAACTAGCTTAAAACAAGAACTTTAAATGACATGATTAATCACTTTTAGCTGCACAAACCCTTTTCATATTATTCATGATGTGTGCTTTTCCATTTCAGTTTCCACAACTATGCAGGGCTGCACCGTGATCATAAAAGCATGCAAACTTCAGACGTATCTGTTACATATTGTTTTGCTGCACTGAGTACAAAACGTGGCCTAAAACTATCATTTAGGTGTGCCGACATGAGACTCTTCTGGATATATAAGGCTCAGGGCACAACAACACATCTTCCTTGCATTTCTTCTCAGCACACAGCATGTAACCGAACTGGACAGCAGTATGAGGCATGGACCTCTGGAGACCTACTCGCAGTAATCAGGAGGTGTCTGGTTCAGATCCCATGTGGAGAGGGCCAGAGTGGCCCAAAGTGAGAGCTATTATCTGACCTCTCTTCCGCAGATGCTCCTGGAAACGATGCTGAAGGGTGAAACTACCACTGTGGGTAAAAGCACCATCCTGCGAGTAAAATAATGAATTTGGTCTGGGTGATGGTGACAACTTTATGCGCTGCTATTTGTCTGTGAGAGGTGACAAGCAGGACAAAGGGCAGCCGTGTGGTTTTATGTTCTCCAGGTCAACAGGGACAGATGCTGGTGGTGCTTAAAGACCACCGGAGGCTGATATAAAAGGAAGACCGGGGTCTGATATGATGACACCTCTCACATCCTTCTCTTTGTGTTTATACATCTGGATGTTTCTCCCTCTCTAGTGAGCGTCCAGGTCGCCCCCCTCTTTCTCGTCTCACGGGCACAATGTTTCAAAGCCTGTCAGGCGGTGACGGAGGGTTTAAGAAGAGGATCTCAGGGTTTCTCAGGTCTCAGACCATTTGACTAAACTCTGATAAGATCATTTTAATTCTGCTTTTATTTAATTAAGTTTAAGGATTCAGGAGCGAAGACTGATTTAGCTTTTTTTTTTTTGAGGGTGATATCCCGTTTGTAAAAGTTCTTTTAATCCTGGTCCCACCCCACACTGAAATTGACTTTTTCCAGGGAAACTTTGTTGTGCAAATGCAAATCGAACTCTTTTTTTTTTTTTTTACTCATATCGATGCATTCTAAATTCTTATGCTTGAAAGATGTTACACAGGCAGATCACACAACCCTTTACAAGAAAACTTTAGGGAAACTTCAATCAGAGAAAGCTAAAAAAGGACATCTTTTCTTATATATGGAAAAGATAAAGTTTGTTCAGAATGCAAAATCACATTTTTACATTATCGTGGTCATAAATGTTGCAATATCAGTGGGTTTATTGTTAATTTAAGTTTTGAATCGACTCACCTTTCTTCAATTTGATGGATGTCCCTTTCTGTCTTCAAGTCCTCTTGATCGTGTCGATATGCCAACATCCACTGAGCTGCTGCCATATGATTGGCTGATTGGAACTGAACGGGATTAACTAATAAAGTGGTTGCATAATTTCTCAGTCAAACCCACCGCAGCCGTTGAGAACCCGTTAAGAAGAGTAACATCGATACCTGCCTTCATGTTATAGAGTCTCTAAACTCCAGAAAAAGTTGCTAGATTTGTCGCTAGGTGCTTTTTTGAAAATAAGTCGGTAGGGGGGTCTGAAAAGTCGCTAAATCTTGCGACAAAGTCGCTAGGTTGGCACCATGCCGGTAAGTGGTTTAGGTGGGTGGTTGTATGAAATACTCAATGAGTGACTGTCTGTAGATGATAACAGTGAGCGCTGCCCCTGCTGGGGAAAAGCAGGTATTACTGTCATTAACGCTGCATAAGTTTGCTGCTCTAAAGTCCAAGAATTTCCAAATGTTGTTTTTTATGTGTGTGTCAGGCAGCCTTTAGCATTGGCGAGCAAATCAGAGAAGCTGCTTTGGACAGCAGTTAGACTCAGACGATAAAAGGGAATAATTATCGAACCAACGCTTTAAATCTTGTCTCATTTGATCTTATCTCAATCTGACTGAGTGTGAAAAAATTAATACTGAAACATAAAAAAGTGTGAGCCTAAAGAAGATAAGGCATCCATGTATATATTGGAATAAACAGTTTTCACAGAAATACTTGAAAACTTTAGAGTCAATGAGGCAATTTTGGTCCATCCAAGCAGGGGAGAAATTTCTTTTATGGTGTGAAAAATGTAATTTAGCACAGTCAGAGTGTCACAACAGGAGCGGGGTGTCAATATTTGACCAGAGACGGACGCATTTCCTCTCTGCTCTGCATCTCCTCTTTGATAGGCCGAGAGGAGGGGACAGCATTAACTGCAGAGACCTCAAGTTGTGACTCGCATAATGACGCGGGCACATCTGACAAACGGGCATAAGCAGCCGGTTTATTGGCATTCGCAAAGCATGCATGTCTCCCTGATTTAAACCTTGGTACAGTCTGGGGGGGAGGCGGGCGTTTGTGTGGCTCCATGTGCGAATAGAGCTCCTCTTAACTTGACACTTTCTGATGTCCTCCTCACATCCTTAGAGGGAGTCTGCTGGAAGTTTTTTGTCGGGCCTCTGAGGGGGGAACACATTCAGAATTTGTGCAATCTCATGCCAAATTTGCATCAGAGGAATATGTGTGGCATGGTCGGCATACTGAACGTATTTGGTGTTGAATGATGGATGCTGATGTTCGCTAAACTTTCTGACATGTCTTTCAGTCAATTAAAGGTCAGGTAGGTAGGACTCCGTTAAAGAAGCATCTTTTTTTGTGGTGTATAAACAAAAAAGCTTTAAATATCAGTCAATAGCAATTAGTTATCGATGACTTTTGGTAGTATAATGATATCGCTGTGTCTGAATCTGGACAAGAGGTGAAAAGCCGGGTCAACATCAGCATAAACGTTGGGGGACACTTCGGGATCTAACAGACCCTGTAACCTTTCTGCTGGACAGGTAAACCGCTTTAACAAAGTAAGACAAGTGTCTGTAACAGAAGTGTTTCTTGTCAAACGGACCTGCTGTAGCGTGTTGTAGCGCCGTTAAACCGTTGACCTCGGGTCCTGGACTATGTCACTTTATCCTCGTTGTAGAAGTCCTGCAAACATTGTGTTTGCTGGTAGTCTGTTGGCATCTACAGTAGCACCAATGCCCGGGACCAGGTGTAGGGATTATATCTCTCGCCTGGCCTGGGAGTGCCTGGGAATCCCCCTGGAGGAGGAGCTGGTAGAAGTGGCTGGGTTAAGGGCCGTCTGGACTTCCCTCCTAAAGCTGCTACCCCCGCGACCCAGACCAGAATAAACGGAAGAAAACGAACAAACAAACGAATAATTCACAACATGTGTTATCCCAACAAGCTGGACTGGACCAGACTCTGTCTCAAGTCCTGGGATGCCCTCATTACTCCTCGCGTCAAGTGAAGCAGTCCTCATAAATAAATTCTCATCTCTTCCCTTTAATTGGAAGCTAAACTGAGTGAAGGAAAGCGTCTCTTTGCGCCTCCAGATGTACATAAAGGATGCCATGTGTGGTATCCTGAGGTCTGTCAGTCTGAGCCGGTGTGTTAATAACCGCTGTCTCTCTGAAACAAGGGCTGTGATTAGTGTCCAGACTATGAAGGAGTAATTCAGCTCCGGAGGGCTCATTTGCTCCTTAACACCCACTGTCATTAAATCCCAGTGCCCGGCAAAGCGATTATTCAGCGATAAAGTTTTAATTGTGTCATTGTGTGTGAAGAAGGTGGCGGGTGGATAATTAGCGGTCTTGGAGGGAGCACAGAGGGACAGTGGCGGTGTGTCGCAGAGACGAGTGTCAGACTAAAGAGGAGAAACTGAAACTGGATTTGTCAGCCTGTTCTCTCTTCTGGCCTTAATGTCGGAATAATACTGATGATATAATAAGAGGTCTTTCAAGGGCGCTGTGACTCTGTGTGTGTGTGTGTGTGTGTGTGAGTGTGTGTGTGTGTGTGTGTGTGTGTGTGTGTGTGTGTGTGTGTGTGTGTGTGTGTGTGTGTGTGTGTGTGTGTGTGTGAGTGTGTGGTCTTTTTCTATTATTTTAAGGACCTGTTTATGTAATGAACCACGGTTATTTTCTCTGCAAATTAGCATGAAATATCCGTAACACAGGTTTATTTCTGGGCGGAGAGACCCCTGGCTGAGCAAGAAGGCACTTCGATTAAACGAGCCTGGCTCTCAGCCTGGACTGGAGCAGGAGAGCTGCACAGGATAAATCTCCAACTCGTGCGCCCCTGCTTTTGTGCAGACCTAAGTTGAGCTAGGACAAGTGGAGATCCCTGTGATCGAGGTTTTGTGCTGCACTCTCTGGAGTCTGCCGTCATAAGTATCCCTCTTGACGTTTCTTTCCTGCTGTAAAGTTGGAAATCATTGATTTCCACATTACCATTGAGTTATAGCTGTCTTTAACTGGTTGTTGAATTTTTGACAAATTGCAGCACTTTACATTTGGTGAAGTGCACCGACTGCTCTCAAGCTTCCTGATGGATTGTTTTTATTGTTGTGTGCTAATGATGTGATAAATTAGGCGATTAATGGAAGTGCTAAAACGCTGTCTTTCTTCCTTTTTGCCGTCTGTTCTTTGGATTTTGCTGAAAAGTCAGAATAAGCAGATTTAAGTGTTTTGATAAATGCAAGAGAGGAAATCAAAATGTGGAGAAGGCGTTGGTTTTATCAAGAAAGCTGACAACTGACCTTTTTACATAACCTGGGGAGCAACTGAGGTAGGGTGACCATATCCTGAAACCCTAAAAAGACAACCCTACTACACAGGGGGTTTTCGGGTCAGGTCGAGGGTTTTTTTCGCGCTTCCAACTCATTAAGTCCATGCAGCACAAACTCAAAACTTCCAAACAAAACCCTGGACATTTGAAGGATTTTATGAACTCCCCCCGGACAGGCCAGACAGCCCCCCAAAAAAAGGACATGTCCAAGTAAAAGTTTGAGTAAAGGAGAAAAATCTCAGTATAAAGGAAACACCAAGGAGGTAAGGCGGGAAGAATAGAGAAAGGTTAAGATCCAACAGACCTGCAGAGGTAATCTTAGGAGTCGGGGGACATAGTGAAAAATTAAAAGTGTCAGAGTAAAAATTTGTAAGACCTTAGCCCTGAAAGTTGTGGACCCTCAACGGTGTTAATTGAAGTTACCTGAGCGAGCGATGCAGGTCTGGGAGCAGGAGGAAAGCTGGAGTGAGACTGCACTTTGTTAGATTTTAAAGATTTTACCTGGAAAGAGGCGAATCTGTGACTTCTTTGAGCTCAACTCTTTTAGCTTTCTGTTTTGAAGTCATGTGGCGCTGATGGGAAACAGTTTGTTTGGCCTAGGGACAATCTTGTTCTATACTTTGGGGTGAACCACAAAGGAGAGATGCCCATTCTTCCCAATAATTACTGGAATGCCCTTTTCTTGAGCAACAACATGAATCTGTGTTTTAACAGCAATTTACTGCAAAAAGTCCAGAAGCCTAGAAAGCCTCATCTCCATGAGGACAATACATGATACTTCAACTTTGTACCGTATTTTTCAGGCAATAAAGCGCACCAGATTATACGGCGCATTAAGCATTGCCACATTGATTGGTTTATTGCTGCTAGCACGTACTTCAGGCCCCTGTTGCCTTACATGAATGCACTCCTAGTTTAGACATTACATTCAGGCAGTCTTGTAGACTGCTCAGCGGTCCTGTTAAGGGCCCCATCAGGTAGTGACACAGCGTACAGTAATGCTCTGTATATCCATTGCGCGGAGCGGCTTCGTTACTTATCAAAGTCGTACTTGAACATTTCGACAGATTTTTGAGCACATTGTACCACATCAAATCAGTCAGTAAGCACAACGAGTAATGATACGTAAGGTACACTGTCAATGTTTGAGGAAATTTAAGGATTTTAAGTCCAAAAAATACAGTATAATCTGTTCTAAAGGGAGCAGATACAGGGAGAACAGTAGGGGACCCAGGACTGAGCCCTGCGGTACACCACATGTGAAAGGAGATGCATGAGACACAGATTAGACTTTGTCCATCAGCCTGTCTCTAGTTGTCTGCAGCTTTGTTGACTCTCTCATCTTCTCTGCCTATTTACTAACCCCAAATATCACATGCATTCTACATACAACCACATAGCTTTTATTTTGAGCCAGCGCATGAAAACAGCTGTAAAAGTACATGTTGTATATGAGCATTAAAAGTACCAGGACATAACCTGCAATACATGAATTTGCTGTTTTTCTTGCCGTGCCAATTTTCTTCTTTTTGACGCTTGACTTGATCTTGTTTTTCTTGAAAAATACCCACAAATCAATATGAAAAACACTCATTAGGTTGTAGATAGAAGGTTGTACACGGCATATGCTCCTGTTGTTGAACCCTGCACAACACTGAGGGATTATAACTCCCTCTGATGCTCAACACAAGGATAAACCAGTACACCTCTCTCTGAATACTAACTCTCTGAATCCTTTAAAGACTGAACTGGTCGTCTTAACCCAAGGACCCTGCCCAACATCTACTCTGATCAGTTTCCCTTTGAACGCAGGTCCTCTGGTGATGTTTACCTCCGAATCTGAGGCACAAACGGGAGAGTTTCACCCGTTTTACTCATCCTCGGTGAACTGTTCTGGACTCGGTCGGGCTTTAGAGGCTCTCACTTTCAGCAAAGTGGAATTCTTGAGCCTCGGTGCTGCTTTCTTCAAACAAAAACACACATGATTAAGTCATTCATGGCTAAAACACGGTTTTATGGTGTCATTGATCTTTTTTTGGTTGGTTTGCTCGCTGTATCTTTCGTTGACTCTTCTCCACAGTTACAGTGTGGTGAGATCTCACCTCCTATGAGCCATCTTGACACCCTCATTATCTTGCACTGTGTGATCCCACTCTTCATAGTTTACTCTTTTTTTTCTCTCTCCCCGCGCTTCGTCTTTCTTCTTCTCATCTTCTCTTGTTTTTATTTTATTATTTAAAGGCTGGAACTCATTCTCGCTCTGGCGTCTGGCAGGACAGGCATGCAGCCTTGGCGCTCCTCTTTTGGCTCACGTAGAGTCGACTTTGAAATAATTTATCGAGCTCTCAGTCGGGGTGTAGCATTTTGGCAGTGTAAACATTGTCTCTGTGTTTTTTATTTTTTTATTTTTGGTTGTAAAAGAAGGTTTCATGATACACTAAACAGCAGGGAAAAAAAAGGTTTGATGAGCTGGTCTACTTTCATAACGCTCTCCGAGGTTAGATCTCTGGTGCTTCAGGTTCTGGCTGCAGCACACAGGACTTCTTTGCACATCAAAAGAGGAATCAGTAATAACACAGAATCCTAATTAAGAATGCAAACCTCATTAGGATGCCCATAAGCTGCAACACGAGATACACATTCTGACATGGCTCTGAGACGGCGTGAAAAGAAGATTTTCCGAGCGTTGCTTCGTCTCCGATGACAGATTTATCTTTAATGTGATGTGTTTCTTCATCAGTTTGCGGGGGTCTCATCTATTCATGCCAGTAAAGGGGAAAAAAAAGAAGAGAACATTTTGTTTTCCCTGTGAAGTGTCCTCTGCAGAGTAATCAGGCTCTAAGGGTGCTCCTCTCTGCTCCAAGGCCCAGTGTCGTCTTATTTTGACACATGAAGAAGATGCTCCCCAACGGTTTTATCTTTTCAGCAATGTCCTTGCTTTAGAAATGTCTTAATAGCTGTTTTTTCTTTAACAGTTTACCTTCAAAATCTCAAGCCTGGAAAGATTTTTACCAACTCTGAGTCCTCACACATGACGACAAAAGGCAGATTTAACCGTTTAGTTCCTATAGAGTTTCGTAACATAAACTCTGCACAAACATTAGGATGCACGTGGATGAATCTGACTCTTTTCTGTTTTAATCAGACACTGATGAAGGCTACAAGCTCAAACACATCAGTCGAGAATAGTGTTTCTGAAATTTCAGCAACTTAAAATTTCTCTTTCTTCCCCCACGCACCTTGGAAGTAGGTGTCTTTGTGCCAGAACTGATCAAAGAGACTCTAAATCAAAGACATTAAACATATTCAAGAACAGCCAATCATGAACTCTGTCTATTGTCATGTGGAACAACTATATAGCCAATCAAGAAGCGAGCTGACTGAAGAAGGAAGCACAACAAATCTACTCTGATCAGAAAGATTGGCCAGAGTGGAGATTTTGGAAAACGCCGTTTGCATGTAAACAAAGAAAAACGGAGAAGAACAGAGTTTGGGTAGCTGATGGCAGATTGTGCGCAGGAAAGGACTTTGTTTTTGTTGCTGCTGTGCAGAATTCTGATTGGCTAACATGGGCTTGAAAACATAGTGGTGTGCACGCAGTAAACGGAGAGGGTGAAATGTCCGTTTATGAAAATAGACGGCCATGTGTTAACATAGTCTGAAACTGACATCAGAAATATAGACCTGCTCTCAAAGGCTCGTTAAAGCTCCTATAATTTTTTTTTTTTTACATTGATGAAATACAATAAAATTTTTATCTATGTGTTTTTATGATATACAAAAGCAAACAAGCCCATAAGCAGCAAGATTGTTGAATTTTAAAAAGCGATTTTTAATCCCTAAACAGGTATGAGGGGGTTCATGTTGGGAACAGCCCTCTTTTTACTTCTCTACATAAAATTTTCAATATAAAAGATCATTTTTACTGTAAAAGGTTAGCAGGATCTGACAAAACATGTAGAGGACAAAATCATCAGAAATAGCTCTCTCCTCAGGGGGGCGCCAAAACTGACATGAACCAAAAGTTCCTCACTGGACCTTTAAATAGACAAAAACAGCCTAATGATTATATTCAGGAGATTATACACTTATTTTTATATATTTTTATACATTTAGAATGAATAAGAAACCCAAACCCATGGATTAAAATCTTAAAGAGCTTTTTTTTTGCTTTTGTTTATATTGCCCATTAATATGAAGACTCTTGTTGACCATATGAATTCGGTTTTCTAAGAGATTAACTTGTTCAAATATATTTGCTCTGTGGTTTGCATCACTAGAAACACAGCGTCATCAGCTTGGACATGTGCATGCTGCAGATACTTCCCTAATGGCTGCTCCTCTGTAACCCCTCTGACTGCTGATCTCAGTTCTATCGATGGAGCTTCACACCGCTCTGTACTCCCTGGAGAAATTAACCGTGATTGATCTTTGTATCTAATTCCTTTCTTCTTTTTTTATTTTTGGTTTTCAATTTCCCAACATACTAATAATCAAGAAGCATTTTCCAGCAGATTTGCCTCCAGGTTAGGGAAATTAATTCTCTTGCAAGTCTTGCTAGCATTTTGACACGGCAGAGGAAAGTGTGATGATGTCTAATTGACCTTGCTGTTGAAGCGCACCCCCGGTAAAGGGGTTAATTCAAGTGGGCTGAAGTGTTACCATTCAGCACGTACAGTTGTGCAGTGAGGAGGCATTTTAATGAAAGAGCCTGCTGGCATTTGCGAAAGGATTTGGTGCTTTTAAATTAGGGTCCTCTGGTAGAAAAATCCAGCGTCACTCTTGTAAAACACGTATTTATCTCTGGAAATAACATCGTGTACAAATCCGTCTGTGACCTTTCAGAAACGTTACTCCGTCGGTATCTGATGATCCTTGAGTGAGGCGAGGAGGAGCCAAAGTGAAGATGAGATAACGGCCCTGTTTGATTGATACAGCGATAGGATTGATATAAAGTAGGCTAATCCTGGCTTTAAATTATCAGATATTCTCTCTTCTTATCCAAAGTGCATTATGCAAGTGCTGTGATGCAAATATCCTAATCATGAATGCACTAAATAAAGAGTCACTGCAGGCTTCAAAGCAGCTCCATCCTGCTTGCATGCAGGGTATCCCTGCCCCTGCACCTGCTTTGGGACTTTATAATTTCAGTTCATAGACTTCATGTTTCTTTTATGAGATGTTTTGATGCCCTGGATACATGAGGTGAACTTTCTATGATTTGTGTTTTATACATTCTGTGTTGTTCCTGAGTTTTTTACTCCGCTGCATCTCGAGTGCGTCTGCATTTTAATGCTTTCATCGTAGAGTACTTTGAAACTTTTGTGTTAAAAAGTGTTGTATAAATAGTTCTGACTCAACTCCTGCGGAAATAATCTTCATTTCTTTGTTTTTCTTTTCAGCTTATAAGAATATGTGCTCAAACTCTGCTTTTAGCAGACGAAATCCTACAAAACTTGGTTATTTAAAAAAAGAAACATTTAATCCTAATCACCTTTGAATGAGTTATAAAACTGCACTTGCATAGATTCACTCAGTTTGGTAGTATTTAAACTTTACACACATCACACCAGTCAATCATAGCCAGTGTGTCATTTAAAAAGGAGACCGTCACCATGGTAACAACTTACTGCACATTGCTGCATTCCAGTTGTACTCGGAAGTCGGAATTTCCGAGTCCGAGTCTCCAACTTTCATTTTTACCTCCTTTCTTCTCATTCTGTCCTTGTTTGGTTTACTTACAGTCTCCCTTCATCATATTGATCCTTTATTGACTTCACATTCACAGCCCAGTGAATTAAGGAGCATGTGCAGAACACTAAAGCCTGTTCGGGTTCAAATGAGGTGTACATATACAAGAGAAATTAAATCTCCAGCCACAGTCCCACTGTAAGTCGTCAATGAAACTTAAACAAGCAAGCAAGTCAGCAAGGAAAAAAAGACGCCGGCAAGTAAACAAAGGGTCACATTTCTTGAACTGAATTTCAGTCTTAAAAGCACCCAAAGCTTCAGGATAGCAAAAGTAAAATGAGCACTTAGTTGGTTTTACCACTAAGCTTGATTGCATTGTTGTACATAGAGGGAATTTACCCATCAGCTGGGCCATGCTTTATTGGCCTACGGATAAATCTGCATAACAAACGCCTTATCTTTGGCAGGAATGACCTTGTTGAGTTTAGGCATTGATCAGCACATCGACTCATCCTCCCTGATAACTCTGAAACCCATTTATCATCTGCAAGGTTTTAGCCTGCCGTGGCTACATTTACTGGCAGAAAATCAATCTCTCCTTATCAGTTAATACACCGACGGGTCATGGCAGGAATATGTGAACATGTACAGTACAAGCTGAGGCTGTGATTAGAAAAGATGGAAATGTTCAGTAATGAGGAAGGATGGAAAAAAATGAAGGCAGGAGGTCAAATCTGACTCGGTTCAGAGCTAATTCTCCAGCATACATCATTCCGGCTCGCTGATTAGTCAGGGAAATGTTGGGTTAACAGTGTGCATGACTGGTTTTCAGCAGTGACGTCAGAATTTTTATTGGTGGATGAGCCGACGGGAAAGAGTCTAATTCTATATGAAAAGACAAATGAAATTATAAAAGTGTTAATTTCAGAGTAACATCAATTTCTTCACAAATAAAATCAAAAACATTTAATTTAGTAGTACCTGTCCTTCTGCTAAGTGACTGCAAACAACAAAACACAACTTATGCTAGCTAGAAGCCTCCTGCTACAACTGCCAATGACATGACAAAACTCCTGCTATCTAGCAGCTATCTGCTGCGTACTACAATCCATACAAGGTGGCAGCCGCTTGCAACAAACTACAGTTTATGCTAGCCAGCAGCTGCCTGCAAAATGCAACAAATAATTTCAAAAAGCAGCTTCCTGCTATAAGTTACAATCTATGCTAGCTAGCAGCTGCATACAATAAAGAACAACTTGTGAAAGCCTGATATTGTCTGATTTAAAACACAACTTATGCTAGCTAGCAGCTACCTGCAAAATGCAACAAATAATTTGAAAAAGCAGCTGCCTGCTACAAGTTACAATCTATGCTACCTAGCAGCTGCCAGATACAGATAACAATCGATGCTAGCTAGCAGCAGCCTGCTCAAAAGTACAACTCATGATAACTAGCAGCTTCCTGCCATAAATTTCAATCTATGCTAGCTAGCAGCTGCCAAATACAAATTACATCACGCGCTAGCTTGTAGCTGCCTGCTCAAAATTACAACTTATGCTAACTAGCTGCTGCCAGATAGAGATTACAATTGATGCTAGCTTGCAGCTGCCAGATACATATTACAGTACACGCTAGCTTGCATCCACCTGCCTAACAGTACAACTCCTGCTAACTAGCAGCCGCCTGCTCAAAAGTACAATTCATGCGAACTAGCAGCTGCCAGATACAGATTACAGCTCATGTCAGATATAGTTTTACTCATGCTAACTAGCAACTGCTCTCACAGTTAACAACCAACTCTCCCTTACAGATACTAGCTTAAAAATACCAGTCATGCTAGCTAGTTGCTGCCTGCTACAGATGACAACTCACATGAACTAGCAGCGGCTAAGTAGCAGCTGTCTGCAAGTTCTCGCTAAGTTAGTCTGAGACACATGACAGAAGCAGCTTAAATATGACTGCAGCCAATTAAGGCAGCCATATTTACTCGTCTTTTTTTCTCTTGGCTATACATTTAGAGAAGATTGACATTTCTTAAACACATCTGAGCATCCTTCTAGCGCCTTCAGCTGCTGTTGTCTGTCTCTCCCAGGAAAACCTACTCTGCTTCCTTCTGCCTGGAAAACAAGACAAACTTTGAGTTTCCCCTTTTTGTTTCCTCAAACCCTCATGAGATTTGAGCGGAGGTGCAGCAGGGGTGCGTTGCAGTTCACACACTCACTCTGCAAAGACAGAGTTACATACAATGATGGTATACAAAGGATTCATTTGATTCCTGCAGTCTCAGTTTGCATATAAACCACACTCACACACCCACAGAAACCGATAGGAAATGTTACCAGTGGAGCTGACTTGTTGCAAACGGATGATTTCCCACCAGGTTAGTACATTTGTATAGTATAATGAAGCGATTCCATAATGGATAAACGGGATGTTTGCAGGTGGGATTATGTGGGTGGTGTGTGTTGAGGATAAACAGGAGATGCAGAAAGAGAGGAGGGGCTTCTCCTGTCCGTCTTGTGGATGTATCAGGTTGTATCAGGTTTTGGCCGGATTAAGCAGTCTCTTAATTACATGGTCTGTTTGTTGTGGAATAAATATCAAGCGGAAGAATTGCGTTTGGCATCTTCAAACAAATACAACGTAACAACGTGTCATTCGCAATCACAGTTTACAGCACTCAGAGGGACAGAGTCAATACCTCCTAATGGACACAGGAAGTCTGTAACCTGTCCTGTCGTCTGGCTCTGAATGCTCATTGTCCTGTCCGACTGTGGCAGCGCTATCTATCCACTGAAGCTCATCAGCTGCATTATGACTGAATGGTTGTTTAACCAAGCTTCACTCTTATATCGATGCAGTTTGGAGGGAGAAGATCAGCCACAGTGAGTGCTTATACTCAAGGAGGCTGACCTTAACTCTTATAGCCCTGCAGTGGATGAGAGAAACTGTAGATCTGCCTCAGTGATGGTACTGTGAAGCCAAATAATGGCAGAAAAAACTGACTCGACTGACTTTCAATCAAACTAGAAAACCAGAGATAAAACCTCAACCATTATCTGTCTGTCCTATACCACTGCCTTATCAAAAACATGTATGTGTATATTACAGATATTATTGAGAATATTTGTAAGTCTATTTGTGGACATTTTGAACCTCTTTATACTGATTTATTTGGTCTTGAAAGTAAATCAACAGAATCAGTCAAATTCAGGAAACACAAGAGAAGTTAAGTTACAGACCTGAATGAAAACAGCCGGAATTCATAAACTATCAATCGATTAGTAATTAATTGAAGCACAAGCTCTAACTTTGTTTTCAAAATTTCAGTTTTTCTGCGTCTGTTAATATTGATAATTATTGTGCCAACTAACCTCCAATTTCCACCACATCCGAAACGGCTTTGAAAAGGCCGAATGCACCGATCACGGCTGATCGTTTCCATTCAAGTTAATGCATCAATTTCCACTGACGTCTTTCCGTTCCGCTGCCGATCGTCAGAGTTCTATTTTTTCTGGACGCCGCAGCATGCCGCATAAATTCAGCACAGATTAACCCGTGCTGGAGAGGAAGTCTTTTTATCTTTGTGTCTTCTTTATCTATCTTAAACTTCAAGAGGAAGATGAACAACAACAACAACAAAAATACAACTAGAAACAAAAACACTGAACAAAATAATACATATGTACACCAAACAACTGTACATGTCAAAGATAAATTTACACAACAAGTCAGGCACAGAAACAAACACAAAATAAAAAACACCGGCCTCTTTTCAAAATAAAACACTACATGTTTCAGGCGTATCGTATTTCACACCATGAACGAACAAGTGCAAGGTTTTCAGACTGCATTTCACCTTATTGACACCACAGATGAGAAAATGCTGATTCTAGAAGTCTAGAAGTGGATGTCGTCCTCTGGAAGGACAAATCTACTGCTTATATGTCTATGTGGCTGTCTTCATAGAGACAACTGGTTATCACACGATTGCACATGAATCTGTGGGTTTTTGTGAGTCCTTGCGATTCCCGCTGTCCGAAATCGGCCACAAATTCACCTCACAAACACATCCAGTAGAAAATGGCGGACAGCGAAAATCGCAGCCGTTCCATCGTGGATTTAGCCGTTCTGGTGGATGCAGTGGAAATTGGAGGGTAAGGAGATGACAATGTCAAGTCATGCCAATCCTCAGTGTATTTATTCATTTCATTTTGCATGAGTTTCATTTTTGCTGTCATGCCTGTAGACTTGAGATTTCTGAAAAAACTGGTTGGGTACCTCTCAAAGTTTCCAAAATATAACATTTGAAAAACCGAGTGCACAAATGTCAGGGAGAGTCTGAGTCTGCTAAAATCATCTTGAAATGTAGTTTTACCCTGGCAGAATTTTGGCAGCAAGTGTTAAATTTTGCAATTCAGTACCAAATCTCCAGGTTTGACTTCAATTAGGATCTGTCAGCTGCAAAAAAGTCATATAAATGCAGCCTGTTCAGAGGTGGGTTTTTTGCATCCTTCTTCACAGTCTTGGGATTAAAAGTCGACAAAATCATTGTCTGGACCAAATACTAAAACAAACTGAATGATTTTGGTCATTTTTGCGTGGCGTAATCTGCTCCTGCTCGCTGAAACAGGGAGAATATTCTTTTTAATTGGTTTATTCAGGCCTGCAGAGAAAGTCGATCTCATGGTCTCAGAGGTTCATGTAAACAGATTAACCCCAGCGACACCTCGGTGGGCCTGCATGTCTCGCTGACACGTAAACACAACACTGGTGATCAGCCTGCAACCTAAAGCCGACCTGAATATGAGCGTTTATCTCGTGTAGTGTGACTAATGAACAACAGAGGAAGAAATTTACTGAAGAGAAGAGTGGCAGAGATGTGATCATCCACCCTGAACACATCACGCTGCTCTCCAGTAGTGTAATAATGGATGGTGGATGGCTGCCATTACGACCTTCCCTCTGCACGCCGGAGCACTGCGAGCCACGTGAAATCAAATTACCGCTCAAGAGGAGGTTTGCTCTCCTCAACCCCAGTGTGCTCTCTCTCTCTCTCTCTCTCTCTCTCTCTCTCATTTCCTCAGTCTCTCTTCAGAAAATAACATATATTCTGTTATATATATATCCAGCCACAAATAGCTGCATTTGTGAGTCTAAAAGGTCCACGTGTGTCTCTGACGAAGACTTCTATTTAGGGGTCAATTTTGTGTTCATGTTTCATCTTTTGTGTTGGGTTTAAATCTATTTGTGGTCGTTTTGTTGTTGTTTTTATTGTATATAACATTGCTTTAACTGTCTCTTCAATGATTTTGTGTGTCTGTGTGGCATTTAAGTGTTTTCTGTGATTGGGTCTTTGGACTTTAAGGAGGATCTACCCTACTTAATATCAGTTTTTTAGTCTCTGTGTTTTAAAACTTGGTTGTTAAGCTCTGCTGTTGTTGTTTTATATCATGGGAATCATTTTGTGGTCAATCTGAATCATCTTAAACTCCTTTGTAGTTCTCGGTGTCTTTGTGGCGGCATCTTGTCCATTTGTGGTGGATCTCTGTCTCTCTGGTTTTCTAAAATCTTTGTACGGATGTAAAATCATTGTCAACCTTTGTAGTAATTTTGTCTAAAGTTGTGTCCGTGTGTGGTGGATTAGGGCCTCTGCATTAGTGATGGGCATGGCAGTTCTCTTAGATGTACTGAATCGCTGAAAAGATTTGTTCACCAAATCACCAAATTATGGCAGGAGAAGGCTGCGACTCCGCCCTCCTGAACTGATACACAGCTGAACGGTTCAGGATTCAGAATTCAAAGCTTCTGGGACCAGGAGACAAGTGTGTTTAGCTGTGTTGCTTTGGCAAAAGTCATGATGTTTTAAGTGTGCTGTCCTATGGTATGCTACTTAACAGGTCTGCTCGGTAAGTTGGGCTCAGTGAGTGATTTGTTCACTGAACATTTAGAAGAATTCACTTACCAGGTCTACTCTGTAAATTGAGCTCAGTGAGTTACATGCTGTGTCTTATAGTATGCAAGTTGTTGTGGTGGCAATCTAGCAGTCAGAAAAAAAAAGGTTGTTTTGTCCGACAAAAATGATTCCAGAGTTTAGTTCAATGCGTGATTCATTCACCAAGTGATTCAGGTGTCGGTGCATGTGGTCCCTTGTTAGCCGGCTGCTCGACTGGCAGTGCTGTTTCTCGCTTTAGCTCAACCAAACGAATCACTCGAGGAAGTGATTTGGTTCAGTACGTTCACTTCAAAGATTCAGTTCTTTTGAACGAATCGTTCGCTAATGACACAACGCTACTCCGCATCACTTTTAAAAGCTTCTATTGTGTCTTTGCAGAAATATTGTGTCTTATTTTTGTTGTTTTGCATCTCTTAAGGATCATTTTTGAAATGCGTCTTTTTGGTAGATCCAAAGAAACGACGCATCTGATCCCGGAAGTTAGAAATTCCTATGATCCACCACCTGAAACGCCCTCTAAAGCTGCACTTTCTTACCTCATCAACTTCGGTCAAAATCCAATATGGCTGCCCTTAGCATCAACTGTAAACAGCCCTACAGACATCTTCACATCTGCTCCCTCTCATGATACCTTTGAATTCAGGGTTTACAGATATTGGTTTTTCACCATGCATCATTCTGTGTTTCTTTGTGGGCGTCTCGTGTCTCTTTCTTGTAATTTTCCGTCCCTTTGTGGTCCTTAAACTTCCTGTTTGTGGGCGTCTTCATGTGTTCGGTTGTTTTTATTATCTCTCTTGTGCTCCTTTTTCATCGCATTGTGGTAATTTTGTATCTCCCAGCAGCCGTTGAGCTTCTTCTAGTGGTTAATTAGCCCAACTGGTTGATTTACACTGTGTTTTGTTTCATGTTGAACATCAAATCGAATGGAGCTGAGATCTGAGTCTAAACCATTCAGGTTTAACATCTGTCTGACTCTCTCCTCAGACGGACGTGACCCCTCTTGTCCCATTTCTGTCCCACGTCACTTCATCTTTCCTCGCCTTTGACTGTGGAGGAGGAGAAAAGAGAGTAAAGCCATCCTCTGAGATCTCATAAATTCAATATATTCATATCGCCCAGAGTCCCTAAAAGTGCTTGGGAGTGCATTCAGCGAGTCCATAAGTCACAACATTGTCAGAGAAGCGATGGTGATGCATGAGGACTCCGGCTCTCGGTTCATTCCAGAGCAGGTACGCTCCGTCAGATAAGCGCAACCTTAATTCCTTCCGCCGGCCTAATGTGTTTTTAATGCAGCAGTGTGACTTATGTTGCTGTCAGGAGCTCGGCCTCATAGGGATGCCAGGATGCTAGTGGGCGGCGGAGGCAGACAGGGACCAGGGAAGGGTGGCAAAGATTAATCGGAGCGGCAAAGGCATCACACATTTGATAAAATCTGTATTGACTGAGATCACTGAGAGGGCGGCGTCTCTGGATGTAACAAAAATAGGATGCTCAGCTCGCCTCGGCTGCAGGATAAATGATCCGGCTTTGTTAAAAGTTGCATTAGACGAAACGTTACAGATTGACCTCCGAGAGAATTGATGTCATTGATACGACGCACAGGCAGGTAGATTACTCTTTGCCATGCGGTGTGCTGCAAACGTTATTAACTGTCTTTGTGTTTTCAATCTTTAGACACATAGAGGGAGCCAGAAAACAGCAATACATCAAAGCATCTGTCATAATGTGATCAATAGACACTTCATTTAACACAAGGGAGGATTTCTGCGGTGGGAAACCTCAGGGGAAATGTAGCAGGCGGCAGCGGGGTTACTCCAGCATCTATTTTTACATTTGATCCATATAAAAAGATTTATTTGTCTCACTCTGATTGCTCGGCATCACGGTGTATCAGCGTCAGGATCACTGCAGCGTTTTTCAAACAGTTTCACCTACTAGTGGGGAAACAGAGGAACAGCAGGCAGAGAGGGCTTCAAACATGCCATTTTTAGTTCATGATTTTACTTTTAATTGATTAAAAACCTGCAGTTTGCACCAGGATGATAGGTGAAAATGAAAACAGCCGAGGAGTTTGAATCCGAATATAACCGGTCAGAAAGACTAAAACATCAGTTTTCTCTTAGTCTCTTTGTTTTTTTATAAGGTTTCCATTTTTAAAGATCCCTCTGGACATGTTCACAACCTTGAGAGTCTTTTATTCATTTTCACAAAAAGTTCAACTTCTCAAAATTTTATTTCCACTTTTTGTTAAAAAAACGGATTACATAAATATAGAAGCACTTTTTTTCTTTTATTCAAAAGTTCTATTGTTTTTAAAAAACTAAAAACCCCTAAAATATGTAAAACTCTTCCTCTAAACTTTGATTTTATCCACCACTAAATCACAGCTCTGCATTATAAGGGTAATTATAGCAAACACAGACATTTAAAGGCACTGTAAGGAGTTTTTAGGTAGTTTAATAATCGACTCAAACTGATACAGATGCCTCTTTATGATCTTCAAAAGCAAACCAGACCATCAACAGCGAGGCTGATTATTCGCCTGATTAATCTTTTAATGCCTGATTCTACTGCGAGGGGGGAGGAGTCGGAAAACATGATTGACAGCGACTAAAGAAACAGCTTTGCTTTATTCTCACATTAACACGAACATTTGACTGTAAAAATATGATGAGGTTTTGGTCTGAAAACACAATTTTAAACATATGAGAGGTATCAGGTTGTCCACAGGGGGCGCCATAATTGACACAAACCAGATGTTCCTCACAGCAGCTTTAAAACATTTGAAAATGGCACCAACTGGACAGGGGGTGAATATTTATTAATGCATTCGCTTTGAAGATATAAAGGTCATAAGATCGGCGAATCAGAGGCATGGCTGACTTGATTGACAGGTGGATGAAAGGAAGCTAAAAGATAGTCTAAAAGGCGTCCTCTGCCAAAAGGCATCAAAACTTTCCTTTAGAGGTAAATCGGTGGTTAAAATTCTTATCTGCAGTTTGCATAAAGCTGCATGTTGGTCTATTTGAACATTTTTTAGCTAAAATATAAAAGGTGGTGCAAACTCTTCAGGATGATCATCGGCCTCAAACAGATAAATCATTAAAAACAAATAATAGTATGATAATATTTAATCGCTGCTCCTGATGTGCAAAAGGAAAAGCGCAGTGGGACTAACTCTGCTGCAGTGAATCCACTCCTGTGTCCGTCCTTTTGTGAGTCACCTCATGTTCTTTCTCCGCTTTTGGCCAAAGGTTTGGCCGCGGGGCCTCCACAACACGCGTGTCCCCTGCTCCACACGCCCGTCAAAATGTTCAAAAGGAAAACACCGGCATGCTTCCCTTATTTATTTATATCTTGTCTTTCTTTAGTTGTATCCCTCAGCCCTGATAATCCCTCACATCCTTGGCTAATCAGCAGGAAAAGAACAGGACAGCAGTGTGCTCAGGGTTGAGCTTTAAAAATGCATGTTCTTCCTGTGAACACAGGCTGCAGCTCACAGGGGAGCAGGCTGTGTCCCTCCTGTGGGGGAGAGAACCACAGGCAGATAAAAACTCCACGCAGGGTAATGACATGCATGACTACCGCCTGCATGCACGCACGGTGGATCAGTGCTGAAGGTGAGGACATTTCCTGAGCTGAGCAGAGATAAACAGAGAGAAGGCCAAGGCCATGCGGGTGTCGGAGTGTGTGTGCGTGTGTGTCTGTGTGGGAATGAGGGTTTGTTCAGGGTGGGAGGTCTTTTGCCAGCTAATTGTGTTTTCCCGGCCTTGTGCCTGCCAATAAATTGGCCCTGTGGTTTCTCCCCGGCTGGCCAGGCTGCCACAGAAAGGTCACAGGTGCTCTGGGAGAAGAGAGCTGCAGCGCCGCATGCTTGATGAGGTGTTTAAGAGTGGCATTTCAATCTTTGTGTTTCAATTTCAGCAGGTTTCCATACGCTTCATTTTTATCGCAGCACAGTCACAGCAGAAACTTCAGCCTTCTGCGTTCAGTCTTTGCATAACTGTTTATTTTTACCAGGACAATAATAAAGCCACGACCTTCACAGCACAGCTCACTGAATAACAAGCTTTGCAAGTTCATCTGATTGTTAGGAGGATGTTTTTCTTTAAAAATAACTAAGATATGATGCAGAAATGACAGTTAATTAAAAATCTGTAGTTTTAGTGTGACACTTGCCTTCAGAGTGCGCTCTGTAGCAGTCTAAGTCACTGCATGGGCTTCATCTGAATGTTGTGTGCTGGGTCTGCAGAGTCATAAGGCTGGGCACCAAATGGTTAAACCTCTACTTAAAACACATACACAAAAAAATGTAAAATGACCAAGTGCAAATGAGCAAATGTGGATACTGGTCCATGCACGCACGGATCTGCACATGGCTAGTTTCTCAGACTGCTACTAATCGTCTCTAACTGCCCCTGTTTTTCAAATGAGTGGCACCGATTTGCAAGATGAAGTTGCTGTGCATCCCACCAGACCACCGAGCCACAGTGTTAAGTAACACACACTTACCCTCAAATTCCACCGCATGTGGAACGGCGGCAAAAAGGCCATTGGCTCCAATTGCTGCTGATTGTTTCCATTCAAGTTAATGTGTCAAATTCAGATAAGACTTCAGACTTACCGATGGTTAATTCCCAATCTCCGCAAAAGTGTCTGTCCACAAAAGTGGCTGTCTTTGTAGAGACAACTCGTTTTTGATTGCGATTGCATGTGAATTCGGGGGTTCTTGTGAGTCCTTGCAATTCCTGCTGTCTGAAATTCACCAAGAAATTCAACTCACAAACATAACCGGAAGGTTTAGCAGACGAGGAAAAGGCAGGCGGGTGGAATCTGGGGGTTACCATCCTGTATGTTTACAACTTTTTAAATCTAATATTTCTATTATAGATCAAGCTATTTTAGATGACCCATGCAGTTTTTTTTTTATTTTAGCTACTATCTTCAATCAACCAATCAATTAAACTTTATTTTTGAAGCACGTTTTATACATAGAATGTAGCACATAGTGCTGTCCATTCAATTATGAAATTAATAATTATTATTTAGCTAAATGTGTTCTATTTTGTTGGATTTCTTTATTTTTGGTCATGTTTGAATTACGTGTTTCAAATGTTTGTTGATTGTAAACTTCACTGACTACAATATGAATTTAAATTGTTATTTCTGTTGATAAAAATCAATATTTATGTGTATTTTTTATATTTACAGCACCATTACGTGTGGTTGGACGCAGGAGTAGATTATGTTGGTAATTATCTGTAAGAGACTGAAGCTACTTAGAGTGTGAGTGTGTTTGAGTGACTGAGTGTGTATGTGGCTTTGGGGCTGTTGGAGCAGACCTCTAGTGGACACTGGAGGAACTGCAGTTTGTGACACTTTGAGACTTTTTAAACCCGTGTAAATGTATTTAGTGAAACAGAAGAATGCAGCTATAGAACCACTTAACAAACTCTTTACATTAATGCGTAGGTTGTACATCATTGCTCACAGATGTATGAATAACCACATCCAGGCCCATAAATTTTCACTGACAGCTGTCGATATCTCGGTGGATCAGCTAGAATGTTCTGGAAATATTGCTCCCGAGGCAACACTGGAGGGAAGCGAGCGCTAACTGGAACTCGTGTTCAGACCCCAGAGTCACGGCTGATTGATGCTCGGCTATATGGCTCTCTGTTATTGATTTGATCACATGCTGCGGTTAAGACGAGTGACAGCTGCTCCAGTGATGGCGGTTCTGTCGGTTACATAAAGGTTAAAACTTGGCAGGAAATCACGCTTCATTTGCATTCATGTATGAAAGTGTTTTCCATTCGCTCCTTTGAGGCCTGTTTCTCTTTGTCCTCTAAATGTTGTCTTCTTCTTCTTCTCTAACCTCAAATTTCTCATTTCTCTGCGCTGATGTTCTACTCCTGAGCTAAGCTGTGGACAAATAGCCACATTATTTATCTCATTAGCGATAAATATAACCTGCTGCGCTGCTACATTTGCAGGTAACAACAGTGATAATGGTGCCCAGGCATTGTTGAATCTCTTCTTTTTTTCTTGTTCTTTTCTTTCCTTGCCTCATTGCTGAGGCGAGGGCCATTTCTGTGAACAACAGGCACACGGTTTTATCTCCAGGCCATTTGGATTTTCACTCATTTTTCTCCAAACCTCATTTCATCTGTGTTGAATGGTGCTATCTTTAGCTGCAGGCTACGGACTGAGACTGCCTTCCAGAGTGGCTCCACAGCGGCTACATGGACGCTGAATAACAACCGTGTGCAGCTTTGATTGGATGCTTCATTAGCGGCTGACGTCAGCTCTGTCTCCAACTGTCCGTCACCATCATGCAGATGGATAAAACATCATACTGGGATTTGCACCTCCTCCTTCTGCAGGCCGGTATGAATTAGAAAACTATTTTGTATTGATTTTTTTCCCTATTGATTTTTCTCTCTTATGAGCCTAAGGCAAGAAAGCGGGCGGCTCTAAATTGGCTACACGAGCTCTGGCTGTGTTTGTGTTTGATTAAGGTGCCTGGGTTAAAGATACAACCTTCTCTCATCCTCTCAGCAAAATAGAGCATGTGTGACGCAGTGTAGTAAACATCCACATCACCTGAGTTTAGATATAGGCTGAGTCATACGTTGATACATGTTGTTTATATGTTTACAGACCCGGGGTCACATCCATGTCGCTTTTTTCATCCACTTTAAATTGAAAACTGGCTTTTCTGCAGATTTGCAACACCGTGGCTGCAGATAGACACTCAGTACATTTGCATGTACAGTCAAGAGAAGTGTCGCATTTCTTTTTTATCATAATTTCTTTGTCTGTCGAGGTTTTGTTTACTACCTGACCTCCTGGCAGCACATCCATGCTGTTCAAAGCCTGGCGTTCAAACACCGGAGCATGAGTAGAACACTTTGACCAGTTTCAGCTCAGATTGAGTCGTATCCAGGTTTGTTTGTCCAACTATGAGTCCAGTTTCAGTCGGACTAAGGCAGTACATAGATTTTTTTAAATAAGATGTAAATGAACTGACTGATTTTGGGAGCAGATGGCACATGAGTCGACTGTAAAATTCAAGGCAAGTTTATTTCTGTAGCATCATTCATACACAAGGCAACTCAAAGTGCTTTACAGATACAAGGAAATACATACAACATTTAAAAAAGGAGGATTAAAACAATTTCAAATCAAAAAGACATAAAATGATTTAAAATCAATAAGACAAACAGATAAAGTTTTTCGTCTGTTCCATGTTTGCCCTGAACACCATGAAAACCATTGATTCATAGAAAAAGTCACAAACTTTCAATGTTTTCAGACCCTCATCTACCTCTGACGGTGTTAGATTTCTCTCTATCTTGGATGGTATTAGTTCTAGTTTTTTCTTTGTCTATCTCGTACTGTGTTGGTTTTCTCTTCGTCTAGCTTGGACTGTGTTATTTGTACTATTTTTTTCCTTTGTTTATCTTTGATGGTGTTATTTATTCTATTTTCTTCTTAGTTTATCTCGTATGGTGTTAGTTTTCTCTTCGTCCATCTTAGGTGGTATTAGTTGTACTCCCTTTTTCTTTGTCTATCTTGGACGGTGTTAGTTGTACTAGTTTTTTCTTCATCTCTCGTTTGGTGTTAGTTTTCTCTACGTTTATCTTGGACGGTATTGGTTGTACTAGTTTTCTCTTCATCTATACTATTGAGATCCATTTTGAGGCCTGAAGAGTCTGGATCTCTAAAATAATCTGAATTTCCCATCACTGCGATTACCTCCACCGCTGAAAGTTTCAAACCCTGCTTTGACTTTTACTGGACTTGGATCTGACTTAAAACAAATATTGTAACCCATCGATTTTGAACAGACTACTCATTATCTTGGTGGACATCTTTGTGAACAGATCACAGGGTCGGCAGAGTTAAAGCTTCTATGTTTTACAGAAACTAATACTCATCCTGGCAAACAGATGAATCACTCGTCCACACAGCGCCTATTTAGCTTGTAAAACATGAAAAACTTCCTCATTCGGTTTAACGACAGCGCTTTCTAATGATGTCTGTGTTCTGAGGGCTCATTAAATGTGCAAGACCTGTGCTTTTCCAAAAGGGTTACCACATCAGCGCTTGTGTGCACAGTGTGTTTTTAACAAGGTCAAAAAGAGCCAAGAAAAATCCTTTTACAAAGTAATTAAAAACATTGTCACCGCTAACAATTTCCACCGCAAGGCCGTAGTTAAATATTAATACCGGAGCCGGAGCATCACGTCTATCCTCCACTAGTCTCTGCAAGGCAAATATTTCTACAAGCTCTCATCCTTGAAGGAGATAATACAGTTATGGTCGCACATTCTCCAGACTGGCCCGAGCATTTCATGCACACTAATGTGGTTTATTTTGAAAGGAAATATCTGCAGCTTCGCCTCAGTGCTTCCCAGTCTCTCTGTCTGTCACGCACTACTCCTCTACTTTCTCTCCTCGTCTCCTTCTTCTTCTTCTCCCCGGCTCAATCTTACACATTACACTCTCTGCTTTATCTCCCTCACCCCTTCTCTCTCCCTGCATGTATCAGTTTCCAAAGGCTAATGCACTGAAGCAGATAATTATACACACTCCCACCCCACTTCCATACCGGCTCCTTAGAAAACATCCCTCTCAGTGTGTGTGTGTGTGTGCAGCGTGAACCTGCATAGATGCAAAAGAAGAGAGACGGCAGAATCACAGCGTCAGAGTACGGTGATAAATGAGGACACATATGCGGCAAACAAGCTGTCGTTTTGACATTGCTGGGGGCATTTCACCCCATTACCAAAATAGATCCTTGTTTTTCGTGTTTTCCCATCAAATCACATCCGTGCCTCGACGTGCGAGTTAAAAGCTTCAGACGTCATTTTAAACTCCTAGAGTTGCAAAGACAAGAGGAGAGTTGAAATAGAGTTGAAGCTTTTTCTGAGAAGTTGGAGACGATGACAACATCTCCTCTGACAGCAGCAGGACTTACAATGTTTAACATCGTATTCCAATGAAATAAAGGTCAGGGAGGTAAAATAAAGCGAAGACGGTGACCTTTGCAGTATTCATAGCCATCATCTGCGAGTTTTACAAACTCTAATTATCCAGAAACAGTGCGCATAAATAGGAAACACAAATGCCATACATCATTTTCCCTCTTGCTCATCATTACTGGAGCATATCAAAGATAAAAATCATCTTTTTCCTCTCATTTCCGCTGATTTATTATTCATCAAATTTCGGTGCGCCAATTTCAACTTTTTTGGGTTAATGCTGTGTTTTCAAATTAAAAGTGAATCCAAGGTTCAGGTGACCTTTTTTCCTGGAATGTCGGTGTGTACTTTGTGTGTTCAGAATGAATGTGACACGGCGCTACAGGTGCATGTGCATGCACCTAAATGTCACATTCATTTTGTAAGCCTTTTAGCGGAGAGATGAGTCACAGGTGTGTACAGCCAGAGGGCGCTTAGATGATACAGGGACAAATGAGAGTGGAGTTAATTCAGGTGAGGCTAATTCCCAGTGTGTGTGTGTGTGTGTGTGTGCAGTTTACTCCCAAAATACCCAGTTTGCATATTAAACTATTCTCTAAAGAACTAATTCATGCAGATATATCTGTTCCCGGACTATCATGTGGCATCAAACATTAAGTACAGTGTATTAATGGACTTCAGTCATCTGTATCTGCTCATACCTGTAATGTTGTATTTGGTTAATTTGAATTGAAGCTCACAGCAGCACTTCCAGCA
Source organism: Xyrichtys novacula (assembly GCA_962446985.1). Classification (NCBI taxonomy): domain Eukaryota; kingdom Metazoa; phylum Chordata; class Actinopteri; order Labriformes; family Labridae; genus Xyrichtys; species Xyrichtys novacula. The sequence continues at coordinate 35,568,096 of OY660870.1, forward strand.
GTTTAGATCAAGATATTACTGCATTGACCTGAATACAAGACCACCCCCCTTTTCAGGACTAATTACCCACTTTGATGAAAATCATGGTTTTCTTGTTGTCTTCATTTTTCTGATGCTACAGGATGTATCATGAGAAAAGAAGGTGCGAAATTGCATTTCTGGGTATTTCTTCGTTCAAATCACTGTGAATTTCTGGCAGACCCAAACAACAAGCTCAGACAGAGTGAGATTTCCTACATCACAAATCTAAGCTCCGCCCCCAGAGCCCCACTATGCAGGCCAGACTCAGAGAAGTAGAGAGGACAATCTGTAACAAGCGTGTGCGTTAGTGGATTGCAATGCTCCTAAGAAAGCTAATCATGATACTAACTTTAATCACGCCTCCATTAATAGTTCCTATGTTACCTGCCACTTCTACTACACCTGCGATGCTAGGTAACATGCTAGCTTGAAGAGGAGTGTGGAAAGCAGCGCTGTCTCCGCCCATGACTCAAACCCGAATTGCTGATGAGTTAGTGGAGAAAAGAGGCCCTTGAAAATGACACAGGTAACATGATTTTGACTAAAAACTTAATAAACACAATTTAAAGACCAATGATAACACTTTAAGTAGTAAAAAAAACAAAAAATGATTAGAGTGGGACTTTACAAACCATCCATAGATTTACTGCTGGTCTTTCAATGAGGGGAAGCTCATTTTTCTGGCCTACATCATAATTGTATTTGTTTATTAGTATGTAACAGAACAGAGTCGCCAAACACAACGGCAGTCATTTTTAACAAAGACAAAAGTCGCTGAGGATCGGTAAAGTCTCTGGAGCAGTTAAGAACAACGGAATGAATGACTTGGAAAATACTCTGGTAGATGTTTTATCCCTCTCAAATCTACAGACATCAACAACTACATGAGTTTTCCCACATTTTTCCCGGTATTAGAATCTAGTTGTATCTTTGCACATGCATGATCTGGATCTAAAAGCTCTGCGACCTGTTGGCATAGCGTCTCTCGATGTGAAAGGGTTTTTAAGTGTCTGTTGAAATTTTTACTCAGAGCTTCATTCTCACTTTACATCCATCGTAACTTTCAGCTTTGGGACAGATGTAACGTTGGTGCACACGGCTCCAAAAAACCCCATCAACCCACCCTGAACAGCTGAAACTGACTGCAGCCTTCATAATAAAGGACTTTACGTTCTTATTATATGTATTTTATAGTCAATAAATCCCATTAAAAACGATTTGCCATGTGTCATAACTCCATCAGTCCATTACTCTGAAGCCCTGAAGATCTCCATCGATAAACAGAGTCACAGAATATCCTTTAAAAAATAACCAAACACGTAATAAAGTGAGATTAGAGCGAGAGCACATTTGCTGCTCCACAGAGTGCAGTATTTCTGGCTCATTTATGTGTTTTTAATAGTTTTTGGACAACAATCGAGCTCTACAGCAAAGAGGATTAAGATATATATCTTTTATTTTTATTACACTGCGGCTCAGTGTTGTTTTTGGTCTCTTTATGGGATTGGTTTACAGTTAAATGTCGAATATCGTGAGATTTCTACTCTGAGGCTGACCTCTCTGAATCTGACGGAGAGCTTGAAACGAGAAGAGGAGTGGAGGCTGTTACTGCGGCAGATTAATGCCTTTGGTTCGAGAGTAAGCTGATAAAAATCAGATTAGGGTGTAACGCTATAGAGAGTCCAGATTCTCCCAGCCCTGTTGAGTTTGATTTGTGTGGATGTGTGGGTTTATTTATCGGCGAATGTGCCTCTTACTCTTGTTAAATGAGCGCCACAGGTTCAGGAGAGCCGGCCTGACCATCTGTGCAAGGTGACTCCAATATGAGCAGTCATCACAAGATAGCGTTTAAGACAGCGGCTTCCTTCGAAAGAGGTTTCGCGTGCACGTCAGGAAATGGAGGAAATTAGGTGGGCTGCTTCCATTTGGAGGAGGGGAGGTGGGGAAGTGGATACAAAGGACTTCTGCAGGACTGGAGGGCATGGGAGAACTGGGGGGGATGGTGAGAAAGGAGTGTGGATCAATAATGGGAATTATCATAACCGATAGCATGAGTGCAGTTGAAGAGTCCGCTTTGTTTTACATTAAAGCGAAATAAAATACTAAATTTTCACAACAAAAAGCTGATTCAGCTCCGAGTTCACAGGAGCCTTTATTTCTCTTTTATTTGTTGTTGTTCAGAAGGAGCGATGCCTCTGCAGGAACACCGAATCTGCAGAAAAAACGACTCTTACAGCGATCAGATAAATAACCGAGTGTCAAGCATGGCTCTGAGAAAAGCGGTGCAAAACCGGGGTTAAATGTTTTTGTAAGAGACAAACAGAAACATCTGAAGGTGCCGCTGCTGCTGCTGCACCTCTGCTCCTCTTAAATTAAATATTTGCTTTAATATTCCTGACATGTGGAGGTAGGGAGGCTCGAGCTGCTCTGGGACACTCATCGGTTCGGTTGTTCTTTTTCTTGTATGAATTTGACGATGAAGAGAAGCAGGAAACAATCATGACGAAAGTTCTGCACCAGGTTTACACACTTTCTCTCTAACTCCTCCTCTTCTCACTCGGTTGCCAATTGATTATCTTGTGGTTTGTGCCCCTCATGTGCGCAGACACAGGAACGGTGCAAACTTCTAATAAAGAGTTTTAAGTCTATCATGTCCGCGATGCAAATGACTCTATAGTTTGTTTGTTTATCCCCATAATGATGTGAGCCTGTCAAAACTTTTTATTCTACTTTCCTTATTTGATGCGACTGAGGTGCCTCCCTCCTTTCAACTAATGCATGCTGGGATATTCCCCCCAAAAAAACATAAACACGTTCTGTAGGTAAGGAAAACAAATTAATGAGTGAGTTTCTCGCTCCCTCACCTGCCGAGACAAACTGATTTTACATTTTTCCGACTCAAAGTTTCCTGCAGGACGGTACGGTTCACTATGAGCATAATAAGCAGATATAATACGTTAAGTCCCTAATTAGCTAGCTGGTGTACAAACTTGGAAGTAGCTGCCTTAGAAGAGAGAGAAAATTCATATATTCGAGCAGAAGGGAAGCTTATTATGCAGAAGAGATGCAAATTGTGTGTACTGCCAGACAAAACTTCTCACAATTAACCCTGCAAATGCAGGCGCACAAAGACGAGCGGCGGATTGGTATTCTGCCAGTATCCTCTGCTATGGTGGGTGGTCAGATTGCAGCGATTACCCCGAGACAGAGCGGCATGGGGCGCCACATGTGCTGCAGTGGGTGGTGAGTGTGTGCGTTTGTGTTCAAGGTGAGAGCCGGAGAAGTAGGTAGATCATTTTTGTATCACGAGTTCGTAGAAAAACCTCCAGCAGTTTAGTTCATCACAGGTCGACAGCTTTTATCTGAAATGGAAATTGTAATGCACACTGTGTACTCTTTATTGTTTTACATCCTATTGTTATGTCTCTCTGAGCTCATGCAAAATATTCCAATCACATTATTCAGAAGAGAAAGAGTTTTAATGTTTGTGCTGAGAGCGGGAGCTTGTTTGCAGGCGAGTTATTGATGTAGCTGCTCGTTTTGTCCCCCCCACCCCCCCACACTCTCGGTTATATAAGCGTAAAGCTTATTTATTATTTAGTCCCAGTCAAAGTGAATAGTAATTAGCCATGACCCTGTTTGATGCTGCAACTGGGGCCTGTTAAATTGATGCCTTGGAATCACTCTGAGTCCAACAAGAGCTCAGTTCAAACCTGTTCATTTATTCATGTCAGGCTCATCAGCGGAGCACTTATGTAAAACTTTTCCTCCTCTTTTTTCAGGGTTGTTCGGTTCTTTCGAAGGGAAGTGTATCATGTGAATGTTTTCCACTTTGCTTTAGTCCATCTTTAATGGACTCGGGCTTGGAGAGGTTGACAGCGTCCCTGAATCATGTTTATATACGTTTCCCTCTTTACATGGTAGAGTTTGAACACGCGTTTGTGGACGCAGTGACAAATTGAGAGGTGTGTTTGAGGCTATGTGGGGACTCCCACTACAGAGTCGTGCTTGGTTTTAATCCATTAAGACCTGAACCCTGTCTGAGTTCCTGATCCTGAGTTTTTCTAAAGTGTTGAAGTTTACAAAAAAGCTGATGTCTCGGCCTCTGTAGCAGATAGAAACTAAATTCAAAAAGTATTTGAGAGCTTACACATGTGGCTTTTAAGATAAGTGTCTGTTGTTTTTCTGAACCTTCATCGCATTGTTGAAAAACTTGAACAAACAAACTCAAATGAAATGTATAAATAAAAGTAAAGGCTCTGCACTGGAGAGTGAAAAACAATTTGCTTTCTGTGAAACAAGTGGCAGTCATGATAAAGTGTCCACTCAATACAAATGTAAATATAAAAATAAGGTGTTGAAAGTGTATACAGCTGCCCTAGTATAGTACCGGTACAAAAGCAGCACTAAAAACTAAAATATAAATAAATAAATAAATACGTGGCTGACAGTGTGTTCATCTCTGTGCTCACCCAAAGTCATGCAACACTCACAAAAATCACTGATAGTGTGAGCCAAAGCACTCAGTATGAAGAGGTTGTTCACACTGCTTGGTGCTTCTCCTCCGGAGCTGCTCTCTGCCGCCGTTGTTGTTTACTTTCCTCACGAAGCACGTAGCAAGATCCGAGCTTGAATCTGATCGCTTTATTAAGCTTTATTTGTCTATCAGAGGCAGACGGTATGATGATTTGATTCGCTGCAACTCCGGAAATGACTGAAAAACTACAGGATGTTACAAAATGACATATCCGCGCTCCTGGCTTGAAGGCTAGAAATGCGCAGCGGCACTGCTAGCTTGGAAGGTTGAAATGCGTGTACACTTCTGCAAGTTTGAAGGGTTGAAATACCTACATGCACCCGGCTTTCCGAGTAGAAATGCGTAGCAGCTCTCCCGGCTTGGAAGGCTGAAATGCGTACATGCTGTCCCGCTTTAAATGGGTTAATGCACCTATAACGGAACATCCAATATCTCAGCCATACAACATTGAAGATTTTCAGCCTTGGTCATCACATTTTGTATCTTTGGACCGGATCTTTCTAGTTCACTTCAGCCCACCATGGCAGGTCTGAGCCAAGAGAGGTCGCCAACATTTCTCGACCAGTTTCTTCTTTACTTGTTTTAATCTAAATTTGAGGATGCAGTTACAAACTTTTTACAGACTATGGTATTTGAAGGTGTCTTTGAAGCTACGCAGTGACTCCTACTACAGAGTCATGCCTGTTTAATGCTACCTGAGGCAATCCAGGAGTAGGTTTTGTCTTTCTCCCACTTTTAGGAGTCTTTCACTGATGATAACCACTGTAGTTGATAAAACCCGCCAAATGTTGTAATTTGCTTCATGAAATCTTGCTGCATCTTAAACTTCTTACCTGCCATTTCGACAAGATTAGCTAGACCACTTTTGCAGAGCACCATGAGATAACAAAACTGAGCCAGGCTGTTGAAGGTGAAGATGGACTAAGCTTGGTGTGTTCCCAGAAATGGCCCTAGAGTATTTATATCAGGAGACAATCTCAGCGTCCGTATCCTGAATGACAGTTTTGAAATCAGCCTAATTTTTTCAGTCAACATCAGATGTTGTCTTTGCACCGCCCCCAATCAAAAATAGGGTTTAGATCATTTGCATTTTTCAAAGTAAAAGTGCAGATTTGTTGCTAGTGGTGGGAAGTAGATAAAGATTTTGAGATACCATCAAAATTATTCACGGTAAAAGATTACGAGTTGTAATTTTTCCATTAACACGAGATTATTAACAGAAGCCTTGAGGTCTATCAGATACCGCTGAACAACCAGGAACCGAAAATGAGGCCAACATGACTCTGTCGAGGGTAATTTACACAATGACACCAGCCTGTAAATAGCTCCAAATGATGTGACTCATTATTTTTCCATAACACATTAGCCGTTACCTTCATTAGCAACTACAAAAGTCTAACAGGATGTTGAAAGTGTTGAGGAAGGGAAAAACAGCACGGCATTAAACATAATTCTCGACTTTGATGTGAAATCTTCCAAGAATACGCCGAAGAGCCGGCGGTGATGAGGATGATCTCATGTACGGTTTTTGCATGGCTCGAGGTAAATATTCGTCACAGTTTAATTATTGTCTGTAAGACACACACACACACGAGGGTGGAGAAGGTTATGAAAAAGGCAATCAACTATGCCAAATGAATGTACTCCAGCGAATGTGCTCCAGGGGATAATGCATATTTATTCAAAAGCGGTCATGTTTATGTGCCACGGAGATTCGCATGACATCCTGAGTGGAGGGAGACACAATCTACTTATGCATTTTAATATTCCACTGTGGATTCAAAATCTCAGACAGTTCTTGTGTTTTCTGCCTGCCAGTGTTTAAATATTGGCAGAGCTTTTCAGACCGCAGGGGGACTCTCTTAGAGACAGAGAACTTTCTAAGATCTGGCATTAATGAGCACATAAACTGTGCGCAGTCAACATGAAATAACCTGTAGAGTGTCATATAAAAGCTGCAAACAGAGCCCGATCTTTCTTGTGAAATGTATTCCAATGAATTTAAGTATTCAAGTCATCCGCCCGCCTTGCAACACTTTCTCGCTCCTTCAGGGGGTACAGAAGCATTTCAAGGCCAAATGAGATGGATAATCCCTCCGGCATGTTCTCGGTCCAGCGCAAGGGTTTATCCCAGTTGGACCTGTGTAGAAAACTTGCTCCAAGGCCTCCCAATCAGATGCCCATTTCACCTTAGCTGGATCGTTTTTGATGAGGAGATGCAGACGCTCTAACCTGAGCTCCCTCCTGATGTTTTAGCTCCTTTAAATCTACTTCAGACCAAAGATTCTGATGGAAACCTGTAACCACTCCCAATAAACTGGTCTTCAGCGCTTGGAAATCCTCCCAGTTTGCACCCATGTTACTAGTCAGTCATTTTCACAGCAGTGACTCCGTACTCTGGCTCTTATTGCAGGCTATTCAGGACTTCTTTACAGCCAGATGTTTTGCAGCAGCTTCTATTATTCATTAGATGTATATAATCAATAACTTGCAATGGTTGGATTGCTGGTTGTCATGAAACTTTAAATAAAACAATAGAGAGGGGATCAGTAAGCAAGTAAACTTTAATACATGCAGCGTTTACATACATAAGGCTACAGAGTCCTTCACAAGCATAGAAATAAAACAATAAAATCAATGTTACAAATGCATGTAATGTCAAACAATGTTTATTTAATCATTTTGCAGAGAAATAAATCTGAGCATCATCAGCGTAACAATGAAATCATACATCATTAAAGCAGATAACTAGGTTATAAAGAGGAAGCATGTAGAGAAAGAGTAGAAAAGGTCGGAGGATGGAAACTTTGCAGAGAAATATATCTGAGTATCATCGGCGTAACACAGAAATCATACATCATGAAAGCAGTTAAACAAGTTATGTAGAGGAAGCATGTTAAGAAAAAACAGGAAAGGTCAGAGGGTGGAAATTTTGTAGAGAAATGGATCTGAGTATCATCAACGTAACAACAAAACCATACTAAGAAAGGGCTTAAACAGGTTATTTAGAGAAAACGTAATGAAAGAACTGAAAAGGTCAGAGGGTAGAAATTCTGCAGAGAAATAGATCTGAGTATCAGTGGCATAGCAACAAAATCATACATTATGAAAGCAGTTAAACAAGTTTTGTAAAGGAACATGTTAAGAAAGAACAGAAAAGGTCTAAGGGTGCAAATTTTGCAGCGAAATAGATCTGAGTATCATCAGCGTAACACTGAAATCATATATCATGAAAGCTGTTAAACAGGTTATTTAGGGGAAGCATGTAAAGAAAAACCAACCAGGTCCAAAGGTGGAAATTTTGTAGAGAAATAGATCTGAGTATCATCAGCGTAACGACGAAATCATACGTCATAAAAGGGGTTAAACAGGTTACTTAGAGGAAGCATGTAGATAACGAACTGACAAGGTCCAAGGTTGGAACCCTGAGGAAATCCAGGGAGGATACAAATGCGAGGAGCAATCATTGAGTCCAGAGGGGGGATCATTTCCCAGCATACTTAGGTGTGTTTGATTGGCTCTGATTGGGCTCAGGTGCTGGAAGCCTATATATTTACATACCCTCTGACTCCTGTGCTCTGTGCTGACTCACCGTCTCACCTTCAGAGATAGTAGGAGGTTCTTTCTGTGTGTCTCAGCATGCTGTGAGTCTGCATAAGCACCTCATAACCTTTCAGAGATTAGCCTGCCCTTTCAGGTTTCTATAATGGGTTAGTTTGTTGATGCTGAGCCTCTTTTCCACCCCAAACTTTCGAGTTCTCTCTCCAGGAATCCACCTGTGTTTTCTTAAAAGAGTGACTCTGAGATCTTCCTCTTTCTGGTCCTTCTCCTCTTAGTCACTTGCAGTTTTTGTGGTTACTTATTTGGGATAACTTTTAGCACTGCCTGGTCCCACGTTGCAACCTACTCCCCCTGACTCTGTCAACACGATTATTAATTCAGACCTTGAAATATTTATTGCGTAAGTGGAACTGAAACCATTTTAAAGCCGCGCCAGAAATAGAAAAAGTATTTTCTAGTTTTTAGATTGAAAGAGGACAGATTTGAGATTAGGTTACTGGGGGTCTATACGGTCAGTGTCTTCTGTAATGTACATCCACTGCAAAACTCGACCCTTTCTACTGTCTGACAGTTTGTCTTCAACTGCTCCAGGTGACTTTTCTATACGCTGAGTCGCTGCGAGACGGATGACTTATCTTTAGACCTGGAGGCACCTTGTCACGCTGGGTCGCAGTGTTGAGCTGAAATGGACCCGTTCCCGCCACTGTGACTCTTACCTTTACCTTAAACATAATAAACTTTCTGTATCCTTATAAACCCTCAGCCTGTGCAGGTCTTTATGTCCTGATACCCTGCAGAGAACAGACGGGCAATTGACCACAGGGATCTTATTCTTTTATTCACTGCCATGATGTTATGGCTATGGCTGGGAGCTAGGACTTAAATGGACATGTAAATCTTCTGACTTGTTGGCTCCCGCTTCAAATCAATAACCAGGTGAGAGGAAAAAGCACCTATGCCTGTGTCACACCAATCCAGTCTACCTCACACTTTGTATTAGAGGTTAATCACAGGGTAACCCACGGTAACATACGATCAATAACACATGGTAAGACAGGCGTGTGCACCTTTTGCATTTCATATATCGACTGTTTATTTGGCGCCTGTGATGCAGTAATTGCATAGCATGAATCAGAAAGACGATAAATTCTCGTATCAATGTTTAGGACCTTGCTCCATATTGCTCCTGCGTCTTTCACGTCCTTTCGCCACAAGCGTTATCCTTCATTATAAATCAAACCCCGCTCTGTATGTTTTCCCTGCTGTTAACTTCTCACGTCAACCATAAATCAGACTTTAAAGGTGACAGGATGCAAACGCCACTCCAAAAACTCCCAACACGCCCGACAATCACACCTTTACTGTTCAATTTACAGCCTAAAGGCGTCGCATGTATACTTTGTGCTCCAGAGTCATGAATCCTTAAGAGATCGGACTCCGTCTCCTGATTGGTCACCGCTCCTGTCCTTCTCTGTCCTAGTTTGTCCTCTTCTTTCCCTCCTTGCCTCCTGTCACATTTGATAACATAACATATCTTTTTAAAAGCCTGTGAACCTCGGCTACACTCCCTGTGTTGGCTGAGGGATTTTTTTTATTTTTTTTTTACTAGCATTTTAGGTTTGACACTCTGTTGATCCTCACAACAAGAGAAAGAACAAGCACAAGAATATCCACAGGGAGGTCAAAGGTCAGGTTCAGCAGCGGAACACAAGCCTGGAGTGGGGAGAGATTCAGTGGCTGCTGAGCGGCTCTGCAGAGAGCTCTCACTCACGGGCCCCTGGACCCGCTCTCCGTGTCCTTGGTTCTGCGTCTGATAACTTCTTTATTATCTGCATTTTTTTAAAAAGGCATTTTTGACAATGCAGGAATTTTGCAACAGCTCTAAATCAAACCCCACAGGAGGAGTGGGTGTGTTATCATTTTAATGCAATGTTACAAAATTTTATTCATGCTAAGGCTTTCTCCTGACCTCCTGGAAGAAGCTCCCCACGACGTGAGACAAATACGTTCTCCAACAACGATAGATTTTCATCTACAGAGAATAATAAAAGATTTGAAGAATTTAGAGTTTTAGTGTAAAAAAGAAAAGGCAGAAACTTTTCCAAACAGGCTGTGATCTCCAGGTCTGATGGTTGAACTCAGACTGTATATACGATGGACAACTTGGCTCGGCCTTCCGTCATTAAACAAATTTGAAGCAAAATTGCTCTTGATATTTGCAGGATTTCTTCTCTTCCTGGAAGTAGCATTGTACACAGTTGGCCATAGAGTCACTGTGATGACACTCGGCCCAAACAGCGTATCCCCCAGATGAGCTACGCAATCTTCGTACGCCCATAGGCTGTATCATGTGTCAATCATAGAAAACATGAAAACCCCGGTAACTTTTAAAAATAGAGCTGTACAAAGAAAAAAAGAGGACTTGAGCACAAACTAGTCTTAGAGTAACTACATGTCAACATCCCAAACAGGGGGGAGAAACATTTACATTCTGTGAACCGTATTTACCGGACTATAAATCGCTCTAGAGTATAAGCCGCACCAGCCGTAAAAGAAGTAGAAAAAACATATACCAGTATAATTTGCATTCTTGGGGGGAAATTTATTTTACAAAATCCAAGACCAAGAACAAACGTTTCCTCTTTAAAGGCAAGTCATAATAATAATAGAATAGAGAACAACAGGCTGGATAGGTGAACGGTATGCTAACGTATATTTCACTTCTTGCAGCTTGTAATCTGTATCATTGACTTTCTTTTTGGCAGCAGTTGTGCTCAGTCTTTCTACCCAGCCAAGCCATGAAAAAAGTGTGTCTTATGGTCCAGAAAATATGGTAATTAATTTCTAAAGTTTGTCCACAACATAGGAATTGCATGAAGAGGCAGGATTAATGCCCTTTATGCAGCCCGTCACCAGAGGGTGCTGTTCTCGCAGAGGCTTCACCCAGTGAGGAAATAGACTTTGTCCATTCTACATACAGTCTATGGTTGCACTGCTTTAAGACAGACTCTGTAGTGGTAATCACCGCATGGCCTCAAAATCTCCTCCAGAAAACACAGTTTGTCGCTGCATCCACAAACTATTTATAAACACGATCCAGATGAAGACGATACCAAATTGTAATCTGTAAAACCGACACCAGCACGGCTCCATAATTGAAATTCACTTCAGAGTCATGTAGAGTGTGAGACCGGCATTACTGAAACTTCTGACTTCATTACTTGGATAACAGGAGGGCTGTTCATCCTCACTTTAAACCAACAAAACTTCAAGAATCAGCTGGTCTATTTCATCCAGAGTAAAGAAATAACAGAGGGTTAAAAAGGGAGGAAGAGCAGCTACCGCAAACAAACAGCTCCTGCTGCATAAACAGCATCATGTCATGTTTTTCATACTAATGAGAGACAATTAGTCCTGAGAAACAGCGAGCCACTCCTTCAAGTGTCAAACACAGCACTCTCTGTTTAATGTGGACTCATTTGTTATGCACCCAGGGCTTATTACTGGATGGATGAGTCCGGTCATGATTGTTGACTCAGCACCAGGGTAAGAGAATTTAATTGCAAAGCTCTGTCTGCACCATGTGGCAGCCTGACTGTGCACGTCTCCCTCGTGTATTATCAGCAGTGTGACATGAGATTTATTACTCATTAATCAAGTGAAACCCCTCCCAGTAAAAGTGTTTGTTGTGATGGATCCTGACAGGCATACAAAGTTTGTCAGATTTCCACTTGCAGGGTTATGAGAGGCGCCGAGGAGTATTAGACCTGGGATTAGACAGAGAATAATGAGAGGAAGAGGAAGTTTTTCTTTTTTGTATAATGCGCTGTTAGAATAAAATAAAAGTTTTACTAAGTTTGGAAAACAATTGTTTGATGGATTTTACTCTACGTTTCATGGAAATCTCAACCGCTCCAGAAGTATTTTTGAACATATCTCTTCGCAGAAAACAGAAAAGCAAATCAGACATGTTGGTAAAGATAATAAAAACATGAAAAAGGAACACTGCATGCTTTTACAGTACACTGAAAACACCTGCAACATCCAGATTTATAAAGGTATTTTCCACTAATTTTGCATACATGTTAATCTAGAGGAAGTTAGACCAAAGAAAAGTTTAAGTCTGGCCTCAAAATTTGGCATCTAACCCTCTTATTATGGTAACTATCTGAGCGTTGCACATTGTTGGACCCGTCATTTTCTCCTTTTCACTGGCTGTTTGTGTCCAAAAGCAGACGGCTGCTGAATATGCATGTTTATGTTCAGTAACTTTTCCTTTTTCTCTCCCCAGTTCAAGAAAATAAAGAAGTTTTAAGACTAAAAACTTACAGGATAGGGCGTCCTGCTGCACTGAGATAAAGAAAAGGAGCCAGGTCCCTGATCATTTAGGGCTGCAAGTGTTATTATTATTAGAATATATCATGTCTTACAGCGAAATAGCCCACAAGAGAGAGAAAAGGTGTTTGTTTGCAGTGTTTTTTCGACAATAATATCGATCCATAAAGCCAGCGCAGACTGTGAATTCCTGTTTATTCCTACTTTTAGGGTGACCATACGTCCTCTTTTACTATGACAAGTCCTCTTTTTGGGGGTCTGTCCGGCCTTGTCTCGGGGAGTTTATAAACTCCTTCAAATGTCCACGGTTTTGTGTGGAAGTTTTGAGTTCGTGTCATGTAGACATACTGAGTTAGAAGCACGTAAAAAACATTCAACCTGACCAGAAAAACTCAAAATTTACTATGCACGACTCTGTGACTCCGCCCCACATGGTTGTGTCCTATTTTGGGGGGTTCAGAATATGGTCACCCTTGAGACTAGAAAGAGACTTAACACAACTCACCTTCTCTCTTCCAGCAGCCGCTTGTTTGTAGTGAGACCTCAGGCCGGTCCATTATGGACTACAGTGGGGTGATGCAGCTCAAGGAAGAACATTTATGATCATTACTTTACCATTCCCATGAGGTAAAAATCACAATATTAATCACGTTGCACTGCAGACGCGGTAGTTCTTCTGCCTTAGCGTCTCGGTCTGATTGAATTTCCATGAGGTAATAATCATAAATGTTCTTTCTTGAGCTGCGGCACCCCGCTGCAGTCCGTAATGGTCTGGCCTGAGGTCTCACTACAAACAAGCGGCTGCTGGAAGAGAGTAGGTGAGTTGTGTTAAGTCTCTTTGCTAAAGAAATCATTCAAAGTTAAAAAGATGTTTGGTGGCTAGGACTATGGCTGTGACCCTATATGTCCTGTTGATGAAGTTAGGTGCTGTTCTAAGCATTATTTGTGGTTATAGAGTGGCGTTTTGGTTGAGGTTTGTTTATGGCTCCTCAGACTGCTGTGTATTTCTATCCTGCGGTCGTTACTAAAGTTGGTATAACTAGAGAAGCAAGCGGTCGGCAACATTCATCTCTCAACGGGTTGTTTAACTCTGTGTTATAGACTGGTTGACTCTAAATTAATTTTATGCTGGATTGTCTCTTTAAGTCAGCATGGTGTACGGAGACTATAAAACCCTTCAGTTCTGCCAGTTCTGCCAGTTCAGGAGTTGCCTTTTTACCGTCTTCCATCTCCTTATTTTAAAATTAACTGAGAAGTGTGTTTCCTGCTGTTTTCAATAAGCAAACTTAACATCCTGACAGCTTTCAGGTCCAGCTGTGTTTCTCTGTACGGCTATGTCGATGTGACATTTTGGAGCAATCATACGGTGCCTCGTCTAGGAGTGTATCTGGGCTGAAGTACGACACTCACGCCAGTCAAATAAACCAGTTTTTGGTTATAAAACCTTTGGTAGTGTGTGGACTTCAGAACCTGACTTCATACTTCCACACCCTCATGTGTGCACCTCTGTTAAACCGCTATATGTTGTGTTGATGCGAAAAGTGCCAAGTCCCATCAGCTCGCTATAAGCTCGGTACAGTATGTGTCACCACGACGCAGTCACAGCGAGCTTGCTGGTGACTAACCTGATTCCATGTGACAGCTTTCACATAATCTCCACATCAACCCCCAAAAAGAAAAAAAGAAGAAGAGGATGCTGTGAAAGAGAAGAGCGGGAATGAATCAAAGCAGTGTGGGAGTCACGCTATCAATTTGCGGCGTATGAACGGCGTGCTTTTCTGAGAGGGAGCGGATATTTAATATGCTTTCCTGTTGTCTGAGTGTTTGAATGGAAAGATTGGCATTCAAGTTTCAAAGAGACGCAGATTTATTCTGTTTCAAATGGAGACTGTATGTTTTCTTAATATCTTTTTGATGTTGGAGGATGACTGAAGTTCGAGGTTTTCATCACACACTTCATAAAAAATGGATGTGGCAGATTAGACATCACTGTATTGTTTCTCTGCTGATGTTTTTAAGCGGTGATTGTTGCATTTCTGCAAACAGTGTTGATTTTGTAATGCCAGAGCGGACAATATTTGGATAGGAAGATAGTGTTGGAGAGGAACAAGGGTTTAGCAAACACCAAGTTATCAAAGCAGCCCAGTCTGAGCCCTGAGGTAATTCAAAGAGAGAGTTTAAACTGTTTCTGTTTGTGGTCGCTGACAAAAGTTATTTATTCATCAGACGGAGAAGCTAAAAGAGGGACATAGTTTGGGACATAGCAGACTGGGTGACTTCAAACAACCCATCTGCTCATCACTACAGCCCACCGTGGAGAGACAAACAGCAACTCCAATGTAGAGGACAGCAGTAACACAAATTAATGTTTGAGAATCAAGCACAGACGCAAATACATTTTTACTTACCGATAAAAACTGTAGTTCAGGTTTATTTTGAAGTCACATGAGGTATAAATGGTGCAGCAGGCTGGTTATCAAAATACGTATGGCTACAACCAAAACATGTACTGCTATACTCGGTTTACGAGATACCTGAGGTATAGGCAGGATCAGACTAAGATCAGATCCACTCTCATCCCATCTTCAAACCACATCAGTGCAGCATTTATCATGTTACAGTAGAGAGGAAGAACTTCCTTTAACAGGCAGAAACCTCTAACAGAACCAGACTGATGTTAGACAGTCATCTGAAGAGAGGGGTACCTACATCATGATAGGGCTCAGGAACTCCTAAAGACTGTATGGTGATACTAATGGGTCATGAGACATGATGATACAAAGTTGATTCAAGTCATGGTCCAACACACCGTAGCACCGAGTTAGACACCCTCTCAAGAGATGAATTTTGCTGACTGATGCTTATCCAGTTATACCAGCTTTACTCACGACCGCAGGATATCAATACACAGCGGTCTGAGGAGCCACAAACAAACCTCAACCAAAACACCACTCTATAGCCACAAATAATGCTCAGAACAGCACCTAACTTCATCAACAGGACATATAGGGTCCCAGCCATAGTACTAGACACCAAAAATCTTTTTAACTTTGCCTAATTTATTTAGCAAAGAGACTAAACACAACACAACCGCTTGTTTGTTGGGGAGCTCTGACGAGTCAATCACAGAGTGCAGCGGATCATTTCCTTTAATAACCATCATAAAAATCATTTTGCACTGCAGAAGCAGTACTTCCTCATCCTTAGTGTCTCAGTCTGATTGCATTTCCATGAAGTAATAATCATAAATGTTCTTCCTTGAGCTGCGAAACTCCGCTGCACTCAGAGGAGAGTGGTTGCGCATGGCGACATAAGTCGCTGTGTATTGCTATCGTGTGGTTGTTGCTAAAGTTGGTATAACTAGAGAAGGAAGCAGTCTGCAACATTCATCTCTCGAGGGCGTGTCTAACTTGCTGTTACACTGTTTGACCCTAACTTAAACTTACGCCGGAATATCCCTTTAATGACACTGACAGAAAGAGGTTAGAGAAGGAGGGGAACTTCTGGCCTGAGGGTGACCTGTTTACTTTGGGAGGAACCGCCGTTGTTTGGCTGCAAATCCTCGTCTTCAGTGGTAGCCTATCACAAACTAGTACGCAAATGTGTTGATTTATCATCTTTATTGATGATAAATTTGTCAATAACTTAAAAAGCGTCCCTTGTTTCTCTTGGTTTGTCAAACTTAGAGCACGAATGGGCCTCAAACTGAATAAAGTAACAGGACTGTAACCATAACAGTCTAATGGTCTATTAAAGTCTCTATCAGACTCAAATGGGTCCTGATTTGTAGATGACACAGACAAGCAAACTCAGTTTAATGATCATACGCTCGTATATAAACGATGCATCTCATCTATCACTCATTACTGTTGCAGCCAGTTTTGTAATGAAGCGATCCGTCCTGGCCGAGCAGGAAATGCCTGCGAGTCCCTTCACAGGGCAGATATAATACAGCAGACACCCTTGAAAGACTTCATCTGGACGGGGAGATTACAGATCATCCCCGCTGATGAGAACGACCGTCGCAGAATAATGAGAGCAAATCAGACGGAAGGTAGATAACACCCCTTAGATTGTGTTTTTCATCATCTCTCATTAGCACCTAGACCTTTTACCACTTCACCATCCAGACTCATAACTTTAACGAGTCGGCGCACAAAACAGGCAGAGGACTTTCTAATTGGGCAGCTTTATTAACGCTCCTCAGACGCTCAGTCTATAACTCTCGCAAATGTGACTACATTGTGTTGCTGTTTGAGAAGTAAGGGCATTGTGAGCTTTTTCCTGAGAGTACGGGTTGCTGTTTTGCCCATTTTTTCTTAGATAATTAAATTTCTTTCTGCAAGCTCCTTTATCAGCTGCTCTGGTATTTGCAGTTTATCTGTCACTCTAATGAGGCCGCTTTTTCCCTCCCTCTGGGTGCATGAAAGAATTTAAATCTATCAAATTGCGCGATCCTGGTGCACATGGAAAACTAATGAAAACAAGTCAGCGGGAAATTAATTTGAGGTGATTCGAAAAGAAAATCTGCACAAGGAAAACCTTGCGAATGCAGGAAAGGGAGTCGGTTTTATTTAGTCCTATTCAGTGTGAAGAAACGGGACTGGGTTCTTTGGAAAATCCTTGAAACAACCGTCTCTCTGCACAGGCTCTAAGTTCCCCCAGCAGTGCTATAAAAGGTTCAATTTGAATACTAATTTCCCACGTGCTCCAGTGGATCAGTGGTCATGTGAAGACTGCAGGGGTGCGCATGGACTTTATAGCCCACTGTTCCCCAATTTACATCCCCCCTAAGTCATATGCAAAGATCAGATATAAGCACTCTACAGGCAAGACCACGAGAGATCAAGACGGCGTCAGAAGTGTCTTTTTCTCAGTAATTCTCGGCTTGTTATAAAGTCTCTTTCATCTCCTGGAGCACCAAAAGCACAGTGAGGAATATGTTATATTCAATAAAGAGGATGAGACAAATTAGAGCCAGCCTGATGATGATTTAGACACCTAGAGAATGAGTCAAAAGGTCAGATATCTGTATTCATCACCATCATCATTATAACTCCCACTCCTGCCGTCCGCCATATGCCCGCTCCCTCTTACAGTATATCAGAAACTTGGACGATGCGGTGATTTCTAATTTTGTCTCTTGAGTCGTTTTAAATCCAAAACATTTGTCTGTAGTTTCAGTTCACATGAAAAACGAGCAAAATGAGCCTCAAGGAGGATAAACACTCTGCTCCACAACGAGCCTGTATAACCGTAATTACCCTAATATGAGACAGGTTTTTTTTTGGTCACTCTGGCAAAGAGGACTTATGTTTAATGATAAAGGTTTAAGGGCTGCCAAGTTTCAGAAAATAACAAGAGTGAGACTTTAGCGTTACGATGCGCCGACCTGTGTGCAGTGAAAGAAATTGGCCACTTTTAATGTCGATTTGTACCTTAAAATAGCAATATTTCTCCTACGCCGACATCGAACCAGTAAAAGTATTTGAAAAGTGAACTCATTTTCAATAATTTTGTATGATCAAAATTGGGTAGTTAAGGGGTTTTAAAGTATCTGTTCGGTTTATCTTAACGATCCCTGGTTCTTTTGTTTCGATGCACATCCTTTCAGTTTTCTCAATGAAATCATAGCGATAGTACGTTTTTGTTGTTGCTAAGGTGGTAGCTACGGACGCTCTTAGCGATGAACTGGAAGGAAGTTGATGCACGTCACGGACCAAGTGGCTCTTATGTTGCATTCCAGTTACCTTGGAAGTCGGATGTCGGCACTGGGAATGACGTTACATTCGAGTTGACGAGGTTCCACTTCACAAGTTGGAAATCCAAGATGGATGCCTACTGTTAGCCGTTGTTAGCTATTGTTTACAATTGTCAGCTGTCGTTAGCCATTGTCAGCTGTTGTTAATTGTTACGAGAGCTTTTACTGTTACTCTTTACTGTTGATGCACTGCGACTTCAGGGGGAGTTCCAGATGAATTTCTGACTCTGAGTTCGGAAATTCTGACTTCCAAGTACTGGAATGCTGTATTAAAACATTTGTTAAACTCACATTTGACCACAAATACGTTTCTATGTAATGAGTACGTTTTTGTTGTTGCTACGGTGGTAGCTATGGACGCTATCAGCAATTAACCGGAAGGGAGCTGATGCGCGTCACGGATCGAGTTGCTCTTAAAACATTTTTTAAACTTACATTTTAACCATAAATATGTTTCTATGCATTAAGTTATGACTTCTGTTTGATTTTTACAGCATAATTAAATCTTTTAAAAATTAATGAAACAGATTAAAGCATTTTAGCCACAATACCTGCCATACAAAGCGTGATTTATGTTATTTAATGAGTTAATCCTAACAAATAAATACCATCTTTTAAAACAGGTTTGATTAGACCACAAAGTATGATCCTATAAAATAAATTAATGTTTAATATTTTTTATTTATTGTTTATTTGTTTATTTTATGTCTCTAAGAGAATAAACACTCTGCTCCACAACAAGCCTATACTACCGTAATTACCCTAATATGAGACCAGTTTTGATTTGGTCACTCTGGAAAAGAGGACCAAATAAAGGTTTGGTCCACCATGCCCCCTACTGTCCAACAGTCTCAGGACTACATCCCAGGTATATGACAGCAAGTCTGCCCCCTCATCCTGGTCTACCATCCTCTTGACCTCCTTCTGCCCCCCTTATTCAGCGCTGGTATCTGTTGCTCTCTCTGAGTGGATACAAATATTTTAAACTTTAAAATACAAGGAGATGAAATGAACCTTATTGACTCAGATTAACTCTGTTTTTACACCAAAAAGCAAGTCTTATATTTGGAGAGGACCTGGACTTGTTTGTCTCATTAGTCTGCATGCCAGCGGTCGGTTTAATCTACACACTAAATCCTGTATGAACAAGTATAAGCACTTATATAAGACTTCTGTAATTGTTTTATCGAAGTCATGTGAGCGTAGGGGACCCACTTACACTGTGCAATAATGTACTTAGTGTTTTTTAATCATAATCTTCTCCTCCTGTTAAATGTGTTTTTAATCAATTATTGAGTTTCATTACAGCAGAGAGCAAGAGCAGGAAAGTTAGTCTCTTAAATCCTGTCCTTACATACTACTGCTCAGAGGCCGTATGTAATTCGCTTTATCTTAATTAAATCAATAATATTACCTTCATTACGTCTGCTTTAATTGCATGCTAATATATCCACTGGGATGTTCTTTTTTCAGTCTGTTTGTGTTTCTTTCTCTCTTTCAGTCGACCTTGAGTCCTAAATCCCTGCGTGTGCTTCATTAGTAATTAACAGCTGTGTCTCTCTCCTCCAGAGATCTACATGTCTGCTGCCTTTGTTGAAATCCTCCCTCTCTGCAGCCGTGAGAGCCCCCATCGTCTGAAATTCTCTGCGAGTGATCAGCACCTCCTGAACTCCAAGAAACCGCCCGTGAGAGGTGAGTGAGCTGAATTTATTCCCTGAAAATGACCTCCTCCTGAACACGCGAGCGCTCTCTCTGGAAAGCCAGCAGGTGCCACTCAAAAAAAAGATCCACCGGGGGAGCTTCCTGTCCGCTGGGGTTTTCTGTCAAATATGAAAATGTGCTCATAACAGGAGGAGAATATTGTGAAGGCAGCTTGCATTGTTGTGAATATTAGCCTTCAGCTCTGGCTCGTGTTTAAAAACAGTCTGTTATTAAATTACTGTCATCTGTTATTTGGTTAGAGTGAACATCAGTCTTCATTAGTGATGGGTTCTGTGGGTTTAAAGCAAACAAAAGCTGTCGCTTGTCTGGCAAAGCGTTCGCTGGCTGAATCTGTATCTACTCAGAGATTTACAAAGTTATGAGAACCAAATGTCTGCACCCATCCGGAGGGATCGCTTTAGTTTTGAGTAAACATCTCGTCCTTTTCTCAGATAAATTCATTTGACAGGGTGGGTAGGATGGGAGTTAAAATACTAAATTGCAGTTTCAAGTTCTCTCAAAAGCACTTTGAAAATGAACATCTATATAAAAGCACAACTGTTCGTCCTAATGGAGTCTATTAGAGGCGTGTAACATCATGCATCAATAAAATCGCTTTTTGATTTACTGTTCTTTAAATAAATTCAGCTACAAATATCTTTGCTTTTACATCTGGGAATCAGCCCAAAACTACGGAGGCCTGACGGGTTCACTTTGCACAGCTTTCATACCTCCATGCATCCTTTATGATGGAAAACAAGACGTGCAAAACATCTGCTAGAAGAGTCAAAAGTTCCCTCGATGAAGAAGAAGAAGAAGAAGAAGACGGGTCAAACGTTTAAGACGGTGGAGATTTCATTTGCATTTTGCAGAATGGATGAATGCAAACCTCGAGGCAGCGCTGCAGACGACGGGTTATGATGCGTTTAAATACTTCACAACATTAAGATTCGATGTTTCAGAGAATGATGTTATGTTCCAGGTTGTCCACGTTGTGTGGTTTGAGTTGTTAGCTTTGCTGCCTCCACAGTTCTTCCAAGTACTGCAGTGTGCAGAGTATGAATGTAGGCATCCTTTTCCATATGCATGTCTAACATAGAGCATTAAGTGAGCTTTACACTGGTTTTCGACAGCATTCGATCCAGAACGGCAGAATCGCAAGAACTCACAAGAACCTGTGGATTCACGTGCAATCGCGCTATAACAAGTTGTCTTTAGCCACAAAGGCTAACAAGAAACTCGCCTGAAACACAGAGTGCTTTATGAAACAATTTGGATGTTTTATTTTGTGTCTGTGCCCGACTTCCTTTCCAGCGTGGGTTAATCTGTGCTGAATTTATCCTGCATGCTCCGGCATCCAGAAAAAATAGAACTCTTGCGATCAGCTGCGGAACGGAAAGAAGCCGGTGGAAATTGACACAATAACTTGAATGGTTTCATTCAGCGGATACGACCTTTTCTTAGCCGTTACGGGTGCGGTGGAAATTGCCAGTTACATGAACGTACATCCATGCTAAGAGCAGATATCTGACCTCATTATGAGGGAGGGCTACAATCTTTTTTTCTTATCCTCATTATTAACAATGTAAGCATCGGTTATTTTCTCTGGGATCCAACAATAACAAACTCCAAAACCATGACAACAAGGAAACAAATGTCTCCAGCAAATGTGTGTCTGAATCCAAAACAGAAAATTAATCAACTCTAATAAAATGTCACAAAGTAATAACTTAAAGCATCATAGAGCTAATAGACCTGATAAAAAAGGAGAGTATCAGGGGAATAAAATGAGGCGCTTATACAATTAAAGCGGAGCAGCTGATAGCAATGACCCAGAAACACTGACAGTGAGGACAAAGCTGCTCACCATCAGGAAACAGGACCCACAATGCACCTGTGGAGGTTCAGCACCTTGGTCAGCGACCGCCACACATGGCTCCCCAGGAGAAAGACAACAGGGATGTAAATGTACGGACCCCGACACAGCCAGTGATCCTCAAACACGCCAGAGGAGACACAGCACAGCCGGCGTGACTGCAGCTCTCGCTATTGTTCCTGTGGACATCGTTCCCAGCGCCGGGGTCAGCCCGCCAACCGTCCTCCGTCCACCCAACACCAGACTCTCTCAGCTCTCTCCTCCCTCTGCACATACAGCTGGAGGAGTTTGCGTCTGTGCGGCACAAAGTCTCTTTGTTTTCTTTTTCTTCCAGAGCATGTGAGTAATATGATAAGGGCTTTGTTTATGTTGAGTCAAACTATTCTGAGAAGAAAAATGAGAGCGTTAATTAGCAGGCCTTCATCCGTGAACAGGACGGCAGCCTGCTGGCTCCGAGTCAGGCGGCTGTTTGTTTAATGTGCCCTTTTATAATCTAATCTCTGCTTCATTTCACACCAAGTCATAAGACCCCAAAAACTCTCACACATTGCTCTAATGGTCGGTCTTTTTTAAGCTCATCGTCTAATTTGTGTTATTGAGAAGTTTTCCAGCTCTGTAGGGAGACGAATTTGAAGGGTAGAAGTTCTTTGATTTAGAGAAAGAGGACACATAAACCAGAACCAGAACCAGCTACTGCAGAGATGAAACAGGTCTACAGATTTAGGTGCTGTACAAAAAGGTACAAAGATGTCTTAGTGGTATTTTCAGGTCTATCTTGAGCTCAGTTAATTAGACTGTCGTGTACAGTATGAAGGCTCGGACTTACAGAGGTTTCAGAGTCACGAACGCTGTCATGATGTAATGGCGCATTCCAGTTGTTTTCGGAGGTAGGAATTTACGAGCCCTGAGTCAGAACAGACATCAAGGTCGGATTTCCGACTCGGAAAGTCGGACAATCAACACAGCCCCCAAGTTGACATTTAAGATGGCAGTGCCGGTTGTAGACTGTAGGCTGAAGCTCCTGTTATAATCCTTTTATCATCACTTTTCACTATTTGTTGTCACAATAAGTCAGCCTGAGGCTCAGGCTACAAAAGTATTATTAGATATATATATATTGAAATGCTGTCATAGTGTAATTTACATTTTTTATGTGTATATGTGAACTACAATGGTAACTCGGGTGTGACGTCATTCCCAGCTCTGACATTTGACTTTCGAGAAAACTTGAAGGCACCTTTAAGTCCATCCTGAGAAACCCCACACACCCACTACACAGTTCACAGGTGATCTATCTGAGCTCCTCCAGTCACAGAAACAGTCCGAGCAGTCATCAGACTCATGCACAGAAGCAGTCGTGTATGCTGTTATATTTCTTTACATATATTCTATATAATTATTGGTAGTCTGCATGTTTCACTGCATCATGAATACTTGCATACTGCATACTTTTGCACAGTGGATATTCTTCTTTTCACATTTTAAGATATCTTTTAATAAGTGTCTTGGTGCATACTTACACCAAGGTATCCAAACTGTGGTCTGGTACGTTTGACCCCTAATAACCCCTTAAGTCCAGTTTGTTTGGCAAGTGTGGAGTTTATTCCCAGTGTGCTTTCTAATCCCTGGCACGCTTGGATGATTGCACATCCAACGCCCATAAGGCATCTGATTTTGATTGGCTTTCACCCAAAAACAACACCATCGACCCGAGTGCTGTCAGGTTAGTCCAACAGAAGCAGCAGTGAAAAAAAAAAACTACTGCCTGACTTAAATTAGAGGAAAGACTGTAAAAGAGTGACTCCTGTACTGGCGGAACGAAGGGAAGTTTAGAGAAATGAAGACTAAACTGACTTACAGGAGGAATAAGGAGGGCTTTGTAGACTGTTCCTGTTTTAAAGTTGAGAAAGCATAGCAAATAAACTCCTTTTTTTCCACCTCTAGTTAGATATTTCACAGTATGGATTACTCATGATATACAATAACAAATAAAAGCCACTGTAAAATGATGAGGCATCACTCTCTCCCTCTCTTTTACCTCCCAGTGCATCGAAACAATGATTAAATAAAGATTTTAATCACTTTAAATATCAAATGTCATTTTTTTGGATTTTTTTTAGATATTGATCGATTGCATATTTGGCTGCTCAGGGTGTTTGTCAAAGTTTGTCTTGGATGATAAAGTTAGTAAAGTTTCGATCATGTTTGCTCTTCTCGTAAGAGTGCGTGCGAAGATATCTCGATTTTATGTTTGGATGTGCGGTGTTTGATGTTGTTTACTGGCTGTAAAAGTGCAATTTCCTGCAGGATTTTTACCAAGTATCTATCTTTAAATCTGTCTAAATGTGGGTAACTTCTCTCAACACCTTTCTACAGCTCGATCCTCCTCCCAGAGTCTCTTTGTGCCTCGTCTTCGTCCTCTCACCCAGTTTGTCCTTCATCTTTTCTGTAGATAAATCATTCCTTTGATCTCAAACTCTTTGGTCCCTCCTCTTCTTCTTCAGCTCCTGCTCTCCAGATCTTTAAAAATAGCACTTTTAAATGTGTGGCCGTCAAAAACTTCCTCAAAGTGAGACCTCCATCTAACCCGAGCTGACTAACTGGGTATATTTTTGGTCGCTGAGGGAGAATAAAGGAAAAGTTACTAGTCAGGTAAATGAATGAGGAAAGTTTACCTCCTTAGGGCCTCTTTAATTTAACTCTGCATGACTGGAAATGTCAAGTGTCCCCGCTCTCGAACAGCGCTCTGAAAAACACCGTCACCATCAAACTGGTTGTGAAAGATTGTAAAGCTGCTTCTTGTTGTTGCTGAGAAGAAAACAATAGTATCAGCAACACACACATCCACTAGTTTTCTGCTGCAACTTCGGCCTGGAGAACATCCAGTAAATGTGTCCAATGTGTGAAAATCTGCCCACTCTTCTCCCTCCACTGCAGGGTCGTGTTCGCACTCACACACACTCACACACACACACACACACACCTCAGCTCAAGCCCTCCCATTTCTCTCAGTTAGGAGATTGTCTGGATCTCGCCTATTTCATGGATTAGTTACAGGAGGGGCTTTTAAAATTGTATCTGAGTGAACGTTTTCAGAGGGAACCTCTGTATAACCTTGCCGCTTCCACTCTGTCTGCCAGACTTAGGCTCATCTTCTCTGTAATAAAGGCAGACACAAAAGAATATCCCTGCTTCAGCCCTGTACGCAGTCAATGCTCTGCTTCTTTTTCTCTGTCCATCACCGAGTCTCTTGGCTGTGTTTTCTAGACAGAATACTCCGACAAAATAGATAATTTAGCAACGTGGAAACTCTCAAAGGACAGAAAATATTCTATACAGTGCCAATAGATGACTCTTTAAATCGAATCATTTGTATAAAATTGGCTGTAGAGGAGAGTTAGGAAATGCCTTGCGTTTACCATGCTCTGCAGACATGATTAAAAAACTCACTTTTATCACAGCTCTTCAGTGGTGTACCCAAAGGGGGGAAGTTGGCTGATCACTCCCCTTGGTGCCCTCATGTCTGACAAAACGCCACATAAGTGCCATCTTTAATCCTTTCTAAAAGATAAAACAGGATTTTAAAAAAAAGACCCTTAGAGCACCTGCAGTGGTAATCATAAGAATAAAAAACAAAGTTCCCTTTTTTAGTGTAAAATATATAAACGGATTAACCTCTGGATGCCCTTATTATGTATACTGTGTAAACAAAATGCCCCCTGCTGGCAATGGTAAAAAAAATGTAAATAAAGTGACCTTTGGTTGCTCCCCAAGTGTTTAAGAGTTAACAAAATTGCCTCTTGTTATTGTTCCTTTAGCAGCCAATAGGTAAACAAAGTAACTTCTAGTTGTTCAATTGGCGGTTAAATGTAAACAAAGTAAACCCTGGTTACTCATTAAGTAGAAACAGTTGTAAACAAAATGCTCTCTCCTTGCTTTTTTAAGGTGGATAAACTGTTAACAATGTTATTATGGCCGCTCTTTAAGTGAAAAGAAAGCAAACAAAATGTTTTCTACTTGCTTTTATAGGTCAAGAAAATGTAAATAAAGTACACTTATGGTAAAAAAAAAAAAGTAAATAAAGAAACATTTGGTTGCTCCCCAAGTGTTTTAGATGAAAATAAAACAAAAAAAAACTTCTTGTTGTTCCTCTAGTGGTTAAAATGTAAACAAGGTCAACCCTGGTTGCCCTTTGACTAGAAACAATTGTAAACAAAGTGCCCCTTTCCTTGCCTTATTTTGTGGACAAACTGTAAATAAAGTGTTTTTTGGTGCTTTTTGAGTATAAAAGATTCAAACAAAGTATCTTTTGCTTGTATTTATAAGTCGATCAAATGTGAACAAAGCGCCTGCTGGTTGCTATTCAAGTGCTTATATATAAAAATATAAAAAGTGTCTTGTTGTTTTTAGCAGATGAATTTTAAACAGTGTGTCCTTTGAGGAGATATAATGGAAACAAAATACTCTCTTGTTGGTTTATTAGCAAAAAAACAAATGTAAACAAAGCGTGCTCTGGTTGCTCTTTTAGTAAAGATTTTGAAACAGTATGAAACAAATATAAAAAAAGATTTTTTCATTTCAGTTTTAGTGTATGAAGTGTAAACAAAGAGCCAAAGTGGTTTTTCAAAACTTCCGTATAATTACCGCAGAATGTAAACATGCACGTAGATTGCAATGCTGCAACCAGATGCTTTAAAAAATTCTCAATTAGGAAAATAAATCTCAAGACAGTGCTGTCCTTCTTGTTTACATCCAAATTATAAATAGTAAAATTATATTATTGACTTCTTTAGTTTTTTTTAAGTATTTAAAGTGAACTACATTTACCTGGATGTAATGTTACTTTAGCAGGATGCATCCTCTGGGAACAGTGAATGCCTGTACCAGATATCATGGAAGGAAGTCGAACTTTAACGGAGATATTTCAGCTTGAAACAGAACAGTGGTTCTGCTAAGGTACAAATGGATTAAAGTGATGCTCTTTTGTGAAGCTTGTTGTGTATTGGTCGAGTATTACACTGAATATGACGCCAATCAGCGAGGCAATTTTGCAATGAAGCCCCTGTAAGGCCAATAGGAGCCAATTAGCATCAGAACATATTTCTAAAAAAGAAATCATGTGAATTTCTCAAACTGACCATATGGTAGGTTTTTCTTTTTTTCATATGATATGATGTAACACTGAACCAAAGGCAGCCTTCCACATTTGGGGAATCAAACCGTGGTTCTTTAAAGTACATCAAAGGGAGTCTTGTTGACAGAGTTCTGGTACCATTAAAAATAGATGTCCCTTACCTTTAATGAAAACGCTGAAGCCTCAGGACATTCTCTTAAAAGTCTCACTTCAAAGTTGGCCGGCCAAGAACAAGAAAGAGAACATCCAGACTCCTTCTGTCCTCCAGGATGTCTCATCAGTTCACTCGCCGTGACCCGATTGCACACGCCAAAGATGAGCACATCAAGGAGAATCGAATTATGATGCCCGCTGCCGTTTGGTAATGAGCCGTCACGTCACCAAAAATCAACTCCGAGGTTCATTCGTTGTTCGCTCTTCACCCTGGAGTGCCAATTAGTCCGTTTCTCAGACCTTTTCGAAACTGAAATTTACAGTTAGGATAAGATTTTTTTGTTGAAAAATCGAGCGAAGATGTCAATAAAAAAAGAAGTTGTGCAAGAGCTGAAGTAGAAGTACGGTCATGTCAAAAACAACTCTAAAGCAAAATAAGACCTGATAGTCTGGCTGCAAAAAGAAAACCAAAAACACTCGTAGAAGTCAAAGAGTTTCAAAGCAGGTTTTTATTCTGAACATTATTACAGATTCTCAAAATTTAATCCACCTCAGTGTTGTTGATTTACATAAAACATGGAGTCTGAGAGGGGATAAAGTATACAAAACTCAGCTAAATGACTTCATGTATAAAAAGTAAAGTAAGATTATCATATATGGGGTTGTTATTGAATAATAGGGTCGATGCTCACATTTATGACATGTTGTTGTGGTGTAAATAATATCAGCTCCAACAATACAACAGAGCGGCGTATTTTAAAATCCACTCGCTTCGTGAGGCTGGTGTAGTTACCAGATGTGTTTGAACTACCAGATTGGCTCGGGGCCTAGCGCTGCTTGAAGATGTCACACTACGGCAAGTCCACTCTGACAAACTACAATGCGCTCCATTTAATAAGTCAAATGTGCTTGGTTAAAAGCCCCCCGCAGTTTTCTTGATATAAGTTTGTTCATTCAATTGACCTCGAAATTTTCTCTCCATATAATACAGAGAATTACAACTTACTGTACTGCAATTTTTAGTAAAGGAAAAGGAGAAAAGAAAACAGATGATGTACGCAGGATGTCTGTTTATCAAGAGATAGTTTTGCTTTATTCCACATTTCCTTTGGTGACCTAAAAGAGGCGGTAGTCCCCTTCAATAAGTAGCGATAGATTACTTTGTAAAATTCGTCCATGTTTTCTCCGAAGAACTACAATTCCATGAAACCTAATCTGGCGAAAACCACTTCCGTAATGTCTGGACCAACCACAATCTTCTACGTCATCTAAATGAACTTCCAGCCAATCATATGGCGTGATGTCATCAATAGTCATCGGGCGCAGAGCCGATCTGGCAGCCTGAACACATCTGGTACCTACACCAGCAGCTTTCAGGGCTTAAACTGTGTGTTTGACTTTTCTAGTCACTAGTTTAGTGTTTTTTCACTGGTCATAAATTTGTTATAAGGTTATTATTTACTAGTTTTTCTGCTCTGTGCTTCTGTAGAAACATGGGAAAGAGAACTGCCCCCATGTAGATAATAATAAAGGCTTCCCCTTAGTTAACAAAAATGAATAAGTTTTTATACTCTGTTGATTTTACACTAGGTTAAAGTACACAGAGACACACATTCTCACATAACAGGATAAGTAGAGGGTATGGATGATATTTATGTCTACTAGAAAAAGGGAAAGCGACAGTCAAAGACTTTCCTCTGTGTATCCAGAACACATTTGCTTTCTGAGGTTTGTTCACATCCTGAATGTACCGCCGGCTGATTGTGTGAAACTCTGCTTTAAACCCCGGTCTCTGCTGGTCACACAAATGGATAATACGCTTAAAAGCCAGGCAGGTTTATTTATTTTTTTATCAGTAGTGTTTAAATCTGCTTAAGCTTTTTAGAAATGACAGGGAATAACACCTGTGAGCAAACATACATCCAAAATAAATCCCCGTACAAACTCTCGTGGTTCTGACTCTGCTGGCTCTGACCCTTCCTACTCTGCACTTTCTGTGCTCCAGTCTCCGGCCGCTGTATGTGCTTTATCTCCTCGGCTTTCCTCCAGGGTCCTTTCTCTCCTCCCTGGCAGCCCTCTGATTGAGCGAGAGCCCACTCTACAATTCACAGGGAAAACAACAGCGCGGGAGGATGCAGCCTCTCCTTTTTTTTAATGGACTGCTGTTTACCTTAGCTGACACCGGCTGACAATTCAGCTGCCAGCTTGTCTTGGCTGCTTGTTCTCCAATGTTCTGGCTTCCTGTAAAGCAGAACAGCGGGCTAGGTGTTTAACAAGCTAACATTTGCAGATTCACCTGGAAACAGCAGTATAGCTATAGCCTCTTCAATGAGGTTGCGACACCACATGAAGGGACTCAACCAGGAACCTCAACAGTTTGTGTAAAACGTGTGGCTGTGTAATCTTTGAACTTCTCTGCAAGTGTCTGACAGTAACACCACAAGAGCTGCAGAGAAAAGACCTTTACAAATGCAACTGTAAACATGGAAAGCTTATAGCCTAACATGATACGTATTAATTCATGTTCTGCTGTCGTTAGGGGGCATGACACTGGAAAATACACAAAGTCGAACCATAGTTCACATGCAAACACTTGAATTTTACTAAACTAACTTAACCGTATTCATATGTAGCTTATGTTAGTATATGGTTAGACATACATTGTGCAACATGAGGCAGGTTTTGACCCTAAAAGCTCCCATGTGGAACTTCCAGTTTGTGTCAGGTTTGGCGCCCCCTGTGGACAAAGCAGTCTTTGCTTGTCTTGGCCTCTGCATAGTTTTACTCAAGCCTTAAATGGGATGGTTCACCGCACTTTATTTAATAAGTTTCTTTTAATATATTCATTTTACGTCGTTTTTGTAGCTATTTAAGTCAGAATAAGTATAAAATAAAAACTGCAATTTTTTAAACTTTCATTTTCCTTCATAGAATTTATTCTTTTGAACCGCACAATAAAATATAAGAACTGTATGTTTAATTTCTTTTCCTAATTTTTTCATTCATAGTGATGCTAGCTAATCATTTTTAACGGTTAGCCTTTTAAAAACACAATAGAAAAATTAGTTAAAATAACTAAAAGTATCTGTTAAATTTCATAAACTGACACATTAAGTCGTTTTTTCAAATTGCTTTATTTTACTCAATATCATCAAATCTGAGGTTTATTTGTTGTCCTCTTTAAACTGGATAAACTCAATTTTGGCCTGTTTTGCAAAGGCCCTAGTTACTTTTGTTGCTTACAGTTAATTGCATAATATTGGATTTTTAACTATCTTAAAAGACAGCAAGTGATTTAAGAAACAGTATTGAGAGTGCATCTAAATCACGAGCTCCGATGTGTGTTATTAATTATTTCGCCTCACGGCAAGAGTTCATTTTCCATCATTGCATGAATAATTTCATAGTATCCCTGGCCGATATTCATGCAAACATGCAACAGGTATGAGAGTCACTCACACTCTCCTCTCACTGCGTTTGGTGAAGGTCCCAGATTGAGTTGTTGGAAGTTTTCAGAGTCTATACTCTTGGGTTGGAGTGCTTTTACTGACTCTCAGTCTCAGCAGCAGAGGTGGTGAGAGGTCTATTGGATGTTTGCTCCC
Organism: Xyrichtys novacula; assembly: GCA_962446985.1. NCBI lineage: Eukaryota > Metazoa > Chordata > Actinopteri > Labriformes > Labridae > Xyrichtys > Xyrichtys novacula. The sequence goes on from OY660870.1 coordinate 35,598,777, forward strand.
GTTGTGTCGAGGAGAGCGAGCCAACAAGTAAAACCTTTCTGCATGATTTGCTCACCACTCCTCTCAGAATGTAGTTCACTGGTGCAGGATCTTTCCTAACCAAGTCTAATGTGTGTCTCTGCAGAACATCTTGTTCTGTTTAAAGATGTTTTCCTTGGTCTCCTTTAGAGCTTTGTGCAACTGCTGCTCAGATATAAGTGTTATATTGTGAAGGTATCTCTTTTTCTTTCTGGCTCATTATTTTTTCAATTTATCCCCTCAAATCATTTGTGATTTTTGGGTTTTTCTTTAGATACCCCTGATCCCTGACTATATCCTGTTCCTTATCTCTCTGAAAATGGAGCCCCTGCAAAATAAGAGGCTTGGTCAAGTGCTTCAAATACAGGTTTATAGTTTCCCTGAAAATCTGTAAGGTTCCTGCTTTTTAATTGACTTTCTGTTTCTTCTGGGTGGCAGAGAGAGAGAGAGAGAGAGATACACAGCAGCCCGGCTTGATCAGGATTCATGTCACACCTCTCAGGGATGTGTAAGCGTTCAGCTGTAGACCTAACAGGTCAGGGTCTGACTCTCGGGTGCGTTCATGGTCGCTCAGCTCTGCAGGGACACTTTAAGCAAAATGAGGAGCATTTAAAGGCGCATTACAGAGGTGGCTGGAGCATCAGACCGTGAATGATGATCTTTGACTCTCCTGCTCCACACGCGCTCAGTAAAATTTAAATCCATAAAGGAGCAGAAACCCTTAATTTGAAGCTGATGAATAAATCCATTAACTGCATCAGTGTATCACTAATTGTTTCATCTGATGATAATCTTAACTTGTTTTAAAGCCACCTGGAAGTTGGAAAGGCAAACTCAACTTGCAGCCAAATACAATAGGGTGTGCCACAGGGCGCCATACTGGGTCCTCCTTTAATCGTCTATATCTTCAATTTGACATCAAAAGAAGATTTCTCTACTTTATTAACAGATGATACTAATATTTTTGTTATTTACTCACATAAAAAAATGTGTAAAATGTAAAAAGAGAGCTTATGTGATCTTTAAGCCCAAAATTAAAACAGTCTCAGATCGTATACAGCCTGGATTAAACTCAATTTGCAGCCAAATACAGTGCGGTATGCCACAGGGCGCCATACTGGATCCTCTTTTAATTGTCTATATCATGCATTTGACATCAAAAGAAGATTTCTTTACTTTATTCACTGATGATTCTAATATTTTTTGTCATTAGCTCACATGAATAGTGTGTAAAATGTAAAAAAAGAGTTTATTTGGTCTTTAAGCCCAACATTAAAACTCTTTCAGATCGTATTCAGCCTGGAAAAAGCAAAAATCATGTGTCCTATATAGCAGATAAAAATGTTGGGATTTTACGACAGGTTAGACTCATCATGTCAAGAAAAAAAACTTTTTTTTTTAATTTCCAAGAAAAAAAGTGTTTTTATCAAGTAATCCAATGCATTATTACTTAACTAGATCCGTTTATCTTTTTTATCATCAATTCTGCAGAACAAGCCTGTAGTGATCTGTCATTTTCTCAAGTTTTCCGCTTGTTTGCAGTGATATCATTATCTTGTTTATTAATTATTACAGGTAAATAAATGGTTTTTGTTACAGCCCTAGTTCTCCCACACAATCATGCTGCTCTTCTTCATATATCTGCTCTCTACTCCTTCTGTATGATTTATTAACACTGAAACCATTAAAAACCTCCTTTTACTGTCGCTTTAATGAGAGAGAAAAACAACAAATTTCTCTGTAACTCCAGCAGCTTCAGGGGACGGACCATATGAGCTGTTTCTCCCACAGATTGCTGACTGATGTAGTTACACTTGAGAGGAAGAGAGCTTATGGATTCATTTTAGGGAAACAGATGGATGTAAACCTTTTGAACATCTGGTGAATTCTTGCATGAAGTGTGAGAGGGTAAAAAAAAAAAAAAAAACTCGCGAAACACTTAGACAATTTCAAACTCCATCAAACTTTACATCTAGAAATTTGCCGCTTTAAAAAGGAGAGCTTGGCGGATAAAGTGGAGGATAAAGATATGCAGTGATTTGAAAAGAGGTAGTTTAACAGTTTACAGCATTCAACATTTCCCAGAGTCATAAATCATGTGTTATATTCAGTCTGAGCTCAGTAAAAGGAGGTGATTAAGGCTGAATTGTTTAGGGTTTTTGAGATTGAATAATGTGATCTCAATCTCATAGGATCAACTACTTTATAAGGTTGTTGTTTAGCCACAAAATCTATCAGCGCCTACATTTTCCCACATAGACAGAACATATCAGGAATCTGTTTGTTTGTAGACGATACAAGAACTTTATTTATCCCTAAAGAGAAATTCATTTGTCTGGAATCTCCTGGAAAAACGAACTGTGTAAATCCAGTCAGGTGAGAGGAGAGGGGACATGGTTGATGTATGTTGAGTCTCTATCTTAGCAACAGTATCATGGACAATACATGTATACATGACACTGGTGCAATCATTATATTATTAATACTGGCAGTGATGGGTTGCAATTGGCCTATCACTAAGCCCTGCCCCCCTTAGTTACTGTTGCTAACTCAGACAACAATCGGAGTTGAGCAGTGCTTTACAATGAACACTGCTGGTGTCAAAACGCTAGCCCAAGAAGGTCTCAACAAATTCTGGACACAGAGAGATTTCTTTGAGAAGGGGACTTCATTCTGCCATGGAGTGATATGTCCAGAATTTAAAATTAGAGGTGGTGAGTGAGAACACAGTTAAATTGGAGGTGAGGGTGTACAGATCCCAACGCATGCGGGAAAAGCCTCATCTCATAGCAGATGACAACGTCCAAAACCAGCAGTGTTACAGTCACTTAGCTAGTGTGCTAACCTGGGCTAACATTAGCGTTAGCTCATTTACCAGAGGCGAAAGCTCCGTTACGACATCGCTGATGATGATTAGATAACTGTCTGTAAAGTTAGTAGATTTAAAGTTATGTTGGCGTAACTATGTAGACATCCTTATGGAGCTTTTAGACGTCAAGTTGGCTGTGTGGTCTGCCACACAACTTAACCCACAGCAGACTTCGGCCTTTCTTTGGTTTGGGAAATGGAAGGAAATACATCCTGTTGGGGTACCTTGTGCTGGTATTACATCTACCCCATGCACACCTCTTTTCACCATGTTTATTTCTGCTGTATTAAAATTAACGCCATAAAACAGATGAAAAATCACAAGTTCTGGTGCAACTGATCCTAAACTGCCATTGGCTCATCTGTGTTGTTGTTTTTTCTCCTAATGAAATCATATTTGTGTTTGTTCCTTGCTTCTTGCTGCATTTTTTTATACTCAAGATTCTCTTAACCTTACTTAAAAACACTTTAACACATGCACAAACCTGTATTTGTGTTTATTTTAGCAAACGTGAATAAGTACACTGCAGTGTGTCCCTCATCTCTATATATAGATGAAGACACAAGCTTCCAGACACACCTGGGGGCTTTTCTTTCCCCTTGTTGCTCAGAAATCGTTGATTAGAGCCTCAGCTCAACCTGCAGCGTTGGAAGCATTTAAGAAGAAAATAATCTCAGCTGTCAGACAGCAATCAGCTGAGGCAGTTTTTCTTGCAGAAATATGAGCCCGTAATTAGACCCACAATGTGGCTTTGTGTCTGCAAGTGTAAGTGAATGTGTTTCACTCTCTAAAGGTGGTAAATCCAGGCACATAACTTCCTTCAGTAGAAGTCCAAATATTGTGTAAAAAGGCTCTGGTGACTGCAGAAGTGCAGGTCCAACTTTTGTTTACTGAAATGTGCTCAAAGTATAAAGTGAAACAGCTCTCTGAGGAAATTTCAACCTGCTGTTTCATGGCTTTTCTTAAACCCTCATAACAGAACATCCTCATGTCCTGCCCTGCAGAGACCTAAAGAGCTGCAGAAACCTCATTCAGAACCTCTGAAAGAAAGTAAAAATCCAGATTATTTAGGCACCAATTTTAGGAAACAGTTTTACTTGAAGCTTTCGGCTTAACATCTTCATTTAAGTTCAGTGTTGTCAAAGTTTCACAGTAGACACACACATTAGTTTTAATGCTAACTGGATCATGCACTAAGGAGTTACCAAAGGTGGCAAAAGCTCTATGCAGTCATCTTCACTGTGATGCTAAAACAAGCCTCTAGAGGGTACTGTGTGATTTACACTTGTCTGCAGTGTTGGGGGTAATGCACTAAAAAGTAACGGATTACAGGAACAATATTACTTTTTTGGGGTAACTAAGTAAAGTTACAAACAACACTAAATAAATCGCCAACGTAATTATTTTATTAAATAATAGGAACACGCCTTTCTGCGTTACATCAGCTGTGTCTCCCTGTGTGTAAAGTTCTGATCTGTTTCTTGATATCGAGCCTTTGGACCGTTGTCCAGCTTGTCTCTGTACAATCTGACAATCTTTTCTTTCGTGGGATTCATTTTTTGGGGTGTTTTTTTTTTTCTCACTGTGTCACTTTCTCGCTGCCTCCCTGTCACATTTGAACAAAAGTTGCCTGCAAAGATGCCGCTTTCCGACCCAACATGCATTGTGCAATCATTAGGCCTTTGAAAGTCCTATGGAGAGATCGATTTAAATGAGGTAGCCGCTGATGTGAAAGAGAGATGGAAATGGAGAGGATGGATTTATACAATAAACAAAACAATGCGGACTGATGCGGGTAAATTAAGACACGGTAAAGTAAAGTAATAAGTAGCTGTTGTGAGGTCATAGAGTCCTAACCAACTATTGTTGAGGCTAAAGGGAGGTACACATTCCTCTAGCACCCAAGCAGCACTGGTTTGAAGTTTGTGTTTAATGCATATGATTTTTACATTTAGCTCTAAAAGTATATTTGAGGTTTTTGGCTCTGAATGCACAGGTTTGTTTTTTCTTTTCCTTTTGCAGGAATCCTGTTTTCAGATCTGTTTTCCCTTTTGTTTTTGCTGCAGCTTCTCTAACTTGGATTGTCTGCAGGTGAGAGTGGCCACACCTGAATTCTGTGAGGCTGTGATTAAAGCTGCAGGTAGCAGAGTATATGAGCTGTGTGAAATCAGCAGTCTAGGTGATGTGTGGCACATTAGAAGTGAGGCTGTGAGGAGAGCCAGTTTGTTGGACTAATGTTTTCTCCATCTGCAGGGGATCTTTTTGCCAAGTATTTAATTAATTTGACATTTTTTTTTGTCTTATTTTGATGTGGCCTGATAAATGGCCTCCTCATTCGTGAGAATTCACATCTTGTTTGAAATGTATAGAAGATTGAAGTTTCAATTTCTTACATCTTTCTGCAAGGTGGAACTATCACCAAATGTTATAAGCTTATCTGTGTAGGCTGTAATTATCTTTTTACGTGTTTTCACGATGGCCATAATTTGCATGCTTCTCTATTTAGGTTGGAAAAATCATCAATCATATGTAATGAGAGGCAGATTGAACATCATACATAGATATATATATATATATATATATATATAAGTCACTACTTACCAGTCCACATCAAGACATCTGAGTTTAAGGACAAATACCAAAAGTCTTGCCAACTAACTGCTGCCACAAAACTTCCCTGCATATCCTGCAATAACAGGAAAGACATCAGGTCTCTAAACATCCTCTTACTGTATGTGATGAAAGATTTAAACAATAGGTAATTAAAGTTCATACAAGTGTTCCTCATGGGAGGAATGGATAGTCTGGAGGCTGACAGGGAAAGCCTCCAGCCACAAAGAAAAACAAGACAGTCTCCTGCTTCTTTCAGCTTTTTTTCTGTATTATTAATAGAAACGCTGTGTGGGTGTTTGTGTGTGTGTGTGTTCCTCTGAATTTGCTCCTCCATGTGTGAAAGTTAAGTTCCCACCTGAGATGTCATGCATCACATCATCGCCAGGCTTTCAGAAATAAAATAAAAACAGTGTTTCGAGTCCGGAGGGAGGGAGGTTGTTCTGTTTTATCAAACATTTGAAGGGTTTAGTTAAATTTTTATTTCCCCTGCAGCGCCGGGCTCTCCTGTTTTCACATCACCTCTCGTTTAATATAGAAGAATAGATTCTCGCTGTGCTGTTTAAAAAAACACAAAGAGGAGGATAATGCAACAATAACTCCTCAACCTCCAAGCTGAGCAGTAACTGCAGGGCTGAGAGATGACGGCAATGAAAAGTGCCAGAAAATGCAGTTCTTCCGGTGGCCTCTTGGGGCCGGCTTCAAAAGAAAACTGCTGCCCTAAAGGCCCTGAATTAAAATGTCGAACTTTACAGCCAAACTTGTGGCGCTGACAGCCTGCTACAGAAAATACTTAGTCTCTATACAAATTACCATTACACAGGGGACTTTTAATATGGCTTGACTGTTTAATTTAGGCTGGAAGTCGAGCATAATGAAGGACGTTGCTCTTTTAAGTGACAAGTTGGAGCTTCTGGCTGTCTGCTGAGTGTCACCTCTGCTAACTCTGCGGCTGAACTCTCAGCTGTGTTGGTGTTGTCTGTGCCTTTCTGGATACTTTTTTCAACACATTTTATACCTAATTATTTTAAAACAATGCATCCAAAGCAAATTTATTTCACCGTCAAGAACACAAACTCTGGGAAAAGTTGGTTTCAGCATGCCTCAAGGCGCCCAGGCCGCCTCTGATGAGTCTGTACCCTGAACTTTTGCTAAAGCTGCATTTAAATGTCCCGGTCAGACGTTACTCTGACCGACTCTCATGCAAACCAGATGTTCCTCTCCCAGACACAGTAACCCAATTTAATTGGACAGATATGTGTTGAACGAAGCAGGATAGTCCATACTAGATGATGCCTCTTGGCTACATTGCATTCTGGTCCGTTGGATGTAGTGTGAGAAGTCAGACTTCTCTCTCTGTGATGGATATCTTATATGACTGCTGAACATGAAAACTGCCACCAAGTAAACTTTTAAACTCTGAAAACAGACTTTTTTTTAGCTGTTTCTTTATTCTGATACTTTCATAAGTTGAATTCAAGATCATTCCTACATCGTTAACATCTTTAGACATTAAACTTGCAGCTTTTTTAAGAGAGGGGGGAAATATTCGGAGGGTAGTGCCACTCTGATTAAAAGGTCGTCAGATTTTTATCCGCAAATATTTCCAACGTGATCCAAAATCACTTAAAGTTTATGGTCGTGACACCATATCACTGCAGGTCACATCAGAGTAAATATTACAGCACATCTCATCATTTTTATGGACCATTGATGATTGGTATGACTCTAAAACCTTTCAGCCATTCATTTCCAGCACTTTTGATATCCTTAAGAGATCAACTCTAACGTTGAACTCGTTGAGAGTCTTCGCGGATCAACCGCAAACACCACAAGACCAGCAGTGAGGAGATAGACCAGCTTATGTTCGACCCATAACCCTGAGGTCAGCAGCCTTCAGAGATTCGAGGTACTCTGATGCACCGCGAGAGTCTTTTATTGAGCGTGAGATACCACAGCGAGGAGACTCTGTGAGGGCAACTGAAAGGCAGAGGACCCTGGTGTTTTAATAACAGACTTTTAGCTCACATCAGAGCGCCTCAGACCTCCTGGGAATCCCGTCCGCAGGGTTGTGACCTCAGAGCAACGAGTGTTTCATGTCTTACTTGGCATATGTCTGGAAGACGACTCAACTGTGTGGAGATTATCCTCCATTTACGTGAGACGTACCCGCTCATGTGGATAGGAATGAAATAAGGTCACCGGTCAGTCATGGAGGGAGCTAGAGGGAAGCTACAATAAACAGCACAACAGTTGACTAACCTGAGTAATCCCTGCGCACTCGTGGGATCTGTTTACTGAAGTTGCAGCTTCATGAAACCATTAAAGTGTCACGATTCAGAGATTTGAAAATATGGTCGTCCTCGTCTTTTCTGCAGCTAAAAACCAACAACAAACCTGGCTACTATGCTTACAAGTCACCAGTAATAACAAACAAACAAGTATCCAGAAGCTGTGTCTGTACTCTAACCCCAAATTTCCACTGCATGCGCAACGGCGGCATATAGGCCATAGGCGCCAATCACCGCTGATTGTTTCCATTCAAGTTAATGTGTCAATTTCAACTGGCTTCTTTCCGGCATAAATTCAGCACAGATTAACCTGTGCTGAAAAGGAAGTCAGGCACAGACACAAAATAAAACATCCGGCTTCTTTTCAAAATAAAACACTGTGTGTTTCAGGCGGATGGTATCATGGTTTGTTTCGTAGGTAAAGATAAATATTGCACTTAACCATGGTTAATTCCCAATCTTTACAAAAGTGTCTGATCTCCTGGTCTGGACAGAGTGGATTTCCTCCTCTGGTAGGACACAATCTACTGCTTTTATGGTTATGTGGCTGTTTTTATAGAGATAACTTGTTATCGCGCAATTGCATGTGAATTCGCAGCTTCTTGTGAGTCTTCGACAATTCACAATTCGCCACAGAATTTGCCTTACAAACGCATCCGGATGGCAAAAATCGCCGCCATTCTGCAGCAGTGCCGTTCCACATGCGGTTAAAATTTGGGGTAAGTCATGGTTTCAGACCACACTGGTGAGCCAGTTCAGCTTCTGTTTAAATAATAAATCTACTGAATAAATTTCTGCATTTTTTAATCAAACTGAAACTTTAACACTGTTTTAGAAATGCAAAATGATGGAGTTTTAAGTATACAGTTAATGCAATTGTTTTAGTACATGAACCATAAAATGAACTGCTGGCATATTTGCCATTATAAGTACTTTTTAGAAATCCACAAGTTATTTCAGCCCTGTAATTTTTTTAGATATGATCATTTGATGAATAAGATCTGCAGAGAAAGCACTGCCTTGAACTCTTTACAAATCCTGGTTTGCATAATTTAGATGTTTTCAACAAAATCTGATTAAATTGAGGTTAGGAGGGAAATATGATTTTGCAGAACATGTCACTAATTTCAACATAAAGCATTCTCTTATTAATTTTTAAAAAGTACACTGGGTTGCTGTCATATTTGATCCTGTGAAAGACTTGAAAACATGGGGCCAAACTGGGAAAAGCTCACTTTTGGAGTCGGCCTCAAGTGGCCACTCGAGGAACTGCATTTTTGGCTCTTTGCACTGACTTCATTTCCCATCTTTGTAAGATTTACCGCTCACAAAACAAGCACATCTTCCTTTTTATTCTTTTTTTGACTAATCCTTTCCTCAGATAACTCATCGTCTCACTGAAACCTCCAGCTCACATACTGCTCATGTTTCTCAGCCTTTTAACACACTTTCCTCTCCATATACAGTAAATCCACCGGGAACACTTTCCCACACTGCATCTCGAGGATCTGCACGTAACTTTGCAGCACTGTCTGCTACCGTACAGAAGTGTGTGTGTTCACTCTTCTGTTGGCTTTTGCACATTTTCAAACAGAGTTAAATTTAGTCAATGGCTAAAGGAGCTTGTTTGCACTTTTGGAAGCAGAGCTGGCGTTTTTATGAACACGTCATTGTACCTCCTCAGACGCAGCCGCCTAATTCCAGTTCTAAAGAGCAGGATAGATGATCCTCCTCTAACAACCTCATTAGTCCATGAATTACTCCTGTTTTATTCTTTATTCTATTTGCTCTAACAGCTAAATCTAAAATTAAACTGTAGATCTTTTCAGTATGAGAGCAGAGAGAGCTGGGTTGCGGTCCTCTCGTACCCACAGCAGCAGCTTTACTCGGAGCGCTTTAATTTCGTAAGCATTTACAAACAACACCTGCTCTAAACGCAGGCAATACACTTCAACCCTGGCGCTCCAAACCGGCGAGCTGTGAGGTCGGAGCGGCTCATTGGCTTTATGATGATTACATTTCTAACCTTTTTTTGCTTTCCACAGATGTCGGTAATTTGAGGGGCAGATTTTTTAGTTTATTTTTTTTTTCCAAAAGCTCATTTCTGTTATTAGTCTGGGTTCGCTGGTATCCAAAAAAGCAATAATGACCACAAATCATGAATGTGTTTGAAGGTTTGATGACGGCTAATATGATGTGCTGTGTTTCCGAATAAGCAGCACTCCTGTATCCCACACTGTGAGCGCCGTATTTCTCTCCTTTGCTGTATTTTCCATTGGCGAGGTCCTAATGACCTGTCTCCTTATGCATCTTTTATGCAATGGTCTCATTCACATTTGAAAAAAAAGGCTAATTTGCAGCATAAATATTTGATACGAACCTTTTATATTCCCGCCTCCCACATTTCAATTAACTGCAGAATGTATCTATGGGCTCACAATTCACAGCTTTGTCGGCCCGCAGGAGATCTACTCCCTTCATTACCGCTCTGTTTTTATGCTACCAGTGATACAGGCAACACAAAGCATCAGTTAGACTCCATTTCTTATTGATTGACCTTTAAAGTCTCCCATGGACCGTGTTAACCCTCTGAACCGTTGAGGTTTGAGCATTTTTTGTCTTTAGTTTTTAAAAATGGTATTATTCAATTAGAAATCCAGTAACAACACCACAGAGCAGTTCCCTTTAAATCTGTTTCAAGCTCTGAGAAACACCCCTGAACAGATGCCAGTTCAGTGCGCCTGTTCAGCAGCATCTTTACTTCATCCTTATGATAAAACATCTAGCTAAATTTGCTTTCCAAACTAGGATGAAACAAGCCTTCAACTGTTTCATTGTAACTACTGTTTGCATGAATAATAAGAGGACAATATCTCAGCCTGTAACAACCATCACTGCTTGGAAAAATAAACAGTTTTAAATGTTGGACGTTTGACCTGAAACAGTTTCATCGCAAAAATTAAAACTTGCGAACTTCTCACTTCAGATTGTCACCATTGTCTTCGTCATATAAAGAAAGGTTGTTGATGAGCATTTATCGAATACTAATACAAAGACTATTTCTTCTATTGCCTTGATTATAAAACTTATACTCAAAATTCTGGACCAGAACTTTTAATTCTGTGTGTTTTAATGCTAACCCTAACCCTAACCCTTGTAAACCACAATTGAAATTTCCCCTTAATTTGAAGTTTTGTTAAGTTTAGTATGAAGTGGCTAGGATGAGAATCAGCACCTCCAAATCTGAGTCCACGGCTCTCAGCTGGACAAAGGTGGAGTGCAGATGATCGACAGGTGGATTGGTACACCTGCACAGGTCTGTAGTGGTGAAAGGGGGAGCTAAGCCGAAAGGCAAAGCTCTCGTATACAGGTCGATTTACATTCCTGCCCTAACCTACGGTCACGAGCTGTGGGTAGTGACCAAAAGAACAAGATCCCGGCTATCGTTTACATCCAGGGTGGCTGGACTCTCCCTTTAGAGAAGGGGTGAGAAGCTCAGTAATCTAGGAGGTGTTCAGAGTAGAGCTGCAGCTTCTCCACATTGAGAGGAGACAGATAAGGTGGCTTGGGCTTGTTCAGGGCACGTCCCAAAGGTAGGAGACCACAGGGAAGACCAGGACACGCTTGAGAGACTATGTCCATCTCTTCTCCGGGGACCCTGTGGCGTTTCCAGACCAGCTGAGAGACAAAGTGGCAGGAGAGAGGGAAGTCTGGTTTTCCCTGCTGAGGCTGCTGCCCCCGCGACCCGACTCTGTATAAGCCGTAGAAGATGGACGGACTCTGTTTAAGATGAAGACTCTCAGCAGCTTCAGCAGCCAAACAGAGCTGCCCCCTGCAGTCTGGAGCTCATTTTACATGTAGTATAATGTAAAAAAGTGAAGAGCATTAGGTTAGTGCTGCACACAGATAATAAAACTTATAGCAATTATGTATATTTCTATCTTACATCAGTTTCAGTCAGGCTATGTCAAAGTCTCTGCAGCAGGAGGTCCGTTTTAAACCGACAGGGAAAGGCTTTTTCAGTTTAATTTGGAAACAAGTGCAGTTTAATGTTCTGAGTTGCCCTCTGCAGCTTACACCTGTGTCAGCTACACTGGGAGACCAAAGGCGCGGTGCACAGCACCTCATCAATCAAAGTGCGAGTAATCAGACACAGATTGCTGCAAATCGCCCAGGAGGATGGGAATCAATGTAAAGCAAAATTAACCCAGGGACAAAATTGACAAAGATGAAACAACTGGTACAAAATTGGATATGAATTCCAATTATGATAAATACCACAGCTTGAGGCACAAGGCCTTGTTTGTTGGCACCGGATTCTTTGAAGGACGCCAAGTGGAACAGTTCTGCATGAGCAGATATGAAATACAAAGTGGTCTGAAGAGAAAAATGTGGCCAAGAAGAAATAAGAAGTATCCAAGTTCACCTTGGGAGCTGTTTCCTTCGTCAGGCTCTGTGACAGAAACGAACACGTGCTGCTCTGTTTGGTTTGTTTCACTATTTAATGAAGGATGCGCTCCACCTCGTAAGTCTGTCAGTCATAATAACATGAAGAGATCCTGTTGAGACAAAGAGCTTGTTAAAACCAACACGGTTTCACATTAGGACGTGACGCTCTTTGTCGTCTCCCTCTTTTAAGAAGTGACTGATTTCTTGGAGGATGAGCTTAGATCTCTTAAAAATAAATAACACAGCTCCGCCATGCTGCGTGTCAAACTCACGCAGAGTGAACCGAAACCTTGACAAGCTTGTGAAGCCTGAAAAGGACGGCGCCGTCCTCGCCGTCTGTAACAAACCTCTGAACCCTGACCGCTCTAACTGATCCTCTCTGAGCCCGGTCCTGTGTCTCTCTTATCTGGAGGAGTGTGTTGATGTGACTGAGTCATGATAATGAAGTTAGGGCCACAGGAGCCTGTCTCAGTGACTGAGTGATCGCCTGAGGGCTTCTGCCACCACACTCATTCATCACAGCGATGATAGTTTTCTCTCTCTCTCTCTCTTTCTCCCTCCATCTGTCTCGCTCATTTCCCAGTCCCTGCATTTGCATTCCTACCCTTTCAGCTGTTCATTAACACTTGATGAATGCTGCAGTGTAAAAAGGTTTCCTTAAAGTCATTTAGTCTGAGAGTCATGAATATTTCCTGCACCCTTGCACGTCCCCCGCCACACCCATCGCACGCTTTTACTCTGCAACAGAGCCTCTAATGCAGGTCATCTGTCAGGGCCCGCTCCTTATTATCTGTCATATCAGTAGATGTGCCGCCGTCCTGGGTACCAGCACCTCCCTTAACCCTGGAGCAACTTCAGACCTTTGAATATAAGAGCAGTGTAGTCTGACGTCACATGGCAGAGATGACTGATTCCAGAGGTGACAAAAATATCCTTGTTAGTGTCATGAGTGCACAACTGGACATGCAAAAGCAGTTTGCCTAAACATATCGGTTGCTTGGCTGATCAAATTGCTGCCGAAGGACATAAAATGACAAAAAGAAGATGTCGGATGACTCCAAAAAGACATAAACAATGAACTCTGCATGATCATGACGATGGAGAATCAAAGAGACCACAAGGAAAACAAAGATGGAAGAAACTGACACAAAATGAGGATGCCGGGCCACTAAACAGAGCGGAAATGACAACGAAAGGAAGCAAAATGACAACAAAAGTGATGCCAAATGACAACGTGATGCATAATGGCAAGAAAATGATGCAAAAGGACAAAAAAGTAATTCATATGACAAATAAGGGATGCCAAATGACAACGTGATGCATAATGATTACAAAGTGATGCAAAATGACAAGAAAAAAATGCTAAATGACAACATAGGGATGCAAAATCACAACAAAGGGATGCAAAATGACAACAAAGTGGTGCAAAAGGAAAACAAACGGAGGCGAAATTAAACTTGATGCATGACAACGAAAGGAAGCAAAATGGCAACAAAGTCACACAAATTCACAACAAGTGATGCCAAATGACAACGTGATGCAAAATGGCAAGAAAATTATGCAAAATGACAACATAGGGATGCAAAATGATGACAAAGGGATGCAAAATGACAACATAGGGATGCAAAATAACAATAAAGTAATGCAAAAGGACAAAAAAGTGATGCAAAATGGCAAAAAAAATGATGCAAAAGGACAACAAAGTCATTCAAAATGACAACATAGGGATGCAAAATTACAAAGTAATGCAAAATGGCAAGAAAATGATGCAAAATGAAAAATTGGTGCAAAATTACAACAAGAGTTGTTTTCGGGAAAGCTGAGGCGAGCACTGGCCCTCCTCTCATTCACTGGTCTTTTATTAGAGAGATCAGAAACCTCTGGAAAATCAGAGGAGGACATGTTGATGATGATGTCCAACTGACAGGCAAATGATCTGAGCAAATGATCTTCACTCTTTTTCTGCTTTTTTCAATCACTCTCTCCATCATTCTCTCCTCCTATCTGCCTCTCTTTTTTTTTTTTTTTTTTTTTTACCTCTTCCTGCTCTTTCTCCTCATACGGCCTGTTTTTGCACTTTGCAGCCACCATTAGTCCAAAGTACTGTCTCTCATGCATTAACCATCGGTCCGGTCCATACTGGCTCCCATTAGATGTGCCATCTCTCATGGAGGAAGAGACGAGGTGTTGGGAGACAGACTGAGTGCCGAGGCCTGATGCTTTTATAACAGCTACAAGAAGGCGAACCATCCTGCGCTGATGAACATCCGGCTCTGTCAAAGCTTGGGTAAAGGTTTCCAGGGTTTCGTTTTTACTGCTACTGAGGAACAAGATGAAACACGCCTTTTTATGAGGTGGAATGATGGTTTGAAAGCTTTTGAATAACAGCAGCAACCGGAGTTCGAACATTATCACATCAGCACTGACCTTTACTGCCTTTCTGTACCTGTTAGCGCTTTAATTGACAAAGTATTTTGATGTTTCACTTTGTATAAATAATTAAACTTTTTCCTGCAGCTGCACCGCCAAAGTAAATGTTAGCAGATAGAGGCAAATGTTAACTTGTGCAGCCTTATCTGCTGCATTCAGGGTGTTATCGTTAAACAAGCTGTCAGGAAGCACAGCCTCTAAAATATTTACCTAAGAGTCTCTTTTCAGAAGTTAGACAAACTCTATTGCTGCGGAATTAAGCTGACCTTTGACCCTGGCTATTTGAAGTTTCGAAGGGTCAGGTTTTGTAAAGTTTGTGGGTACCTCGAGTGTCTCCGTTTTAAAGCTTAAAGTTTTAAACTACAGAAAGATAAGATTTTAGCAGGTTTGGAACAAGACCATGCAGAAAAAATGAGGATGCCAGGCCAAGAAAACAGAGTGAAAATTGCAGCAAAATGATGCAAAAGGACAACAAGGGTTGCTAAATGATAACATAGGGATGCAAAATGACAACAATAGTGATGCAAAATGTAGAAGTAAAACCAAATGACAATAAAGTGATGCAAAATGGCAAGAAAATTTATGAAAAATCACAACAAAGGGATGCAAAATGGCAGCTAAGGGATGCAAAATGGCAACATAGGGATGCAAAATGACACCAAAGGGTTGCAAAATGACAAGAATGGGATGTCAAATCACAACAATAGTGATGCAAAATGTAATAGTAATGCCAAATGACAACAAAGTGATGCAAAATGGCAAGAAAATGATGCAAAATGACAACAATTAGATGCAAAATGGCAACAAAGGGATGCAAAATAACAGAAAAGGGATGCATAATGACAACAATAGTGATGCAAAATGTAAAAGTCATGCCAAATGATAGTGATTCAAAATGGCAAGAAAATGTTGCAAAATTACAACACAGGGATGCAAAATGGAGACAAAGGGATCCAAAATGGCAAGTATCACCGAATGAGGAGAACAAACACACCAAAAGAGCTGTGACATGAAAAAATGAGAAGGGTTTGCCTGCTTGCAACAAACCTGCAGTGTAGGCGATGTGTGGTTACAGGATTTTCTGGTGTGACTGCCTCCGTTAGCATGTTGGATTAAGCACAGCGAGCTCTGTAAGACCTCCAACCCTGCAGCCAGCACATGGGAACACACCGGATTAAGCTGCTCTAAGTGTGGCAAACGTTGAATTCCCTCTTCATCACAACAATATCAACTTAAAGCTGCTCGTTGAGCCTTTACTGTATCTTTTTCCGTTTGTGAGAAAGTGGGGGAATATAGAATGATGTCTCTATTTGAGCTTGTGGTGCTCCGCCGTCTTCACGAGGGGGATGTTTGTTTTCCTTCCGCTACTAAAACAGTCTCTTTAAATCCCCGCAGGACTCAGAGGCCTCCGCTCTCCAGCCTTGATATTGATGCAATTTGATGTTCACATCTGTGTTTCTGTAAGGCTTTTTTTTCTCTTGCTGGTTTCTTCAAGAACAATCTACAGTATAAACTTCACTTCCCTGCTGGAGCGACAGTATAATTGACCTGCATGTGGTTACAGTTGCATCTTTTCTTGCGACATTAGTGTGTCAGTATGTTTTAGTTCAAGCCGCTCTTATTCTCTTTCCCTCTGTATTTATACAGAGGATTAGGAGTCTATAGCTCCATGAAGTGTAACTAAGAATCGGCGTAAACTGTCAAAGTTAAACTCATTATACGCCGTCTGGCAAATGGAGACATAAGACGAAGGGTTTTCAGAGATTCATGCGTCACTTTGAGGCTGTTTTTGATTGGCTCGCATTAAAAGTGGACTGTAGGACTGAACCAGGAGATATCAGGTTCAATATTAATATGATCTGACTGTCAAAAACTTAAACAGTAAGGCTCCCACTTTTCCCTTTTTTATCTTCAAGTGAGTTGCACAGTCCAAATGTGAAGTCTGGAGACTCAAACCTCTTAAAGTGTGAAAAACTCTACATACATGGATATATCGAGATATCTAGTTGTCAGATTGCCCCTTCACCAGAGACGCAACAGTGGCCTTGGAGGACAAGGTTGCATATAATCCTGCATTTGTCAGATACTTATTTTTAAAAATGTTAACAACTAATGCAAATAATTTCATGCCCAACAACCTCACTCTTCATCTTCTTTTTCTTCCAACTTGTACAATTTAGACCGCCACTTACTCTAAATGCAAAAACAGGAATGTTGCTCTTTTGTCTGTTCTGTGTAGGAGAAGAAAGGTGATGCAAGATGGTGGGATTAGGCTCAGGAACTGGGAGGTGATAAATGAATGTGCAGACCCCTCACCCTAACATCTCTCTTGTAGTGAATATCCATAGGATTCTGTTTATGCATGTGTGCATACCCCCAAATTTCCACCACATGCAGAACAGCACTGCCATGAAATGGTTGCGATTTTCGCCATCAACCAATTCCTACCTGATGCGTTTATGAGGCGAATTTCGTGGCAAATTTCAGACAGCGGGAATCGCGAGGACTCACAAGGAGCCACAAATTCACATGCAATCGCAGGATAACGAGTTGTCTCTATAAAGACAGTCACATGACCATATAAGCAGTAGATTGTTTCCTTCCAGAGGAGGAAATCCACTCTGTCCAGACCAGCTGATCAGACACTTTTGTGGAGACTGGGAATTAACCATGGGTAAATGCAATATTTATCTTTACCTATGAAACAAACCACGTTCGTAGGGTGTGAAATGCGATCAGAGACCTCACCTGAGTCACCATTTGCAACTTTTAGGGCCAGACAGGTGCAATAAAAAAAAAGAAAAACAGACTCATGGTGACAGCTCTTCTTCTTGATTGGGTGAGCATCAAAACAATCATGCAACTTACAGTAAATCAGGAACAATGAGTGTCTACCAGTAAACCAACTGGTATCCTTGACAAGAGAAGTCTTTACCAGTGAGTGCGAGTGTTTTCTCTTCGATCCTTGGCCCTTTGCTGCTTTTCTCACCCAGTTATTTAACTTAAAGTGTCTGAGAATTAAATTCCTGTAACATGTTGAATCCCATCACTGCAGGGTGGAGTCTAAAATATCTGCAGAGTGGAAGCCGAACAAACATCCTGGACACGTTTCCAGTTCATTGGAGGGCAAACACACAGTGATGCAGACAGCTGACAGCTGAGGAGGATAATTCACCTGTTAGCTGCCCGAAACGTCAGAATAGAAAAAGAAACACGGACGAAATGTTGATCTGGAAACAGCAGACATCTGTTTTTCCCTCATGGTGGAGATTTCTGCATTTTAATGACAGGTTTTCTACATTTCAAGATAACCATACGGTGATTTAAAGAGTAAATATTAAAAAGCTGGAGGAGTTTTGTTGGTGAGACAGATGAAGAGCAAAAGCAATAAAGCCACCTTGTTTAGGATGCAAATATAGACAAATGAAGGAGTCTCCTCTGAGCTTTTCAGACAAAATTAGCATCCAATCAGAATAAAGAAAAAGACGCTCCAGATTTCACTCAGCTGGTCATCAAAATTTGTCCAACAATTTCCTGACAAGCATTACCGACTTATAACGGAGAAAACTATAAAACAAAGTGAATATTTTCAGTGTCAAAAGGAAGAAGCTGTTCTGTTTAACTGTAGCTAACCCCCTCAGAGCTGCTGCAGGCATGAAAATTAGACTAAAGAAACGACCAGTCTTGAGTTACTTTGCAAAGTTACTTTAAAAAGTTATAAAAAGTCATCTCTTTAAATTTCATTCACAACTAAAAAGTCCTCACAGTTACTTTAAAGGAATATTTCAGTGTTTTTGAAGTAAGGTCCTGTGTTAAGACACTGTCCTACATCAGAGACGTGACTCCACCCCATCCAGTCCATAACAAAGAGGAAAAGACAGGTGAGGAGATGGAGGACGGAGAGAAAGTTGTAGCAGCTGAAGTAGATGAAGTTAATGTGGGAGGGGGTGAGCAGCTTGTGGAGTAGTTATCGTCCATTTATCATTAATCGAGGTGAACTGATCAATATATCGTGATATTGATTTGAGGACATATCGCCCAGCCCTAGAGTGGAGGTCATCAAACTTCAAACCCACCAGGCTGCCAAATCTCATCATTTTCTCCTTTCAGCAGGACCAGCTCGAGTCCGTGTGAGGCCTCACAAACATCCGAATGTCTCAGTGATTATCAGCGTCTCTAAAATCAGCCCCTCAAGAAAAGACAAATCTCATTCCAACAGTTTTTTCTCTTGTTCGCTCTCAGAGAGAGACAAGAAAAGCTGCTGATTAAAAAGCCAAAAGAATTTTCCTGTTTTATGACAATGGAGCTCATCTCGTCTAAAACTAATCTCTTTTATTCTGCCCCTCAGAGACCCGACCTCTTCCTGCTGACCCACACTCTCTCATCCTCCACTCCTGTTCCCTCTTTAGCTTTTAATACCAATTCTCCGAGGCCTGACTGTGCATATAACCCTCCATGGCCTGATAAGCCTCTGATAAGCAGTCTGCCTCCTCTCCCCGAGGACCGGGGGTTTGAGTTTTCTCTCCCTGACCTCTCTTTCAGGTCTAGGTTTCTTCCCTGTGGAGGAGCCGGACCTGAAGCTCTCATCTGGTGACCCGTCCGAGAGAGACACGCAGAGCTGACAGGATCAAAAGCAGAGGCAGCGAGCTCGGGGAGCAGAGAGCTCCGCACATGTTCAGACTGGAGAGGAGAGATGAGGCTCCCAGCTTCTTATGTATGTCTCTTTCCTTCTCCTATAGCGGCTCCTTCTGAGTCCACATCCAGGCAGCATACTAATTTATTCCAGCTTTGTATTTTCCCTCCGCTGACGTTCCCTGGCAGAGGTGTGATGTGCCGACCACAGGATGTTAGCCGGTGGATGTAAACAGAGGCAGTGAACCAGAGCGAGAGGCGGACATGTTTCCCCACAACGGGACACAAATAATCACATGATATTGTGGACAGGTTCCACTGGATCCCACAGCGGAGGCAGCTGCAAATGAAAAAAGTTAGACAGAGGTACAAAATACTCAGGAAACCAGAGACAAACCAGGTCTGTGGTTCAAATCCCTGTCTGTGCTTGCATCCATCACCTGTAAATTCTCATTGGTGACTGAGAAATATTGTTTTGTATTTACTTCATTTGATCCTCTCATTGGATTATCTCATAATTATGACTTTTTTCTATTGACTATGACTTTTTATCTCATAGTTATAACATTTTTCTTATAGTTTTGATTTTGTTTCTTATAGTTATGACTTTTTTCTAATTGACTTTTTTCTTATAATTAAGACTTTTTATCTCAAAGTCATGACCTTTTTCTCGTGATTTTTACTTTTGCTCGACTGATTTTTTTTCTCATAATTTAGACATTTTTCCTCGTAACTATGCCTTTATCTCATAAATATGACTTTTCTTCTCATGACTATGACTTTTTATCTCATGAGCATGACTTTTTTTCTTGTGGCTATGACTTTTTATCTCATAGTTATGTTTTTTTTTTCTCATGACTATGACTTTTTATCTCATAGTTATGTTTTTTTTTCTCATGACTATGACTTTTTATCCTTAATTATGCCTTTTTTCTCATTAGTATGGCTTATGGTCCCATAGTTATGATTTTTTTTCTCATGACTATGACATTTTGTCTCATAAATGACTTCTTTTCTCATGACTTTGACTTTTATCCTTAATTATGACTTTTTTTCTTATTACTATGACTTTTTATCTACAACTATGACTTTTACTTTTATGACTCATACTTTTTATCTCATACTTATTACTATTGAACTCATGATTATGACTGTTTTTGTCTGACTTATCACAAAATTGGACACTGATCAGTATTTTAAATGTCAAACTTTATAACTTATAATTACAACATTATATATGGAGCTTCTTGTTATAAATATTAATTAAAAGTTAAAAGCCACCTACAAGACAATTTACGATGCTTTTTAACACTATTCATTTTATTTTTTTAATTCTTAGGAGAGGGTAATGTCCACCAACATCCAAGGAAATCCATCAACATGGGATCCAATGGAAACCAACTCACTCATGGAGGCAGCCTCAAGTGGCCAATAGAGGTACTGCAGTCTTTGACATTAAAACAATTAATACTTTTTAGAAATGTTTTCTTTAACACTAACCCGTGTATATATACTGCCAAGAGCATGCCAAACCTGTAGGTGGCAGTGTAGCAAGAAGCGCAAGCCTACATTAGTCAATCAGAATCCCGCATAGAAGCAACAACAACAACAACATCACTTCCTTCTTTCTGGTGCACAATCTGCCGACAGCTACCCACATTTCCATTTTTCTCTGTTTACATGCAAACAGAGTTTTCCAAAATCTCCACTCTGGCTGGAGTTTTTAAAAAGCATTGTTTTCTGGGGCGAATTCTCTGTTTGTGTCTAAACGAAGCGTGCAAACGATGGTTAACATCTTTGTTTTTAAAATAACCGGGTATGTATAAACGGGGCCTCAGTTCAGCTCCAGGAGGTTAAAATATGAAGCTTATGCAGTTGCAAAAGCAGCTGTAAATGGCACCGAGTTCGAATCATACATGCATAAAATTTCAGCCATGGTTAATTTTTCATTCTATAAACGTCGTCTATATGCACTCGCCTTTAAAATATGCATATAGTTTAACGAAAGCCTCTCCCAGCTCGATGAATCACCTAAGGAAACCTACAGATTCACAGCAGGGAGGGAGAGCTGTTTACATCTCTGTTGATGCACACTTTCATGACAAGGTCTTTCGTGCCTCTGCAGACATAGACTCGTGTTGTTCAGGAGGTAGAGCCTGGCAGAGACTTGCTCGTTGCAGCTCTGTTGATCACCGGCAGCGGAAAAAGTAGATAAGAAACGACAACACAGTCTCCAAGATAACACAGGCTGGATTTAGGTGACAATAACAAAGACTTCAGGCTGTTCTCTTCTGGAGTTTCTGCAGAAAGAGCATTAAAAACAGCATCAAAGGTCAGGAGATAAAATGCCAGCGTTAGCTGTGGGGGGCCTCCCCCAAAACCCAGGCCCCAAACACAAACACGTAACAGATCGTGTCTGTAAAAAACCTCAGATCAATTATTCATCCACTGAAGGAAATACAACTGGAGACACGGTGAGAGTGAAACAAAAGCAAAGTTGGAGTTATATTCAGACGCACGAATCATACTGAATAACGTGAAGACAAGGAGACAGGAAATATACTGCTCTGTGTTTACAAACAGAAAGATCTGCCGTGATCCTGCATGTGATTATTTCAGTTTCTTATATCTGAAAATCCCTGAAAGACACAAACTGCATTTTTTCTCCTCTATTTTAACTTTATTGGTGTAAAAGACGTTCCCAGATACGATGATGTGACCCGTCTTCGCTTGATTTCTGTAACACAAACAGAGAATAGGGGATGAGTCTGCACATGTGTAAATAGGGGCCACCCTTTACTTCTCATGCAAAGTTCCTGAAAATTTTCAGAAATTACCCGAAATGAGCTGCATGTGTGAACAAGAAAAACCAAGTGTTTTTTGAACCCCACCTTCACGCTGTGCTTTTCCTGCAAGCCGCTGATTTCATAACAAGTCTTCTGCAGACAGGAAACTACGGAAGTGTATTGCATTCACCAAAAATAAAAAATAAAAAAAACTCCTTTTTTTCAGTCTTTTTTTTTGTTTGTTTGTTTTTCAGACTAATTTTTTTATATTTTTTTAAGTAATTTTTTTTCTGTTTTTTAGACTGCTTTCTCCTTTTTTTTTTTTTTTAACCTTTTTTTGTTTTTCAGACTTTACAGTTTCCTTTTTTGGTCATGAATGCAATACGCTTCTGCAGTAAGCAATGAGGGTGTGTGAACACCTGAAATTTTTCTGACATTTTCCGAAGTGCATGTCTGGAAACAGCTAAAGGCTACAAAGAAGTACATCAGCCTGACATGACACAATGCATGCAGGTACAAAGTCATGTCATGGACTTTTAACTTCTTATTTGATAGGACAGCTTAAAAAAACAGGAAAGTTGGTGATTAAGTGGGAGGAGGATCTGAGACCGCTCCATGACTCGACTTTTTTCACATCTCTGCCCGAGCTCATTAACAACAACACACATGAACATAAACATACTCAGTGACCTGGTTTTGAGTGATGCTGGTGTAGGTGCAGCTGAGCACGATCACCGGCCCATCTACAAATAATAGCACAGAAGAGACTTGCCTCTTTTTTCCCTGACCCTGTACAGCAGCTGATTTTAGATCGAGTCTCTGGGGAAACCACCGTAACCACATCAGGGAAAATCTACAGTAGTGTGCGCTGTTGAGGAGATTTGAGATTTGGGGGCTGCAGCAGATTTCCGTTTTCTTTTTTTCATGAGTTCAGTGTTTTCCTTGTGCTGTCTAATACCTCTGTAGTCCTCTACATAAGCAGCCAAAAGTGTAAAGGCCACAGGAGAGCAGAAAAACACATCCACACTGTCACCCCCTCTGACCCGCCTGCTTTAGAAGTCTGTCTGAGCCTTTATACACCAAACAAAGCATGAAAACACACACAAACACACACATCAGGGCAGCTCTGAGACCAACACTTACACTGTGTTGCTGGAAACACAAGGTTCAGACTTCTTCTTCCCCTGCCTTTTGGAGCAGCTGGCAGGTTAAGTGTCTTGTTTAAAGGTATTAAAGATCGCTGACAGAAAACAAAGTGATGCTTCTCACTCATGTAAAGTGCAAAAAAACAAACTTCACACAGATTTCTGGCCTGCGGACGGACTTTCACAACATGCTGCAGCTTTGAATCAGGCAAAGGAAACCAAAGTTGATGATAGTGTGATGAGAAAAAGCTCTAATAGTTTGTAAAGTACAAAAAAAACACCTTCTGCTGTTGCTGCAGATATTTCCCACAGGCTGCACTTTCTTTAAAGAGAGACATAACACCAAGAGTGTGACACAAGAGATTCAGAAAGTGCAAAAGTTCAAACCTGTGATAACAGACAACCAAACCCTGACTCGCAGAGGTGAGATCGATGTGAAAATTACAATTAAAGGGTGTCAAGCCCGTTAAGAAGTTCTGCATTACTTTCTCCGTCAGAAAGCACTTGACTTTTTGCACCGTCATATTCTACGGGAAAAAACTACAATAACCCCGACTCTCCTGCACAGGCGGCCGCACTTAAATCACTAAATGACAGACAGTGAGCGTGTTAACAAGCGAAGAAAAGTCTGCACAAGAACAGATGAGACGAATTTGTATTATCACGAGAAACTAAACACTGCAGGGCTTTCTCACTTTTAAGACCGGAGCACAGTGAACCGTACGATGAGTCCTATGACTTTTTGCAAAGGTGATCCTCGTGTGATTGCACATGAATCCGTGGGTTCTTGTGAGTTCTCGCGATTCCTGCTGTCCGTAATCCACCACGAAATTCGCCTCACAGACGGATCCAGTAGGAATTGGCGGATGGCGAAAATAGCTGCTGTTCCGGATCGGAGCCGTTCCGGATGCGGTGGAAATTCCAGGTAACACCGAGTTAGACACCCCCTGGAGAGATGAATGTTGCCAACTGCTTGCTTCTCTAGTTATACCAACTTTAGTAACAACCGCACCATAGCAATACACAGCGGTTTACATCTCCACGCGCAAACCTCAACCAAAACGCCACTCTATATCCACAAATAATGCTCAGAACAGCACCTAACTTCATCAACAGGACATATAGGGTCACAGACATAGTACTAGACACCAAACATCTTACACAAACACAACTTACCCACTCTCCTCCAGCAGCTGCTTGTTTGTGGGGGAGCCCTGACGAGTTGATCACCGAGTGAGCGATCTCAGCCCCTCCGCCAAAGGCTGCTGGAAGAGAGTAGGTGACCGCTGTGTATTGCTATCATGCAATCATTACTAAAGTTGGTATAACTAGAAAAGCAAGCGGTCAGCAACATTCATCTCTCGAAGGGGTGTCTAACTCAGTGTTACGGTGTGTTTGACCCTAAATTAATTTTACGACGGACTATCCCTTTAAGAAAGCTCAGAAATGGTCGTCAAATTTGATGCACTTATCTCAGAGGTGTTTGAGTGTGGATCACAGTTAGAGCTGTTTAAGTTCTCCAAATTGCATTACTACTATGATAATCTCTGTTCTGTTTCATAATCTGCAAAACCCTGAATTACGTCGCATTGATGGTTGAGTTTGCACCACTTTTACCGCACGAAATTGCACAGCAAGAATGCGTAGTGCTGGTTTGTTTGTAGTTTTTACACACAGGGTTTAAGTGGCAATCTTTGTTGTTTGGGGATGAGCAATTTTGGAAAAACTGTAAAGGTAAAGCTCCTGAAACTTTCAGGTATGCATGTCCATCATTGGCATATCATTCAAAAACGCTCTTTCTTAAAAATGTCGATACCTTTCTCTTCCTCTCTTGCGTCACAAGTATCAGTTGCATTGCAGTATTAGTTCTCTTATGTAACTCCACAGTCGTGTCGGACAAAAGCCAGTGGGAGCTTTTTCTAACCTCGCAGTAAGTGACAAGTATTTCTTCAAAGAATCACAGGAATCGAGGACAATGCTGTGAAGCTCAGAGGGAGAATCACACACAGCAATCCTTCTATTCTCCTTCAGCCCTCTTCTGAACTAATGAAGAGTTATTACTGAGGTTAGTGGACCACAGGAAAACCCTGTCGCTGTCTCTTTTGCTGAGGAATTAAGTTAATTGACTGTATTGGGGATTAGGTGCGAACAGAACCAAATCAATCTGCTTTTAGAGGCTCAAAGTCATCCAGCATCCTTAAATTGAAGTATTACTTTAGTTTTGTCACTTTTTGCAACTTCTCATGGCAATGATGCATCTATGCGGTGATTTTTTCCTTTGTGGTACCATTCATCGTAAACTGAGCCACGACTCTAAAATCCCAGACTGTCTTTTTTCAAACGGTTTCCCAGGGGTGATAATTCTGCACTTACACTCATGCTGCAGTAATCAATAAGTCATTCCAGTGTGCCGACTGCTCGGAGACTGATAAAAGACTTGTGAAATAAAACATACTTAAAGTCTGCTGGAGAGCACACTACGTTTATTTTTAATGATTATCAGGGGGACGGTTGGTTTATGAAGCACAGACACACCAAAATGTGGGACTTCTCCATCTTCATCTACAACTCAATCAGTTATTCAGGATCTTACTGCATTTTTACAAAGTTGTCCCTTTTGAAATATGGGTAAGTTAAAGCTCCTGTGAGAACTTCCTGTTTGTGTCCATGTTGGTGTCGTAAACGCGTCAATTTTTACGTTTGCAGCGAAAAATAAAAGGTTAAAAAAGGCTGTTTCTTTAGCGTGCTGTACTGACCCCCCTTAGTGGGATTACAGGTATTAAAAGGTCCGGTTTAGGGGCGTGGATGGCCGAGTGGGTTAGCGCACCCCGTACACAAAGACCACAGTCCCTGCAGCGGTCGCGGGTTCGACTGACCATGTGCTGCACGTCCTCCTCTATCTCCCAACATTTCATACTGTCCTATCAATAAAAAATGGCAAAAAGGTTCAGAAACAGTTATTCAAGCTGCTGGTCGTCTTATTTGCTTTTATGGCTCAAACAAACCAACAAAAAAACACCCACAGGAACTTTAAAGTGACTCTGGCCTTGTCCACATAGAGAGAAAAACGATATATGGCCATTTCATTTTGAAAAAGTTTTCCTTAAAGACAGCATCGTTTCGGGAAATATCGGCATAAACACAAAACCACAAAAGAAAACGATGTAGTGAATATGCCAAGCCAGTAAGTGGCGCTGTAACACTACCCCAGTAATGCACCAAAAGCTAGAAGAAGAGTATGAAGCGTGTGTAAAAAGGTTGTTTTAGCCGGACTCATGTTACGTAATCGTTTCAAGAAAGATCTGGAAAGGATCCACATAGACACGAAACAGTAGTCGTATATGGATTTATACACTCTGGGACCTGTTTTCAAGAAGTGTCGTTTACAGTCACCCGAAATGCTTTTTCTGTGTGGATGAAACAACAAACAACTTTTTTGTTTACTCGTTTACTTTACTGGTTGTTTATCTCATCTCTCAAGTTTGAGTATCTTGAAGCCACTGTGAGACTGTAGGAGGGTTAAGAGACTTCCACTGCAGAGGTCAGCGACGTGTTGGTGCACGAAAGAGGAGCGAGTAAATGCAGTCGATGTGTGCAAAATTATGTGTACTGATGGTCTTTTTTTGATAGTGAATCACATGCCAGGAGCAACTCATCTAAGGCTAACAATAGGGGTCGGCAAGGTAGCGTTTCAGTTTGATGTCGCTTGATATTGCCAAATACTCCCATTTCTCTGTACCTTAAAAAAAGTAACAGCCAGTCTCTTTGTGTGTAAAGTATCGTGTTTATATTTTTTGAAATGGAGAAGTTTCAAGTTTGAGATAAGTTTTAATTACAGCCCAAGTTTGACTCACAATCTTTTTAATTCACCAGTACAGTGGAAATGTTGACTCGTCCAGTGAATTAGATGGATGTTAGATATGATTCGGTAACAAACTGAGAGAGAAGCTTAATCTGGGTTTGCACTCTTGTTCAAATTCACTTCCAATCCAGACAAAAGTTTGTGATTTACACACAGAAAATAAACATCATTTACTCTCCTTTCCTCCAGGATTGCATACCCCAACATTAAAAATACACTTGTTCACAGTGTACTCTCTTTCCAGTGTTAAAGCTGAGTCAATAAACCCTCTCTATCCATTATTTCCAGGCTAGACTTCCTGTCAGTCCAAGTGTTTTTCTTCTTCAGGAAACAAAGTTTATTTGGTTACATCAGCTGCTCACGCTCCATAGTTGAATTGTTTCTGCAGACTGAGAAGTGTGAGAGCGGCACACCTCTTAGTTCCTGCTAACAGAGCAGAAAGACGGAGGAAGCTACAGACTCGGTTTGACTCAGGAGGGACTTTTAGACTGCACACTCTGACCCTGCAAAATACTCTGTTTTGGGATGGATAGACGAACCTAGACTTCGTAGACCACACTGAAAATCCAACAAAGTAATGTCAGTCCTGTCTGCAGCAGCTCTGCGCACGTATTCGGCGACTGAAGGCTGCTTTAGCGAGGTTGAAAGACTGAAGTTAAATGAGATGCTTCAACCAGTAAATTGAATTTTTCCTTTAAACTAGGAAATTTTAAACTTTAGTCTTTGCTTGATTAATTGACGTCTGCCTCCCGCCTTATCACAAAGTTTTTAGGCAGGGATTCAACTTGGTGAGATTGATCCCGGCCACCTTTCACTCTCTTTGACATCCATCTCAGAGCTAGTTCTGGCGGGTCTCCTCTGCTCCGTCTGTACACAGGTCTTCAATAAATAATGTTCACGCTGAACTGATGGGCCGTGTTTTAGAAACAAGGCTCTGAACTCTGCAGCGACCTCCTGTTTCATCACTCTGACTCATTCATTATTCCTTTGTGAGCGCAGAGCTGCGGGAGGCTCAAAGCAGAAACGAGACGGATCTGAACCGAGCCGGTCAGCCGTGTGTTTGAACAGAGCCGCTCTTTTTGACAGAGATGAAATTCAAAGAAGGAGAAACACTGCAACAGGAATGAGTATCGACTGAAAAAGCCAATAACAGCGACAGAAAGACTCGGTTTATCAAGACTGTCTGTTGTTTTCACTCATGAACCTGTAAGGCGTGGAAAAGGAAGTCTCCCACACCCAGTTTGTTAACCTGTGGAGGGAAACTGTCACCGCTCACCGTGCGTCACTAGCTTTAAGCTGAAATCTTCAGGGAGAGCTTGGCTGTTTGTTTGCTGTGGGCTTTAACGTTCACGCTCATCCTGTTTGATAAACAGGCAGGGATTATCATCGCAGCCAAATATGCTAACAGCTCCGCTAACATCCACACAGGAGTCGTCAGGGGGGCTGCAGGTTTAGAGACGAGTGAACGCTGTTTGACCAGCAATGAGCGTCTCTTCATTTATTCATTCTGGAAAACAGATTTGTTAAAGTTTTTAAAGAAGATTTATGTTTGATATTTACAGCGTTAATCTTATCAAGTGAAAGTTTTCAAATGTCTCTCAATCTGGAAACTCAGCATCAATTTATTTTAGTGCTGATAAAACGGTGTCAATGCAAGACGATAAACTAATAGGTGAAAAAGTTTGGAATAACCATTTTAGCAACCTAATTTAGGTGAGACAAAAGTCAAAATCTTAAAATAATAGTTTCAGATTACTGAAAATTCCCATAATCCCTGAGATGTAAGAGAATTCTGATTTAAAACTCAGAATTCTGAATTTATTTTACAAAAATTCTTAGAGTGATGTCAGAATTCTGAACTTTTATTCCAAAGTTCTAAGATTGAAGTTGGAATTCTAAATTTCTTTTATCATTTATCTGAGATTAATGTCAGAATTCCGACTTCAATCTCACATTTAATCAATATTCTGACTTTTTCTGTAAGAATTTTGAGGTTGAAGTCAGAATTTTCAGCTTTGATCCCAAATTTCTGAGATTTGAACTGAAGTTCAGAATTTTTTTATCTTTGATATGAGATTAAGTCAGGATTCAGGTTTTTTATTTTATTATGTTTAGTTTGAAGTCAGCCTGTTGTCTTCAAACTCAGAATTAAAATTTTAAAAAGTCAGTAATCTGAGTTAAATTGAAGAAATATTTGGAAAAGGAAATCAGCTGTCTGATTTTTATGACTGTCTGAGAAAACTTTATTGTCAGAAATTTTAGTTTTATTTCATGATTTCTAAGAAAAGAGTCCGATTTCTAAACCTCCTCTAATAAATCCACGATTTAAGTCCGAACTCTGACTCTTGACTTAAAATATTGACCTTTTTTAAAACACACTGACTTTAATCTTCTGTCTTTATTCAAATAATATTTTCAAAAGATGAGATTAAAGTCAGAATATGCCTCTAAATGTAGAATTTTGTCTTCTTTTTTTCAGAATTCAGAATCTTTCATAGATTTCTAAGATTAAAGTCAAAATTCCAAATTTCATCCTAAAATTCTAAGAAAAGTCAGATTTCTAAATCTCTCTTACAATTCTGATGCTTGACTTAGAATTCTGTCCTTTTTTGAGATTTCTGACTTTAATCTCAGAAAATTTAGAAAATGAATCAGAGTTCGTGGCCCCAGTCCTCTTCCACACATAAATACGATAATATATATATATTTTTTAAATCCACACAGGAGCTTTAACTTGGGAGCACCAGTGAAAATGACTGAAAATCACAGAGGAAATAATCACTTCATAAGAGGTGACTGAGTTCTTTAAGATAGCCTTTGAGTACGTACAGGTGACTGAACGTCGCTGTAGTAGAGCACATACACGAACCTCCTAAAACACATAAACAGTTTAAAGGTCAGACAGCAGAGATTCATTATCCTTTCCCTTTTCTCCTGCATTATAAATACTTTTTATATATTTACAACCAAAACTACGAGGAGGAGCAGCGGCTGAAGTCAATAATATGGTTACTGGAGGTAATGAAACCAGCTGGTGTCCATTTTTATTCCTGTCCAGCCGGGCATTAATAATAGAAAATCTGTAATTTAAAATATTCCAATTGATTCCTGTATTTCATTCAATACACTTTACCCCACAGCATGCTGCGTCTGCTGCACCACTCTGGATCTTTTCTGCCCTCTAGTGGAAAGATTTGGAACAGCTCTATTAAATATTGTTCACCAGGATGTGAGATTGGCTTGGATGTTTATTTTGCATAAATTTAATTATATGTTAACAAATTAAAAACTGTTTTTTTATTAGACTGAATTAAGTTTGGTCATAATTTGTTAAATACATTTCAGTCTTTGTGATTCCTTAAATAATTTGCCACCCTGTGCATAAGTGCACATCAATTTCCTTTATTATCTTTAGTAGCACATGCACAGTGGCTGCGTTTTTTTCCAGGAAATGCACCATCCCTGCAGGCCTACAGGAAGTGCATCCATAAATAGCACCGTTAGACCCCAGTGGGAACCTAACAGAGTGTGTGTGGAGCCCTGTGGGATCAAATCTGCCTCTGTTTTTCCAGTTACTTTCCAGCTGTGCTCTGAAAAACATCAGCCCACAAAGCAACAGAAGATTTAGCTGATACCCGCAGAATACGCAGCTGTTTCTAAAGCTTTGTCCTATTCAGTCACCTCAAAACAAAGATAAATCCACCCACGGAGATCCCCCACATGAATTCCTAATAATACGTATTGAGCAAAATTACAGTTTTAAGTTAGGACAGATTTAATCATCTTCCACAATGATTAGGGGAAAAAAATCACTTTTAAGGCCCCTCACACCACAGGATGTTTTGGTGAAATAACCTTCAGGACCGTCTGATAATTGGGCCCAGAAATGGCTTGACGTGTAGCCTGGTGCATACCCTACTTTAAAACCACCAGGACAAAATCAGCCATGAAATAAAAGGTACCGCTTTGTCCACAGGGGGGCTCCACAACCAACACTTACTAAATGTTCCTCACTGGCACTTTAATTGGCTGTGTGAATGGAGACATATTCAGTCGTAAACAGTACAGTAATGGGTTGTTGCGTCATTGTTTATACTGCTGTTTTTTTATGGCATGTAGTGAAAAAATAAATATGCAGAGAGTTTAGCTTTCCTACTTCAAAAACATTTATTAAAAATCCATTTCAGGTGCTCTCCTCCTGTCTATGGTGTGTTATTTCTGCGGCCACCTCAGGGGGGCACTGTTGAGCTGTTACCAGAACAACATTTCTGTCCGGACAGACTAAGAGGCTGTTTTTCAGTAAATCATTGTTTTCAATACCCTAATATATATATATATATATATATATATATATATATATATATATATATATATATATATATATATATATATACATATTTAGAGAGGGAGAAAGAGAGAAAGAGATAAAAATAAATATAAAAATAAATCGTGTGTGTATATGAAGCTCTTTTGTGTTGGTGCAAAGAGAGCATACATCTGCTGATACAATAATAGGATAAATCTATTTGAAACAGTTCTATGTGTCATATTTCTATGCTTGGTGCAGGCTCTTGTGGGTCTCAGGCTTCTTGTTTAAGGAAGTAGTCCCTCCTGACTTATCCGCTAATCCTTTTTCCAATTTCTATGTTCTCTTTTTTGTTTTACTTTGTGTTTGTTTCTCTCTCTCGGCCTCTGTCTCGTTCCCTGATTAAGCGTTATCTCAGTGAGAATTTTTTTGCAATAATTGTGTTTTATTAGCTCAAGCGTTTGTGTTTCCACCGTGGCTGATATCTTACATTTATTTATGGATACAACAACAAATTTATGAGATGTTATCTGACCTGCAGAAAAACTCCTCAAGACCAAAAATCTCTTTTCCTGATTAAAACAGGCATAATACAACATACAATCGATGATGTACTCAGGCAGGGCAAACACCCACCTGATGCCCTTATGCCTGAAAAAATGCGACTCTTGGATGCTTCTATATATAAATAAAACATCATCAAACGTCACTTCTGACTCCCTTTCTGTGAAAACTGCATAAAAAACTTAGGCAGTAGCTGCAGAGTGAACTTTTGTAGCTGTACAGAAAAGAAAGTCCTTCAGGATGCCCTTACAGTTTAAAAAATTAGGTAGAAGTGCCCACTGAATGCCCTCCCTTATATATAAAATGTAAAAACGTGCCCTCAGGATGCCATTTCAATTAAAAAAGATGTCTATAAGGGCTCCTCTCTTGCATATAAACTGCAAAAAAAGTGCCTTTTGGGTGCCTTTGTGTGTATTAAATGCAAAATTGTGCCCTTTAAGTGTGTAAAAGGTAAAAAGTCCCCTCTGTATGCCGATGAAGCAAATATTAAATGTGAAAATACCTATTGGATGACCGTCCACTTTGAAGATATGTAGATAAAGTTCCTTCTGAATGTCCCTCCAGAGTAAAACATTTTAAAAAATGCTTTTTAAATGTCATTTTAGTCTATAAAATGTGTAAAGTTGTGCTTTTAGGTGCCCTCTACAACATGAACTGCTAAAAAGGTCCCGTCCTGAGAGTGAAGTTTTTTGTAATCTTCGAGTTGAATCAGTTTATTTTATCATTTAATTCACTCAGTTTTGAAATCACCTTGTGGAAAAATAAAAGACCAGATGTGAGTTTTAATTCAATTGTTGATTTTTTATCATGTCTCCAATCTGTTTCAAATCTTCCCATGAGACCCTGTGAGGTTTTAGCTTTTTTTGGTCATTAGTTGAGTTTGTGTAACGCATGTGGAAGGACAGACACTCTCAACTTTTGTTTAAAAAAACAAGTATGAATAATATGAAGCAGGAATTGAGTAATAACGGCAAACCCTGCAGTGCGTAGCAGCCACACTTTGTTCCAACAGCGATTATTTGTTTCTCCAAGTGCCAGCAGATGTCTGCGCCTCACAAGACCACCAGTGAGAGCGCATTAGTATAAACTGTGTGAGAGCGACTTTAAACAACACAAGAGGAACTTCTGACCTTTCTTAATACTTGATTTCATTTTTAAATAACCGTTCCGCTCTTTATTTCCTCCTTCTTTTCACTCTAAACAGCACGAGCTCAAACTGACTCGCAGAGATGCAACATGTTTTGTTTGCAGAATTGATTTTTGCAAATAATTACCCAGAGGTAAACAAAAACTTACTGGAATATCTCCTTTTTTTTCTTTGTTTGTTTGTTCCGCTCACTGATTCACTAAGCAAAGCCTGATTACACAGAGGCATGAAATCATTGAAACAGTGATTACGCTGCCACATTTAAATAAAGAAATGGTACCGCTGTGTTATTATAGTTTTGGCTGAGTCATTTCCACAACATAACGAGTTTATTCAATAATTCAGTTCATACTTATACCAGTTTAAGACAGACATCCTGCTGTTTTTGGAGGTTTTGTTAAGGATCTATTGTGTAATAAAGTGTTTTGGAGCGGTCACTTCTGCTTTTTTTCTCTCTCTCTCTCTTCCCTGTGAGTCTGAGATCAGAGCTGGAGGCTGGAACAGACTTGGTAAATCATTGAGCAATCTGTCTGTGAAATCCTGCAGCTCTTCCTGTGTTTAATAGCGTCTCAGTCTCCAGTTTCTACTTCTGTGTGACTCCTCTCCTTTTGTCTTATGAAGATAAAATGTACGTAATAACGAGAAGCTGTGTCCTGATTTTATGGATTCAAACGCTGGCGTTCGTGAGAAGTCAAGGTAAGCTCCTCTAAGGTTTACCATTTAATTTCTGGTTTTGCACTTTGTCAACGGAAACAACTCTGAGAGCATTGCCAGCATTGTCTGTATTTGCATTTATTCCTCTTTTTCTTTGCTGCTTCACAGACTGCACACTTGAACAGTTTATGCGCAGCAATCTGTATGACCAGAATTTTGACACTTCTTCTCTGGAGGCCAGCTACGCCCCAGGGAGACAAATAAGAGTGGGCTGCATCGTGGGCTTCAGTGGCTTCTTTAAACTGAGCTGCATCGAAGGAAAATGGGAGTCGAAAGGAACAAATTGTCAACGTAAGTTATGACACTTTGCATTACTTTCAATATATTTTGGATACTAGATCAACTTTTGTCACAGGTGATAAATCATAGGACAAATGAAGAAGAAGTAGCAGGTTGTTGGTGAGCTAGCTGAAGCATCCTGAGAGATGATTTAATATCGTACATTTTCAATATTTACCTCCGCCAAGGAGATTATGTTTTCAGAAACGTTGGTTTGTTGTTTTGTTTTTTTTTGTTGACCTGAAATTTTCACCAGAGGTGCATCTCAGCCCCAGGAGGATCCCTTTACATTTTGGTGGTGATCCAGACAAAATTCTGAATACTGTGATCCAGAACACACAAAAATAAGGGTGTCATTGGAATTTTCAATGCTGAAAGATAACCAATGGGCGGCACAGTGGTGTAGTGGTTAGCACTGTCACCTCACAACCAGAAGATCCTGGTCAAGGCATTTCTTGTTTTAGGAATATTGTGAACATACCAGTTTAAACACAAATAAACGTTAATAAAAGACACGTAACAGTAAAAGTTTTGGTGTGAATCACAATATAAGGGAGGACATGAGCTGCTTGGCGGAGGTCTGCGCTCTCCGAGTGCTTTTCTAGTTATAATCTAACATTTTCTTGACTTCCTCTCAGGGTTGTTTCTGCTAATAATTCCCCCTTTAATTCTTGTGTTTAAAGCGAGATCATGCGGTCATCCCGGCGACGCCCAGTTTGCAGATTTTCACCTGGTCCACGGAGACGACTTTGTGTTTGGGTCACAGGTTGTTTACACATGCCACAAAGGGTATGGAAATATGTTATCTCAAATCTAAACTCGATACAGCATCTTTGTTTATCAGTGAGTTGGTATCAATTATCTTCATCGTGCTGTTTTCAGTTATCAGATGGTCAGTCGGAGCAGCACGCGAAACTGTATGGCTAACGGCTGGAGCGGTGTTGTTCCTGTTTGTGAAGGTATGATCTGACATTAGACGATCTTGTACAGACTTCGCATGCGGATCTTTTTTCAATTGATGTCCCCTCTTCCAGCCCAGCAGTGCCCGGCGATTTATGTAGGCGATAAAGTTCAGGTGATCGGAGATCCGGAAGAGGCGATGTACGGAAACGTGCTTCGATTCAGCTGCAAGTCCAGATCACAGATTCTGACAGGGTCGCAAGAGATCTACTGCGACGAAAGCGGAAGTTGGAGCGACAAGGCTCCAGAATGTAAAGGTGAAACCAGCTGTCTGAAAAACATCCAAATACATAAGTATTAAAAACAACAGCTAGCTACTACCAATAGTTCCCAAACAACTAATGAGTACCAACAAAAGTAACTACCACCTGGTCTTTACGTGACGTCCTACCATCCAACTGAATATCAGGAGTTTGTCACAGTTTGGCTCCTCAAATTGTCAGATACTCAACACACCCTCTGTAAAAAAAACTCAACCTTAGACCTTAGACCAGGTTTTGGTTGGACTCAGGAGCACATATACATTGTGCTAACAGTATCTCAGATTTTAGGGATTCTCCTTTCAAACAATTACAACCCAATTTGAGGCTAATTTATTGTTTATAGAACATTGAATACCATTTTCTATGATGTTAATTGCAGTTTTACCCCTCCCATTCCCACCTAGTCTGTTAAAGCAGTGTCTAAAGTTTATTTGCTTTTTCACGACCAAATGGTATCATGTTAAAAAAAAAAATGTGTGGATTTCCCTACAGAGATTGAATGTCTGGTACCTGTGATCACAAACGGATACATCACCAGGCAAATGCCGTATACAAAGAAAACGATATCCTGAGTTTTGCATGTGACGCCGACTACAAAAAACAAACTGAAATACCTTCAAAATGTGTGAAACTTGGAACGACAGCTGAATTCAACCCTCGGCCTTCCTGTCAACGTAAGTATGAATGAGATGGTCAATTAACGGTCGCAACGTTTCAGTCTGTTTCTTCAGAAAAAAAAAAGAAGTTTGTCCTTATTTCCAAACGAATGTAGCCATAACATGCGTCCTGAGTGGTTTGACTATCGGGGGAGTCAGCTACAACCCGAACAAAATGGTGTTCTCACCTGGAGAAACAGTCAGAGTCTCTTGTGGCGAAAGACACTTCGTTTCAACACCTCAGACCAGGTCAGCCACAGCTACATGTGACAACAGAGGGAACTGGGATTTTGAACCTGTTTGCAGAGGTGAATGTAAATAAAAATCACGATTACACAGTAGTCTGCTAGAGGCAAATATTGAGCTCTGTATTAGTGCTGTGCTGATGATGATGCCCTCCTGATTTAATTATGGTCTTTTCTCTTATTCCAGAGGTGACATGCGAAACTTTTGGCCACAGACACGTGATGTTCCAGAGGTACTATCGGGATAACACTAAAAGATTGTATGACACTGCATACTATAATTGTGCGACAGGATACAGAGCAACAGCTAACCAAGCCACGTGCACCAGAGATGGATGGACTCCAAATCCTCTGTGTGAAAGTAAGCTAACGAGAAATTTATGGCACAATTATTAACTCTGAACTCTTGTCTGAGACAGTGGGAAAGGAGGTTTTGGGTTTATATTCAGATGACTTTTTATTTTACTTAGTTTTTCTACAATTGGTTGTAGTCTAAAACGAAGGCAATGACAGCCAAGGTGGGTGAAGGGCGCCGCTTTCAGGATAACTCGACTGCCATGTTCTGGCAAACTTTGCTGGCAAAGTTAGCGTACATTTCCATTACTGCCAGCAGTGCTACTGTGTCACATTATTGTGGTGTCCACTTGGTCGCCCTTTCTCTGTTGCGCATCATTATCTCGCTGTTCAGTCAGACCTCTCTGTCTGCACTGATTTCATACAGCTGAATTCATTCCAATCCCATTCCTCTCTTGTCTCTTCTGGTGTTCCCCAGGGTTCTGTTCTGGGTCCCCTTCTCTT
Source organism: Xyrichtys novacula (assembly GCA_962446985.1). NCBI lineage: Eukaryota > Metazoa > Chordata > Actinopteri > Labriformes > Labridae > Xyrichtys > Xyrichtys novacula. Next base: position 35,635,801 of record OY660870.1, read on the forward strand.
CCTTATCCTCATACCTCCTCTTGGTCATATCTACCGTAAATTCAATATTAATTTCTACTGCTTTGCGGATGACACCCAGCTCGACCTTTTCACCAAACCCAACTCCGCCCTCTTTTCCTGTAAAACCAGAACCAATGCCTAAATCAACTCCATCATTTGGAGCTGTGTGTTGTGGTTTAAGTAATCATTTCAGATGTAGTTTGCTGATGGAGCCGCCTCTTTAGCCAAATATTCAACCAACAGATCATAGGTATGTGTGTTTCCAGAGTTGGAATTTTGCCTACGCACCAAGCAGGGACCTCTAAACTTGAGAACGTAGAAGTGCTAAAACTTGTAGTTCCACAAGTGTCCACTTGAGGCCGGTTGCAGAAGCACCAGAAACCACAAAATACTGAGGCAAAAAAGACCAATTTTTACAGCAAAAATAAATATATGAGCTAGGGTGACCATATGTCCTCTTTTACTCGTACATGTCCTCTTTTTGGGAGGCTGTCCGGCTTTGTCCAGGAGAGTTTATGGAATCCTTCAGATGTTAAGGGTTTTGAGTTTTTGCGCGTAGACTTTGAAGTGTGTAAAAAAACACTCAACCCGATCGGAAAAACTCTCAAAATTTACTACACGCAACTCTGCAACTCCGTACTCGCATAGTCATGTCCTCTTTTTGGGGATTCAGAATATGGTCACCCTAGCATAAGCCAACAGCTAACCTAAAGCACCAGGTCATTTAGTCTAAAGCTTACTCCAGGAATGTCTATAAATAGTCCTTCTATCCTAATTTGTTGCCTGTTCTCTGTTTATTCTTCAACAGTGATCACCACACTCATACTTGTAGCATCAAGAATGAATCATATTTGTAATTTCTTTTTCTTATTTTATAGAAAAAACATGCAGGAAACTCGAGATCGAGAACACAGAAATAATCCAGACTGACAAGGAAATATTCAAGTACGGTGACAGGGTCACGTATTCCTGCAAGAATGGATATGAAGGACAGTTTACTTTGACATGTAGAGCTGAGACCTATCGACCATGGGCTGGGGAAAAGAATTGTAGAGGTAAGACAAAGGAGACATCATCTGTTTTGACATGTATGCATTTCTCGTTTGTTTGTTTGTTTGTTTGTTTGTTTTTAACTCTGTGATGATTGTTTTCTTTCCTGATAAATGAAAAAGAGCTGTGATACAAGTCTATCTGACTGTTTTAAACCCAAACCATTCAGTTTTTGGACTCCTTACAGCAATCTTTACACTGATAGAATAATGGGTCTCTGATTTAGACTGTAGATCTTCTCCAGCAAAAGGTCACATTAGCCTATAATCCCCATTACATGGAGCTTTGGTGTAGAAATACAGTTGGTGTGTCCTAAATTTGAAACTTTGCTGGATTAGAAGAAGAGCAAATAATTTGTGGAATTACACAATCATAAAATCACCTAACAGAAAATAAATACAACTTCTTTTTACCAATTTTATCAGTTTTTAGGTTTTAACTGCACAAGATAAGAGTTGTAAACTGACAGAATAAAGTCTTAAACTTTGTGAGCTAAAAGTCAGATTTATGAGAATGTAGTGATAGTTATGATAATACAAACATTTACTTACAAAATGAAAGCTGTGAATTAACATGAAAAAAGTTGAAACAGTACACGGTCAAAGTTGTTAATTTACGAGAATAAAGCTCTAACTTTACAAGATGAAAGCTGTTACTTTAACTTTAAAAGATTAAAATTGTAAAATACAAAAAAACTTTCAACTTTGGGGAATAAAAGTCACACATTTGTGAGTTTAAGTTGTAAAATTATTGAGACTCATAATTTTGTGAGAACAAACTTTAAAATTAGAAAGTAAAAAAGACACAAGTTTGAATATATAGTCATAACTTCACAAGACTGAAGTTTAAATGATGACAATAAAGTTAAAACCTAAATTTGTTTAAAAAAAAAAAAAAAACATGCTTGGTTCAAAACACAGTAAATTTACGCCTCATTCTTTAGTGGTCCAATGTGTCCACTTACTCCTTACTCTCTGTTGATTATTTGACTGTAACAAGACTTTGCTTTACATTTGTCTTTCTTAACTGACTTTCTTGGATACAGGACTTCTCATATTAAACATGTTTTACTAAAAACACGTGGAGCTAATGTGAATTATTCAACTGAATCTGTTTCAGTGGCAGGGTGTGACAGAATGGACATCGCCAATGCTGACATCACTTCTTATAAAAGAAACAAATACGACCACAACGACAGAGTCGAATATACCTGCAGGGATGACCCTCAAGTATATTTCACGGTTACCTGTCAGAAAGGTAACTGGATTGGGGTCCAGAGCTGTACTGGTAAGAATTTTGGATTAAGACAGTTATAACTATAAAAAAAAGACATAATCTGCTTTCTTTGTTTGCCTTGTGTCACATTGACTGACTTACACCACAGCACCGGCGAGGCATGAAAATAGAGCCCACTATGTTAACATACCAATCAAAGCACTGCTAGCAGAGCACTGTTTTTGAGATGAGATGAAATGAAATTGAGTTGCAACTGACCGCAGGTCACGCCATCTCCTGCGACTCAGTACAGGTATTTTTGAAGTTTGATATTTCTTTCTTTTGTCTGAATATAACCCCTTTCTTTGTTCTTTTGTTGACAGGATGCCCACAAATTGACATTCCTAATGGATTTTTTGTTGCTGTAAATGCTACTCAAAATGATGAAAAACGGTACTACAGCTGCAAAGAAGGCTATAAGCTTTCCACCGGGGGCTGGTGGGCAGAAGCCGAGTGTATAAACGGACAATGGAGTGGACTTCAAAAGTGCATTGGTAAATAATCTTTGTCACCCTGCCGATCTGGTTTAGAAATGAAGAGACATTTGTAGGTTTTTGAGTCTGAGACGTTTTTTTTAAGGGACCTGAAATCAGTGTGAAACCACCATAAATAGCACCAGTTAGAGCATCTCGACCCATTTCTCTTTAACGTTTCAGAAAATCTCCAAATGGGGCATTTTGACAAATTTGGTGCCAGTTCAAATTTTTTTTTAACATTTCTTTAAAGCAAGCTTGATGTTTTCACTTTCTGGATGACACTTTTCTACTTTCCTGACATTGTCCAGCAGCAATATACCGATTTAAAACTTGTTACTATTCCCCCAGAGAACAGTCAGTGTGGAGAGCCTCCCAAGATTCTCAATGGAGTCACCAGTTATGTCACTCGTTCTACACAACATGTAAGCGTTGAATGTCAAAAGGGATATCGCGCCAAGGATAGCTGGTTGACCTGCCAGGATGGGGAATGGGATTTCCGTAGATTCTCACCTGAGACCATATGTGCACGTGAGTCTCGTCAGTGTGTTCTACTCTTAAATGAGATGACAGACCTTAAATCGGTGGTTTTCATGTTATTATCTGTTTCAGCTGAATTCGAGCCCTGCGGACCACCTGCTCGAGTTGAGAATGCTGTGATTGAGACGCCTTATCTGAAGGAATTCTTGTCTGGATCCAGGGTGACGTATATATGCCGTGCCAACTACATAGCAAAGGGAGAAAACACGATTCGGTGCTTGGATGGTGAATGGGACCAGCCGAGGATCGTATGTACACGTAAGTCGAGGTCAAAGAAGATTCGGGTTTTAAAGGAGGGTGGAAATTTAACAATTCCAGATCGGTGATTGTGGGGTCATGGCTGTTAGAATTAGTTAAATGCTAAAATGCAATGAACTCAGCTGTTACACAAGGGATGCACAATATGGACTTTTAAGGTTTGACACCAATAACCTATCACCTGCTTCTATTGGCTGATACCAATACCACCATTGGTTTATATTTCTAAGATTTTTCCGTTTAAGAATCTAGAGTTTTTGCACACCTAGAGCAAAGAAGGGTGCAGATTTAGTGGGCAAAGATCGGTAAATCTGAGTGCAAAGTTATCCGTATAACTACAAAGCAGCTACTATAGATGTAACTTGCACTTCAAAATCTATGCACATGAAAAAGCGCACTGATTTCTCACTTTAAATATGAAGTGTTTATTTCACAGGTAGCTTTTTCTCACATACAAATGGGGGTATTTTATTTGGCACTGAGAGGGTGCACAGAGAAATAACAGAAATTGCGATATAAAGTTTAACAGAATGTCGTCTGCATATTGTGCGAGTATTCTGGTGGAGATCACTTATTCTTTAATCCATATGGAAACTCTAGAATTTTATGACTGTAAACTGAATGCAGATTTTTCTCCCACAGCTCCTTCAGCACCCACAGTATCTCCCACGGGACCCATACCACTCACAGCACCCACAGTATCTCCCACTCCCAAGCCCACAGCAATCCCCGCTCCCCAGGAACAGTGATGCCGTCTGTTGGAGTTCCACAAAAATCACCATAAATATATGTTTTACGGTCCTTTGTTCATTTATAGTTTGACAGAAAACAGAGAGGAGAAAAACGGGTCTGAGGTATTTTCATGAATTTGCTTCCTGATGCAACCGAAATGTTCTGTTTCTGTAAATACGGTGATGCATGTCGAATAAAACACTGCTGTGGTTTTACTCATGTTGTCTTTCATTCTTAGACTTAAAGCCCAGAATAATGAGAAGGGTCTTTACAATAGGTTGTGTGTTGATACAGTATTATATACAGAAAGATAATAAAAGTTGTTGACCGGGAAGGTCGACCTGTGCTGAAACTGCCTTTAGATTCACACAAACAGATTGTTTTTCTTTGTTTTTCTTTGTGAGTGTATTTTAATGGTAAATGAAGTCTCTCTTCAATATACTACTGTTACGTTTTTCATGTTAAGGTGGAAAACTATTTAGCTAGAAGTCAGGCCTCATGATTTAACACATGTTCTCATTTTAGTGATTGTGAGGTTACCTGGTGGTCCTTTTGTGAAAGTCGCCATGCTTTGCTAGCATGGCAAAACTGAGGGACCTATAATTCTTATGCACACTCAAATACATAGATATAAAGTGAATTTCCATAGATATGAGATTTGTAGGTGGTGGTGTGATCTGCAGACGCAGCTTGTTTTGAGACATCAGGTTGTGCCTCCTTATCAGGGTGACGCTGAAGGACGAGTTCACCCAGCAACTCCGTCAGAGTCGCACCCACCCAGCTGGTAAGATTGACATGAGGGTTAAATCCTGTTGAAAGGCTCATAGTCCATCCCACTTTCCTCCTTTCAAGAGCAGTTCCCAGAGTCCAAGTCCAGATAAAACATCTAATCCAGACCTCCACAGGTAACTTCAAACTACTCAAACAGACAAAGATAATAAATACAAAATGCAATTTTAAAAAAATAATTTTATTTATCCAGGAAAAAAAGTGATCCAAACCAACCCCACACAATGTGAAAAAGTAGTCGTCCCCTAAACCTGATAGCTCAATAAGTCTTTCACATCGCCTTGGAGGAGTTTTGGCCCACTCTTTTTTGCAGAGTTGTTCTAGTTCAGCCATATTGGAGGTTTTTGAGCATGAATCATCTGTTTAAGGTCCTGCCACAACATCTCAATCCGGACTTTATTTTAGCCACTCCAAAACCTTAACTTGTTGGACTAGTTGGTGTGCTTAGGATCACTGTCCTGCTGCATAACCCAAGAGCACTTCAGCTTAAAGTCCCGAACGAATGGCTGGACCTTCTCCTTTAGGATTTTCTGGTAGAGAGCAGAACTCATGGTTCCATCATTCATGGTGCAGGTCCTGAAGCAGCAAATCAGTCCCAGACCATCACTGGTCTAGTGGTCTTTTTCTAAAACGCTGTGTTAGTTTTATTCCAGATGAAACGGGGTGCACACGTGTCAGTCCACTGAATATTTGCCCAAAAGTCCTGGTGATCATCAAGATGTTCTTCAGCAAATGTGAGACCGGCCTTTGTGTTGTTTTTGGTCAGCAGTGGTTTTGGTCTCGGAGCTCTTCTATGGAAGCCATTTTTGTTGGGTCTCTTTCTTGTTGAATCATAAACTCTGATCTTAACTGAGCCGAGTGAGGCCTGCTGTGCTTTAGATGTCGTTCTGGGTTCTTTTGCGACCTCCTGGATGAGTCGTCGATGCACCCTTGGAGTAATTTAGGTGGGCCGGCCTCTCCTGGGAAGGTTTCCCTCTGTTCGATACTTTCTCTATTGGCGGTTAATGGATCTTATTGTGGTTCTGTGGAGTCCCAGACTGATAGATGACAATAACTTTGTTTTTCTTGAGTTTGAGATCTTCATGTTAGGTTCTCTTTAAGGGATTTCTTGATCCCACAGGTTAAACTCTGCTTTCCAAATAATGTGGTTACTCACAGTTGATTCATGATTTAATAACAGGGGATGATTACTTTCTCAACGCTCTGAATGTTTGTTCATGTTTGTTTGTTTTTTGACTTTGGCTTTCCGCTGCAGTGGAGGTTGAAATTGTGATGCTTCTTTTACCCTAATTACACCGTCCAAAAGGTGAAGGAAAAAAATCACAGGAACATGACGAATAGGAATTTAATTCTGATGTTTGAGCTCATCCAGTATGAATCATTTGAGTGCAAATAAACTGTTTTTCTCTCTTTGTACCATTTAAACTAATTGCTCCACTGACTGATTGCTTCATGTACTTTTTAGGAAGAACTTTGTCCTCTAGTCTTGCCTCCATTCCCGTAACATCTGATGTCACATTTAACCTGGAGAGATAACAAACAACCTGATGTTTGCAGACTCGAACTTCTCAAACACTCAGCTGTTTTATTTGAAAACAGCTTCAATGACTCTGTTTATGCTGTGTAACATATTGATCATGTTTTGCTGGAGTTTTAGGGTCATGCTGAATTTTAGAAGTTAGCGGAAAAGAAGTCTTTGTTTTATTTCAAAGTACTGACAAAACTAGACAGGTGTTAATACTCTTAAATGGTTGCAAACAAATGTGAATTATTATGGATTCAGTGGACAGATTGATACACTATTTTAACTCTACATGAACTTTGCAGGAGAATCCAGCACTCCGTATGTGGGTAGTATGTGCTGTGTGCTTCTATGCCGCCGTGCTGTGCTCATACTGTCTTGTGCAATTCCACTGGGCAGTCCCATGTTGCAACCTTTCATGCTCTCAAAGGGCTGCAGCTGAAGAGAAACACACAGGAATTCAGCCAAGAAAACAGAGTTCATAAGAGGAGTTTATCCTGATTACGCTCTGGTTTGTCGGTGCATGTCCGCTCGAGAAAATGCGTTTATCTTTTATCCTTTTGTTTCTTCAGCTGTGGGGGAATGTGAAAGTTTCTTTGTCGCAGGAAGGTAAGACAGAGATTTTATACATTTTACCTCTAAGCGATACTCATAAGAATATTGCATGTTTTGATTTGCTCTTATTACTAAAGGACAACGGGTTTATCTGTCCCTTGCTTGGTTTTCTTTCCAATTTTGCATCTGTAAAAGACAACTTGAATGTTCAATATCTTCCTTTTCTCCCCTTTTTTGCCGTTCAGCGCTCTGTTCGGATCTTCCAGTTGTTCCTAATGCCCACGTTTCAGAGGACACCAGAAGAGAGGAATACCCAATGGGATGGGTAGTAAACTTCGCCTGTGATATAGGCTACATAACAAGCCGCCCCATCAAATACGCCTGCACAAACGAAGGGTGGTTCACGAGCCATCAGGGAAACTGCTACTGTGAGTTACAAAGCTCTTTGCTCTTTCTTTACGAGCATGCATGTGGTAAAAACTCCATAAAAACATCACTTTTACATGAGAATACACCTAAGTAAATATGATTGATAAGGTGTTGGCTTTATAGGGTTAAAAACTGAGGCATTATCTGCTGTAAAAACTTAAAACAACGCAACTCAACTTTATTTATAGCACTTTGAATACAACCAAAGTCAAAGCTGACACAAAAGTGCCGTACATAATAATATAAAACAACAATAAATAGTTAAAAAAAGAATAAAAATGGCGTCACATTCTGGGTCAAAAGCTAAGAAATAAAACGTTTTTTTTAGACAGGTTTTAAAAATGGACAGAACAAAACAAAAAAACAAAACAAGGCTTGAATTTAGTATGAGCCACATTTACCTAACAAGTCACCAGAAGCATCTCTTTTTTTCAGAGTTTTACAGGCAACTATAAGACCTGAGTTACTGAGTTAGACTGAATTTTGGACTGTAACACATAATAAATAACAAACACACCTTTTAGGATTTGAGGTTTATGTGATTTTTTTCTTCTTACTGCCTTTTTTTTTAAACATCATGACGAGACATTTAATGATGACCTTTGAGTTTTCTTTCTTTTACAGTAAGGCCATGTCAACTTCCTGATGATACTCCAAACGGCTACTATGAAATAATCCAGGGTGACGACTTGGTCTTTGGAGCGACTATCAAATACCGCTGTAATTCAGGGTACGTGGATTTATGAGAGAATAAAGATTTTATTTACTGTTTGTTTCATTGTTCTTAGAACGGAAAATGCAAAGTTGGACTTCCCTGTGTTAGATTTTCCTGAAGTTAATAAACACTCTGATCGATTATCTTGTTATCAGGTGTTTTTACCTCAAAGTTAAAAGCCTTGTTTCTGTTCAGGTATCAAATGGTGAGTAGGGAGGACACCAGGACTTGTTTGGTGGACAGATGGACCAGTCACGTGCCCATATGTGAACGTAAGTGTCAGTATTTTTTCCTTAGTGTCACCATACATGTGAGTTTAAGATTATTTTTTGAATAATGGCTAAAAGCAAGAAGAGAACCTGCACATGTAAAGCTCCTGTAAGTAATTTTTAGTTTGTTCCCAGAGTCCAAGTCCAGATAAAACATCTAATCCAGTCTCCTTACTGGGGCTTTAAGGTCTTCATTTTCTGGGCTCCTCTGACAGGGTTTTTCCCAAGTTGGGATGACAGGATAAAAACTGTCATTCAAATTGTTTCTAGACTTAAAACCTGGAGTTCAGCTTCCTTCCTTTGCATCTTCAGGATTATCCTCTTTTCTGTGTTTACGTAGCGATCAGCTGTGAAGCCCCACCAGCTAACGAACGTATGACAATACACCATTTATCTGATGATGATGGCCCCATAGTCGCCAACCGTTTCATCACATTCAGCTGTGATCAACCCGGGACATATTTGAATGGCAGTGCAAGGCTGATATGTGGTAGTGATGGACAGTGGGATCATGCATTTCCCACCTGTGAAGGTAAGGAAGTAAAAATGATTCCCAGGATTTATAAAATATTATTTTTAATACTGAACGATCATTGACATGAGGACTTGTGCAACCTCTCTTATAATCTTTCCAGACTATACTTGCACAGTGGGCGAGTTGCATCCTCAACTCAATGTTACCGGACTACCAGCAGCAAATGAAACGATAAAGGTTGGACACACATTACAGTTTCATTGCAATGGTGAGTTCATGCTGAGTGGGCCTGACAGTGTCAAATGTGTGGAAAACGGGCGGTGGAACTATCCCCTTCCAACCTGCAGTGGTACGTTGACTTTCATTAGGATTTTCAATTCAGTTCATGCAAATTGTAGTTTTCTTTTGCCAGCCCCCAGTGGACACTTGGGGAACTGCAGTTTTTTTATCGTCAGTTTTTAACAATGAAGATTACAGTTATATTTGGCATGTGTTTCTAACCTGAGTGAGAGTTCTGCAGGGTTTGACAGATGTGGTTTAAATGCGCATGAACAAATGTGAAGTAGGAAAGACTTTTAACGCCTCAGGTTGGCATTTTTTGTTTTTTTGTTTTTCATAACAGACCAATGCACAATCCCAGGAATACCACAAAGCGTACGGGTCACCTCACGTCTACCAAGCAACCGCCAAGTCAGACCAGGGGAAAAAATACATTTTGTGTGCAACACCAATCGCCGCGGCCACATCCTTCGAGGAAAAGCAACAGTTGAATGTTTGGTTGGTGGACAGTGGAGCGATGACTTCCCAACATGTGGGCGTAAGTAAAAAGGGACTCACTTCGAGATGTGCTCTGCAGACTCAAGGTCCTTACACACCGGGACCGACGCAAATATATAGCGCGAAGTTATGAAATATTCAGAATTGTGACACGCCTGACTATACACATCAAGCCCGATGCAATTTTGTGACTTTCCGGGGTGAAAAAAGACACATCCCGGTTGAAAGCGAGAAGACTGACACAACAGCAGACTGAGTGTTTTTCAGTTCTGATTAGACTCTAGTGTTGAGATGTCTGTCTGTCATGATAGCATGGACTGAGTCGGCCAGTACCAGATAAGAACATTAAACTATAATCTATAAACGTAAGGTAACAACCGAGACCTAATGGTGCTGTGACTGAGTTTACAGTGAAAATACATATGGTATGTTGTATCTGAACAGGTTAGCTTACGAGCTAAAGTTACTTAGCACAGATGAAAGTTAAAACAAAGACGTTTATCAAACTGTTAAAGCTCACAAACCATCGTCATATGAGAAATCCGACGCTATGACTCTCCACAAATTGTCCTTCAGGTCGTTATCTTTGTGATATTTGTGTCTTTTATCAAAAATCACTCTGTTCTCCGACACGTAAACAATCAGCCGGTCGGCCATGTTGGATATATCGGTGACTCTGACGTCTCAACAACACAAAATCTGATTGGTCAGAAGTGGACACACAGTATGCGAAACTTTGGAAAAATCGACCGTGATCTGAAAAAATAAATGCCGCAATATCGCAGGACGGGAAAACGTCGCTGATGTGAACGCTTGTATTGACAGGATACAGGGTCAAAAAAAAATATTAACTTCTGAAATAATCGCATGAAAAAAAAAACGGTCCTGGTGTGTAAGGACCGTTTCTACCCTGAGGTCTCAAAGCGGGTTCACAAAATACTCTCTGTACCCAGTGACTCGCGGGAAACGTATAAAAACCATGAATAACTTTTACTTTCTCTGATTTACCCACTCACTGTAGTACCTTTGGGCTGTGGGACGCCACCACCCCTTGACAATGGAGACACGAGGAACAGTGTGAGACCCCGGTACGACCATAATGAAAGGGTTGAGTACATCTGCCAGAAGTTACACATACCAGAGGGTTCAGCATATAAAACCTGCAACAATGGTGAATGGACTGGATATTTCAAGTGCCTCAGTAAGTTGTTTTCTGTTATTTTCATATATGAGTCTGCTTTTAATTCCAATAAAAGGACTGTCACAGATTTTGCAAGCGAACCTGTCATGGTCAGGTTCTTCTGGTATCAGGGAGGACCTTCCTCAAAGCTAACTGCTGAGTAATTTTGCTTTAATTTCGATCATTGCAGTTATTACTGATCCATACTCAAACAGCCCAGCATGATCTCTGCATAGAAGAGTCTCAGGGATGATAAAACTGCTGTTTCTCTCTCCTCTCTTGCAGGACCTTGCACCGTAGACGCAGACGTTATGAGGAGACATAACATTCACTTCACTTGGTCTAGTGAGGAAAAGCTGTATGCAGTTCACCAAGGTGGACTCACATTCAGCTGTGTTAAAGGAAAAAGACCTGTGGACCCACAGGGCATGCGCCAATTTTGTGTGGACGGGGAGATAAGTGTGCCCATATGCCAGTAAAGTTTGAGAACGAACATTGACACGAGGAGGACATCGTTTTCCTTCAAACTGCTGAAAGATGAAAAGTAATTTCACTGTGAAAAAAAGTGTTTTTGTATTCTCTCTGGTACAAAGTCTTTAGGCTTAATTTGAGCCAAATTCATGTGACGAGTCCAGAAAAAAACAGATGTCGCATTTCAAGATATTTTACACAGAAAACATGAACTGGTTTTCTTGTAATGAGATGAAGATGTACTTGAAAACTTACTTAACTATCATCTCAGAGAACCTGTTTTTTTATCTTGATTTTGGTGTAATACCTTGAAAAAAGACCTTTTTCTTGCCTTGTAAGGTGGACGTGGCTCAAATGAAGCCTAGTTAGACCCTTTTTATCAGACTTGAGATCAAAAACACAAAGATTTGAGAACAAATCTACATTTAGCCCAAAGTTTTGAGCTTTAAACTTTTTCACACATTGAAGCTTTAAGTCCTAAAAGCTAGAACAGGAGTTTTGGGAAAAGGGCTTTTGGATTCCAGCCTCCTTAACCCACAGTTTATGGAAGAATAATGTGAAACTCGAGGATCTGGTGACATTGCTATGATAGTAAACTGTACTGACTCCCTGTGTGTATGTGTCTTGTCCAGTTTTAATCTCAGTGGGACAAAACCAGAATAAATAAAGGTTACATAATTTTAAAAGGAGATTTATCAGGCTTTATTTGTGTTTCTTCCTGGTGTCATGACCCTCTCCACTTGCTGGTAAATCCCGTCAGACAGTCGAGTAAAAGATTAACAACAGGGGAGATAACAGGGCAATAAAGCTTTAAATAATTATGAGAATTAGGAAAAACTACATTTTAGAGGCACAAAACCAGACTAATTCTGAATCAGACAAGAAACTGTGATTTTTAAACCCCTATTTAATACATAACGTAATCTGAGGTGACTGCATATAGCTCATAAACCTAAACTTTTTAATTTGTCAGCTGACTGAAATTCAACCGAATCAAGTTTGTTGTAGTTATACAATACAGCTGGAAATTGTAGTGATGTGTCAGTCACAATCGAACCGGTTCAAAGAGCCGTCTGCTTTGTGAACGATGTGCAATTTCTTTCTTTCTTTCTTTCTTTTTTCCCACCACAGATCATAGAAAAAAAACTACAAGGCAGAATGACGGGATTTCTATCTGCTTTGTGTACCAAAATGTAAAATGTCTGTAAATGCAATAAAAACAATTGGCTACAGCAATTCACTGATATTAAAAAATATAATTTTTACTCATGAGTACTTCAGTACAAAAGATGTATTGAATTATTTAAGCGGTATGTGTACACATATATACATATCATAAGCCAAACAACACTAAATTTGGCTGAATTAGAAAATGGACAAGTGTTAAATGAAGAGACGTTTGGGAGCCGATAGAGCCGGCTCTTCTTGGTGAGCTGAACTGAATGATCACTAAAAAGATCCGTAATTTCCATCACAAGGAAATTGATATTCTCTTGCATGTACACACCACATATGACTCAACTGTTTATATCATGCTTTGACCCTGGAGTTGAACAGGGTGGGAAGTCGGGTAGGAAACAAAACCTGGTCAGAGGACAGAGCTGAAAGGGGGCGGACTGCTACCTTGCAAAGCGAAGCAGACATACTTTTGTTAATTGATGCTCAGACACAGACAGTGGTCGAGTTAAAACCCACTAATCAAGCTCTAATTATAGCTCGACTTATGCATATAAACATACTGACAGAACAACAAACCCGTGTCTGAATCCACAGACAGGCCTTGAGTGTCGATGTGACATTTTTATATACAGTTTTAGACCAAATAGAAAAAAATTCTGTTGCGTGGACAACTTATTTGCAATAAAAACAGTCACAGAACTTTGGCGTCTGTGCAGAAACCTCCCCTTTGTCAGGACTTATTCCTGATGTGAGTCTTCATGATGAGAATAACTCGTTTTTCCAGTCAGCTTGATAAACAGGAGAGATGATCAGAGGGGCGGAGTTTAAACCGCAGTTGTTGTGACATGGGCTAAAGCATGGGAAGAGTTTCTCAGCAAAGGAGCAGTCGGTAAAGGAGTAGATCAAAGCTGCAGCATCAACATCATAAAAGGAGACCAGACCCTCTTCATAATCCACGAACACCCCGACCTTCTCAGGATGAGACTTCAGAGAAAGACTGACTGGAGGGCTGGCACACGCTTCGTACTCGTTTTCATTCCTCAACCATATCGCCCAGAAACCGTTCTGAGGAGACAGAGAGATCTTCCCCTTCCTGTTGATGGACTCTCTGCTCACTCCTAAATCCCACTTTGTCTTTCCTTTGACCTGGACCTCATAGTAAAATTTGCCCGAAGAGAAACCCCGCTTTGCGAAGACAACAGCACACCAATCAAATCTCTCCGGGGTGACTGGGAGGTCCTTCCACACATCGCCACAATAAACTTGTTTCCCATCGTCGGACAGGATGAGTTTGAAATGTGCCGTATCAGGATCGAGAATCACATCCACTTCATACTGCTGGACCCTCCTCACCTCAGCCTCGAACAGCTCCTTCATCTGTTTACTGAGCGTGTCCTCGAGGTGGCTCACAGCTCTCACCACAGTCCCCTCATAAGACATTGGGCGGACTCTGATTTCAGTCCAGTTTTTGGTGGGTGGAGCAGCGTTCGGGGTGGTGAAGTTTTGAAGGAGGTGGAGGTGGTCTTCAGAGAGTGAGAGCTGCTCTACCGCAGAGAATCTCTTCTTCAGCTCAGAGATTTCCTGCTGCAGCTCTGCGATGAAGCCTTCAGCCCGTTCCTCCGTCTCCTTCTGCTTCTCTTTGATGGTTCGGATGAGCTCGGCCTGACTTCTCTCGATGGATTCTTTCAGAGCTGTGAAGACCTCGACACCTTCAGCGATCTCTCTGTTTGCATTCTTATTACTGAGCTCCACTGACCGTCTGATCTCTTCGATCTTCAGGCGTCTCTTCTGGATCATCTGCTGAATTTCATTCTCTGTCTTCTCCAGCTCGGCCTTCTTTCCTTTGTACTCGTCTTCCAGAGGAACAACATCATGCGTTTTGTGGTTCGTAACGGTGCACAGCACGCAGACACACATCTGGTCGTTTTTGCAGAACAGCTCCAGCAGTTTGTCATGCTTCGTACACATCCTTCCTTCCAGGTTCTCCACAGGGTCGATCAGCTGATGTTTTTGTAGACGTGAAGATCTCAGATGAGGCTCGAGGTGAGTGTCACAGTAAGAGGCCAGGCACACCAAGCAGGACTTCAGGGCCTTCAGTTTGGTTCCAGTGCAGACGTCACAGGAAACATCTCCTGGTTCTGCAGCTTGTCGCTCCATGCTGGCTTCCTGAAGAGCTGACAGTCTGTACTGGGCAGTGACCTCAGATATGAACGTGTTGACCTTCAGCTCAGGTGTGGTGTAGAAAACCTCTTTACAGTTGGGACACCGACACCGGCCGTTGGTTCTCCAATGTTCGGTGATGCAGTCTTTACAGAAGTTGTGTCCACATGGTGTGCTGACTGGATTGATGAACATGTCCAGACAGATGGAGCACAGGAACTGATCCTCATTCAGCAGACAGCAGGCAGCAGACATTTTTACAACCTGAGGATAAGAAAAGGGACAGATAGTCAAACCTTCTGCTAAAAGTTATTCGTTTATTACCTGTTACTCTTTTACGGGACACTATGGGTGTGGACATTATACTGTTTTGGCGTTTGTGTATGTCAACATCCTCTCCAAGTTTTAGGGTATGCCACTAAGCGCGGGTAAAATCATCTGTGCAAATGAATTACATGTTGAGTCAATGCAAAGACACGATTAGACGCTGGTACTACTCTGACGGCAGGAATGACGCTGGGGGGGGGGGGGGGGGGTCGAAGAGTGATTGAAGATAATTATTAGTATAATAATCTAATAAATACAATGGAGTATGAGGGCCACATTAAGAAAGAAAAAAACATTTTTAAATCTTTGAGATTAAAGTTATTATTTAGGAGAATAAAGTCATTAATGACTTTAAGAATAAAGTAGTTAAGTTACCTGTTGTGGAGGAGAGTTGTTAAAATCAGCACTGAGGAGCATTTAGATGAATTGTACTTTAGTATAGGTTTCACAGACATGGAGATACTTAATCCTTTGGTATATCAGCATTACACTGTCACGAGTATCAGAACTTTAAAAAGAATATATGAGAAATGCTGCTTTTGTGGAGGGGAAATGGCTGTACAGAGGCTAAATTCATCAATGCAGCTGTTAATAGCAATAGCATAGGGCTTTAGTTTATCATATGAGTTTATCTGCCATGAGGTGTTGAGGTCTCTGCATGTGTAGGTTACTGACTTACTGTAATCATCGGGTCTATCTCGGCCTTATAAAAACCTGCTCTATTTCGGCAAGTGTCTGTCTTCTTCTGTAGTCAAACCGCAAGATATCAAAATCTACCCGGATACAACAATGCTGCTTTTTGATTGGCTGTTCAGTAAATATACTTTATTTGATTGGCTTGCGCGTGGCACGCAACTTAGGAACTCTCGGAGAAACTCCGTTGATTTCCCCCTGTTCCATAGTTAAAGAGGTGCAACTTGGTGGACATCACCATGTTCATTTAAATGCGTGAGAAATACAATGTGTGGCGTGTGAGCGTGTGAACGAGTGGGAATGCGTGTGTCTCACGCTGAATGCGTGAGACTTGAGAGCCCTGCCTTTTTTTTCAATTACCGAAACTGGAATAAAAAGGAGCTCGTCTGGAGTGAGGAGGTCGGATTACCTGGTAAATTGTGAAAAACCTTTGTCTATCACTTGATCCCGCTGGTTGAATTGGCAGGGATTACCGTTGAAATTACCGTTGACGCGCGAATGAAGCGAGGAAATACTATTCATTCACACGTCTGGTTTCTCACAAATTAAGCGAGTGGATGATTTTACTCTTGCTTGGTGTGAGCGCTCCATTATCCAAGTTTCTGACAGCTGAGAATAACCGGGTTTCTCTTAGTGCAATGCAAATGTTGTATAAACCTACTCAATAACAGGTGGAGCATTTTCAGTGTTAATTTTATTCTGTTATTAGAGCCGGCTGGTGACCAAATTTTATGAGAAAATAGCTAAATTCAACAAGTCATGTGTTAATCATTGAATTGTGTTTTGAGATGAAACCTCAAAAACAATATACCCATCATTCACCAACACGTGCTCATGGGTTTATAAGGAAAAAGAAGATATATTCAGACACAATCAAGCAACAAAAATATGCAGAAAGGTTTGCAACAGATGTAGAGAATGAGAGAGAGATGCATCGGGTGTAGCAGAAAACAAAAGTAATGATCAAACATGCTTTAGAGTGAAGTTCTGTCTTTTTTAGTCGGTGAACTCACCTGTGACAGACAGACTTGCAGTTCTGTTAAGATCACCTTGACGGTTTTAGCTCTGTTTACGCTCAGACTTTAACTTCCGTTTCAGCGAACATGGAGTTTAAGGTTCTCCTCCTTCATTGTTGCTCCTCCTCTCAGTGTAGCTCTGTAAGGCTGTTATTTCCTCTGGAAATGGAGTTTAAGTTTCTCCTCTTTCATTGTTGCTCCTCCTCTCAGTGTAGCTCTGTAAGGCTGTTATTTCCTCTGGAAATGGAGTTTAAGTTTCTCCTCTTTCATTGTTGCTCCTCCTCTCAGTGTAGCTCTGTTAGGCTGTTATTTCCTCTGAAGGCGTGTGACTAGTTTCCTTGGAAAAAGTATGCAAATGTTGGCTCAGGTGACTGCTTACTCTCATGCTTTCTCTTTTGGGTTTCTTGGAATTTAAGTGTCTCCTCCCCTCAGTGCTCTGTATCGAGTTCAGTATGAGACTAGATCTTTTGCTGACTGCGAGATAGAGAAAAACCTGATGGAAACTACCTGTGGCATTGAGAAACAGGCTTTTCTTATCGGAATGTTTGATGACAGATTCACAGTGTTAAAAACATGACACAAACTCATTGACAACCATCGTTGTACCTGATTAAATTACAGCCTTATTTTGAGAACTAACTTTTCCAGATTTTAGAGGGGAACTTCGACGTTTTCACCAGGATCCTATTTTCCCATGTGCTTGTGTGCGTGCTTGACTGACGGGGAGAACAGTCTCTGAATTTGGTCCAGTATTGAGGGAGAGCAGAGCAGCTGCATCCTTTACATGCTCAAAGAATGTCATCTGCCAAAAAAACACACCCTGCTGACTCTTGACACTTAAATGTGTTGTTTATTTTGAATATTTAATGTGGAAATTGTAAAGTCGTGGCTGTTACCCCAGCTGCTCGGCTGACACTAAACCCCCCACACCAGTTTCAGGCATTAAAAGTCACAACATGAAATCATAAATCTGGTTGCAGATGGTCTTGCTTGCTTTTATGTATCATAAACAGGCATTGAAATGAATTTCAGACTCTTAAACTGCAAAAGTGAATCATTTCCCCTGCTCTGACATGTTATCATCATTATATGTTTGTGGACTTTCTCTTGCAGAGCCCTGCGTTGTGAATGAAGACGACCTGAAATGATATAACAACACCTAAAAATCCCAAGATAGTCTAGCTGCAGACCTCCAATGGATATAGTGAGAAACTTTATTCTAAAATAGCTGGATTATTTGTCCGCTTCCTTTTTTAAAGGTGCTGCTGACAAAGTGTTTAAATACGCTCTGTTTTCATAAACACTTGAAAAAGTGTGTCTGCTTTAATATTTTAGATATACTTTTAAAGATATAGTTGTTATTGATGCTTTTCTAGGCCTTTAGAGACACCAATTCAAAGTGGGTTTTAAATGTCGGCGCTGTTGCGTGTGAAAGATAGTTAAAGACGCCAAGACCCGCCTTCTGATTGGTTTATATTGCGTGGTGCCTTCAGTGGTTGGTTAGATTTAGGCACCAAGGACGATGGATTGGTCTGGGATTGGTTATCCCGGTCAGAGTTACTCGAACTTTGGCAAGCCAAGTTTTTTATCATGAAAAAAATAAATACAGAGCGTTGAATGGGGAAATATAAGAGTGAGAAATGTCAAGCGTGGCGTGAGAATGGGCCAAATTGCGTGAATGTCACACTTAAAGCGTGATGTTTGGCAGCTCTGTAACAAGTATATTTCTGTCTTCACTGTATGCAAGACCTAGGAGTTTGCAGGCTCACAAAGTACCCTATATGTTTTACTATGATAGATGATT
Organism: Xyrichtys novacula; assembly: GCA_962446985.1. NCBI lineage: Eukaryota > Metazoa > Chordata > Actinopteri > Labriformes > Labridae > Xyrichtys > Xyrichtys novacula. Next base: position 35,654,490 of record OY660870.1, read on the forward strand.
ATGAGACAGAGAACTATGACTGCTACCATTTTGCATTATGGTATCTACATTCCATGAAACGCCTTTTCCACCATTATTCATTATTATTTGAGGCAGAGCAGCTGTATGTATTTCCAGGTGTCCTCAAAAACTGCCGTGACCCGGATTCGAACCGGGGTTGCTGCGGCCACAACGCAGAGTACTAACCACTATACGATCACGGCGAGCTGTCCTGTCGGACGGCCTAACTTCTTTACGCACAGAGGCAGTTCTCTGCTGCCACTGTGATACTACTCTTCCCCGTTGTTTGTTGTGTTTCAATCGGATATAAAATTACGAATCATAATGGACAAAGTCATCATAAAAATGTCATGACAAACTGCTGAACGGTGCTGAGCCAATATCATGAGTGTCGAGCAAAGATCTTACTAATAGACAGATTCATCACTCAGATGTGTAACATTGAACTAGATTATCATTTAAAAGAGACGCTCAAACCGCCTCTTCTGTAGACTTGTGGTACTAGTCTACTCGAAAACACTTCAGTATGTCTAAAATAAGTTTAAAAGAAAAGAATAAATGCTACTCGTTGTTTTAAAATACTAATTTTCGAGTGAACCATCTCCATATTTTGTTCTCTTGTGGTGAAGGGCGTGGCTTATGGGCGTTTAAATACGTAGTTCATACGTGATTGGTCGACCACTCTGTATTCTTACGGATTCTATCTGCTCTCTTTCCTGATTGGATAAAACGCAGATGACATTCGCTTATGATTGGTTCGTGGAATCAACGGTCGAATTTTCAAACCGGATCAGTATGTTGTTGAGGAAGCGTGATTCAACGTTACGACGAGCTCATCAACAGAAGTATCGCCGCACATGTACTGAAGCCGTCTTAAACAACTTAACTCGTTATGTAGAACGATATTAAGCTATTTTGTGGATTTACAATGGCGGAAACAATCCCTTCAACGAGAGGGGGATTTCTGGATTTTAGTCCAGTACGGAGAGGCGAAGGGAATAAGGAGAATGATGTTCCGGTGCTGAGTTTGATCCAGTTTTCTAAGGCTCCTTTTGTCACTTTCGGGACCGTGAAGTTGGGAACTTCTAAATCGGCTGTTTTACGTATTGAAAACCCGACAGAGGACGCAGAAGCAGATGTTACAGTGGAAAAGATCTCCTCAAGTAAAGGCTTTTCTGTGGACTACAGGAACTTCACCATTCAGGTAAGTTACTTAGGGTGAATATAGTCGTTACAGGGTTTCTATTGACTTGAATCAACATTTTAAAGTTATAACTCTTGTTCTTTGTGATCTGTCTGCAGCCTGAGGGCTCTTTCAGTCTGACAGTAACCTGGACCCCAACAGAGGAAGGTGGGGTCAGAGAACTCATCATATTTAATGCCAATGGGGTCCTCAAGCACCAGGCTGTCCTGCTGGGGAGGGCAGAGGCCCCCAGAAAGAAAAAAGTAAGTTTGCTATCAACGAACAGTTGTGCTTCACAGATAAAGACTGTAGAGAGTCTGATAAAAACATATTTGAAACTAATTTTTGGAGGCACTAGTATTTTTAATTATAATAACTTTATCTGTATAGCACTTTTAAAAACAAAATTACAAAGTACTTTGACATATAATCATAGAGCACATGGAAAAAGACAGATCAAAACAAAAAGCTCATTTAAAATGGAATTGAAGACCATTTTCATTTAACATAAGGAAACTAAACAATACTAGAACCATGCAACATCAAATGAGACCATGAGGACCAAAATAAAAACATAAAATAGTTAAGAAAAAAGAAACTGCAATTAAAAGAGGGTCAAAGGGGAAACTGGACAGATCTGGAGTGATGTGATGCTGTCTACTAAAACCAGTTAAAAGCCGAGATGCTGCATTCTGAACTAGTTGGAGGCGGGAGAGTGATTTCTTATTTAAACCAGGGAGGAGAGAGTTACGGGAGTCCAGCCTTGAGAAAATGAAGGAGTGGGTTATTTTTTTGAGATCTGGGGGATCTGGAGTATTTGTTTAATAGATTCATGGCTGTTGGTTTGATGATTACTGAATGTGGACCGAGACACTAGTATTTTATATCTGCTGATACTTTTAATCAACTTTTCAAGCTCTTATTTGCCAAAACCAAAGCCACGCCAATAATATTGTGCAGCCCTAACACAAACGTCCTTAAATCCTTCTGAGTTTTTCTTGCAGTTTTCATTTAACGAAATCTGGGACTTAAAAAAAAAAGCTTGCACACAGTTCTTGTCGTGGCAGGGAACCTTGTAATTTAGACATTATCCTCTGTTTGTGGTCTATGTTTTGGGTTTGTACAAGGTGCTACAAGCTTGTCCTCCCTGAGCACAAATTTGGACTCTGCAAAATATTAAATTTTAAGATGAATTTACAACCAAAAACAACATTTGAGAACATTGACAGATGGATAAAGGTTGCATGGTGTTCTGCACACCTTAAATTTTATAATGGATCTTGTCTTTAAATTGCACTTAAAAAGTTTATGTTTGTCAGCACGGCATCAATGATTTTGACCAGAAAAAAGGTGCAGAAGACGAGAAAAATTACGCAAAAAAATCCTCTGTATTTTTTTGGGAAATGTGACAGAATTTGATTTGAAATCTTGTGTCCTATCAGTTGCAGACATTATATAGTTGTTTGATACTGTCAGCAATAATTCCTGTGTAATGCTCATCACAAATATGGCCTTTAACTTGTATTTTTCCCCACCTGTTACAGAAAAGTTTATGGGACACAATCAAAAACAAAAGAGAGGGTGAGAAAGTCACTGCACCCAGAAGGAAGAAAACAGAACAACCGCTAAAGATGGCGGCCAATAAAACTTTCCAAGTGTCCCGAAAACCACAGTACAAACGGGAGAAACCTCGCAGCCCCCTCGCCTCCCTCAACGAAGGCCAAACTGTGAGGGAGCGTTCCCTCACCAAGAGCAACGCCACTGAAGACCATCCTCAAAAACCAGAGGAGCAGGAGACCCTGAAATCCACCCAGACTCAGAGACAGCGATCTCTGGTCTTGTCGGACCAGGAGAACATCCACCATGTTCAGAGGAACTCTCCTCTCGTTCTGCTGGTCCCAGCAGCCAAGCTGATGGACTCTTCGGATACCCTGTCAGGCAAACTTGAAAATAAAGACATCGCTCGAATGCTGAACAAGACGCTGTCCCCCATCGGGACCCCTGAGAGGTTTAAGAGGCTCATGCCTCATATTCAGTCAGAGAGCCCAGCTGTTCTGAAGTCTGTGGCTGAGGATGAAAGCCCTGACAGTGCTTTAACAGGAACCCCGACTCTGTCCCTGAAGGATGCTCTCGCCCTCATCGACTCAGATCTGAACCACATGAACACAAGTCCCAGAGACACCAGTTCCAGCTGTGACTTTTCAGACTCACTGGAATCCAAGAGTGACTCCAGACCTGTCCTGAACTCTTTACCCGACAGCCCTCCTGTGTTAGAGTCCAATGAACCAAGACTGACTTTCTTTGTTAGAGAAGTGCCGGATGTTTCAGAAGCTGATACAGCCAAAGAAAAACCCAAAAAGGCGTCTTTCACCTCCGCCACTGTGATTAAAAGCAAAGCTCCAGAGGAGGCGAACTGCTTGAGTGGAAGGAAAATTAAGAAGTCAAGACGGAGGCTGTTGGAGAAGACACTCGAGCTGTCAGACAGCAGCGGACAGTCCGAGTCTGGACCAGGAACTCCAAGTCTTCCTGTTATAGATCCAGGAACCAGTGGAGGGAGAAACTCTGAGGCTTCAGGCTCCCTACATGAGGACAGAAACCAAACCCAGATCCTCACCTCCTTCAGCCCGACTCCACGTCTTGAAGGCTCACCTTTGGCCGTCACCTTCCCAGTTTCCTCCCCTCCACGCTTGCCTTCTGCTCGCTTCTCCTTCTCAGCTACACCTCCACCTCCTGAAGTCCTCGCTCCCATCACGTTAACCGTCTCCTCTCCGTCGCCTTTGAGCTCATCCTCTCCTCTTCACCACACCTCCGCCACATCAGACCGCAACCTGTGCGATCCGTCTCCCACTGTTCTGGCGCCTCCCTGCTTTCAAGAAGAGCTGTTTCCCATTCACCTGGCGACGAAGAGCAAAAAGAGGAAGAGCGAGGAGTTTTTGAAAAGTGACAGGAAGACTCAGGAGGCGGAGAAGACCGGGCGCATCAAGAGGAGCAGGGTGGTGGCCGCAAGAACGGAGTCCACCAGACCTCTTCTTCAGGAAAAGAGGCGTGCAGCGCAGAAGCAGCAGACGAGCACAACAGGTGAGGGATTGTGAAGTTCAGGACACAGTAAATACAAAATACTGAGCAGAGGCAGAAATTCTAGTATAATAATCATTAAAAAGTTTTGTTTTTGGTAGAAATATTCTTATTTCTCTAAACTCTTTTTTTCCTAGGTTCTGTGCGCTCAATGACTTCATCCTCCCTGAGGTCTATGAGGTCTGTGGCTCCTGCTCAGGCGAAACAGTCGAGCTCCAAACCCACTTCAAGAGGTATCAAACTCTGTCCAAAGTTGACTCCATAAGGTCTGGTTCCATTATTTTGAGTTCTTCAACAGCTTTTCTTCTCTCGTTTCACAGCCCCTCCGTCTCTGAAGTCCTCTGGCGCTCCGTCCGTGAAGACAGCGAGAGTCGTGGCGGTGGCTCAGTCGAAGCTGACCTTCGTTAAACCGCTGCAAACAGGTAAACGAAGCAGGATGCAGCAAAGTGAGCGTCTAGGGTGAGTGAAACCGTGTTGAAAGTTTTAATGTTTTCTGTCGTTTGACTCCAGCCATACCGAGACACCCGATGCCGTTTGCTGCCAAGAACATGTTTTATGATGAGAGGTGGATCGAGAAGCAGGAGAGGGGCTTCACCTGGTGGATCAACTACGTCCTCACCCCGGACGAGTTTAAAGTCAACACTGAGGTCAAAGGTAACACCGTTATAGTCGCATACAGCCAGTTTACTGAGACACAATGATAACGGTTATGGAGTCTGAGACGTCACTCTTCAATCTGTGGCTCCTGCAGTCAACGCCGTGTCCATCGCCATGGGCAGCGACGACAGGTACAGCGTCCCTAAAGCCCCCACCAAAGAGGAGATGTCCTTCAGCACCTACACGGCCCGGCGCAAGCTCAACCGCCTCCGACGGTCCGCCTGCCAGCTCTTCACATCGGAGGCCATGGTCAAAGCGATTCAGAGGCTGGAGGTGGAGGTGGAGGCCAGGAGGCTGCTCGTCCGAAAAGACCGCCATCTCTGGAAGGACATAGGTAAAGAAACAAACAAACAAGTATCTAACTTGACTTGAAGTTCTAGTAAAACCTGGAAAAACCTGGAAGTAACAGCATTTTCTCCAATTTTTCAGGTGAACGGAGAAAAGTCCTTAACTGGCTGCTTTCCTACAATCCACTGTGGTTACGGATCGGGCTTGAGGTATTCAGACTTTGTGAGACTTCGTCTGAATTTTTAACGTTTGAACCACCAATTCATGCTTCGGTTGTGTAACACACTTTTACTCGCTCTCAGACGATCTACGGGGAGTTGATCTCTCTGGAGAGCAACAGTGACGCTCTGGGTCTGGCCATGTTCATCCTCCAGCGACTGCTGTGGAACCCGGACATCGCCGCAGAGTTCAGACACGCCAAAGTGCCTCACCTTTACAAAGACGGTAATTTACGATCTGATGAGAAATGTAGTTTAAGTTAAAACATCTGTCTGTCTGGGCTGAATTTATCCTTATTATGCATTACAAACACCTCCGTATTACTGTGAATAAACGTGCGCATGTCTCTTTACTTTTTCTCAAACAGGCCACGAGGAGGCGCTGTCTCGCTTCACGCTGAAGAAGCTGCTCCTGCTGGTGTGTTTCCTGGACAAAGCCAAAGAGTCTCGGCTGATCGAACACAATCCCTGTCTGTTCTGCCAGGACGCTGAGTTCAAGGTCGACTGAAAATAACACTCAAGCACATTTTAGTACCAGATGACTTCACAGTATGATTTTTGTGGCTCTTTAATATCTTGAATCTGGCACTTTTAAACTAAGATTAACTGTAAAGAGCTACAGCGTGATAAAGAGAGGATCTGAAGTCTGCCTCCTGCTCTGCACTCTTAATATAATCCTGCTTAATGTCTTTAGTTTGTTTCTTTTTGAGTAAGTTTATAAAACCTTAAACTGAATTATGCAAAAAGTTACACACATGCTGCTGCAAATTCAGGTCTTCTGTGCCACAAAAAACATGATTTTGACAGAACATTTGAAGCACCCCATTACAGAAAATCGCCTCATTTTATTGCGTTTTTCTTTTTACTTTTACCCGGACCAAATTTGCAGAGCTGGATCACAGATTAAGAAGTAATAGAAACATTGCTGCTGTGCTGAAGGAGAGTCAGTAGAGAGAAAGAACCAATTTGAAGTTGGTACATCAGGCTTTTGGAAGTTGTGATGGCATTTTATCAGAAAAATAATCATCAGATCGACCAAACTGATGTTAAGTTGTAGATTATAAATCTAATTTGAAGTTGGATGATTCCTACCACTCAAGAAATAAAAGATGAGTTCTTTTGGGCCGCAGGTTGGTAGTTTTAAACGATAAAGAGCTTTCTCACCTGGTTCTGCAGGGAAACTCAGCCCTGAAGGCAACTCACCAGTGAACCTTCAAGTCCTCACTCTCTGTGCTCATGTTTTTTTTTCTCCTGCAGACTAGTAAAGACCTGCTCCTGGCCTTCTCCAGGGACTTCCTCAGCGGGGAGGGGATCCTCCCGCGGCACCTCGGCTACCTCGGGCTGCCCGTCTCCCACATCCAGACGCCTCTGGACGAGTTCAACTTCGCCGTGAAGAATCTAGCCGTCGACTTAAAATGCGGCATTCGTCTAGTGTGAGTGAAACCCCGAGAATTTTAATGCGGGGCTCTGATCCTCTACGTGATACCTGCTTCCCTCTAAAGGTCAGGCTCAGCTTCACAGCAGCACCCCTGCAGCGAAGAGGGATTCAGTGTTTTTGTCTTCTGCAGAGCGTTGTCAGACCAGGATTTCCTCTCCGACTGATGTAACACCACTGCCCCTGGTCACAGTTCAAACCTATTTGTGTGTTTCTTTTGAAGATTGTTTCCCCTGTTTGCCTTTTTTAATACACAGAAACACAGACTCAACACATGGATTTGCTTTCTTGATCCCAAACTAGAAAATAGTGTTTTTGCAGCAGCAGGTTGTCTGATCAAGAAAAAAAACAAACAAACAAGAAGGTAGAAAAGTGTGAATAGGTTCAGTTATAAGTCGACTTTACAGGGTGGTAAAAGTGTTGAAATGCAAATACAAACAAATGCAATTGATGAATTGTGTAAATTCTGCAGGATCAGAACACAGTGCAGTTTTAATAAGACGGAGATGATCTGCTCAAACTGAAATGTGCATGTTTGTTTGTGCAGTCGTGTTTTTACGGCTCCAGAATATTTTTGAAGGAACGTTCTAAAGAGTTCATCACGTGTGATTTTAAAGTGTTGCTCATGTTTTCAGTCGTGTGATGGAGCTCCTCATCCAGGACTGGACGATATCGGTCAAACTACGTCTTCCTGCCATCAGCCGCCTGCAGAAGGTCCACAATGTGGACTTGGCTCTGCAGGTGCTTAAAAGCAAAGGGGTCGATCTCAAGGATGAACACGGTAACTATGAACTCCTCCTCCTAGAGCATTTAAAAAAAAAGACTCTTTCCTTTGTCTCCTACTCACTGTTTTTCTACAAAGCTGCTTTATTCCAGCGCTGTAGCTCTTCTTGTTCATTTACCGAGTCATTCATTTGTGCACCAACACCTGTCGTTTCACTGCTCAGTCTCAAACAGCTGTTGTTGTGCAGCTGCACAGATGATTCTGGGATTGCTCTTTCCTTTTATGATGCTGTGTTGGATTTGTGTAAACTTTATTGGACAGAATGATTTCCTCTGCATGATTTAGCACGTGTTAGAGTGACTAAGAGCTTTGAAATACGCCGTTTAAAGACCTGCACAGTAAAGTCGACTTAGTAAATCTTGCGAGGCTGTGAATGTCAGTCTGATTAAACACTGTGCCTTTGTTTTCAGGTGCCGCCATCGACGCCAGAGACATTGTGGACGGACACAGAGAGAAAACACTCAGCCTCCTGTGGAAAATCATCTTTGCGTTTCACGTATGAATCTGGCTTAGTTTGAGGATTTTCAGAGGGACTAAAATTCAGAGATTCCCTGTAAATGTTCTTCCTGTTGTCTGAGAAGCTGTTATCAAATCATCCGTAAAGGTGGAGGTGATTTTGAACGAGGACCAGCTGAAAGACGAAATCGGTTTCCTGAAGAGAAGCTTCAAGACCAAACGGAGGCTGGCGTCTCTTAAAGCGGATCGGGACTTTCAGCCGAGTCCCTCAGAGACCCGGACGGCGTACAAACACAGCAGCACTAAGATCACTCTGCTGATGGAGTGGGTCAGAGCCGTGTGTGACTTCTACAACCTGAAGGTGAGTCTGAAACTTCCTACTGCGGCCCTCAGGCGAATGAGGGAACTCTGCTAATTGGAGTTTGGGTGAACGTCTCTGGAGTTCCTCCGCTTCCTGTTAGGCAGGCGGGAGAGTTGCTCCGAACACTCGCTGTACTTTGTCATTTGATGTGTTGGAGAGCTTTAATCTTTTTTTCTGTTACACTGAATGATGTAAAATTGAAATGCATGTTGCAACTGTGCGAAATTGAAATTGAACATCTGCATGAGCAGGAATGAATATTTCTAATTTCCTGCACAGTTTCATGAAAAAAATTAGGAGTTTTTTAAATTAGTTTTCAATAATTAAAATCATCCAGTTGGAGAAATGAACCAACTTCTGTTTTAACCTCTGACTGATCGCCTCGACACCTCAGGACAGTAAGAGGTTTTCAGGGTCAGAAATCACACAGTAACAGGATTGTGTGTCTGCTGTGCGTGCAGGTGGAGAACTTCACCGTGACCTTCTCGGATGGCCGCGTCCTCTGCTATCTCATCCACCACTACCACCCCGGCCTCCTGTCCGATCAGGCTGTCAGTCACAGCACCACGCAGACAGTGGAGTGCTCGCAGAGGGGCCGCCTGGAGCTCGACTGCTCCGCCAGCGACTCTGACAACTCCTTTGACTTCATGACAGGCTCCAACGGTACGTGACAGCTCTGCTCAAACGTCTGTCGGCGCATTTTAAATGTGAAAGTGGCTCTCTGACGTCTGTCATTGAACGTGCAAGCAAGTAAAATGAAGTATGTCTGGGTATAAAGGTTAAAGGAATGACGGAGTTTGAAGAGAATTACCAAATAAACGAAAGAGATGGTTATTAACGGTTTTGAATGATCATATGTGTGTCAAACAGGCCCAGACTCTCCTTCAGTCGAATTCAAAGAGCTGCTGGAAAATGAGAAAAACAACTTCAGGCTGGTCAACACGGCCGTGTCTTTCCTGGGCGGAGTCCCCGCCATGATCAACCCGGCCGACATGTCAAACACCATCCCCAACGAGAAGGTGAGACCTCACAGGAGAGGAGTTCTCACCTCTACAGACGTTATTCTCATTTTAGTGAGAGACAAGGAAAGATCAGTTTGATAGGAATTAAAAGAATCAAGAGTAAGATACTGTACTTCTTTCTTTATTAATGTCTTTGTTTTAATTTCCAGGTGGTCATGTCTTACCTCTCCTTCCTGTGCACTCGTCTCCTGGACCTGAGGAACGAAACCAGAGCAGCTCGGGTCATCCAGGGCGCCTGGAGGAAATACAAACTGAAGAAAGATCTGCAGCTTTTCAAAGTTGGTTCAATGTTTGATAAAATTTCACACTGACTTTTATTTTTCTGATCTAGACCAAAATATATCTAAATCATAGATCTGTCTTTTTGCTGGTAATCTAGATTAAAATAAGGATACATGCAGAAAACACTCACTAATACACGTGTTCAATATTATTAATTAACTTCTCGTCTGGTTTTTACAGGAAAGAAACATGGCTGCTGCAAAAATCCAGTCACTTGTGAGGAGTTTTCTGCAGAAGCGCCGAGTTCGGCGGCAGAATCGAGCCGCCGTTATCATCCAGTCGGCGTGGAGAGGTTACGCCGCTCGCAACAGGATGAGGCTGGAAAAAGAGGCTCAGCTTCGGGCTCTGAAACACAAAGCAGCAACTTTAATACAGGTACATTATTATCAAACTGTGGGGGTTGTAATTCTTCCTTATTCCATGTACTGTCCCTGCATGATAACGCTAAATATCCAAAAACAAAACACACCATCCCTCCTTAAATAAACAAGAGGGACAGTTTGCACACAGCTTTCAGAAACACATATTTATTTCTGCTCGTTTCATGCTGAGCTTCCCTGGACAGAAGTCACACACAGCAGTGTAAGAATCTGGTCCTGTGCCTCCAGCTCCACCTGAATGATTGAATAATTAATGCATCATAGTTCAGCTTATTACGCTTCAGCTGCATAATTAATGGCAATTTCTTGTTACTGCCACCTTAGCATGTGCAGGGAACACATTACTAGTATATGTATTTATTGCAAAAAAGAGAAAATTACTTTATCTAGCATAAAATAACAATAATGCATACTTTTTAACCGCAGCCATAAAAGAGAGAATGAAACATCTGTTCCTGAATTTGACCCTCACAGTGATGAGGCCGTCTTGTGTGATTGTTCCTTGAATAGTTGGTTTCTATCTTGTCTCTACAGACTCAGTGGAGGATGTTTTCAACCATGAGAGCTTACCAGCGCCTCAGATATCACGCCATCGTTGTCCAAGCACAGTGGCGAATGAAGAGGGCGGCCTCCGCTTACGGAAGGATCTACTGGGCGGCGACGGTCCTTCAAAAGCACACCCGATCGCGGGCTCTCGGAAGAAGAGACCGGGAACGCTTTCTCTCCCTCAGAGCGGCAGCCGTGAGAATACAGAGAGGTTACAGGAGATGGAAAACGGAGAAAACGGCGAAGGAAAATCACGCCGCCAAAGTGATACAAGCGGCGTTCAAGAGATGGTATCAAGAGAAAATGGTTGAAAAGAACGCGGCTGCTGTGAGGATTCAGTCTTGGTACAGGATGCAGACATGTCTCCATCAGTACAGAAAGATCAAGAGGAGCGCAGTGCTCATCCAAGCCCGGTACAGAGGCCGCGCACAGAGACGCCGCTTTGAGAGGCTGAAGCTGCAGCACCACTCCGCCGCCGTCATTCAGAGTGCGTTCAGAGGTCACGCTGTCAGGAAGCAGGTGGAGAGGATGAGAAGCGCTGCACTCATAATCCAGCGCGGGTTCAGGGCCTCCGTGAAGAGAGACACGGAGAGGCGAATGTTTGTGAGGATGAGACGCGCCGCCGTCATCATACAGGCGGCTTATCGCGGGAAAGTGGCGCGGGAGTCCCTGAGAAAACGGCACAAGGCAGCCGCAGCGATCCAGGCGGCTTTCAGGAAATATGCTGCCCGAAGGCGCTACCTCGCTTTGAGGAGAGCTGCTTCTCTGATCCAGCGAAAGTACAGAGCCACACTCTTGGCTCGTGAGACAAAGAAGGATTACGACGCTCTCAGGGACGCCGCGCTCACCGTACAAGCCATCTGGAGAGGGAGAGCTGTCAGGGAGCGGATAGAGAAGTGGCATCACTGCGCAACACTGATACAAGCTCACTACCGTCGGCACAGAGCAGAAACAGAGTTCAGGTCCAAGAAGGCAGCTGCGTTAGTCATACAGCGTCGCTACAGGGCCTGTAAGGTCGCACAGGAAACGCAGAAATCATACCTGCGCTTGAGAGCGGCCTGTGTCACCCTCCAAGCTCGATTCAGAGGCATGAGAGTCAGGAGGGAGTTGGAGAAAAAGCACCTCGCAGCGACTGTCATTCAGTCTTCATTCAGGATGTTTGTGTGTAAGAAACGATACGTCCTCCTCCAAAGTGCAGCGATAATCACACAGAGCCGATACAGAGCTCTGCTGGTCTGCAGGGCGCAGCGAAACCAGTACAGAGAGTTAAAACAGGCGGCTGTGAAGATACAAGCCGTCTACAGGGGGTTCAGAGTGAGGCAAGACCTGAAGAAGAGGCACAATGCTGCCCGAGCAATCCAAGCCCAGTTCAGGATGCACAAAACAAGAATGGCGTATCTGGCAACCAAGTGTGCCGCCATCATTATTCAGGAGCGCTACAGGGCGAAACTGCTCAGGAATCAACAGATGCAGAAACTCAGAGTGATGAAATCTGCAGCTGTCGTCATTCAGGCCGCATATCGAGGTCGTGCAGCCAGGAAGATGGTCGCAAAGATGAACCGAGCAGCTACAATCATCCAGAGAAAGTTTTTCACCATTAGGGACAGGAAGAGGTTCCTGGCTTTAAGGGAAGCAGCCGTGATCTGTCAGCGCAGGTACAGAGCGGTGATCCTGGCAAGAAAAGACCGTCTGGACTATCTGTCGAAGCGCAGGGCCGCGGTTTGTCTGCAGGCAGCCTGCAGAGGATGGAAAGTTAGGAAAGAGTTGCGTTCCCAGCAGGCAGCAGCTACAATAATTCAGTCTCACTTCAGGATGCACCAGCAGAGAAACTCCTACAGGAGGCTCCACTGGGCTGCGAACGTGCTGCAAGTACGCTACAGAGCGAACAAGACGATGAGAGCAGAGATGGATGCCCTAAAAGCCAAGAAACACGCAGCTGTCGTCTTACAGGCCGCTTTCCGAGGAATGAAATCCAGACGAGTCATCAAACAAAAACACCAGGCAGCTGCTCTCATCCAGAGAGCTTACAGAGCCCACCGTGAACACGAGCAGTATCAGACTCTAAAATCCTCCATCCTCACAATCCAGAGGAGGTATCGAGCCACTTTAGCTGCCAGAGAACAAACACAGAAATACCAAAACATGAGAAGAGCTGCTGTCGTCCTTCAGGCGGCATTTAGAGGTCAGAGGGTCAGGAAGGAGGTCGCTCTTAGACATCAGGCTGCAACCGTCATCCAGTCAGTGTTCAGAAAACACAGAGAGGAAGTCAAATATCAGGCCATGCGTCTGTCTGCGATCATCATCCAGAGATACTACCGGGCCTGCGTTGTCCAAAGACACGAGAGGAAAAAGTTCCTCGATGTGAAAAAATCTGCCGTCATCTTTCAGGCGGCGTTCAGAGGATACCGGGCGAGGAAAAACATCGCTAAGATGAACAGAGCAGCGACAGTCATTCAAGCAAACTTCAGAAGACACAGACATCAGTCAGCCTTCAGGAGGCGGCGCTGGGCAGCGTGTGTCCTCCAGCAGAGGTTTAGAGCCCAGAGACTTAAAAACACTGAGATGAATCAATATCAGGAGGTGAGGAGAGCTGTGGTTACTCTACAAGCTGCATATCGAGGAATGAAATCAAGACAGATCATCAAACAAAGACATCATCACGCCGAGGTTATCCAGAGAGCTTACAGAGCCCACCGTGAACACAAACAGTATCTGAAACTACGATCCTCCGTCCTCACGATCCAGCAAAGATACCGAGCCACTGTAGCTGCAAGATCACAAAGAAGACAGTATCTGAAAGTGCAGAGAGCAGCCGTCACCCTTCAGTCCGCTTTCAGAGGACTTCAGGTCAGGAAGGAGGTTTCTCTGCAGCATCAGGCTGCAACCGTCATCCAGTCTGTATTCAGGAGACACAAAGAGGAAGTTAAATTCAAGGCCATGCGCCTGTCTGCGATTATTATCCAGAGATTCTACCGCTCCTGGATTCTGCAGAGAAAAGACAGAGAGAAGTTTCTGAATATGAAGGAGTCTGCGCTTGTCTTACAGGCGGCGTTCAGAGGAAACCGTGTGAGAAAAAGCATCGCTAAAATGAACAGAGCAGCTACAGTCATTCAGGCGAACTTCAAGAGGCACAAGCATCAGTCAGCCTTCAGGAGGCGGCGCTGGGCAGCGTGTGTCCTCCAGCAGAGGTTTAGAGCCCAGAGACAAAGAAACACTGAGATGAATCAATATCAGGAGGTGAGGAGAGCTGTGGTTACTCTACAAGCTGCATATCGAGGAATGAAATCAAGACAGATTATCAAACAAAAACAGGAGGCAGCTTCTCTTATCCAGAGAGCTTACAGAGCCCGCTCTGAGCGGAGGGAGTTTTTGAAACTAAAATCGTCTGTTGTTACTATCCAGCAAAAATACCGAGCCACTGTAGCCGCAAAGACTGAGAGAGCACGATACCTGAACACGCGCCGAGCTGCTGTCACTCTGCAGGCCGCTTTCAGAGGACTTCAGGTCAGGAGAGAGGTTTCTCTCCAGCATCAGGCTGCAACTGTAATCCAGTCTGCTTTTAGAAAACACAGAGAGGTAGTCAAATATCAGGCCATGCGCCTGTCTGCAATCATCATCCAGAGATACTATCGCTCCTGGATTCTGCAGAGAAAAGACAGAGAAAAGTTTATAAATTGGAAACAATCTGCTGTCGTCTTGCAGGCGGCGTTCAGAGGATTCTGTGTGAGAAAAAGCATCGCTAAGATGAACCGAGCAGCTACGGTCATTCAGGCGAACTTCAAGAGGCACAAGCATCAGTCAGCCTTCAGGAGGCGGCGCTGGGCAGCATGTGTGTTACAGGAGAGGTTTAGAGCCCAGAGACAGAAGAATAATGAGCTGAGAAAATATCAAGAGCTGAGGAAAGCTGCGGTCGTTCTCCAGGCTGGATATCGAGGAATGAAGTCCAGACAAATGATTCAGCAAAAGCATCAAGCTGCTCGTCTCATCCAGAGAGCTTACAGAGCCCACCGTGAACACCAACAGTATCAGACTCTAAAATCCTCCATCCTCACAATCCAGAGGAGGTATCGGGCGACTTTAGCTGCCAGAGAACAAACACAGAAATACCAAAACATGAGAAGAGCTGCTGTCGTCCTTCAGGCGGCATTTAGAGGTCAGAGGGTCAGGAAGGAGGTCGCTCTCAGACATCAGGCTGCAACCGTCATCCAGTCTGTATTCAGGAGACACAAAGAGGAAGTTAAATTCAAGGCCATGCGCCTGTCTGCGATTATTATCCAGAGATTCTACCGCTCCTGTATCAAGACAAGAAAAGACAGAGAGAAGTTTTTAAGTTTAAAGAAATCCACCATCACCCTTCAGGCAGCAGCCAGAGGCTGGTCAGTCAGGAGGGACATGAACAGACAGAAGCAGGCCGCCGTCGTTATCCAGTCCTGCTGGAGATGTTCGGTACAGAGGTGCGACTTCCAAAGGAAGCGGGAGGCTGCTGTGACGCTCCAGAGGAGGGTCCGAGCGTGGCAGATAGGCAGGCAGGAGAGAGAGAACTACAGTCGAGTGAGGAGAGCTGCTGTGGTTCTTCAGACACACTGCAGAGCCTGGATTACAAGACAACAGGTAGTCAGCCTTTTTGTTTTTCAAGTGGCTTCTTCTTTTTCCACCTAAATTTTAGCTCAAAAACTGCAAATACGAAAGGTGACGCAGCCATGATGAAGGTTTTACTGATTGTCAAGTCTCTAAAATGACAGAACAGTCACTGAAATATCTCTCCCTGCCCATGTTTAATGTTTAATGTCCTTATGATAAAGAGACTAAAATTTCATGTTTTCTTGTGTTTCAGGCACTAGAGAAAACCAGAGCAGAGAGGAGGCTCCGCTTCGCATCTGCAGGTTTCCACCATCTCTGCGCCATAAAGATCCAAAGAGCCGTGAGAGCCCACTGGGCTTTAGAGTCAGCCAAGAGACAAATCCACTCTGTCCTCACCGTACAGGTAAAGACAAGGGAGCCCCAGCTCTGACCAGGCCTCGTAAATGTTTCAGCGAGCGTTCAGTTTTCTGACGATTGCCTTGTTTTTTTTCTAGCGATGGGTGAGAGCGAGACAGCAGAGGCGGCGGTATCTGGAGGAGAGGAGGAAGGTGATCACAGCCCAGAGAGCAGCTAAGCGCTGGTTAGCTCGCCGCCACACGGCTGCATCCGTCATCCAGGAGGCCGTCCACAGATTCCTCCTCCTCAGGAGGCAGAAGAGGGTTCAGCAGGGCATTGTCAAAGCTCAGGTACTGCAGTCAGTGCTGGATGAAGTACAGATGAATTCACCTTTTCTTTCTTTTAACACAAGGATCATATGTCTTTCTGATTCTGCAGCTACTTTCACCAGCTGCTGTCAGTTCTCCTTTTCATACTTGGCGTCATACAGTCTCTTCTGGTCCAATAATGTTGCCTCTGACACACCGTTGTTTCCATATTATACTCGACTCTCCCTCCAGGCTCTATGGAGAGGACATCGCTCCCGCCGCCTGAACGACAACCCCAAAGTGGTGAAGCTAAGACAACGTCTACGCAAAGTCTCTGCTGAGGTCAAAGAGGAGGACAAACTGTGCAACAAGACGTCGTCGGCTCTGGACTACCTGCTCCGATACAAACACTTCTCCTACATTTTAGAGGCCCTGAAAAACCTCGGTAAGGCTTTCTCACTTCTGGTCAATCAAGCAGATTTAGAGCCTTGGTGTGCGTGTGTGTTTGTGTGTGTGTGTGCACATAAAAACACGTGTGAAAATAAACCCTTTGTGTGTTGACGCAGAGATCGCCACCAGACTGTCCCCAGAGTGCTGCGAGCGGCTGGTAGAGAGCGGAGCCACCAACATCATCTTCACTCTCATCCGCTGCTGCAACAGGAGCGTCCCCTGCATGGACGTCATCACCTTCTCCATCCAGATCCTCCTCAACCTCTCCAAGGTACCTCAAACCTGCACCAACCTTTTCATTTCAATAGGAAATGTTATCAGCCTCTCAACCTCTCAAGGGTGTAAAACGCCGAGTTTAAACCCTCTCCTCTGTTTACTTTCAGTACCATAAGACCATCGAGGCCGTGTATTCAGTGGAAAACTCAGTGGAGACGCTGCTGGACTTGCTGCAGAGATACAGAGAGAAGGCGGGGGATAAAGTCGCAGATAAAGGCGGCAGCATCTTCACTAAGGCCTGCTTCCTCCTCGCTCTCCTGCTGCAGGACAAACATCGCGTCGTGGTCCGTCACTTTACGTTATCTAAACTTTATCCCAACAATTTTCTTTTAACCTTTGAGAGATAAATTTTGCTTTTATGTAAATGTTTTGACTTTTTAAATTGTCTTTTAGGAGGTTATGAAGCTCCCCAAAGTCTTAGACAGGATACGCAGCATTTATCGCCTCACTGCTCGCAAACAAAAGATGGATGCGGAGAGGACTGTGATCAAACAGAAGATGAACGCCTCCATCAACGGGAGCTTCTACGTTCCAGCGACGCCTCGAAAATCCAACCCTGTACCAAAGTACGTTCACAGGAGACGAGTTCACGTCATGTCTCTGGGGTACCTGTTCATACATGTTTGCCGTGATTTCTGACTCTGTTTTTGTTTTTCCAGATTTGCACCAGATTGGGTTCTAAGGAAGGACAAGCTCAAGGATATCGTGGACCCGCTCAGAGCCATCCAGATGGTGGCAAACACACTGTCTATTGTGCTGTAAATATCTAAGCTTCAGAATTTTGATTTGATGAATTTTTTACCTGAAGAAAATATTTTTTATGTATTGTTGAAGGTTCTTTTAATCGATGCATTTCCATGTGTTACCTGTACATATTAAATTGGATTTGTTTCTTACACCGGGATCGTTTTCTGTCTCTTTCTAATGATAAGGACATTTTATTATGTGGTTTAAAATTAGGCTGTCTGGATATATCAATCACAACTAAACTCAAAGCCGTGTCTAACAATATTTTCACAATTTTTTCAAAATCTACACTCCCTAGTCAATATTTTCCTCTTCCTTTTGTTGTTCACCTCCTGCATTCATCCCGAGGTTTCATTTGTGATTTTCAATTTCGACAATCTTTCTTCAGCTTTTATTTTGAAATGTAGGAGAAGTCGAAAACCTTCCTGTGTTCTGACAAATCAAAATTTAACTGTCTTTTTAAAAACTGAGGACCGGCTTGTTATCAGCCCTACAGCGTCTGTAATAATATGACATATGTAGTTCAAACAAGTGGGACAGCACCATGAACACTAAATAATATATACAGGTTTTGGAGCAACATATGCTGCTACACAGGCAACACCTTCATCTAAATCTTTTCTATGCAAGTAGTGCCCCAAGATGACCAGCAGGAGGCAGCTGTGTTCAACTGTTCAACACTGTATGATCCTGATGAATGATGAAGTAGATTGTTCAAAATGTGCAGAAGTCTTGACTCCTGAAAGGTGTGTTTCAGATATAATCTCAATCTGTACATGAAGCTATGAAAAATGGCTAAAAAATGTGGGATTCAACCCTATAGAAATGAAGAGGCCTGTTTTTCACTATTTTGATGACTTTGTGAAAACTTTGTTGAACAGAGGGATGCCTCTCATAGCTTAGACAAGCTGTGTGCAATCTACATTGTGGCTCAACCTCTAAATGACTCCCATCTTAATGTTGCTCAGAGAATTTCCTTGTGTCTGTGTTAGTGCTGGTTTGGTTGTTTGATGAGCTGTGGACTTCCATGGCTACCCATGCAAGTGAAACTGTGAGAAATTCATTCTGATTTTGCCAATCCAGATTTGAAAATCCTCCTCCATTAAAGACTATAGAGGTGATTTTCATTCTTAATCCTTATACAGTATTAGTGACAAAAACGTCCACTAAAGATCAATTTTTTGTCTTAATTTGACAAAAGCATTCTCACTGTATTGCAGCAAATGGCATGACTTTTGCTGACAAACCTTATTTTTGCATGTAATTTGAAAATATGATTTCAAAAGGTCAATAGTACACTGTCGGCAAATTTACTACACTTTAGCATTATTAGTGGCTGAAAACAGCCACTAACTTTGCTGTAAAATATATCAGATAAATATTATTTTCTGTTTTTTTGCATAAATCTTTTAATCAACCTCAGTCTTGATCAAAACTAGTAAATATTAAAAAAAATAATAGATATTTTTAAGATACATATTTAAGATATTTTCAATATAAAAAGTGATTGGACAGAGATTTTTTTTTTTCATGTTATCACAGTCTGGGACATGTCTTAGATAAGTGACATCAATTACTTTTATGCATTTTTAGTTTTTGTGCAGCAATAGATTTTCAACAAAAACTTTTATGCTATCAGTGGCTGTTTTTGCCCCATTGACTCCCATTATAACCATGATTTGAAGTCAGAGACATGGCACAATATAAATATAATTCTTACAGTCAGGGTGATCAACTCAAATTAGGCAATTTTACCGTTGATCACCTGGTTCACCCATTTACCCAATACATAGTCCTGTTGTGTTACTAGCCTAGTTTCTGTATCTGTATAGTGGAGTTTAGTATTCAGTAGTTTTGATCAGGACTGCAGTTGCTTAACAGATTTATCCCTAAGTAGAAAGAAATATTGATCTGATACATTTTTAAAGCAGTTAAAAAACAGCCATTAATACTGCTAAAGGAAGTTTTTCTTAAGGCTGTTTGAGGATTAATACTGGGTAACGTTTCTACAGTGTCCACCTCCCTGTCTGCAGACAGTTTGTAAAACAAAGAGCTCGGTTACAGCTTGATTAATTGTGTTATTTAGAGTTCTGTTTGTTGACGTTTGCATCTCAATAGAACTGGCTTGAGCCATCTCCTTCCTCCTGGTTTCTATCCCTTTGAAAATATCTCTAACCTCCACTGTCCTTTTGTCTCCACCCCTCCAGCACCGTAAATAATCCCTTTCAGCCCTTTTATTAGATCATGCAAATGTAAATTCCATCACAATGCAAGTCAGTGAATGCAGTAGGGGTTGACTGTAATTGTTGCATTGCTGACACTGCAGCTCTTCAACTGTCTCTACTCAACCTCTGCACTTCAACAGATGGCACTGAATGCAGCTTTAATTTATTTAATATCAGGTGGAAAAATGGAGGCGTAATCTCAACCGTAAACCCTTTTTTAAAAACAAAATATGCAAACATTTTAATCTACAATTAAAAACCCACCACCTTGAGGTTTTCTTTAATGATACATTATTTTATAATTTATTTTTTACATTGTTTTTTTTTAATATCCTGTCCGAATGGACATCACCTTGAGTTACATCCTATGTATGAAAAGTGCTGTAAAAATAAAGATTGATTGATTGAATAGTAGTTAACTCTAGCTTTATGTTATTATTCTCGGTAAGTCTAATGTTCATGGTGGCATATAGCATTTTAAATTTGACCTCTTTTGTTCTATGAGGGAGTGGATAGGACAAATATCGTTTTCTTATCGTTCTTGCTTCAACAACACTCTAATCTAGGAGCTGTGTCTGTCTGTCAGAGGACCTTTCTTGTTTTGATTTCCCCACCCTCCCCGAGGAGACACTGATCACATGACCCGTCCACCGTCCAATCAGGTTCCAGGAAAGCACGGCTCGTAATTTTGAACAGACGACGGAGCAGCAGCAGTCAGGCAGAGAGAGAGCGGAGGACCGTCGATGTTTCCTTGAATCCCTCCTTGATTTATGGATCTTTTTTAAGCTGCTGTCGGGTCGGATGAAGTGAAAACATCAGCGCCGTCTCTCTGAGAAATATGAGTTCTCATGTTATCACTCCTGGACCGTACCGAGCCACAAAGCTGGTGAGTCTGTTATCCGTTAATTTGGAGGAGGAGGCTAACCGCTAACTGGAACTGGTTAGAAACACATTAGAAACGTTAGCTCATCGGTGTTTAACTCCGTTTAAATATTTATTTACACAGACTTATGAAACGAATAAGATATCTATTGTATTATTAATTTAAAATTCCTCCATTTTGAGTCCCTCCCCTCACTCACTAACACTAAAGTAAATAAAATGTTGGTTTAGTTGATCCGTTCTTTTAAACGGACTCTTCACGTTGAAAAAGTCAATTTTAACTTCATTTTAATTTTGTTTGTAAGATGTAAGTTTAATACAAACCATTTAAGACATAGATGTACCATTCTTTCAAATTATATGACCATTTCTACAGTTATTGCTCATAAAAATCGCTCAACATGTGACAATAAACACTTAATTTTACTTTACAATGATAAGAGCCTTTATGACTAATGATTTCAACCTATATCTATACAAATATGTATTTTACTAGTACTAAACTTGTCTAATATTAGATAGACCCCCTCTAATAATGTCAAAACCACAACAGCTCTGACCTGATGATACATAAGGTGAACTTCCATCATGTGATCAGGTTCAGTTCAGTCTAATATTTGGTTGAAAAACCACAATAACTGATCTGTACCATCCTACTTCTCTTAGAGGACCAAGTGTGTCTGTCTGACCCTCAGTACATCACTGATTTGTTGTGTGACCCTACTCCCCAGGACGCACCCTTGGGTCGTCAGGCCAGAACCTCCTAAAGGTGCCAAAGACCCGTTTTAAAACTCGGGGATACTGGGCTTTTAAGACCGTATCCCCCAGACTCTGGAACGATCTGCCTCTCTCCCTTCGTTTTATCGACTCAGTGGATGTTTTTAAAAAGCAGTTGAAGACTTTTTTGTTTAGACACATTTTAAATTAAAAGGGTTTATTTATCTCTTATACTGATCTTTTATAGCTGCACTTATTTCCGTACTCACCTGCACTGTATTCAAATTTGTGTATGTATATGTACTTATCTTTTGTACACTTTATGTTTATCTAATTGCACTCTGATGCAGCCTTTTAGCCATCACAACTTGGTCCTTGCTGAATATGTTCAAATTCTTACACTTGCTCATTTGTTTCTAACCCATAAACTTCAAGGGCAGCGTGTTTCTTCAGGGTTACTCGGGGGAAAGCTGTCAGGATGTCATTGATAATTTAAAGGGATATTCTGGCGTAAAATTAATTTAGGGTCAAACACACCGTAACACTGAGTTTTTCTTTCTTTCCTCTTTTAGTGGAATGAGGTGACTCGTTTGTTCCGGGCTGGTATGCCCCTCAGGAAGCACCGGCAGAACTTCAGACACCACAACTCCTGCTTCACCGCCTCTGCTGCCGTGGACTGGCTGCACCAGCTTCTCCGTAGCAACAGCAACTTTGGCCCCGATGTCACCAGGCAGCAGACGGTGCAGCTCCTGAAGAAGTTCCTGAAGAACCATGTGATCGAAGATGTGAAAGGTCGATGGGGCACAGAGGATCTGGAGGACAACAACAATCTGTACAGGTTAGAGAAAGAAACCTTTGCTTTAAAGTTTAAAAACACTGTCAAATAAGCGTTAAGGTTGTTGTTACATCTCTCTTTTCTCCTAGATTTCCCTCCACTTCTCCTCTAAAGCCTATCCCCCGTGCAGCTCCATCCTCGACCCCGGGCTCCATTAAGAAACGGCCATCATTCAGGGACAAGGAGGTTTTCTTCAAGTTTAGGAGCAGTAGGAAGCAGGACAAGGAGACACAGGTGAGTCAGAGTGTAAATAAATAACTATATCCAGGTTATGTCCACTTTTGTCCCTGAAAACAGATGTCTCCTCTACTCTCCGTTCCCTCCAGGAAAATATAGATCCTGCACTTCAGGCAGACGAAGATATTCAGCCAGTGGGAGAGAAGCAGGTGCACAGACGAGAGCTCACAGTGGGGGATGAGCACGAGATCTGGAAAGACATCACCCTGACCCAGTATAAATCATTTGCTTTTACTCATTTTAGTGCCTCTAGATTTTAACAAGTTTACTTCCTTTAATTTAAATAATCTAAAAGACTCTAGAAATGAGCAGCATTGTTTTGGGTGTTGTGTTTCAGCCTGCAGAGGATTCTGGGTGTTGCAACGCTTAATGAAGTTTTAGACCATCGTTATATAAACCCACAGAACATCATCCACAACATGACCAAAGTCAACAAGCATGGAGTGGTGACACTGGACGACAAAACTAGTAAGTTTATTCATCAGCTGTAAATTTAAACATCATGAGAAAAGCTCAAAAAAAGTCTCACTCAGTCTCTCTTTGTGAATATGTCTTCCTCTCAACATTTAGACTATTTTTTATTTATACTTTCTGAGCACACACAGAACAGACACGTCTCCTAATTCTGCATTTGAATAGAGTGGAGCACAACAGTCGACCACATGACCTCAATTATGAGGCCTCTGCTAAGTTTGAATCCCAAACAGCTCTATGAACTGGTCTAACCTGTTGCTCATCCCTACAGATGACCTCCCTCACTGGGTTTTGTC
The DNA here is from genome assembly GCA_962446985.1 of Xyrichtys novacula. Lineage (NCBI taxonomy): Eukaryota > Metazoa > Chordata > Actinopteri > Labriformes > Labridae > Xyrichtys > Xyrichtys novacula. Next base: position 35,677,541 of record OY660870.1, read on the forward strand.
TGCAATGAAGAGCCTGGCCAACTGTGAGTAACAAGAACCTCTAAAAGGTGGAACTATTAACCCTTCTCTCTCAGTTAGACGGCTGCAGTAACCTGTCGTTTATTTTCAGGGCCAAAGTACGACAGCGCGCAGCCGTCTTATCCCGGCTTTGAGAGGGATGTCTTCAAAACAGTGTCTGATTACTTCTACAGTCTCCCTCAGCCGCTCCTCACATATGAACTGTATGAACTGTTTATCAACGTCCTGGGTAGGTATCATGGACCTTCTGCATCTCCTGGCTGCAATAGCGAATTTTTATGCTTTTTGATGGGATTATAACTACAATCCTAATTCCAAAAGAGTCGGGATTTGGTGGGAAATTATATGAAATGATGCAGGAGAAAGTGTTTTAACTCTACATGTCAATGAAAACAGTACAAAGACAACCTATCAGGTACTGAAACTGAAAATGCTTGAAAAAAAAAAAAGAGAATGCTCAACGCAAGTGATATGTTTCAACAAGTTATGGCATAAGCATGTTTACCATTGTGTTGGATCACCTCTGTAAATGTTTGGTAACCAAGGAGACGACTTTCAGGAGTTAGAATTTCAGCTGCTCAAACATTTGAAGTCTCCTTTGACATATTTTTCATCCATGATCGTCTGGACTGCAGAAAAGCCAGTTTAGCACCCTGACCCGTCTGATGTAGGACAGAGTCTTAAAGAGACATGAGACCATAGCCCTACCTACACACATCCAAAACCAACTTTGATTTATTTATTTTTTTGACACAGAATATACCAATATGGGCAAAATGATGTTGGTTATTGTCGTAAATTTCGGTATCTGTAAATTTTCGATTTATTGCCCAGCCCTACTCATGAGTTCAGCAGCATGTGGTCGCTTTCATGGTTCCCCTCGGGATTCTGACCGAGGAATTTTCTTCATTAGGACAAAAAAAAACCCCTTTGTTTACTTTTTTCTCTGCAAGCTTTGTTGGTAGATGGTTGCTAAAATTCCCACAGATGAGAGCTCACATCGATCGCTGTACAGAGGCCGAGTCCCCAAAGGACAAATGAGACTGACACTCACAAGACTGTCTGCAGGATCTTAATAATGCTGAGTCCTGCAGACTTGCTAACACTTGACTGCTAACAGAGGCTCTGGTTGTTGTCCTTCTGTCACAGTGAAATAAGCTGTTGTACTCGCTGTGTGTGTGTGTGTTTGCCTGTTATGTGTTGCCTCCAACCAGCTCATGGTTTGTAAAAGTTTGAACTAACTCGACCCTCTCCCTCCTCTTCGCTGTCTCTGTCTGCTTGCACTGACACTCTGCCTGCACCGCTTCACTCCCTCTCTGTCTCTGCATCCGCTTTCAGTGTTTTGCGGCTACGTCGCAGCACCGGCCGCACATCAACGCGGGAAACGCAAGAAGCATGACCTCCCCTCAGCCCCCCCTCCAGCCAAAGCGTCTTTCCGCTCCACAGAGTGTCTCCTCCTGTCGCTGCTCAGACAGGGGGCGTGTGACGAGACAGAGTCGCCCATGAGGGATGTGCTCGGCGGGAAGTTCCAGTCGAGGATGGCGGCGCTGAGAGGAGGTGGCGGTGAAGGTCTGTTAGGAGGCAGCTGCATCAGCCTGAGCGCAGCCGTCTCTATGAGGCCACAAACCAGGAGTTGTTCACTGGAAACAATCCTAGATGACTCCGCCCCTCTCACCCGACAACAGCTATTCCTCTCCAGCGACAGCCTGGCATCCTTCGCCCAGAGTAGCGGGAGCCAGGAGGACAGCCCCGTAACCACAACGCCGCACACTCACACAGACTTCCCATCTGTTTCCAAAGCCGCTCCTGTTGCTCGTGAAATCGCTCCAGGAGTTCGAACTAGAAACAGATTGTCTGTCGCTTCTTTCGGAGGAGTGTCGGGGACACAGAGGTTGCGCCCGTCACGACCTCGCAGCGTTGGCAGCTGCTTGGACATCGTCGTAGAAACAAGAGAAGAAGATGTCAAAGAAACCGGCAAGTTGCAAGACCGAGCAACCAGCTGCCTCGACGTGAACACTCCTGCTCACCAGCATCACTCCTCCTCAGCTTCCCACCCTCCACCGCTTTCCTCCTATCATCCTGTGTCCTTCTTCTCTTCCTCTGCTACCGCCAAAGCACAAGGGTCTCGCCTCACCGCAGCGCCCGGCGGGCCCAGACCCGCCGCCAGCACCTCTAATCTCTGGACGCTTCCTGCGCCTGCTGTCGTCCGGCGCTGCCTCAGCTCTCTGGATGTGTCGAAGCAGCCTCGACCCGTCTCGCTGCTCAAACCGCCTGTCCGTGTGCCCACCGGCAACTCCCAGCCCGCTCAAACCAAAGCTGAGCAAAGTAAGACTCTCTCTCCCCTCCACCCGTCTGTGAGTCTGCCTGTCTGTGAATGTCTAATCAAACTAACTCCATCTAACATCTAACCACCACTGAAATAACAACACAAGGTTTACCTTAGAAATACGACGGTGAGAGAGAGAAATGCAGGACAGAAAGGTTGGTGTTGGGATAAGAGGCGAGGATTTGGATGTAGTTTCAGTCGAGCTGTCTGGGGTTTGGTCATTTTTAAGGCTGCTGTTTTCACACCATCATACACACCAATGCCTGAGCCAATCCCTGAACACTGCACTGCTCGAATACCTCGTTATTATGGAGGGTTAGCTGCTCCTAAGAGGGACCTAAGTAGAGTTGCAAAGGGGCGGAAAATTTCAAAAACTTTCCACGGGAAGTTAAGCTGGGGAATTTTTGAAATATTCCAAATTGGAAACTGTAGAGTAAAATAATAAAAATCCTTAAAAACAATAATGCAGTGGCATGAGCAGAAATCTAGTTGGCTAAACAACTGGAATGGTCTTTGAAATATTGAACAATTGATGTATAAATTATTGTATGGTTACAGAAAACCATCTTGCAGGAGTCAGAAGAAACAACATCACATTTGAGGTAGCTACCACCACCACCACCGTAGGAGCTAGCCCCTTAGATGGTCAATGAAATGAAAAAAAAACTATTTTTAGTTACGTTACATATTAATACTATTATAGGTCAAATATATTTACCCCATAATATTATCCAAACTTACTTAACTTTATAAAGTCTGTGGGCTCAAAAGTGCGGCCTCCAGGGTTCGAGAAATCATCTGAGGAGTGTACTCGTATTAAATCTGGTTGTTTTAGCCAAGATTATTCTCCAATATTCTTTCTCCAACTATATTTAAGTTCCCCGTTGAGAGCCAACCTTCAGTTTTGTAAATGTCAGATTTATTCCCGTTAATTCCCATGGTAAGTTTCCAGAATTTTGCGACCCTAGACCTAAACAAACCCTGAATGACAAAGTAAGAGCAGAGAGGAGTGACAGGATCATTCAGCTGTTCACGCAGTCTAATATAAATATTTTCAGTTTTCTTCTTCTGACACTCGTGAGTGTGTCTGATAGTTTGGAGATCCTGGTTGTGTCTGTGGAGGGTGTCAACGTCCATCTTTCTGAGTTGATCAGGACTCTAAACTGGGATGTTCGTGCTTCTTTATCCCTCTGCATCAGGCTGTAGTGTCTGTAGGATTTTAGCTGACTCATCGTTCACTGTAGCTGTAGTTCATTAATCCTGTCATTAAAACCATTCATCCATCCATCCATTCATCTGTCATGTCCTGTGAATGTGATGAAGCAGTGATGGATGAATGTGACCACTCAGAGTGATTTTCTGTCTATTCATGTGTTCATGTTACTGCGTGAACGTGTGTGTGTGTGTGTGTGTGTGTGTGAATACACAGGCGTCCTCCAGCCTCACTGCGAACGTGTCGCCATCGAGGCCTTGCAGCTCTGCACGCTCCTCCTCCCGCCCACGTCCCGCAGGAAGCTGCAGCTCCTCATGAGGATGATGTCGCGCATCAGTCAGAACGTGGACATGCCCCGCCTCCACCCGGCCATCGGCACCAGAACCCTGGTCAGCAACCAACCTCAGCATTTTATTTAAGTGTGACTCCACCTCCTCACTTTACTCACACGACTCCGTCTGAACACGTTTGTTCTCGTTCCAGATGGTTCACACGTTTTCAGGCTGCGTCCTCGGCAGCGCTGAGGAAGGGGATCTGGACGAGCTGTTAGCGACCCGGCTGGTTTCCTTCCTCATGGACCATCAAGAGAGCATCCTCTCAGTCCCAGAGTACCTGCGCAGCGCCATCAATGGCCATATACAGTACCTACGAGCAGTTCAGGTACATACACCATCTTTAGGGAGTCGTCAGAGTTCATATTTTTACACATTTTGAACCCCTTATTTATGCACCTGTGAACTTTGACCTCGGTCTCTTTGTCACTTTGCCCAGAACTATATGGTTTCTGTCAGTGTTGGCGTCCTCTAAGGACAAACGGTCTTTTCTGATCACGTCCCTGATGAGAAAGTCTCGATAATGATGACGTTTGATGGACTAACCTCTCATTTACGGTGAACATTTGACATGGAAGATGGACAAACAGATTTTTCTTAATGGGCGCCACCTTCAGGCAGTAAAAGTTACAGTATCAGTCTTGTTGCTAAAGGTCTTGTTTGCTTCTGTGTATCTTAAAAATCCAACTATTTCAAAAACTTCCCAAGAGCTAAAAATGTGAATATTTCCTTGTTTTTCCCTCCTTAAACTAGATATTTGACTTTCCTTCTCAATTTTCTAACATTTTTTGGACATAAAGGCTGATCATTTATCAAGGAAAATGTGTTTACCGCTTAGTTTAATGTAAGTCTTCTCAGAAAGATGTACACTGTCTTTTTTTTTCCTCCTGATTGCAGGTACCAGTCGATGGCGCAGCTGACGGTGACAGCGAAGATCCAGGCTGCGCTCCAGTTCCCATCTACGCCTTCTGCCATCAGATCAGTGGCGCTGAGTTTGAACAACAGAAGCTGGAGGCTTCTCAGAAAGCCATGGAGGAGCTGCTGGAGATCCTGCTGACCGACCAAAGCATGAGTGAGAAGGACAGACGCAAGAAACTCAAGCAGGTAGAAACCGTCTCGATTTATCCTCGATTCAAAGATGCTGGACAAGCGTAATCAAATACTGACATAATAATCGCAAAAATAGATGCAGAAATAAGTTTATTTTCCTTTTTTTTTCTGAAGGAGGACTGCAGGAAGTTTTAGTCAAAACAGACTGCTGTCTATAATCGTAAATGTATGTGATGTTAAGGTCAGTCCTGGTCATTTCCCGTCTTTGTTTCAGTTTCAGAAGCAGTACCCCGACATCTACAACCGGCGCTGTCCCCCGTCAGAGAGAGAAAACAGCAAACCAAAGATTAAACCTCCGCTCCTCAACATCAAGAAAACCAAAGCTTTCAGCATCAGGAACTAAACCGGGCGAACAGGTGACGTTGTCATAGAAACCACAGCACACAGTTTCTGTCACTTTTGCTGCACTATTGCTGCGCTGGTACTAAGAGATCTGGAGAATCCACTTCTTTTTGCAGCTTTCATCTCTTCATGTTACGTTGGATTTACTGTTATTAAAGAGTTCGTTTGTGTTTTAACGGTTTCAGCACCATGTTGGAAACATCATGTTTTCATGAACGAGGTTTTATTTCTGAAATGTTCGACAGTTTTAGAGTAATCGCCCCGTTTCCTCCTCTCACCTGTTGTGATACTGACCTGTGTGTGTGTGCATGTGTGTGTTTAAAGTTTGAAGGTGCGTTTTGGGAGAGAAAATTATAATTCGGAGAGATCACTGGTCAAAATGAGAATGATTCGACTTTCTATATTTATGTGAATGATGTTCTGGGAGATATGTGTTTGCTTGAAGTGTTTTATTCTCGTGTTTTAGAGTCTTTTCTAAACGTTTTATATCTTTGTTTCATAGATTTTATTTGAACTGATCTCTGAGCCTTTTCTGTTCCCAAACTCTGAATTCTTCTCCTTTTCAATCTTTTGTTTTTTTATTCGTTTTAATCTTTTCTTAAAAAGGGATCTCCTTTTTTTTCTTTTTTTTTATTCGTGTTTGTCATCATTGACTCATCCCTGTTTAGTGCATCGGCCGGAGTGATATTTTGCACTGGATTTAGTAAACTGAGAGGCAGTTAAAAAAGGTTAATTTATCGGTATTTAATTCTCCCGTTAGAAGGTTTAAGTAGACTCCTGTTGTGTTAAGCTCGACTGAAAATGTCCAGCTTCCCTCTTTTTTCTATTTATCTATATGAAGTATTATCCTAATGTGTGTCTTTACCTCAGATCAGATGTAACCGCTTGTGTGTTTGGACAGAGTTGTACACATGAAGTGTTTATAGTTGTGTTCTTCCTCTACATTGTTTACTATGCAAACCCTGGGAAATAAACCTGTTAAGCTGTTTTATTTAAACGACTCTGTCCTGTGTCTTTTGGTTTTTGTCGGATGAAATCAGGAATTCTTTGTCATTGGCTCAGGTAATAAACTGCAGATATTCATGGCATCCTATGTAGTATACTGCCCCCTCCCCTTCCTTTCCTTCTCTGCTTTTTCAAACAGGAAATAAACTCTCTAATGTATGGAAGAAGATTAGGGCCACTGGAGAAAAATAAATAAATCAATGTAATTTTTTTTAGTCATTATTCTGAGAAAAAAAGACAAAATTCTGAGTTTTTCTCTGAATTCTAGGATTAAAGTCAGAATTCTGACCTTTTTCAGATTTCTGAGATAAAAATTAGAATTCTGAGAAAAAAAGTCAGAAGTCTGAGTTTAAAAGTAAGAATTCTGGGAAGAAAAAAGTCAAAATTCTGAAAAAAAAGGCAGAATTCTGAGTTTTTCTTAGGATTCTGAGATTTAAGTTAAAGTCTCAGGGAAAAAAGTCAGAAAGTCAAAATTCTGAGTTTTTCTTAGAATTTTGAGATTAAAGTCAGAATTCTTCCGGAAAAAAAAGTCAAAATTCTGAGAAGAAAAGTCAGAATTTTGAGTTTAACGTTAGAATTCTGACTTTTCTCAAAATTCTGAGTTATTTCCCCGGACTAATAATTTTTTAATAATTATATTGAACATTGTTGTTATTTTTACAGTGGACCTAACTCTCTTGCGTATAAATGGACTGTGATGTTTGACAGAATTATGTTTCAGTTTTCATCTTTGAGCAAACTATAATTACTCATTGAGCTCAAATGAAACTAAAGTCATGTTGCACGTTGTTGTAGACAAATGGAACAACTGATTACAGTTTCTACTGACCGATACGGATCATGAGAGAGCATGTCACCTGTGGTTACAGTTTCAATATTAACATAAAAACTCTATTTACAAAGTTGCACAAGCACTTGCAGGGGTCCACAGAGTCTCTCAATGGCAGATATATGCTGCCGATACCACAGTGTTGTTATTTTTCTTGCATTTGACAAAAAAACAACAACATTATGATAATATTTGCAAATGGAAAAATTACTAAAGCAGTATTTTTAGGTTATGCACAAGATTTCTGAAAGTGTCTGATACTGTTGCCTATACTAGACAGCATTATTCTTCACATTACAGTGGAGCTTAAAAAAAACCTTAAAACTCAAGCTATGAACTGTTTAAGATCTTATGTGAAGCTGTAAGGTGATGTTTTCAATTGGAAAAGGTAATGCTAATATTGGACAATTATGTCAAAATGCATCAATTTGCCAATAGATGACTTATGTGCAGTGTGCAGCTTCATAGTTTTGTACTGCAGAAGTGTTAGTTCACCTTAAATTGCGTTTTATTTAATCATTAAATGTATTTTAAGGTCTGTGTGTGTGAGATGGGTGAGAGTTATTACATATTTACTAGCATTCACTTGTTAAATCATCATTTTTTCAGCCCACACAGAGCCCCAGATGACGGATGACTCCTCCGTTTAACCCTTTATCATCCAACTATTCATTGTAATTCCTGTGTCATCCTCCTATTCAGTGATGTGGTTTCATTAATCAGGATGACAGAGGACAAAAATAGGCTGGACATGGTTAATCATTCAGTCCCCCCTCCCTTCCCCTCTGTGGCTCCTTCTCCTCTTTCAAAGCCAGCCAATTAAAATAGTTTCTGAGTGTTTGTGGAGGCTGTCTGGAAATAATTACCCGTGTATTGGACTCGTTCTCCGGGTAAAATTCAGCAGCAGAAACAAACAGTTTCAAAACACTGACCACATCCCCGTTAGGTGAGGAAGTGTTTGTGTTCCCAGGTCGACAAAGAAGTTGTTCTGAGGCCTGGAGGACATTCTGCAAGGAGTCGAGGGCCAGACGGCTGAAAGGAGGGAGACAAAGATGGCTTGTTCAGGAGGAGGAGGAGAGGCTTGAGAGGAAATCAGGGGAGAAGGAGAGGGGGTTGCACAGGAGAGAGGGAAGAGTGGGGAAAGTAAGGGAGGATGGGAGGAAAAGAGAGGAGGGAGGAGTGAGTTTCCATCCCTCACCGCAGGAAATCTGTGTTTGGTTTAAATGCCAGCCGAAGTCTCTTTACAAGCTGCCCGTGAGTGTGAGCGTCAGGGAAATACAGCAGCATGGTCAGCCGGTGAGTTACCTTTCTTTTCTCTCACTCTGATTAGAAAGTTTGTTTTCCTTTTCTTAAAATAAGGTGTGATGGTAAGTTTGAACAAGATATTTTAAGTTCCTTCTTTAAAATGGGTGGAAATTTGAATGGGGTTTGGTCTGTTGGATCAAAACATCATATTAAAACCACACTTAGATTCCTTCAAATAGTTATGCTGATTATAAATTTTGAAGATCTCCCTTTAAAGTAAGAATCAGGCTTAACTGCACAGGATCAAGATGTTTGGTAGGTGTCAGAAAAGACAAAGACACCAGTGAGGAGGTTTTATAGTTTGGAGTTGGCAAAACAACTTCACCACGTGGTCCTTTTGGTCACTTTCCTGCAGTTTTTGACAGTTTTGCACAAACTTCTTGAGCAGATGGATGGATGCCTGCTCCAAACTGTTAACATTCCCAAATTTTCCAAGCTTGAACTTTAGATTTTATCCTTCAATCCTATTACAATCATTCAACTCAAACTGCTGTTACAATTAAACATACAACAGCTACTAAATTAACCTTTTTTGATTGTAAGATCAAGACAAAGCAAACTCTATCATCAGTATTCAAGATTTATGCAGAACAATAAGAAAGTTATTTCATAACTCCGATGTAAACTGTGTCTTAACTCTGTTTTGTTTTTTTCCCTCCAGTGTGGAGCATCCTGCCGCAGGCTACAAGAAGATCTTTGAGACGGTGGAGGAGCTGAATGAGCCCATACCTGCTCGGATCACAGGTAAGGAGGAGAAGAGGTGACTTTTTTAAAGTCAAGTATCACAGAGCAAAGTTAGTGTTTGATTAAAAGTTCATTGTTCATTTATTCCGTCAGGCTTGAAGTTTGGGGTTAGCAGCAGCATAAAATCATGATTTATATAACAGAGAAGAGGAGTATCTATCAGGCAGGATTTTGAAATCTTAAAGATTACTGACAAATAGTAAAAAACAAATCAATAGTAGTTCAAAACTGGCAGGAGCAGTTTGTTGTAGTTCAGAAAATGGGAAAAATGAGAGGAAATTTAATTGTAAACATCAGAAAGCACAGATGACTTGAAACCAGAGATGTTTTTCTGTGGTTGGATTCTTTTTACAGAGAGATTTTAAGAGTTTTAAAGGGTTTCTGTTGCAGTTTAAACAGAATAATTTGACTTTACGAAACAGGCAGGCAGGGAGGATTTATTCTTGATGCAGAAGTTTCATTAAAAACTTGATTTTTCATCCTCACATTGGTTGTCATGTAACTGTAACTGGACAGACCATTTATTCCTGACTGTTTCTGTTTTAAATAGCAGGTGATATAAAAGCAAAAACAAGAGTTTCCTTCCCCAGGCTCCTGTCCAGAGTTGGAGTTTGTTAAAACAGTGAAATATTCGTCTCTGATTCTCTGAAAAACATTAAAAACCAACTTAAACACATTTAGTGATAGGTAAGGTTTAACAACTGAACAGAAAGACCTCTCAGCTCGCATAACGATCAAATATAGTCTTTCCAGCAGCTGTTGAATCCAAATGTTTATGTTAACATCAAAAAACACTTGAAAAACAATAAAACTATTTAAAAAGTAAGAGTCGATGATGTAGCAGAATATGTTCAGACCTCTGGGAAGGAAAAGGCCCTAAAAAGAAAACTAATGTTCAGCCAATATGTAGAGGCAGAGCGTCAGATATTTGGAGCTGCAGCTGGAAAGGTTTGGTCCTCCCTGAGCTCCGACCAAAACCCGGGTCCGCAGATCTGGGTGTCCTTTATAAAAGAGGAGGTCTGAGAGATAAGTAGATAAGATGTGCTCATGATTATGTCCACCAGAGGAAGACAAGGTTCCATGTTTGCTCTTGTTTTGCTTGATTATTAGTTTTGGATGACACAAGGCTGAAAAGGAGCGGATACTCCAGCCAGGTCCAGTCCTCAGATAAGAAAGCTCTCTGTCACTCACATCCTGCATGTTCGTGTGTTCGCAGGTAGGATACCGTCATGGCTGGGCGGCAGTCTTCTCAGGATGGGTCCTGGACTCTTCGAAATCGGAGACGAACCTTTCCACCACCTGTTTGACGGACAGGCTCTCATTCACAAGTTTGACCTGAAGGACGGTCGTGTGACCTACTACAGGAAGTAAGGACATGACATTTCTTGGTTTTTAGGGCGATCCAATTTTCTTTTTTACTCTTCGTCCTCTTCTGGGAAACATTTAACCTTCTGCCTGACTGTTCCTTGAGATTTTGGCGAGGTGTGTGTGCTCAGGAATTTGAAGGGAGTTTTTGCATCGTTGGAAATTTTCATACTTTTTTTCTGCCAAAGATAAAAAATACCACGCACCTTTTTCTTTATCGTTTTTATCAGTTTGGTGCAGATCCAAATCCTGATACAGACATTTCACCACATCTGATTCCTGTTACTCAACTGTAGAAAACAGCTGACGGTGAATTCATCCAAACTGAAATGTTGCAACAGCAGAAATAAAACACAATACTTGAATACAGACACACACAGACACACAGCAGCTACAAACCGCAAAAATCCCTCAAACTGCTGAAGAGGTGTTTTGTTTATGCAGCACAGTCAGGAGGATGTTTTATAGATGTCATATTCACCTCCACAGTTTGATTACTCTGATTTATTTGCTGCTCTAACGTTGACGTCTCTGCTCAGGTTCATCAAGACGGATGCTTACGTTCGAGCCATGACGGAGAACAGAGTCGTCATCACCGAGTTTGGGACGGCAGCTTATCCAGACCCCTGCAAAAACATCTTCTCCAGGTGAAAATGATGAAACCTCACAAAGACACATTTTACCCTCTCAGCCATAAAGTCCAATATCATCCTCTCATGGACCTTTACTGCAAATGAGCATTTTTACAAACACTCAGTACAGTGCATCAGGGGTTTGTGCATGGTTACGAGTTACTCTATATCCATGTTAAATTAACAAATACCCAAATTGCGTGAAACAAATGTAATAAATCTAAAGCTTTCCAACTTGTGTATATTCCCTTTTATGGAAACCCTTCATGGAAAGTGTATTATTGCATTATTTTAATTTTATTTGTAGGTTTTAAATCTTTAAAGCTCCAATAAGGAGTTTTTTCACATCCATGAAATTCACACTGAAACTTTTTATTGATATTCAGAATCAAACAAAGTCATCAGCAACACGATTCCTGATTTTTAAATAGTAATTTCTAATGTCTGAAACTGGTGTGAGGGGGTCAGTGTCGGCCAAGCAGCTGTTTTTACCTTTTCACAGTCAAAAGTCAACAGGACGACCTTAGACATCTGAACACAGGGGGCGCCAACACTGACACAAAGTCCTCACAGGAGCTTTAAATATAAACTTAGCACGTCAGTAACTTCATCGTTTGTTCCAGAAACGGAAATCTCCTTCAATAATGTATCGAAAACTTAAATTTATTTGATTATTCCCCAAAACGAGAACATTAATTTACAGATCGTTCACTCCATTTTCCCAAAATGTATCTAGATATCTCACAAGAAAAGTGTTGAGAGGATATTTTGCAGATCTAAACACTCGGCTTCACCTTGGTCTCTGATCTGCTAAATGAAAATTTGATGAAGGTTTTTCACCATCTAGACTGTGTGTGTTTTATTTACTCTTAAACTGCTTAATAACAGTGTAATAGACTGAGATGTTTTGAGTTTATAGTGACGAAAAAGTACAATAAAACTCTAGAAGGCCAAGAAAGCCAAATTAATTATTATGTAAATTATTATCTTGGATCATGTTTTATTTTAAGGCATTTTTCTGAAGATGCATGTTAAAGTGAATTCTCTCGATTTAAACCCTAAACTGAAAAATTCAAGTGTAAACCTGAAAAAGGAGCATCTTAAAATATCCGCGCACCATGTTAAATATCTGACGTCTGTCTGCCTTTCTGGTGAAAGATTATCCTTAATGTCTAATCCTGAGGACTAAAAGCCTCTGTGTAATATTATACAGACAAACATTTGGGTAATTTGGCCTTATGGCAAACTAATTTATGACAAGTTATGCAAGTGAGATGAGAAATCCTCATACCGTCTGTGTCAGCTCTGAAAACTGCTGGTGTGGTTCTCCGCTTCGATTCAGAAATGTGAGCCATAAAAAGCACCTGTGGTACATCTGTGGGTGGAGACGACTCAGGAGTTATTTTACGCTGAAGAGGTTCATCTGCCTGAGAGAGAGAGCAGCTGGTTTTTAATGTACCCAGAGGGTGTTCGAGTTCATTTAAGGTTTAAAAAACTACTCCTCTGTTGTCACCGCCACATTTTTAACTCTAAGAAAGTGAAAACTGTTACACCGCAACTCAGGAAGACACCGACTCAGAGGGGGATTGGACTAATTTACTGATAAAAGACTATTTTACAGTTTTAGTTTCATTTATACAGTCCCAGCAAAAGCTGAAATATATGTTACCCTGCATGTATTTTCACTTACTTCTGCAAGGATGTCTAAAGTTGCAACACAAATCAACTTTTGCAATAAGGGGTTTGACTCAGAATCTTTTATGGTCACTTTTGGATTTTAAGACCCATGACTAGAGACCTGACATGGACTCATCTATATCAATGCAAGACAGTTCTAATGCTGAAATGATTCTTCTTCTACTTACTGCACTATGTTGAAAAACAGGCTGATCATCAGCTCTGCTCCTGTCTCTGCAGATTCTTTACTTACTTCAGAGGAATGGAGGTGACTGATAACTGCTTAGTGAACCTCTATCCAATCGGTGAAGACTTCTACGCTGTCACGGAAACCAACTACATCACCAAGGTGGATCCTGATTCGCTGGAGACTTTAGGGAAGGTGAGAACTTATTGGCTGAATATATAATGGAGAATATTTTGGGTTATCTTGATTAATTCTTGGGTTTGTCTTCTTGTATTTTTCAGGTGGATCTGTGTAAGTACCTCTCAGTGAACGGGGTGACGGCTCACCCCCACAAAGACCAAGATGGTACGGTCTATAACATTGGGAACTGCTTTGGGAAGAATATGAGTTTGGCTTATAACATCGTCAAAATCCCCCCAGCTGAGGAAGGTGAAATTAAATCCTTATTTAAAACATCCAAAAGTTAAATCATACGAAGCTTTTCTTTTCTTTCTTTAAGATGGTTATTTTTCAACGAATCAAACTTAACTTCAACGCCAATCCTAAAGTTGCAAATAATTATTGTCCAAAGGTGAGTCAAATCCTCTGGAGAAATCTCAGGTGGTGGTTCAGCTTCCCAGCAGTGAGAGGTTAAAACCCTCCTACATCCACAGGTACAAAGTCTCTTCTGTTTCTCACCATGAGCACATCGTACCATGACTTTGAGCTTCATGCCTCTTTTTTCCTCTCTGTTTATCTGTTTGTAGTTTTGGTATGACAAAAAACTACTTTGTGTTTGTGGAGCCGCCTGTGAAGATCAATCTGCTCAAGTTCCTCTCAGCCTGGAGCGTCAGAGGAGCCACATACATGGACTGCTTTGAATCCAATGAGACCATGGGGGTGAGTCAGGCTGGGTTAGATGCTCATCCACACCAACTAGACTCAGAGGGTGATAGGAAGCTGACGTTAAATCATATTTATGTCACAGTACCATTGTCTTCTTTAAATTCATTTACTCTTCATAAAAAAATCTCAGGTTGTTGTTTACCGCTCGTTTATTAGGTGTATTTGTGTGTTTGTGTTTTATAGACTTGGTTCCATCTGGCCACCAAAGACCCTGCAAATCATCTGAACAACCACAAGTTCAGAACGTCGGCCTTCAACGTTTTCCACCACATCAACACGTACGAAGAGGAGGAGGGATTCATCGTGGTCGACCTCTGCACCTGGAAAGGGTGAGTATGACCCTGAGTGTGTGTGTGTCTGTGTGCGTGTGTCACAGTCTCATCCCTCCTTCTGTCTCCACAGTCACGACTTTGTGTATAACTACCTGTACCTGGCCAACCTGAAGGGGGACTGGGAGGAGGTGAAGAAGGCAGCGATGAGAGCTCCTCAGCCCGAGGTCAGGAGATACGTTCTGCCGCTGGATATACACAAGGTGAGCTGAATATGAGGTATGAGGTCAAATGTATGAATGTGTTTACATAATGAGTAACGGTGAAACTGCAGAGTGACTTTGGCGGCTAAACGAAGATGCTTCAGTATTTTACTCTCTGGTTTTAATTCTGTTTTTTATGTTTTTCCGTATTTTCAGGAGGAGCAGGGGAAGAATCTGGTGTCTCTGCCTTACACCACAGCGACTGCTGTTCTCCGTAGTGATGGAACCATCTGGCTGGAACCTGAAGTCCTCTTTTCTGGACCCAGACAGGGTGAAAACAAAAAAACTATACACAAGGGTTAAGATAAAGTGAGACCAAGAATATTTTACCACAGAAATCTTGGTCAAGTGTATCTTATACCATATTCTATCATGTTCTTTTTAATTTTCTATCATATTATATCAAAACATTACATAGTGCATCATGTTATATTGAATTGTATCATATCAGATCATAATGTTACGTGCTCTACAGTGACCTAATGTGACGTCATCTAACTCAACAAAATTTATATTTGTATCTTCTAATATTGTATCTTATCGTATCATTACCTACCATGTCATTTTATACTTTATTTATTATAACAAAACATATCGTAACAAAACTCGTAGTATCACATCTCACATGTTGTATTGTATCATATCAGACCTGGTCATAGCGTTGCTTAATGTATTGCACTCTGACGTACTGTTAAGTCTTGTTGAAGTCTTTAAACACAACGTAACATATGTTATCACATTATTTTGTATTGTATCTTATCGTATCATTTGTTTAGTTTGTTTTTATATCCTACTGTGTCATTTTGTAACACTATTTCAGGTAATGTAACATAATTAGGGCTGTCAAACGATTAATCTTTTTAATCGCGATTAATCGCAGAATCTTCATAGTTAACTGTGTTTAATCGTGGTTTGAATTGCATGTTTAAAACTCTGTTATTTTGCATTTTAAGGCAGTTTTAAGCCCATAATGAAAAGTATTTCTTACCAGAGTCTTAACTGGGAATCAAATGAACACAAAGAAAGAATTTCCTTTTTGACCTTTTTGTATTCTTTCAAAAAAGTGCCATGTAGACCAACTTAATGTTTCTCTCTCTCTCTCTCTCTCTCTCTCTCTCTCTTTCTCTCTCTTTTCCTGTTTTTCAGCCTTTGAGTTTCCACAGATTAACTACTCTCTGTGCAACGGGGAGAAGTACTCCTTTACTTACGGCCTCGGACTGAACCACTTCATCCCTGACAGGGTGAGGGAGTATTTTTTAGTCCTCAGACATGCGTTCGGTCTTCTTATTGTCACTGATGTCGTCCCTGTTGTTGGTTTTCTAACTCACAGATAGTGAAGCTGAACGTTCAGACCAAGCAGACCTGGGTTTGGCAGGAGGAGGAGTGCTACCCTTCAGAGCCGCTGTTTGTACCCAGACCTGGAGCAACAAGGGAGGACGATGGTACCGCATTCTTTTACTTAGACTTGGACAGACTTAGAAGGTGTTTCCTGATCAAAAAGCACACTCACTTTATGTCTCCGTGTTTCAGGTGTGCTGCTGAGTATCGTGGTGAAGCCGGGTGCAGAGAGACCCAGCTTCCTGCTGGTGCTGGACGCCATGAGACTGACAGAGCTGGCCCGTGCGGACGTCGACGCCATCATCCCTGTGACCCTCCACGGACTGTACAAACCATGAACCCTCAGAAAATGGACTCCAAATAAAAGTTTTCTGAACACAGAACCACGGCAGAACTTTTTATTATACGCAAAATAATCATGTATGTCAGCCGTTGTTGTTTTTGAGGGATCCAAGAGGGAGGATTTGTTCTTCAGGGTCTTAAAGCATTATAAAAAATAAAAAACAATACTCGTTTATCAAACACATTTAGCACATTTATCCTGCTGAACTTCTTTTGGCTTTGCAGTGCTTCTCAGGGTCACTGGAAAGATAAGGAATTTATAATATTGTTTGCAGAAGAAGTTATTTACAATAATGAGCATTTAATCATTTACTATTTCAAAGTCTGAGAGTTCAAATATCCGACTTTTTGATGACTTTGATTTCAAAAAAAGATGTTACTGTATCAAGCTTCATCATTCCTTGTGGCTCATGAATAAAAATGAGTCTCAAACATTTCTGACTGTTTTCTCAGCCTGTTAGTATCTTTTATCGCTGTTTTTTCAACTGTGATCTTGTTTCTTCCCTTTCCTTCGAATTTTTTAAAAAGTTCTTGCTGTTTTATGATGAAAAACCTTTTTGGATCATTTACATTCAAAGAACCTCCTGCAGAGAAGCATTCTGTGTTTACCATAGCGATCTGTGCAAAGTTCACTGACCAAGAAACCGGTTTTGAACAGCTGCAGCTGAAACTAGGTTTGAAAGATTACTTATAAAAAAGAGAGCTGTTATACATTCAGGTATGTCTTCAGCGCTGCGTTAGGGTGCACGTTCACACTTCTGCTGCTGTGACTGAAGATACGCCAGCGTGTGTCTGACCGAGTCCTCCACTTCAAACAGTCGAGTTTGGCGTGAATCTTTCCTGCAAAGAGAACGATGAGTTCCCTGAAACATGTGAACCCCAGAGTGAAGGACATCAGAGCGTCATCACACAGCGAGCTGACCAAACGGGCTGAACAAATCACCCAAGAGATCACACAGGCGAGTGATTTTACTCAATAAACTGTTAAATAATTTTAGGTTTTCTGGCATCTGCAAATATTTACTACTACAGCTGTGTGAAATAAAGTTATTTAGCTTTTATCAAACCAAACAAAATACATGTTTATTACAAATATGTGTGTATTTAATTAGTAATAATTGTCAGATCAGATTTTCCTTCTTTTACATTTAGGATTATTTTGGTCTTTAATCCAGACTGACTCTCAGCTACAGCTTTAAAACTGTTTCAGTCTTATCTATTGTATGTAGACATATTTGGAGGTTAGTACCAACAATCAAATCCACCTTTTTAATTCTCCTTTTTAATCAGGCTTTTAATATTTCGTGACATCTCCCATTTGCTATTTTATCATTGCTGTGTTTTCTTACCTTTTTATTGTTTTGATATCCCCTGACATTTGTTGTTGTAAGGTGCTATATAAATAAACATTATTATTATTGTTATAATAATAATAATTATTATTATTATTATTATTATTATTATTATTATTATTATTATTATTATTATTATTATTATTATTATCATGTTATTATTAATATTGTTATTATCATAATAATTATCGTAATAATTATTATTGTTGTAATCATGATCTTTATTATTATCATTATTATTATTATTATTATTATTATTGTTATTATTATTATTACCCTGTACTTTGACCTATCTTGTTCTCCCTTTTCATGCTTCCTCTCTGTCAGCCCCTCAGTTTATAAACTTTTGTCTCCTTGTCCAGCAGGGGGCACTGAGACCCTTTAAAGAGGTGATCGATGTCAGCTCAGGTGATTTCCACAGAACAGGGATGAAACCACTGACATTTGTCCGCCAGGTCAGTCCTTTGTTCATCCTTCACTAAGAAATCCCAAACCACTTTTCTGATAAATTTATAACAAATCCATCTGTCTGTATTTTCAGAAACACATGTGTTTTTCCCTCAGATTGACTGAAATATTTGCTGTTTTCTCAGGTGTTGTGTGTGTGTTTGTACCCTGAGCTCCTGGAGAACAAAGATCTGCCTCTGGATGTCAGGCAGAGAGCTCAGAGGTTACTACAGATCTGCGATGGGGGAAGTTTAGGTGAGCTCTTTTAATCTTCTGTGCACATTATATCAAGAAAAATACGAAACTAACATACCTGATTGATTTATTAATAGGATCTTACACAGCCTCTGCTGGTATGTGGCGAGTCAGACAGAGCATCTCTGAGTTCATCTCAAGACGAGACGCAGGAGTTCCTTCATACGCCAAAGATGTCTTCATTTCTATAGGATCTCAGAAGGCCCTCATGGTACAACCACAGTTTTAGACCTTTTTGCTGTAAAATTATGAATTTCAGTCGATCAGGGTAAATTAGACCTATCGAAAGTTTGGAATAATTTAAAGAAACAGGAATACATAAACTAAATGTGAGTTAGCATGTGTAAAAAAGGTGTGGTGAGTTGCTCTGTTGTGTTCAGACGATTGTGAAGCTGATCTCCAGTGTTGAGGGACAGACTCGTACAGGTGTCTTGACCGCGGTACCCTGTCCTCACACTCTGCCCTCCCTGCTGGACGACGCCGGGGTGACTCTGGAGCCGTATCTGCTGATGGAGGACCAAGGCTGGGCTGTAGATCTGGAAGAGCTGCACCGAGCTTTGAAGGTCGCTAGAGGGCGCTGCAATCCGAGAGCTGTTTATATTAGCAACCCAGGAAACCCCACAGGTAACCAGGTTAAGCTAGCAACATTTACCACCCTTGTAAATCTGACATTACTACTTTTGTTTGTGTATGTTTATCATCTCAGGTCATGTTCAGGACAGAAAGTCGATACAGGAAGTGATTCGGTTCGCAGCAGCAGAGCGACTCCTCCTATTGGTCAATGAGGTGAGCTAAAACTGTATCTTTGGATCGGAGTTTAACGCCGAAGTTTGTTGCTGCTAGCCAATTAAAATAGATATTTAGATAGATATTTCTTGCTAATCACCCAGCTGTGTTTAATAGTTAATTGTGCACAGTGAAAACCATAGACAGTTTATAGAATGGACGCCGTCTGCCTCCTCGCTGGGTGAAGCCACCGCGAGAACAGCACACCCTGGTGACGGGCTGCAGTATAGGTCATAAATCCTGCCTCCTCCAGCAATCCTTATGGAGCTGTGGACAAACTTTAGAAATTAATTGAAGATTTCAGCTGTATGTCTCCTTTTTTTTCATCACTTATTTATGAATCACTATTTTGTTTTAAACTCCAGGTGTACCAGGACAGCGTGTTTGGAGAGGGCGGAGAGTTTATCTCCTATAAGAAAGTCCTGTTTGAGATGGGGGACGAGTTCTCAGAGGGAGTGGAGCTGGTCTCTTTTCACTCTCTGTCCAACGCCTGCATGGGAGAGTGAGTCCTCGTGTGAACTTTTGTAAACTAATAAAGAAAATGTTATTAGAAGAAATATACCGACTAAATTTCTGGGAAATGTTCTCAGCTGGACACCTCATTTTTTAGTATATTGCCCCCTGCTGGTCATTAATGGGTGCAGGTTTGTACATGAAATTGTTGTATTTGGAAAGTAGGCAGCAGGTAAAGTCACATATTTCCAGGCCATCCAACCCTAAAAACAGCCTGTAGATTTTATGATGCATCTGTATGATATTAACTATCATATGTTTGGTTAGTTTAATAACTTGGTGTTCCAGGTGTGGTCTGAGAGCAGGATACATGGAGTTCATCAACTTGGACCCAGGGGTAGAACATTTCATCAGTGTTCTCCTGGACACCGATATCAGCGTCCCAGTCACAGGACAGCTCGCTTTGGACCTCATGGTCAACCCACCAACACCTGGAGACCCTTCTCATGACTCATACACAAAGGTGACTTCTGTGCAGAGCCTCTCTTTAGGTCACATTTCTTGCTGCATTTATTCAGTCGGGCTTACTTTGTGTTCAGAGTGTCTGACTCTACAATAAATGTCTCTGTCGTTCATTTTCTTGGAAGGAGGTTCTCCTCACTCGAGCCATTCTATCCCAGAATGCTCAGCGTGCTCAGAAGTTTCTGGACGATCTACCAGGGATGAGCTGTCAGCCAGTGATGGCGGGGATCTACCTCTTTCCCCGCCTTCATTTACCATCTGGGATTATTGAGCAGGCAGAGGTGGGAGTGAGATTACAACCCTTCATGCACATTTGAAAACAAAGGGTCATGTTTGAATGAGATTCCTCTTGACTGGCTTTGCACATCATAATAAATTGGCTAAAAAATGTTGAGTAATGTAACGTGTCAACATTCACATCTCTGTAGGAGTTAAAGGTGGAGGCGGATGTTCTGTACTGTCAGTGGTTGCTGGAAGAACAGGGCGTGTTACTGGGAGCCGGGAGTCAGAACGGAGAAGCAGCTGGAAACCACCACCTGAGGTGAGCAATAAGAAGTCTGAATCACCAACACATGATTTCTAATTCCGCTCAAAGTGATAATACGGCGTCTTTCTCCCTCAGGTTCTGTGTCCTCGTTCCTCCTGAGACTTTGGAGGATCTTCTTTCTCGCCTGCGTTCATTTCACCTTCGGCTCTTGGGCGCAATTTACGACTCTGAAAAAAGTGTGGAGGACGCCGCTATCTTGACATCATAAAACCAACCTTGGACCTTAATGTTCCTCTTGAGAAATAATTCCTTTTTCAATGTTTTTAAACGTAATACTTTGACTTTACGATCTAAAATGTTTCATAAATGAAGCAGGAAAATGTACATCTTTGAAACGGTTTAATTCAAATTTTAAATAGCATCTCAGCATTTGGCAAATCATCCTTGTAAGGTGATTAAAGACACATATCTGCAATCTAAAAATGTATTTACAGTATTTTAATGTTTCCTTTTATACAAATGAGTAAAAATACACAAGAGCAATTAAATTACATCAGTAATTACAGGCCACAATGTCCTTCAACTTAGCATTTTGACTCTTACAGACATGGTCGCGGTCACAGGGAGGAAAGCAGTGCTTCATTTTAAGGCTCTTTCGTCATAATTTTAAAAAAAAATCTCTTATCTCTGAGGTCAAGCTGACACAGACCTTTGAGCAGCTGTGTGTAATACTTCAACTTAACTCATCTACCAGCAACTCTTTACAAAACACCAAAATCCACATGACTCTCTCTAATAATATGAATCATCTGGCTGCAGTTGTGTTTTCATTTTCTGTAACAATGAAGTTACACATCTTACATCTGAATTTTCCATCCCTGTTTCACTGAAGAGTAAAATCATCTGTGTGTCACCTGTAGATCCTTCTGTGCAGCGTGCAAACAAACCTGTCAATATTTTGAGTATCAAACTAACGTTTCCTTCAGATAACAGTCAGTACAGGTTGCTTGGTGTTAGGAGTGGGTCCTCTTGGAGTCACCAAAGGCTGAAGCAGCAGAACAGCATGTTTAAGTTGTCCAGAAGTAGAGAGGATGGTTTATATACGCAGGAGAGCCGACTGTAGTTTCTCTGTGGAGAGTTGATACTGCTGCTGTTTGATGATGTCCAGACAGTCACTGAGAACCTGCAGACAGAAACACAATACATGTCCTTTTATTATAATAATAATAATAATAATAATATAGGCCGCCTTTGTGTTCTTCTGTTTACATTGATTGCATTTGTTCATTAAAATAAGTTTGCTTTTTTACCTTCCTGGTGTCCTGAGGCAGAATCACTCCATCATCCCAGAGTCTGCCAGAGGAGAAGAACGCCGAGCTCTCCTCCTCTAACCTCTTATTTAACTTGTCCTCCTGTTTCTTCTGCTCCTCCTCTGGCTGCTCGGTGTCAGGTGGGAGCAGAGAGGCGGAGTGACCAGGGGCGGCCATCGACACTCGGGCGTTTGGCCACAGGAACAGGAAGTTCGGGTCGAAGGCGCGCCCACACTGTGGAGGACAAATATTGTTTGTTTAAAATCAAAATTAACATAATGTAGGAATTAGGATTATTGGAGTGCTGTCGTAAAATGAACTCTGAGTTTTCAAAGATATCACTTCAGGAGAAAAACTGCAGAAAAATCACCCAAAATCCTTTAACCTTAAACAAACAGATCTAAAACATGTTTTAACTCGTTGTTTTGGCAGCTGAAAGGACTAAAATCTTAATCTCTCTGACTGAGCATCAAACAAAACTTCAGTATGTTTCTCTCACCATTGCGTAGCTGTCAGCACCATAGCAACCACCAATCACCACAGTGATTTTAGGGACGGACGCACAAGCCACTGCAGACATCATCGAGCCCTGAGCCTTCAGACGGTTCGTGTTTGTTTCTGCCTGAAAGAGACAAACAGAAAAACTGTCAGACTGATACTTTTCTGGATTCTTTTAATGTTATTCCTCTTTTTTGAGAGTTTTTACCTGTGCTGTGGAGAGAGTGGGAGCTGCTGCAGGCGCTGTGTTCTGGAGGAAGACGAGTGGGACGTCTCTCTGGTCGCACAGCTGAATAAAATGGCTGCCTTTCAGAGCGGCTTCGTACGACAGCTCGCCGTTGTTGGCTACGATTCCAACCAGGTGACTAAAAGATGAAAATTGTAACATAAACTCAGAAAAAAACTTTAATTATCACCTTTTTTGAAAAAGAAAATCACAAAGTGGGTGTTTGTCACTGATAGGAGGACCGCAGAAGGGTTTTGTTTTGGACCCCTGTTGTTGTCCACTTATCTGATAAAGACCTCAGTGAGGTCAGCGGTTAATCTCATGGGGGTGAGGGGTCACTGAGTTTGCGAGGGAGGTGTTTGAAAGCCGTTCTCAGAATAATGAAATTACAGCTTCGACAAAACAAGACAAGATTGGTGACAAAACGAGTCAGTAATCAAAAATCGGGATTAAATCTGTTGTTAAAAAATGAAAATTTAATTGTATTCTTGCCTCCACCATCTTAATCTAAGTGTGTGTGTGTTTTTGTGTGTGTTTACCCTTGTATCTTCCCGAAGCCGGTGACGAGTGTGGTCCCGTATCGAGCTTTAAACTCCTGGAAGCGGCTCCCGTCTGTTAGCCGACTGATTATCTGGATACACAGAAAACCCACCGACAGTTTTTTACTAATTCAGGTTTTGTGATATAACAGATACGACACTGAAATAACTTCTCAGCTAACAGACAACATCGTGATTTTTCAGAGCTGCCAATCCATCAATTTGTTCTGGTTTTTCTTTGTTTCTGTAATGAAGAGGTTGGCCAGTAGGGGGCACTTTCTGCTTTGACAGCTGAGCAAGAATTACTTCATCTTCTTGTCAGCAAGCAACCTAATCTACACACATTTCAAGATGCTCCTTAAGATTAAAATGCAAACCTCAAAATCATAAAGATACAAACCGAACAAGCGAAGTGATTGTATTAACATTTTTCCAAACTTGAACTCGTCCTCCTCAAATTTTTGCACTCTTTACCATTTTAGCGTCCAGACTGAAGTCGTAACTTTTCGGAGCGAATCCCAAAAGCTCCTCTGAACTGTACAGCGGCTCCTCCTCTGCTCTCCTCTTCCTCACCACCTCCTCATCCTCCTCCTCGGGCAGTTGGAAGTTGAGGGTAGATATGATGTTTCTGGTGTATTCATACGCCTCCTTCTCCTCCCAAGCGAAGTGATCCACACAGCCGCTCACCCTGAAAGAAGACGGTGAACACGATGATGTTGATTTGTTTCTGTTTCCTTGAAGGCGTTTTCATTTCATGGACCTACTCAGCGTGAAGTCGGGCTCCTCCCAGGTTTTCTGGTGTGACTTCCTCTCCTGTGGCGGCTTTGACGAGCGGTGGCCCCCCTAAGAATATGGTCCCTATTCGGTGCACCATCACAGCTTCTTCTGCCATAGTGGGGATGTAAGCTCCACCCGCCGTGCACGACCCGCACACCACCGACACCTTCAAGAGGAATAACAGCCTTCACATCAAACTTAATCAGCCGGAGCCACATTTATTATTTCTGAGCAAGCTTGCCGCTCTTTCTTTCTTTACCTGTGGGATCTTCATGGCTGACATGATGGCTTCATTATAGAAGGTCCTGCCCCCCTGGTTCTTATCAGGAAAGATCTCCGACTGCATATTTATGCACAAACACAGAGAAGTGGAGATTAAAACAGCAGGCAGCAAAATAAAGCCTACATTCAGAGCCAAAGCAGTGAGTGTGTGTTCACCTGCAGCGGTAGAAAAGCTCCTCCAGAATCGACGAGATAAACACAAGGCAGCCGATTCTGTATGGCTACTTCTTGTGCGCGTAGCTGCTTCTTTACTGTGATTGGATAAGCTGTGCCGCCTTTCACTGTGGCGTCATTGGCAATAAACACACACCACAGACCGTTGATCCTGCCGATGCCTGCATGGATACAAACAGAAACGTTATAAAGTCAGCGGTGAACATGTGAGATAAAGTTTTGTGCGAAAAAGGTTCAGGAGAAAGGCTGGTCTAAGTAAATCAAAAGCCACACTTATCAGATTGAACAGTCTATAGTTAGTACCAAAGATACAGATGCAGCTAGTGGTTTCTGACCAGTCAGGCAGCCGGCTGAAGGGATGTCCCCGTACGGCAGACCCAGACCAGCAAACGGAGACAGCTCCAGAAAGTCCTCGTCATCCAGCAGGAGGCTGAGCCGATCTCTGACCAGCAGCTTTCTGTTTCTCTGAGTGTGTCTGGCTATGGCGTTCTCTCCTCCTCCTTTCCTCACCTTTTCACTCAACTCCATGAACCTGACAGAGACAGGATGGACGGTACAGATTTACAAACATAATGGCAAACTGAAAAGGTGAGCTGTCAAGAGGAGATCTTACTTCTTATGGCAGGCGTTGCTGTTTCGGACGTTAGCTTCATAAACGTGTTTCTGGATGGGCACGAGAGGTTGTTTCAGCACTGGGAAGGCACTGCGTAGAGATCTCTTCTTTTGCGCTACAGAGCTCATACAACGAACAGGACACTGCGAACGCTGCTCAGCCAGCCTGCAGCACAAGAAGAAGTCAAAACATGAATTCAGTCATCAATCAATCAAGAAAAGGTCGGCTTTGTGTTGAAGTTACTGTCAGATAAAATGTATATCGTGACCTGTAGTGTCTCTCCTCTGACGTGTTCCTCAGTGGCCATGATGATGAGGAGGAGGACAGAGAGGAGGAAGGCACAAAGACAGGACACACCCTTCCTCCACCGCACACACTCCTTTGAGGGACAAAAACAAACATGTTAGTTTTCACTAAACTGATCAGGAACACAGTCTGTGTTCATGACAGGAAGATACAACTCAGATATCCCTATTGTGTGTTGAACATAAATCACAATACGGTGTTTATATAGTCAGTTTAAGTTTGTCATGTGAATGATTAAATAATATGCATTGCACTGTAACTTCTTTATATTAACCACCTTTAATACTCCAGAGGAGAGAAATAGGAGAAACACCATTACCAACATCTACCACTGACTGAACTGACCTCTAAATCATACTTGTGTCCTTAAATTACCTGTCAGCACCTTACATATAATCCAAGCTATTTATCTTTTATCTCCTTTATTAAAACCTCAAGAAAACAAGTTTTTAGTAACACAAAAACAACAACTATTGAACCCTGCAAAACAAAACACCCAGACTCTGATGGTTCTACCTTAGCTGTATGTTAGGAGTTATCAGAATACATCTATTTTGATCTTTTTTTAACGAAATTTAAACCTATATGAATAAGAATACGGTAAAATACTGTTTTTGTAGCCTAACATATGGAGGTTGTTTAACGGTTACTACATGTTCAGAAAATATATGCCAAAGGTCGTGAAGACAACTGAGTTCACTTTAAGTGATAATTGTGAGGAGTCATGGAAGGATAACACATTATAACAGCGTCTCTTACCTTACAATGTGCCGGTACATTTCTGTCAGAACCTGCTGTAAGATAATATATCCTAAAATATAGGTTCTGAGCCAAAATTAGCTTCAGGTTCAGTGTACACTGACTGCTCTGCTGCGCTCAGGCTCTTCTTTGTCTGGTCTGTAGTGAGTCAGTTGATGGTGAGGGAGCTGTGTCGCTCACTACCGCCACCTACAGGAGGGGAAAACAAGAGCACACGAGAGGTTAAATCAGCATCTGTCAGGGGCATCAACTATAACCTTATAATAACTCCGTAACTTCTTACCACCAGTCTGTCACCCACTTCACCAAGTGGTGCTCTGACAACTTTCTGGAGCTGAATGTGGACAAGACAAAACAACTACTCAATACACACATGATCACAAACCCTGGACCTGGCACTCACTACCATACACAACAAAGCAGTCGAACATGTTGATCACTTCAGATATCTTGGACTCATACTTGACAATAAACTGACTTTCGAACAACATATCACCGATATCCATGAACATTCCCAGCAAAGACTCCACATCCTCTGCAAGCTCCATTCCCTAGTCTATGTGTCTGTCACACCAAAACTTCTCTTACTGTTATACACCAGCATCATTCAACCCATACTTCTCTACTGCTCCCCCTTTAACATGCTACATAATTTGTGTGTGTGTGTTTTTCTTTTGTGCATTTTCTCTCTATATTAAAGTCAGTGACTGAAGCTGTAGTGACAGAGTTTGACCACTGGAGAGAACTGTTTGTTCACTTTTGGCCTCAACGCAAACAAGGTAAAAGAGATGAACTATAAAACACAAAAAGGTGCAAATAATATAAAATGAATCCATTCAACTCTTTTTTGTTGATAAAGGATATTAATTATAGATCAACTGAAACAAAGATAATCAGCCCCCAACACCCTCGATGTAAGTTTCAAGGGTTATCTCTTTAAAGGTCTACAATTTGAGAAATTCAATTAATATGTAAAAGAAACACATTTTGATATGCCAAATGTTTTGAAATGATTTCTCCAGTTTTACTTGTTTTTTCTCCCCAAGAAATGTTGATGTATTTGATCAGACATTTTTGTATTTTGTGAAAGATTTGTGGTTAATGTAAATGGTTTATATTTTCATTTTTTAAAGCCTTTTCTGCATATGTTAATTTTCTAGAGGTAGGATTGGACATTAGAACATAGTACAGTTTTATCAGAAAATTATAGACCTATTAGTAAACCTATGTACCACAGAAACTCTGAGCTTATATGATCTTTAAATATTCTAATTAAATGTAAAAGCAGATTAATTTCATCTGTTCTCTCAAGGCCTAAATATAAATCAAATGATCATAATCATAACCGGAACAATGGGCTTAAAGTACCTCTTAAATTTGGACAATGGTTTCAGAAAACTTGTTTGTTTTATTTTCCAGATGAAAAGAAATTATTCAAATATCAAGAAAAAAGCAAGCTTCGTAATACTGATATGACTTAATTTAACTTGAGTTCTTGGAAAACATTTAAAAAAGGAAAAATATATATTAGGTGGTTCCTCTCTTCTGCATCCTAAGGTCTGAAACCTTGATTAATATGTGGGGCCCCTGTGGTAAAGGGGTCCCCGGTTTGTACGGCCCTGCTGGTTCATGTGGATTTGGAGGAGGAGGAGGGGAAGGAGGAGGAGTGTTTGTCGGGCAGACAGTCAGTCAGTCAGTCAGTGTGGACCGGAGTCCCAGCGGCAGTTTTGGAGAGTCTGAGCCGGGAAAACTACGTCAAATACGGGAGAAGTCAAACGGGGGAATCCGCGATGAGTTGGGGAACGGAGCTTTGGGTGAGTTAAAACTCTTTCCTCTGACTGTCTGCGTTTAAATTCTGCTTTTATCGCGCTGGCACAACAGGACGTTGACTTGTGGGACACAGGGACGGAGGAAGGTGCCGTGTTACCTTGTAGCTTTGTGCTGTGAGGAGGCGTTAGCTGTCCGCCTGCGCCGTTAGCCGGTGTTATGTCGTAGAATGCACCCCTACCGTAGAATCTACCCCCTGCATCCCATCCACTCATTAGCTTCTTAAAGTGGAAGAAAATGATCTCATATTTAAAAAAACGACAAGACAACATGTCAAATGGATTAGGAAATTTTCTTTTTGTTTTTATGTGTCATAATAATGCACATATGGAGTTGTACTTGGGTATATAAGCTGTACAGTAAACTGTCAAGGTAGAGAACGGTATATTTTCGGATTAGAGGGTATTGTTTTCGTCTTATCTGAATAGCTTGAATGAAATCATGAAAGGCACCGGCTTTGTAATCCATCCAACTGTGAAGAAAACTTGAATTATTTCGCCTTGTTGCGTACTTTCAACCGCGCTCTCGTAAGGGGTTCATTCTTCGGCAGGGGTGCATTCTACGCCACAACACCGGCCAGCGCTAAAGCTAATGCTAAAGCTAATCCGCGGTGCACCTTAACGGCTGTGACAGCGGCGGAACAATAGGCGAGTCTGCCGACACACGGGCACCGGAGCCCGGGGCAGGAGGGAGGGGGTGGTCAGACTGCTTTCTTCGCCTTTTCACCTGTCAACTTCAGTCATTTTTGCGCTGCTTAATTTATATTTTCACATTGACCGGCAAGTTATAAAGTAGTATGTGGACGTTTCTTGTTTTTTTTGTGAGTGTCACACCCTGTTTGAAAGAGAGGCTGGCAGGGATTCCCGGTAACAGGGCGGAGAGGCGGTGTGTGATCCGGGTTCACCGCCATCCTGCTCGGTCCCTATAAAATTAACAACAATTTACACCCAGTTCATCCGGTAACTGTAATGCCATATCACTCCTCTTTGTTGTCAGTGTTTTGTCTTAACTTCCATACCATAAAATTAAGCCTATTGACCCCTAAACTCAACGAATGGCTGAATGAAAAATAGTATTTAATCTATATTTGTTGATTTTTAGTTAAAAATACAATCCCAGAAACACTCACTATAGCTGCTGCTCCTTTTCCAACCCCAGAGTAGATTGCATACCTCATGTTTAACATTATTAACACAACACTGGGTTTATTTGATTGTTTGGTGCAGCTCAGATCAGATTTTCAGTCTGTTCTCTTGAATCAGACTCTCAGCTGACATTATGGCGAGCATCAACCTTTGATTTTTGGGGTGTTGGCCATGGTGAGCCTTGTAACCAGAGAGGCAACCAGCAGCAGCAGCAGCAGCATCCCCTGTGGGTGTGTTTTAATCTGTGTGTGTGTGTGTGTGTGAGAGCTGTGAGTGTGTGTGTTACTCCTTCAGCTGACCTCAGTGGTTTTATCTGCAGTTTCATACAAGATCATTTTGAGCTCAAATGAAACACAAATTTGCCTCCACAGACAAAGGGATCAGTATTTGTGTATTTCTGTGATTGGAGCTGATTTTGTAGTCGTGCGTATGATCCATCACGATTTCACTCGTATTTTGGGGGGTCTGGCTCATTTATGTTATTCATATTTATGCGTCTTTCTGGGGGGCAGGTTTATGTCTGCTGTGCAAGTTCATGTTCCCAGGTCTCGCTCTCCAAATCAAAACTGGTTGAAGGAAAGACTTAATTTAGATTTTTGCGTATTAATGTTTGCCTTTTTAAAATCAAGAGAATATCAGAAAACAGTTTGATTCTTGAAAATAGAGCAAAGCAACTATAGATGAAAGAAATGCTCCACCGATAAGCTTTACCTCAGTTAGGCTTTAACTCATGATAGTATCAGTATCTCTTGAGCTGTCAGCAATTTTGCAGAGTTGAATTAATAGTAATTTGTGCTGCTTGTGTTTATTACATCTGGAAAATATCAGATCTCTGCAAAATTCTGTGAAGGATTAGGATTTGCATTCACAGCTTAGTGTGCGTAAAGCACAATGCTCACTTGTTGTTT
Source organism: Xyrichtys novacula (assembly GCA_962446985.1). Lineage (NCBI taxonomy): Eukaryota > Metazoa > Chordata > Actinopteri > Labriformes > Labridae > Xyrichtys > Xyrichtys novacula. The sequence goes on from OY660870.1 coordinate 35,707,389, forward strand.
TGCACATTGTGTGAAATTGACTCTTTGTATATGTATGATTTACCCACTGAGCAATAGACGGCTATTAGACATAAAGTTGTTTTTTAGACCTAATTTCAACCGTCTAAATTCTGTATATCTGTAGACGGAATTTAGACGTTGCACTTAAACCTGCTATTCGATAAATATTTATTTTAAAAAGCAACTGTGAGTTTATAACTGATCTCCAAGTACTAAACCAAAATAATTATGATAGCCATTGAGCAATATTCTGGTAGACCTCTGTTAGCTGGCTAGTCTAAACTCGGTCTAAATTTAGACATCTGAAAACTTTCATTTTTAGACCTGTGGTAGCCTGATGACCAGTCATCTAGACTACATTTTAGACGTCTATTAGACCTCTTTTAGACCAAAAAATGCTTGGTGGAGCATTTTGTAATTCTGTAATTTTTGCAGAAGCACTAGGGAACTAGTGAAGACAGTTAGGTATGCATGAATTGATCTATTTAAAAGGGGATTGAATGCTAGTGCAAAGACAAAAATGGATTAAATGTTGGTTTAAAATTAGGATTGGGGAAAAATTCATTACGCAAGTCCATTAAGATAAAAACGAGTGATATGCCGTAACATAAAAAGACTAGCATATGCTCATTGACTCGGTCATTTAAGCCGTTTCATTCATTCATTCATGTATCGTGTTTTTGTCTCCGCTGAGCAGAGATGCTGCCTGAAGGTCGTCATAATCCTCTGAGTCCACTGATGGGATTAATGCGTCGGCTGTCCGATTACACATGATTGGCTGTCTGATGTCAGATTATGGATTATTGTCCGTGAGATTAGATGTTGCACAGATGATTGCCTCTTGTGTTAAACAGACTGACTCCTGAGCATCATTCACACTGACTGTAGGCATTACTGTCGAGTTTATTCTGTGTTTTAAACTCTGAGCGTTCACAAAGGGTTTACCGCTCTAGTAGCAGAGATTACAGTTGTTTCCCAAATAACCTTAAAGTGACTAATTGGGTTATTCTCGTGTAATTCCAATTAAGATGGCTTTAAGGGGTCAGATTATGTTCAAAACTGTACATCTAAACAGATTTCTCTAAAGGTCTGTTTAACTGTTATCTCGATTCAGGCCTTATCTACCTGTTACTTCCTAATCTAGGGATATAAAGAAACGGCAGTACAGGGAAGCAAAGCGAGAATTTGGGGAAGTATCACTTTCTGCAGATTCTAATAATGTCTTTTAGTCCTATATTTCATTAAGAAAGGTTAAAAATTGTTGATAGCACGTGTGAAACTGAGTCATGTTTCAATACAGTGTCAAACCAACACTATCAAATAAGGATCACATGAATTTATATTCATTTTTTTGGTTGTTTGCTTGTTGCGTAGTCAGGACCAAACTACCCTTATGAGGCATCTTACATGACATGCAAAAAAACAATTTAGCTTGTATTATTAGGTTAAATATTTCACATCTGCTTTAAGTTTGCGGTGAATTGTTTTTTGGGACATCTGAAAAGTCTGAACCCTGATTTTAAGAAGTGCATATCAACCCTGAACTGAACGTTTGTCTGTTTCCTGAGATTAAATGAAAACTGGCAAATTTTTCTGTATTTAAAAAACAAAATATTTCAACTCTGGAAACATACTTAAAGATATTGCTGAGTAACCCTTGTATTGAACATATATTGTGAGTTTCTTGACCGTTCACATTTCCTACGACATGCTGATCTCCCCCTTTGTTTGATATTGTAATATTTCAATAATGAAAAAGTCCATTATAGCCTCCTAAAGGCAGAGCTTTTGAGTTTTCAACTTTAAGGTTTGATAAAATTTCAAAAACAGAACTTAAATCATATAGGTATTCTTTGTCAAAGTTGTTTCTTATGGATTAGAGAGTTTGATTAAATTTTAACAGAAAAAAACACATAAATCTGATTTTCTGAAGCACGTTTTTCTCCGATTGTGTCTTCATAGATGTTTCTTTTTGTGTTGCATCACCTCAGCAGTAAACAATCCATCAGCGTTTGCCTCTTTATACTCCATCAATAGGAATAAACACAAACAGCATGACACAAATAAAAAGCATCCAGCACTCAAGGCAGTATCAGAGCTCTCAGTTTAGTTCGGCGCCTTTTGCTTTTGCCCTGTGTTTTGGCTCCGGTTCAGCTCTTTGAGATATAACAAAGCAAGCGAGGAACATCCTATTACCACTCTGGCTTCCAGCCCTCAGAGACGCACACAGAAAGTAGGAAGTGTTTGTCTGAATTGAAGCTCTGTGTGCGTTTTGTGTGTGTGTGTGTGTGGCTGTGTGTTGAGAGCCAGGATGCTGCCATGCTGTGCTCTGGTCTGTCTGGTTGAGGTGAGCCGGAGGCCAGCCGAGGGGAGCAGCCAAGTATGACGGGCGGGCTTCTCTGCTGAGCGGCCAAACTGAAAGACAAGGATAAGGGGATAAAGGATGCAAAGGTGGAGGAGAGACGACGGACTCTGAACGGCCGGCTAGACTTTTGAGTTTACTTTGAAGTCTGTCAGCTGTTAAATGGACGGGACACCGAAGAGCAATTGTGGAAAAGCAGATCCAGAGCCGTGAGCAGGTTTTACCCTGCAGGCTGAGGAGTCATGGAAATGGCTTTTCTTTGTATGTTGGGTAGAATGGAGGGAAAAAAAAACTATTGCAGTCTTCCCTCAGGTGTCCCATGGGAGGTGTTGGGAGTACTAGGGTTACACATGAACCATTTTGTACTAAAATAGAAAGAAAAAAGCAATCTATTTGGCATCAGGTGGTTATAGATTCAAGAAGAAGAGTGCTCGATATTTCCTCTCATATCTGCATTATTTATAGATCACAGACAGCTCCATATAGAGGTCTAGAGGGATCTCCTTTTACTGAAAATGCCCGGCTCTTTATCCTCTGAATGGGACAGAATCTCACTCTATGACGTTGTCTGATCTTAGGTACTCTTAGACGGAGTAGGGATGGGAAACAAGAGCCGGTTCTTGTTGAGAACCGCTTCAAAATGGTTCAATCCATCGACATCGTTTACATTTTATCTTAATGATTCCTTTCTTCCGGGTGCCATGAAGTAAGACAGAGTAATAAACCTTCACATGTTTTACCATCAGACTGTGAGGCTCTAGCAGGTCTGGTCACATGGTTCTTGTTGTTTGGGAGGGCAGTACTCTGTGTCTCAGCAGACCCCAGCAGGTGTGAATGAAGTCATGTTGGAGCTGGGGGCGCTGGTCTGGACACGACAAGCTGTTGCGGCCCGTCATGCCAAGCTCTAAAGAGTGTGGAGGAGAGGCTGTTTCTGTGGGCGTGAGAGAGAGAACATGCCGATTTTTTCAGCTCCGGTTGAGTGACGATGATAGTGAAAGCCCTTTTTAGTTAGTTAGTGTCCTGACCGTGAGGGAGGATGTCTCTGTTAATTAGTAAAATTGTGCTAACACACTCCTTTAAGAGCCAGGGGAAAGACGGAGATAGAAAAGAGAAGAGGTGGAGAGAGAGGAGGAGTGAAGACAAAAAAACAAACTCATAAAGAAGAAAAGACGGAGGAGGTTTGATAACAGGAGCAGAGGGGCAGATTTTAATATGACTGGAGGTGAGTGTAGATGGACAGAGCGGAGTTTACAGACATGATAGATGAGTTGAAAGTTTAATGATCCCGGTGGAGCCATCAGCTGCTGCAACACAAAGTAGTAACAGGATACATGAAGGATGAAATCCTGTGAGTCAGAGTCGAGTGAAATAAAATTTTGACTGAATAAACAGATCCAAAAGTTCACTCATGGTCTTCTGGGACGGAGTAAAACGCATTAGAAAGCGTGGCAACATTCGAGCATGACTATCTGACCTGACATGACCTGACCTGACTGTGGTGGAAGGGCGGGTTTGGGGCTGAGACAAACACAAACACCGATCTGCTGCTTTCTTCCTCTGTCCCCTCGGCTCCTCTCCTCTCCCTTCCTTTCCTTTCCTTTCCTTTCCTTTCCTTCCTCTCTCTCTCTACCCGTTGCTTCACTCCCTGTCCTCCCTCTGGATCCAACCCGCCAGCTGTTTGGCAGTGAAGCTCCTCTTGGACTCAGTCCCCATACCACCGGTACTCCTTCAGATCAGCGCTGTGACCCTGAATAAACCTGTTTCCTGTCGGTCTAAATGTGCCAACAACATATGTAACATGATCCGGTATTAACGCCATATTTACATTTTTGAACAGAACAAAAGGGGTGAAAGAAAAGTTAATCTATGTAGAGCATAGACCTGCAAAGTTGATTATTAACTCGTGTCGTAAAACCTCTCATCGTTTATCATCATTTCTTTCCAGGAAGTAGAAATCTGAATCAGTGGAGACAGAAACCGTTTCCAGACGTCTCAGAGTCATGACTTGTTTAGATGCAGGGCTTTGGTCAGAGCTGTTGCAGCTGTGTTCACTGTCTGCTGTCTTCCAGGAGTCAGCCTGCCTGTCAACTGTTTATTAGTCAGTTACTTTATTAGCCAGCGGACAAAAATGCAGCCTTCAGAACGCGTGGAAAATTGGAAGATGGGGGGAATTTTTCCCTACGTCTCCAACCCCATCATTACACTAAATCCTCTGCTGGATTTCTGGCTGCTGTCAATCTGAGGCTAACTTGTGTAACATGCTGACAGACAGTAATGTAGTGTAGATTTTACACTGACAGAAATCTGAAGCCTGACCGTGGCGCTCAGCAACTTGAAGGATCGGTTAAAGATCGAGTACAGGAACAGTCGGAGAGCAGAGATCCTTTAGTAAGTCATAATTTTTTGAGTTTTAAATTCACAGATTAGGCAAAAACTGATATTCCACTCTGACATGTGAGACAGAGTCTGTTTTGGGGAGTCCTCCAGAAAAAGAGAAAGACTCCCTGATGATGATTTCCACTGTGTTCTTCTGCAGAATCCAAAACAGAGTCAACCTATGTTTGTATTCAAAGTTGTAACGCACAGACCAACTGTGTGCAGCTCATTCGCCTGAAGTCACACCGTCCCTAGTTCTTTTTTTCCCCCTGAATTAGCATCTGTTCAACCAAACCAGCACTCTACATGATTTCATACGAAGCGCTGTAGTATTTAAATGCACCATTATGATCCAGTGAAGTAAAAAAGCTGATAAGAAGTGATCTGATCTGCATGTCCTACATATCCCAGCATGCTCTGGGCTGTAAATTTTCTTTAAACACGTCAGAAAATCATTCATACAGCGTAAATGTTGATATTAGTGGTTGGGCGATATGGTGTTTTAGTGGTTGTTGAAGATGCAGATGATGACAGATCAGGTCAGCTGATGGCAGATATCATGTATGATTGTAACGATAACAGCCATTAAAGGGTGGGCGATATGGCCTCAAATCAATATTTCGATATATTGAGTTCATTCATTGAGTTCTACGGCCATTATTTTATGCTCATTACAATCTCATATATGTCATAGAGTTCAGAGTATTTATGTCAGTGTCAATATAAAACCTTATAATTCCATGTTAAAGAACATAATTTACATCAATTTTTGAATGGAGATAGATTGATAAATGTTCAAAAGTTGATATCCTGGAAAACACACACAAGCATTAAACCCAACAGTTTGGGCTAAAGGAGTCCTCTGTAGCTTTTTATACATTTTATATAAGTGTATTAGTCTTTGGTGACCCTGCATGGTGAGATTATTGCGTCCAACCGTTCCCGTTTTCGACTCTGTGACGTAGAAGTGAGATGTCTCTCAGCTGATGTCCTCATGGTTTCTGTGTACTAAACACACCAGCTGCTTGTTAAACCTGCTCACCTCTGCCACACTGATGCTATCAGCTCTGTGGACACTCAAAGATGGTGTATGGAGAAAGAGACTCGAGTTTTTAAAGTTGTAGTTGGTCTAAAGTCACTTTTTTTACAGACAGTTTCACCACACTGTAATAAATGTGGCTCCTTTTGCCTTTTAGAAACCAGACTGCTGAATTCCCTTCTTCTCTGACTCAGACTTTGTTTAGGGCTGACTGAAGACTGCTCTTTTATTCTGCATACTTAAGCGTTTTCTTGCAGTTACTTCTCCCCCCCTCAGCGACTTTAGAAACCAAAACCCAAACCATGTAGAGCTAATCGACAAATTAATTCAGGCACAGGGATAACATCGAGACGATTACAGTATTGAAGACAAAGCTCTCATTGTGCAGCAGCACCGTGTCCTCTGGTTGTTGGTTCACTTCCATGTTTAGCGATGTGGTTCTCTATCACTGCTGCTTCCCTTAGCAACCATTGTCAGAGTAAAGAGTATAAATCAGCACGAATGAATCAAGCACCTTTTGTTCCCTGATTCTGTGTGTCTGTGTGATAATACAGGGTGGTAATGTTTGCCAAGTTACAATAAACTGTTACCTCTTCTTACCTCATTATGAAGCTGATTAATGCACCTTTTCCTTTCTTCATCCCCACACCAACCTCTCCGCCTCTTCATCATTCCTTTGTCCAAATCCTGCCCATAAACATTTGTATCACAGGGTTAGTCTGCAAGGCCCAATAGTAAGGATTTAGAGTTATCAAAAACTCATGGTACGATAATACCTCGATAACAAGTCAATGATGTGATAAATATCGTGGTGCTAAAGGAAAACACAAATGGAGACTTGGACAAAACCATGTTTTTAAGGCTCTGAGGTCTGGTCTAGCCTTTGCCTTTAGACGCTTACATGTACAGCCAGTAAAAGGCGGGATATTTACACCGTCAGACGCAGAATTTAAGGAAAACATATTGGTGATGTGTCGTGTCCCAATCCGATATTGATATTGGGTATCGGTCCTGGAACAGTCTGTAGACAATCATAATCATTCAGCTGTTTCACTGGTGTATAAAATGCAGACTACAAATCAAGAAAATCTGCAATTTCGTAGAATCGCAATTTAAATTGAATCGGCATCCAAAATATCATAGAACAAACGAATCAGGAGAAAAGTATATTGTCCCAGGCCTATCTGATTATTTTGACCTGCATCTAAAATCTCCGATATCAGCACTCTGATACAAGCAGTCCATTCCAGATTCCGTTCCAGAACCTCTAGCTAGCATCTGAGCCCACGTAATCACAACATCAGTGCGTACTAAGGTACGAACACAGTAGCAAGGAGTAGGAGTGATGTCAGCCGTGTGGCGGATTTTTCATTTAAGTCCGAAAAAGATGTTGCAGCTGATTGCAAAACTTGTCCTGCACAAGTTTGTGCCGATATCTGATCAATATCAGTATCGTATCAGAAGTAAAATAACCTGTATCGGGACACCCCTAAATATAACGTGATGTGCAATCACATGCTGGGAAGTTAATATTGTCCTTTTTTTCTTTTTGTTTGTCCATTACCTTTTCTTCGTTTTTATTCCTTGATGAGCGAAAACCAAAACATTTCCACACTTACGATAAAAAAGCTGCTGAAACACCTACCATTTAAAAACCCGCTCTCTGTCCCTCCTGTTGAAACAAAAAAACACTTTTTGCCAATAAAACCAAAACTAACCAAATTAATCCAAACTCAAAGTCCACTTAAAAGCTCTTAAACACAACTTACAGTCTTCATAAATAACTGAGCAACATAATTACTTTAGCCGGTCACTTTTTCTTTGTACAGCTAACTCAAACCAAAAGTTATCCCAAGACATCTTCAAAAACAAGCCTGTCTAGACCACACTCTTTGTTAGACTTGAATTATTTAGCAGTTTGTACAAGCTCATCACATTTTCCCCAAATCCTGGTTGACTCTTCATGGCTCCCCTTCACCGAGAGAAAACTAGTTTCCCTAAAGTCTCCAGCTGTGTCGTCGCCCCTCATAGAGGTTGTGACCCTCAAGGTAATTATCCGTCTTTGGACTGTGGACTTCCAGGAACAATCTCAAGGGCTCTCATAGGTCCCTGCCTCCCCTGCTGATTTAGCAGTTGATGTTGTGTACAAGTTACACAAAAGCAGTTTCACCCTGCCGCCCTTATCGCACAGCTGCATCTATTTGTGTTGCATATTTGCGCCATGGTGGTTTGATAAGTGAATGTATGGGAAACACCGGCAGGGAGGAATTCGGCACAACGCACATACCATGAATATCATGTGAAATTGTGTGCGTATACGTAGGACGAGCTTAACTGGGACAGCCCCACCCCCCTCTCCCCTCGCTCGCCTCCCCGTCTTTCTTCCCTCCGTCTCACACGCTGCCTGTTTGCATACGGGGGAAACAATGTTAATTCGAGCAACAGAGGAGTTTTCCCAGGCTGTTTATTTGTCCAATGAAGCTTCAGAGCCCCATAAAACTGCTCTGTGCTGCTCACTGCACACATTAGCACACACACACACACACACAAACACACACTCTTATAGCCGCTCTGCATGGAGGGTTTCTGGTTACCTTGGTAACCTGTCCATGAAGTGTTCAGTAAACCCCCCCTGGTTACCGCGGGTACCCCAGACCTTCATATTTCAGGTAGTCAGAGCTCTGAATAAAGGATGTGAACACACTGAGCTGCGGACTGACTGACCCTGAGCAGAAATTTTCCACTTTCATCCGACAAAAGGAAAGACTTGTTCAATTTTTGGGGTATAAAAAACAGAGATCTGAGTCAGCTATAAATATCCCTAAGAGGGGACTTCTTCCCTATGAGTATGACAACAGTCGTCTCAAACAGGACTCAGGTTTCCAGTCTTTTATGAACTGGTCTGAACCCACTTTGTGACCCACTATTGTCTCCCAGAATAGTATTAAACAAACATGGCTTTGTGTTTTTCTAGGCTAGACCGGCCATTGTTCATTGAAAACCCACTTTAATGTTTGTAAACTGTAACTGGAAAGTGTGTCACGTTGGCACTGACACAATTGGAGCTGAAAACACGCTGTGAAAGCAGCAGGTAGTTATGGTTTCGTCATCACCTCGGAATAAAAACTAGAGGCATGTATGTGAGTGTTGTAAGCTGTGGTGCAGCACTGCAGCAGACTGTAAAACCTGGACAGGGACTGGACACGCAGAAAAGAAATTAAGGGTGAGTCTAGAGACTGAAAGGACCTGCTGTATTAATCATTCATTTAAGCTCTGACTTTGATATTTTGGCTTTGTCAGTATCTTAAAGTCGGAGCTTACCACTTTGCCTGTCATGTGGTGCCGTCTGACCTATTTAACCACTTTGTGAGCGTCTGCTGGATTTGCACATCATCATCCGCTCCTATATGTCGGAATAAGCCGTATAAATGTAAAGTACAGCTCACACACGGCAAGATAGAGAATAGGAGGGAAGGCGAGGCAAGATTGCACATCTAATTCACCAGGAAACAAGAGCATCATGAGGAAGAGAACATCTAAAAATGAGTCAAAACAAGACAGAAAATCAGAATGAAAATAAAATGGAAAAGGATGGAAAAGTAGGAAAGCAGTATTTTGGATAGGAGAGCTTTAATCTGCTGACATTCTGATTGTGATATCGTGCGTAAGTTTAAAATGATAGTGTAAAATAGGGCTGGGTGATATGGCCTCAAATCAATATCACGATATATTGATCAGTTCACCTCAATAACGATAAATGGACGATAACTACTCCAACTGGATGGGGTGGAGTCACATCTCTGACGTAGGACAGCGTCTTAAAGGGACATGAGACCATAGCCTACCTACACACATCCTAAACAAACTTTTATTTATTTAGTTTTTTGACACCTAATATATGGATATGGGCAAATTGATGTTGGTTATTGTCGTGAATTTATCGCCCAGCCCTATTAACATCTAAACATGAGCTAAAACATGCCAGTAAATCGGATAGAAAATAAAGAGTAAAAATGGAAAAGTAGGAAAGCAGGATCTTGGATAGTTGGATATTATCTTCTCAAACCAGAAACTGACTTCGAGAGCTTTAAGCTGTTAATAATCTGATTGTGATATCATGATATCCCAATCATGACATCAGTGTTAGTCTGAAAAACTATGAGAAGCTGAGGTTTAAGAGGAACTGAGAGTTTGACTTGGCCTGCAGTCTTCCAGGATTTTGTTGTTCCAGATAAGTGGAACATAAAAGTTTCATCCGTTTGTTTGCTTGTTAAAAACATTGCATCTGTTTTTCTTTTCTTAAAGAGGGATCAGCAGAAACTCAGGTCTGAGCAGCGTCTCTTCTGTACATCTGTAAAAGTACAGCTGAGGTCAGAATCAAAGGGGAGGATATCAGTTTTTCAGAAACTTCCGGATTGGATCTGTTTGACTCTACAGCCGTTGTAGGTCGTCCAGTGTCTTATTTTTGTCCCTTAGCATAAAAAGTTTTTGTCTCAGACCATCCTAACTCATAAGTGTAGTAGTGTAGCAATGACTGTAGCAGTTTTACTACACCCGAGCTCATACCTGCTGTCATAAATTAGTCACATGAGACGCAGTTAAAGGTTAATCCGTATGATACACATTTACAGGGAGTGGACTGGCTGACCAGTGCATGCTCATGGGGGGAAATAAAGATGAAGATCCTCATAGACAGGGCCGAGATTCACAGTCTGTGTGTCACATGATGAGGACGGGCAGGCAGGATGTGAAGGGGCATTCACCATGTCTACATGCTTATTTATACCATGGTAAAGACGATCTGAGGAGATATTTCCACTGAATACAGGCGCTATTTTTGTAAGCTACTTCATGAAACTCGTGCTGGGTACAAGGGAACGTTGTACAGAATATTCCACTGAGTCGAAACATCTCCGAGACACGAGTCAGAGGGATTCTGGGGGACTAATGAGGGGTTTCTCCGATTTAAAGATCTCTGAACGCAGCGTCGTCATTTTACGGCTACAATCTATTGAGTACCCAAAGTAACAAGGTGGGTTAGGGTTAGGATTAGAATAAAATAATGCAATACAAACACTTTATCCAGAATGAAACTGCTGATTTGAATTTTAATCTGAAGGTCTGGTGCATTCCGTTGGTTTTCTGCAAGATGATGGTGCCAGACTGGTTAGCCACCATTGGAAAAGTGCTTCCATTACTGTGTCACACTGCTGCGATGTTCTGCTACTGAGGGCGTGTTCGGGTTTGTAGCTTGTAAAGGCCAGATTGATCAGGATAGATCATACCCCATGTAAACAGAAGACAGTTTGAAAGATTTTAATCTGAATAGCAGCAATCGGTCATGCAAACCCACTTTTTGAGACTCCACCTTTATAGTAAACAAAATAGTTTGATATTTGTTAATTTACTGTCCTGTAGATGCTCAGATGTGAAGATTGATGATACCATGTAGGGCTGGGCGATTGATTGGATTTTAATTTGGATTACGAGGTGTCGATGTCAAATTCTGAGTTTTAAATAATTGTGTTATCAATATAATTCAAAAGAGTTGTGATGATGACTTTTTGGCTTAATCAAGCAGCTCTAATGCCACATTATAGAGTTAGTCTGCATGCTATGAGCTAGGGATGGGCGATAAATTATCGTTCACGATATAGCGTCAGAAAAATCCTCCATGATAAATATTTGCCATCTCATGATAAATGCAAGTTGATGGCATAAGCGTGAGTGACGGACTCGCAGCCATAGCAGAATAACAAACAAACATGGCCGACGGTGGTGAATAGGGTTGGGAATCGAGAATCGAGAATCGATGGGAATCGGGACTAAAACTTCGATTCTTCCGGTATCGTTCAAATATTAAAATTTCGATTCCAAGTTTCGATGCCAGAGTCCGCCGACCGGAAGAAATAGCCGCCGAAAATCAACGAAGAAGAAGCCGCTTAACACCAATGAGGACGGAGCGTATGAGACGAAGCCACACAGAGAGACAGAGAGAGAAAGTACATTGTAACCCACAGCAATGCAGCAGCTGTGGGTTACATGTAATCTCTCTCTGTCTCTCTCCTCTCTCTGTGTGACTTCGTCTCATACGCTCCGTCCTCGTTGGTGTTCGGCAGCTTCTTCTTCGTTGGTCAAAAGTTTGGCTAACTTTAGCAGGAAGAATGAGCTCTTATCTCAATGCAACATTAACAATACAGTTATATCATGCAAAGGAGGGTAAACGACCAACGTGATTAAACACCTCAGGATTCATGGAGGAGAAATACCCGAGTGCTCGTCTTTGACGCGCTTCGCCGGTGTTGTGCCAGAGAATGCACCCCTGCTGTTGAATGCACCCCTGACGGGAGCGCGGTTGAAAGTACACAACAAGGCGAAACAATCCAAGTTTTTCTTACCGTTGAACGGAATCTAAAGCGTGTGCCTTTAATGATTTCATTCAGGCTATTCAGATATGCCGAAAACAATAGCCCTCTGATTCGGAATATTTACTGTCCTGAAAATATAATGTTCTCTACCTTAACAGCTTACTCTACAGTTTATATACCCAAGTACACCTCTATGTGTGCATTTTTGAGACACATACAAACAAAACGAAAGTTTACTGCTCCATTTGACACGTTTTCATGATCTAATACCCGTGTTTTATTAAATATGAGATCATATTTCTTCCACTAAGAAGCTAATCAGTGAAGGGGAGGCATTCTACGGCAGGGGTGCATTCTACAGCACAACACCTGTCTTCCGCTAACCAGTCAGGATCAGATAAGTGAAACAATAAATGACTTCTGTCCTCTGCTAACTTTGAAACGGTAAAGAAATTGAACTGAGTAAACTTAAATATCCATCTAACGTTAGCCCTTGTGCTTTTTCATAGACAAACGACCTGAAAACAAAAATTGATATTTATATACTGGTTGAAAATAGCTCTGTGAGAAATTCATAGTAAAGTTCTTAAAAAGTTAATAGGATTTAAAAATTCATGGAGAAGTTCAGAAATTTCATCCAAAAAGAAGAGCCCCGGTTAGCACCCTCATTCAAACCATGCTTTTTTCTTTCTTTTTTCTTTTTGATATCCTGCCTTTTAAAAGAATCGAATTAGAGAATCGATAGGAATCGGAATCGAAATGAGGAATCGAAATTGGAATCGGAATCGTTCAAAATCAAACAATACCCAACCCTAGTGGTGAAGAAGATGTTTCTTCGCAGCTCGTTACTGTCGAGGCTTCACATGAGGGATTTCCTTCAAGATTGTGGCTTAGATGACTGCAATCAGGTCTGCCTGACATCGGAGAGTGGATCTGTTACTGTTCACTCTGTGTAATAAGAATTTTTAACAAATGTTAAAAATGTTTTTACCTTTGAGATTTGTTTGATGTCAACTTATGTTCTCAAGACAAAATGAGTAAAAAGTATAGATTGGAATTATAATATTTTTATTGGGACTTTTCTTGTTATCGCCAGAATGGCAAATCTTATCATGATAACTTTCTTAGTCCATATCGCCCATCCCTACTATGAGCTTACCTGTTTCAAACACAGTAACTAAACTTATTAGAACTCCCAAACTGAGTTTTAACTCCCACTTGTTGCTTTACTCGTCAAAAGTTACTTCACTGTCAGAGCTGAGTGACCTCACACTGACTTGTTCATCACCTAAAAATACTCAGAGCTGTCAGCACGCTGACCAAAAGTGTCATAGCCTCAAGTCGACCGCGTTAACCATCATAAACAGTGTGGGGAAAAGGTGTCGGAGTCAACACACACTGACACACACACACACAAACACACAAACACTGACACACACTCACACAGCTGGAAGCCTCATGCTGAACCCCAGCTGTGAGGAGGACACTCGAGTGTGTGGTTCGATAAATCAGATATCCTGCAGGGTTTTTTCTTGTAGATGAATAAGCTGTTTGTTTGTGTGCATCTGTGTGTGTGTGTAAACAGGCATGCACATATGGTCTCATGATACATCTCAGTGGATTGTTGAGCAGATACGGTAATCATCACATCCTGTTCTTTCATATCGGACACACACACAGGAAGTGCTGAAACAGATCGAGCTTGAATTAGCCATCCTTGTGTGTGTACACAAGTGTGTATGTGTGAGTGAGTGTGTAACTAACAGCCCAATTATTTCTGTATCCCAGTCAGCCTTGCGGATAGATTTTAAGGACTTTTAGCTTCTTATTAGAAATCACATGTTGGGAGTAAAACAGCCTCAGTTCTTCTCTTAAAATTTAAATGTAAAAAAGATTGAAGAAACTTTAATTTAACAGAAAAAAGAAAAACTTTTTTGATTGTTTCATAGCAGTTATTTTTTGAGACATAAATAGCATAAAACGCAAATTTGCATGACTTTGCAGGAAGGTGCTGGATTTATTTGACGTCTCATTTTGCTCTCCCTCTCTGTCCTCTCGGCTCAGTGAGTTACACCTGCAACACAAAAGGCACAGATATCAAGGGTTTTGTGGTTGAGTCCTCACATTATTTTCATGTAGATCTAAATTAGTTTGCTTACTTTTCTGACAGGTTAAATGTCCAGCTGAATTGTTCCTGTAAAGATAGTTTAAAAGTCTTAAAATTAGAGCTTTCAAGTTTAAGGTCATAAGACTTCCTAACAAGTCAAATTTCTTCGTGACAATCCATGTCACTTAAGTGTAAAATATAAAGGGAGTGTTTGCAGAGACAAGAGATGCAAAATGGGCCTTTTAACCATTTTTCCATCATCCTGGTAATCTGGGTTCACTGCGTGGCAGAGAGGGGAGCACCAGGTTTGGGGAAACAGGGCGACCTTTCAGTTCGTAGATGAGTAACCTGCCAAATTTGAAGATAAGCAGCTAATAATGCTAAACTGGCTAAGAAACAGTCGGCTTTTGTTTTGCAACAGGCCAACACCTGGACTGAGAACAGGTTATTGAATGTACGTCCAAGTTTGGGATAACAAACTCTGACGGATTTTACCCCGGGTGCTGAATCAATAAATCAATTATTTAAATACTGTGGTGTTGTTTGGTGACAGTTAAACATGCTTCAGTCAGACTGTGCAGATGCAGATTTGAGTTTCTTGTCCTGAAGCCCCGAGTTAACCTGGAGCCACCATAAAACCTCCATCACTCACTTCAGTATTTCAACAGCTGACCGCGCCCACTGTTTGTTAAACATGGAGCCTCAGATCATCCAGCACAGTGACCCAAATGGTTGTAAATGTCTGATGTTTGCTGCATGTATAAATAAAACAGAGCAGAGTTAGGATTGACTGTAAATGAATTTGTTTTCACTTAATAGAATCTATTTACAGATTCTACATTACATATAGAAGAACGAGTACTCAGTCCGTCAGATTTATTTACCTCTGTAAACAGAAATCTTCATGCAAACAGCTCACAGGTAATTCTAGGTCAAATATCAGCCTGAACAGACTCAGAGTAAACCTCTTTTCTCCCTCCTAAAACCTGCCGCTCGTACTTTAAACCTTTTCAAACTTGAAATTCTTCGAGCAAATGTCATCCTGAAACTTATCTTTCGGATAAAAAGATCATTTCACAAAAAGAGCTCACACAGAAATTCATGCCAAAGCACAGAACTCCTCTGTTTCATCCTTTTACAATCAAGATAGGAACCCAGGAAATCCGCTGGCTGACCTTCAGTGTCAGAGGGTCGACCTCACAAAAAGAGAGCAGCAGGCTGAGACGAGGAGGGTCGGAGTCAGCCTGAGACAGACTAATGGATCCAGATCAAAGGCTCAGTCTGACATTTACAAATAAAGCAGGGGGAGGATCCAGATTTTTATTGGACATACCAAGATAACAGCAGTCGTCTGAAACTCATTTTTGAGGGGGTAAGACTTCAGGTGTTTAAATCATTGATAATAAGCGGAATAATCACTTTGTTAAGTCCCTTTAAAAACCAACAATAATAAATGTGTATATGCTAAAAAAACGAGCCATTCGAGTCATTAAAAAGTAGTTTTTTTAATCTACCTGCTTTCTTTTTATAGACCCTTTATATCCAATGAAAAACTGATATTTGACAGATATAAAAACAGAAACTTAAGAAGACTTTCAGCTCTTGGATTCACTGAGGTGGACTGTCTGAATAGTTTTGTTCACCCCTGATTTTCAGGTTAAGACATTTGCATCTGATTGGTTGGATTATTTTGGTTTGGTTTTACTTTCCTTTGTATGAAAGAGACGGACAGAGAAAGAAAGAGAGAGAGAGACACTGGTCAGACCTGCTGCACTGAGCAATTTAAGTTGACCAACAACATGTTTGTAATGTAAGACAAGCCCCCCCAATGAGATCAGGGTCAGCGAGCAGTTCAGTTTGCAAACTAGGACAAGACGACAAAGAAAACCTGCGGTGTAAAAACAGTCATGCATCAGGCTTATCTTGGTTTGATGCCCAAGTGTTTGAGGTTGGTTTGACTCAGTGCTTGCTGGGACACGATCATATCTGCATAAGAGGATATATCTATTAAGATGTCCAATCATCTGTCTCTCTTTCGGTCTCTCCCTGGTCGAACCAGTCTGTCAGGCTGCATGTGCGTATGTGTGTGTGTGAAGAAGGGGACGAGCTCGACAATGACAGGGATCGGGTTGCTATGAAACCTGACGAGCTACCCACATACAGGAGTGCCCAGGTGTCCTTGTGTGTGTGAGAGAGAGTGTGTGAGTGTGTGTTTTCCACAGACGGAGTAGTAAACATAGTGGGGCTGGCCTGGAGTAAGGCCCACGGGTGTCGGTGGATTAGGATTGCCTTAACAGTTATTAATGCGTCTGGTAAATCCTTTAAGGACTTAACCTGATTTTCATGCATAATTACCCTGACTAAAGAACAAAATGTCTTAAACATGCTTGAATTTCACCTCAGCGGCCTTAAAAATCACAGAACCGTCAAGTGAATCTGCACTGGAACAGTAAGGATAGATGATTCTGTATTTGCATTAGGATGTAATAGACAGAGGTTTATACTGGAGGACGTGTAAGAAAAATCTCTGTCCATGTCAGTAAATGTTTGTCTCATGGGAAAGAGTCACCTCCTCAGCTTCTTTTTGACAATTTGTGTTCTTACTTCACACATGACCAGCCGTTCATGTTTTCCTTCTGATACCAATGATCTTAAAAGTACCTGCTGGTGACATTTTGGTCTTGATGTGATATATTTAAGGTGTTATGAACTAGGGCTGGGCGATAAACCAAAAATTTACCAATACCGCAATTTACGACAATGATTCAAACATTGTAGCAGCTGAAGTCGATGAAGTTAATGTGGGAGGGGGTGAGCAGCTTGTGGAGTAGTTATTGTCCATTTATTGTTATCAAGGTGAACTGCTCGATATATTGTGATATTGATTTGAGGCCATATCGCCCAGCCTTATCATGAAGGCCCTGAAGCTTCCCTGAGGAGCTCTTTTCACGCCTGTGAAATCAGATGAAATTCATGTCGACGCCTTTTCATAATTTCCAAAAGCAAACGAAACCAGCAGCGACAAAACTGACGATTTTATATTGTTATTTTTAAAGCCTTAAACTACTGTGAGGGGGGTAGGTGTCAGCTGAGCAGACTGCTTTGACCACAAGGGGCGCCAAACCAAAAGCTCCTTTCGGGTGCTTTAAGTT
Source organism: Xyrichtys novacula (assembly GCA_962446985.1). NCBI lineage: Eukaryota > Metazoa > Chordata > Actinopteri > Labriformes > Labridae > Xyrichtys > Xyrichtys novacula. The sequence continues at coordinate 35,724,793 of OY660870.1, forward strand.
TTATTTTATTTGAGTAGTTGATATTGCGAATTTCTGTAGCGCTGGCGATCATGAAATACTTGAAATTGTGCACGCAGCTCTTTCTGTGGAGGAAGCAGGTTTTTTCTTCCTTCTAAAATACTAAAATTCACTTGAATAGTAGGGCCCGAGAAAATCAACGAAGCACTTAAGGTTTTTGGGTCACTATTGGACTATAAACACCATTTTTAGTCTTGTGCATCTCTATCTTCAAATCCCATACTGCCGTTCTGTGTTAGAAATCTCACAGAACGTCATGATTTTTCTCGCTGATTCATTTTCACACAACATTACGATCATTAGCAGGTGAAGACATCCTTTAACATGATAAAGTGTCCAGATTCAGAATATAAGGTCTAGGCTTACATTAGGAACAAGAGGGACTGTGTGTGAGCATGACGGGCCTCAGGAACAGAGAGTGTATTGTGGTTAAGCAGGTCAGATGATAGAGTCACTGACATCCATGTTTATTATCAACACATGACACACATGTGTACTGCGTGTCTCTCACTCACTGCTTCATTTCTGCCAACCAGGTGTGATTGTATTCACAGTCAGCAGAAAGTTTATTATGCTCTGACAAAGTCCGGAGTGGTTAGACCGCCTCTAGAGGTCGATAACCTCACTTATCAGGGCATGGAGGACTTCGACTGAATGTGTGTCAAATCACTTCTCTGCTGTTTACTAACTTGTTGGAGTAAGAGCTCAGCCGTGTCCCTGGAGAGGTTTCTGGATGACCTTTTCAGAAATATTCAGCCTGATGCTGTGATGATTTAGCTGAACTGAGTCCACAGTGGCAGGGTTGGGTTAATGTTTGACCCCAGTCCTCAGATGGCTGGGGTCAAACATCTACACACATGATTTAAGACCTGTAGGGCTGTAAAGTCCTAGTCAACTCATTGGTCGATACGTGCTGGGTTGACCAAAATTCTCATTGGTCAACTCCATTTTTTTCAGCGTGAATTTAGAGTCCATGGTTAATTTCATCAGGAGGAATGTACCAAGTTCTAATGGGGGTGTTTTCAGAGCACCCCTATTTCACAGGTAACACCCTGTCTCAGAACACCCCCCCTTGTTTACACCATTTTGGATTCGCCCAACCCATTGGAGACAGGAAGACTGAAGAGGGTCCATGTTAATCAACGTCTGGTGGGCAGAATGTTTTTTCGTCGGATGGTAGGGGATATATGTACTATCAGCACAAGAAGGTAATTAAACACAAAAGTTAAAACGCTTAAAATAAAAATAAATATTCAGCAAACCACCAGACGTGATACATTTTTTCTCAGGATGGTAGGGGAAGGCCCCGCCTCCTTTGCCTCTGATTGGCTAGAAGTGCTGGGCTCTGATTGGTTATTCCTTATGGCTGTGAAATGTCAACTTCTACTGGGTTAGGGTTAGGGTTGGGAGATTCAGAATTGCTTTTTGAAGCGGTGGTTTGCTGAATATTTATTTTTATTTTTAGAAATTTAACTTGACTTTTGTGTTTCATTGCCTTCTTCTGCTGATGTTAGTATATTTTCGCCCCGATGAGCCACGTTCCACCGAGTCACATCGTCCCCTGCCGCAGAGGGGTTTGCCGTCAGAGTCGGAAAAACCCCTCATTAGTCGATTTTTGGTCGAAAACTTCAGGGTTTCAGTGGACCAAGAATTTCTTTGGTTAGGGTTCGGGTTAGACCTGAATGTGTGATAAAAAGTGTGTCTTAGTTAAATATGATTCTGATGTGGGAGTTTGGTGTGAGGCTGAGTTTAAAAGCAGCGAATCAATATTTAAAACCTCTCGAGCGGCGACGTGACAAAACTCTGACTTGGATACAGCCCAGTAAAGATGTGTCAGCTGTTAGCGAAGTGTTAATCTGAGTAATCTCTGAGATAATCATCCACCTCCGTCAGTAAACAACACATAAACTTGGAAACAGGAGCTTCAGCTATTACATAAGAAGAAGGAACACCCAGTTAACCAACTTAACTGTTTGATGTGATACGAGAATAACAAAAGATGAAACTACTCACAGGAACACTCTGTGGATGCAAAGAAAACCAAATGAAGTGTGATTAATATTCGAGTTCCTGTCTGCAAGAGTGACACCGATCCTGAATCATTTTTTAATCCGCTTAAATTATCTGTAATTTGATGGAGTGTGAATCACATATTTCCTCTGAGACTTGTTTGTAAAGCTGCTTTAGTCTGTGTTTGTGTAGTGCTGCAGAGAGGCAGAGGTTTCCTTTACTGTAAAGGTAGATCCTGCAGGGCAGAGCAAATATAGGTAGGTGTGTGTACGAGTGTGTGTGTGTGTGTTTACAGGGTGTAGATTAAACAGTGTGTAAACAGCTCATTTAGACACTGAAGTAATTTCGATGACAGATTTGCTTAGACATTAGGGAGCGTTGGCTCGAGTACCAAATAATTATCTACGTATAGAAGCTAAAAAAAACAATTATGAGTTCACACAGGAGTTTGCTGAGCGATATGAGACAATCAACAGAGTTAGCCAGAAGTCAAAGTGTTTATGTCTGGATTAAAGGAGCAACACGGTCAAATAAAATGTCCAAGAGTAGGGTTTATTTAAAGGAAACGACTCAGAGAAGAACATGGCGAATGAGGACCACATTTATCATCACAGGTGCTCCAGTGTCACTTTACCAACAGACAAATCTGACCGCTAGATGAAATGAAATATTCTCATCTTTACACTGTAATCAGCAGCTTTTTACCCCCCTCAGTTTGTGTTTGTTTAATAAAACTCTATTGTGTAAATGCCTCTTTGGCAGTGATTAAAAAAGGAAGTATGATACATGTTAACTTCTGTGTAGAAAAGGCAGTTTCCAATGAATTTAACAGTGTACATGCTTTTATTTTGAAAGAGCAAAGAGGAAACCTTGAATGATGACTTTCTGGTTAAAAAGTGATTCTATAATGTTAGACTTCAATATTTTATCATCTGTTTTATTTGCTTCATCTCCAATATCATCACCTGAAAATGGCCAATGCAGAATCTTAAAAGCAAAAGCTTCATTTTTTTTCCTTTTAGAGGGTTAAATCTGAGACAAACCAACATTTAAATGTCGTCCAGTGCTGCAGGGAAACCTCAGCATGTAAATTGAATTTCGTTACCATCGGTATGTTAACGTTGTCTCAAACTAAGATGGTATGAACTTGATGTAAACATAACAGTTCGACCATCTGGGAGGAAGCCTTCTCCTCGTTCAGACCAGGTGTTAATCTCGCTTGGAGCCTGGAGCAGGTTGAAAAAAATCCAAATCTGGGCCGTTTCTATAGTAACAACTTCCACAGCTTATATAGGGGCCACACTTTGATGGCGATCAGAGAGTAAGCTGTCTTTTCCTCCTGCCTGCAGAACACAGAGGAGGCTGAGGGGGGCTGGAGTCAACAGCCTGCCAGTGCTGCTGTCTGTTTTGCCCATAGAAGGCAGTTGGAGACTTTACAACATTGTTTCAGCTACAAATCCGAGTCTATTCAAATCCAGATGCTCTCAGGAAGGGAAATAGAAAAGTGTGTTTGTGTAGTATACACAGGTATTTGTGCTTACCTCCCGGTGCTTTGGTCTCGACCCAAAGTTCAAATAGTTGCAGGTTTGCTCTTTGAAAAGCTCCTTGAGTGGCTGAAAAACAATCAAATAAGACCTTTATTGAACCGAATACCTCGTTAAAACTCGAACAGAGTGCCAAGTGTTTACCCGCATTTGCAGACTCTTTAAATCCAAATTCATAAATGGAGCTTTTATGTGAGTTTATATTTAGGAGACTTTTCAGGACTAAAGCTCCTATGAGGGACTTTCTGTCTGCTTTGACTTTGGCGCCCCCTGTGGACGATGTGTTAACCCTTTTTTTTTATGCTGATTTTGTCTAGTCCTTGTTAAGTGTTGTTTATGGACAAAAAAACTGTCAATTTGTCAACTTTTTACAGTTTTATTGTCTCTCACTCTGATACCAGCTGTGGGAAAGTCACAAAGGTTAGTCCTCAGGGTTCCCGCCCTCTCACAGCAGTTACAGGAATTAAGTTTAATAACCAAGAAATCGTCAGTCTGGACAGTGATGGTCTCATTTCCTTTAGGGACACATAACAGCTCATTTCAGTCTGTTTCATAACTGATCAAAAATCCCTCACAGGAGCGAGATTTTATAAGATTCCTGCATCATTATCTGTTCAAACTCAATCTCGTATTATGTTAAATATGACCACAAAAGTGCAACAGGTACGAGGACTCTGCAAATACATTGAAAAGTAAAATAACTACCAACACAGTATGACATCTGTTATTTAATTTAATATCATTTACACGTTATAATGAATTCAGAGGGTAAAATAATGAATGGATTTCTGTTGTTTACAGTCGAGGATCATCACACACCGATACAGACATGCACTCCTATCCAATATTCCTCGTGTTTTTCTTACCTCCCCTCCCAGAATCCCTCTCCTAATGCCAGCCTCCCCCCTCCTCTCCCACACACACACACTGGAGTCCTGTGTACTCCCTACATCCTCATTCTTGGAAGGACCCATGTTTCGCGGTTGTTTTTCGAAGAAGATGAACACAGATAGATAGTCAACACATACACAGACACACAAACACACAGAGCAGACAGGGCCGGGGGGTCTTTAGGGTGATGCCAGTGTTTCAGACAAGTTGACATTTCCCACCCAGTCCCTGCCATGTGTGGGCGAGTCTCTGAGTGAGTCTGTGATATGTGTGTGTGAGCTGTGCTCTGGAATGCCTCAGTGATTAATCTTTTGTCCTAGCAGCATTTTCTATGCTAATTACCTGCTCGCTCTCTTGGAATGCACTCAGGCTGTCTGGCTTTCTGATTGGCTGAGAGGAGGCAGTCTAGCTCTGTGATTGGTTGCAGGCCGTCAACTTCAACCCTCCTCCTCTGGGGGCCAACAGACTAATTTATTCTCTTACCCCGAGATTGAAGCTCATTAAGACGGTGGCTTTGTGAGGGAGAAACTCAGCAGAGGTAGATGTGACGTGACCCATTTTTGAGTGTCAACCTATGAGGGAAACAAACGTAATTTTGTTGTGGTGGTGTGTCAAAGTAGGCTTGTGCCAATTAAAAAGTTCAACACTCAGTTATTTTTGGATTGTACATAAAACCTTTTTTTATGACAGTGTTGAACTGGTTTCCTACTGGAACCTTGTGCTTCTGTCTGTGTTCCGTTTGCTTACATATCTGTTTGCTTTGAAGCAGGACTAAGTACTAAACATGTTGTTGCAAAGTCAATGACTTTTCTGCAGGGATTTGTGCGTCAAGTCCACAAAATTATTTGTTACCTTCCCTTTTACTAGTTTTCAGCAGAATTTGTTGCTGAATTAGTGGAACTGATCCCGCTCAGATGGTGTGTCCGGTTCACCCTGGGACAGCTAACCAGTATCTCCAGTTGGAGAGTTACGGGCAAAACCCACAGGGTCCAAAACGGTTGCGCTCTGCTCCGGCACGGCCAGCGAATGTGAGTCATTCCACACAATCTATCCGGCGTCTGATTTAGCCATTTAGGAAGGCGCTGCCATGATGCCAGTGATGCGCTCTGCTACCTGGAGGTTTACAAAGATGACATCTTGTAGTGTGAGAATATTCGGTAGAAACAGCTGCATTCAGTGCATCATTCAGTAATTGCACTCTTAGCCATAGTTGCACATAGAAGATTCCTGCTCTAGAGGTTCTGCAGATCCTGAGATGAACACTGATGCATCTTAATGAACTCCAAAACCACCTCATAGTGTTGACTTGATTTACGTCCTACCAGAAAAATACAAAACAGCCCTTTAAAAATATTTCTGATCGCATCACTCTCTGGAGACTTAAGTTGTGCATTAAAGGAACAAGGTGAGATTTTTGGTTAAAAACACGACCTCCACAAGTTTAGGACAAAAAAAGTGAAGAGATCTAATAGACTGCAACATTAACACTATTAAAAAGTTCCTGACAGGAGCTTTAAAGACCAGCACTGGTGAGCCCAGAACATTTTGTACCACAGTCCTGAATCAGTGTGATATAAGCTCGGTGTTACTGTTGTTTTCGTCGTTGCATCTTTTCCTGCGATTATGTGACAGGATGTTGTTTCCGCTCCTGATAACTCGGCTACTGGTGCATCTTTCTGTTCTTATCAGTGACCAGCTGAGATGAAGTTTCTTGTCTTTTAAGACGAGAAAAAGGTGAGAAACTTTGCTCAACCTTTCAGACACTTAAAGCCTTCAGAGTGATCCTAATCAGCACTTTTTTTATGTGTGATTTACTTTGCACACGGAAGGATCGTTATCAGGTAGTGTTTCCTTTGTTGAGCTCCTTGTCCTTGCGCTCTGGTCAATTAATAACCAACTGAAGTGACAGACTAGTCAGACTTTTATTGTTCAGCTTCCTCAATGCTGCAGCGGACAAAGACAGACTTTAAACACCTGTCTGTGGTTTTGTGACATTGATCCGTTTAGGAGAAAATCACATCTTTAGACCTCTTTAGTTGTACACACTGACTGTAACAGGAACATATATTAGACAGCTTGTTTTTTATTTGTAAGTCGGCATCTGCTGGTCTCATCATGTACAGTCACTTCCACAGTCGGAGGCCTGGATGCCAGAAAAATAAGCTGCTGCACTCTGTAAATAGGATCAGTAAAAGTGCAGGTGCTGCAGCAGCGTGGGTTACCAGATTCTCAGCTCTGCTTAAACCATCCTCCTCCTCCTCTTCTTCCTCCTCCTCCTCCTCCTCCTCCTCTCCGTCTTCATCCTCCCACTTTTTTTCCTGTGAGCCCAAAGATGCTGTCATTCCCCCAGCGAGCCAGTCTGCGCTCAGCTTCGCCACAAACTCCAGCATGAGCTCATACTCGATTACTTATTCATAGGCTCTGTCACAAAGGCTGACGCAACCACAGACAGACAGACACGCTGGCTAAAAAGGAGGTGAACGGGCCTGTTAGCAGGGGCCAGGAAGCTAACAGACAGGCTGGCAGGCGTTCAGACGAGGCGAGCAGAGCTGCAGGATGATAGTAGCAGAACAAAAACAGGCGCGCTCGTGCGTTTATTTGTATCATCCTGTTAAACAGCTGCTTTTCGCTGTGAAAGTCTGGTCTTTGTCACATTTTCTGTATTTGTTCTACAAAATATTTCTGACTTGGCAGCGCTCGTTTGCATCGCTGAGGTCTTTGTCGTGTTTTTTCTCTCTCTGCTGAAAACAGGCCAGTGGATGCTGTCTGCTTTGGCAGTCCATCTTTCACGCTGTTGTTGTTTTGTTTTAACGTGGCGGGGGTCTTCCTTTGTCTCGGTAGCCAGCCAGATTTATTAATTTTTTTGACTGATGGTGTTGATTTGTCCGCAGGCGTTCTCTTGTTTTCTCATTTTGAGTCAGTCAAAGCTACACAGATGAATTAATCACCATGTTGGGCATCAGTGATGGAACTACATATGAGTCTGAAAATCAAATAAAGCTGCAGCTCTGCTTCATGGACTGGGCCTGATACTCTTCTTGTATTCACTAATTTCTCTCTTGAGGGGGTTTCGCTCTGACCCAGCAGAATTAGCAGTCGCTTTATGTCTTCTTTTATGTCTGAAATGCTGCTCATGTGTTGTCTCTGTAGTGAAGGTAGACTTGTTAATCAGGCTGATGACATTTTAAAGTAATCTGCATCACATCAGCATCATCCCACATAAGGCTGCACGATATTGGAAAAAAATAATATTGCGATTTTTTTCAACCCTGCGATATATATTGCGATATTAAAAATACAGGAATTTTCACCAGATGACATGAATAGCATTTAATGTTATGCTGCACTGCTGAAATCTTGAGGACAGTTAATCTGCTCTGATCTTACCTCTTTTTGTGAATGTTAGAATGGCTTCTGTCTCAGAGATATTTTTAGCTCTTATTGTGCTGGGACGTTATTGTAGCAACAGGTGAACACAGAAGACGTGTTTTGGTCGACATCATCCTTCTTTTAACCGAAATAATTCCAGATAACTGACTTTCCTTTTCTTTTTGGCAACAAATCTTCATTTTCGGTGGTTTTCGCTTGTTCGTTGTTCATTTTGCGATCGTTGTTGTTGTTGTTAGCGGTGTTGTGCCGAGAAACGCATGTCCTCCGAGAATTGCATGCACCTCGCAAAACGCGCACTGCTTATAGTAGAGTGGTCCACGGAAATGTACAATTTAAAACCCATACAGTTCTTATTTGTTGGGCTTAACAGTCATGAGTAAAGTTCCGAAAGTAATTCTCAGCGGACACACGTCTCCCTCCATGTGCAGAACATGTGCAGGGGTGGGTTTCCTCCGCTCTGATTTTGATTGACAGCTGGCAGGGTAGTCTGATTGGCCACTGAGAAGTGAGTCTGATTGGCAACTGAGTTAAGGACGAATGTGATTGGTGGATCGCTGCAAAGCACATGCAGAGTCACATGCAGTGTATCTCAGTCAGTTACCCTTGAAATTAAATGAGTTCATTCACCTCCAATATCGCAGGCTCTGCGATGTGACTATCGCACACACGTACATCGCGATGACGATAGTCAAACGATATATCGTGCAGGCCTAATCCCACATCAATCAGGGAAATTGAAAAGTGTATAAAAATGCAAACAGGTTTATTTTGCTGTTTGGTGCAGTTTTAACACTGAGCTGAGGAGGATTTAAATCAAAGCTTGAAAGATTTATCCACCAAGAAAGAAACAGAAATCATATTATTTTTAAACAGCACAAACACAGAGCTACAGGGAAAAGGAGCTCCTCCAAAATTCACCTTAAATTAACATCTCTGTGTGCAGTAAAGCAAATCTATTCTAGTGTATATGCAGTTTCAACAAAGGCACATCTAATTTAATTTAATAAGATATGGTGATTACCTGACAGGCCTTGAAACAAAGGTGAGAGTGACATGCAGTGTGAAAGGAGAAAAAACAATATGCATGAAAAAGAGGATTTTATCTGCAGGTATTGATCTCTAAACACGTTAAAATATCAGTGTACTGTTGTTTAAAATGAAAATAAACTTGTTTTATCCTTTCAACTGTTACTGCGTCATTTCAGCAGGTTAAATAGTTATCATTTTCCATCAACAAAAAACCTCCAGGGGTAAATATTTTGTGGAAAACAGAATAAATGTTGCATGTAAAATAAAAATGTTCATTATTGTCAAACAGAAACTTAGAAATCATCGAACCAGAGAAGCATGGTAACTTTTCCAGCTTTGTTTATATATTTTAACTCTCCAAATCTTTAACCTGCAGAGCTCTCTGTACTGTAGTTAACATTTAAAAGTACTTTTAATGTTTTTCTCAAGGTCATAAAAGACAGTATACACCATCACCAACAACTGTAAGGTCACAAAAAGTCAATTACTGCTTGACTTAAATGTTTCTCAAATACGGGGTTTATTGTCACACTTGAAGCGATCAAGTCCTCGTCCTTGAGGAAACTATAGAGGCTGACACACTCTGACATCAGGGAAGTGCTCCACTCACCTACAAACGGATTATTTTCCTCTTTAAAAAAAAACACAATGACCGTGACCAAAGACACACAAAGCACTGCCCGGCCGTGCACTTTCCTGTTGTCTTTGTGTTTCAAGAAAACGATAACTGAACCAACAAGGTCAGCCGTCTCGTATTTCTCCCTAGCAACACCAGTTCGCTCCGGCCCGGGCTGTGGTTTGTGTTGACACAGACACACAAACAGAGAAAAAGTCGGAGAAAACACACGGTGGTAGCCAGGGCAGCAAACTAAACTGTGGACCTAATGATGTCAGTGTCTATTTAAAAAAGAGTCGTAGCTAATCTCCACCTTCAGACTGTACGGTTATGAATGAGAGGTTAGCACAGGGCGGACCATTTGTTGATTTAAGCTAAAACTGAACGTCTGAAACTGGCATCCATTTGTTATGGTTTTAATAGAAACACTGAGAAGCTTCTCTGATTATTTCTCATAGTTGTTTTTATCTGTGACGGACAGAAGTGTGAGCAGTTATGGAAAGCAGCAGATTTAGTCCTCAATCTAGAGGGAGGATAGAGGTTTCTGAAGTCAAAGAGCATCAGCTGCTCTAACCTTTCCACCGCTGTTGTGATGCTTTTAAACGAAGCACTTAGAAAACCAGAAACCGCCAGAGAGAGCGAGAGATCAGAGACTATTAATGCCAAGCAGTCACCAGGTGTTGATGCTTGTAAATGTTGGACAGGGAGCTGCACATGTGGTCAGTGAATCCAAGATTGTTGGTCCTCGGCGGCAAGTCTTCTGCAGACTGTCTCACTTTTATCGTGTCTGAATTTGCAGCATTTGACCCCTGGCTTTTCTCATGGGGTCTTGATTGGTTTCATTTAGGAATTAATTTGTAAAACCCTGCGGAAAACACACTTTTTGGTGTGAATATATCACTCTGGTGTGTTTCCAGTGGAGTTTGGTGTGGTTAGGAATGTTAAACCCTGATTAACGGATTGTAGTGTGTTTGGCTCCACTCTCTCAGGAAGAGGGAGCCAAAAAAATCTGAGGTCATTGAGGAATTATTTTGGTAACTTTCTCAACTTTTGCAAATGGAAACGCAAATAATTGAACCTGAACTGGACCAGCTTGTAGAAATGCAGCAATATCCGACTGTGGTATTGTTGGAAAGTGAAACTAGACTGACTTGTTCCTTGCAAGGTGGCGCAAAGATTGATTGGCATGTGATGGTCGCTGCAATGAAATAAAAAATGAGAAAAAACTAATGAAGTCTAATGACTTCTAATGAAGTCGATGAAAGTAAAAAGAATTAAGATGAGATCAGCAGCAATCTAGTGACTTTTACATGTTACATGAACAATCAGTTCAGCTATTACATTATGGGTTCGTTTGCACTTGTAATAACAAGCTTTCCTATTAAAGATGCCAGATTATTGTGCATCGAGCATTAATGAAACAGTCTTTGTAAGAATCTGATGGATGCAACTTTAATACGTCGATGAAATGTGATGCTAAGCAGCGATCCAAAGCACAGGGAGCGATGTGTTCAGGTGGTTTGTTTGCAGCGCTCATATCTTTTCCTCTACATAAAATATGCAAAGAGAAGCTTTAAATAATGTATAAGAAGATCCAGAAAGTGTAAAGCTGACCCTTCACCCTAAACAGCACCTGGATCTGACTGTAAATCTGATCCTGATCTGTCTTTATCACACACACAAACACACACAAACACACAGAGCCTGGTGGGATGAGGGTGGCGGCTGTTTATTGTCAGTACAAATAGACGTCTGACAACCAACCAGCTGATGTTGTCTGTATATGTGTGTGTGTGTGTGTGCAGGAGGGGTAAATTATTGTGTTTTTCCAGATGAGCAAATCCATTGTTTCCAGTCCATCTGTCCTGGAGTCACAAAGACACATGGACACACACACATTAGTACAAACAAAGACAAGCCTGAGTTCGTGTTCGTCTTGACAACCCTTCAGTAAATCTGTATTTTGACTCTGGGTACAGTTCGTCATGTTTGAGGGTGTTTTTACGGGTGAAATGTGAAACTCATACATGACAGACAAGAATCAGTCTGACCCCTGAATCACTGGCATGAAGACACGAGTGTTTTATTTGTGTGAATAGGAGCAGACGTGTATTCAGGCTGACAGATCCACCAAACATGTCAAACAGACAAAGACGGTTTTCCAGTGAGCTGTCGGCGCACCATCAGCACGCCTCCAAATGTGATTCTGATTTCTTAAATCTGTTACTGATTATGTATTTCTGATCCTAATCATCTTCCCCTCTTGTCTCTCCTTCTCTTTAGGACCAGTTTGATAATCTGGACAAACACACTCAGTGGGGCATCGACTTCCTCGAACGCTACGCAAAGTTTGTCAAGGAGAGGCTGGACATCGAGCAAAACTACGCCAAGCAGCTACGGTACACACGCACAAATCCACTTCAGAAAATTTCCATCAAGTCTTTTTGAACTGAGTCACTTTGAGAATAGTTTCCGACCTTATTTTGGGAGAAACAGAGCCGACGCACTGCTGAAACGCCAACCTGAGTCTGCTAAAACATCAACCGTCTCCAACAGCTGATGTGATGTATACATTTTCCAGCATACCACACATGCACAGCAGCGCATTTCAGCCCCTTAAACAAAACCGACCACCGAACATCTCAGCGTCAAATAAATCCAGTCTGCTCCATGTTTAATTCCTTTAATATTTTGCTCTGTGACCTAGAAAAGAAAAGCCTAACGCCTGAATCATATTTTCGTCCGACTGATCTTCTTTACAGTCAGAATTCTTCGTCATCTTTGCGGAGCGACTTGGCAGACGCCGACGTGATCTCCCAAAGACATCATAAGAGATTTCAAACACGTTGGGGTTTGTTTGATGGGATCTGAGGTTGCTTTCAGTGACACAGAGCCGGGGTGATATTTCTTCATCGAGACGCCACATGTAAAATCTGTCAGGTGGGGCTCATACCCTAAAGTCTGGTCTCAAAGTGACAGGAGAATTTGGGTCGTGATCTTCAAGGTAGAGAAAATCAGCTCTTAATGGTGCAAAATACTAAAACTAAAAACCCTTACCGGCTCGAATTAAAGATGAAATCAGGGCTTAAAGTCGATGATTATTAAAAACCAGCAGGGTCTCAGAAGTGATGGTTTGATATCAAAGGTTTTCATCGTTATTATAAATTGATCAAACACAGAGCCTCCTGTATATGTGTCTGACGTTTGAACATTTCTACCTCACACTCAGACACACACACATCCAAAAATCTGCCTCCTCTCTCTCTCTAAATCATTAACTCACTACTTTGCTCCTCGGCTCCCTCAGGCTCTAACAATACCGGCTTCAGCAGAGACTTTGATGTTTCTGTTTCTTTATTCATCTTTCATAAAACAAGGAAACCCCCACCCCACCAGCTCCTCCCTCCTCCTCCCTTTGTTACTGTGTGTGTGTCAGACTGTCGGCCTCTTGTCTGTTTACCTTTTTGCTCCACCAGGCTTAAAATAGCAGACGACATTTCCAACACTGTCTCTTTTCTCTCCTCTCTCAGGAACTTGGTGAAGAAGTACTGTCCAAAACGCTCTAAAGATGAGGAACCACGGTGAGTTTTTAATGGTTAACCTGCACAATAAACATGTCGAATAACCAAACCGTATATTTTCATCCCTGTGTTCGATGCGGGTTTGCATGCTACGACTGTCTGGAAAGATTGGTTAAACTGGTCACGCAACAACAGATCGATGAACCGGGGTTTTAGGTCACTTGTTCGCTGATGACATTTCTGCATTACATAACATGATAAGGCTGAGCATCATGTGCAACTGCACTGTTTTTACCTTATGAGCCTTTGGAACCAAAACACAGCAGGAGTGCGACTGTTTTTATTTGGTTTGTCATCATTAATAATGATGTTTTATTGGAAAGGATCGCTATAGAGACCGAGAACGTGAGGAGCTGAGAGTTTGGGGTCACATGCAGCACAAACTGGTGACCACTGAGATGTGGGCTGAGCCTCAGTAGATAAGACATGTGTTAATCTAAAGAAAAAAGACAATATTTTCTCACGCAGGCCATGATTTTATATCATTTAGTATAGGCCTGAACGATATATCGTTTGACTATCGTCATCGCGATGTACGTGTGTGCGATAGTCACATCGCAGAGCCTGCGATATTGGAGGTGAATGAACTCATTTAATTTCAAGGGTAACCGACTGAGATACACTCCATGTGACTCTGCATGTGCTGTGCAGCGATCCACCAATCGCCTTCGTCCTTAACTCAGTTGCCAATCAGACTCACTTCTCAGTTGCCAATCAGACTACCCTGCCAGCTGTCAATCAAAATCAGGGAGGAGAAAACCCACCCCTGCACATGTTCTGCACATGGAGGGAGACGTGTGTCCGCTGAGAATTACTTTCGGAACTTTACTCATGACTATTAAGCCCAACAAATAAGAACTGTATGGGTTTTAAATTGTACATTTCCGTGGACCACTCTACTATAAGCAGAAGCCGTTCTACTAACATTCACAAAAAGAGGTAAGATCAGAGCAGAATAACTGTCCTCAAGATTTCAGCAGTGCAGCATAACATTAAGTGCTATTCAGGTCATCTGGTGAAAATACGGTATTTTTAATATCGCAATATATATCGCAGGGTTGAAAAAATCGCAATATTATTTTTTTTCCAATATCGTGCAGCCTTAATTTAGTACAGTCAGATGAAGCTTTCAATCAGATACCCTCAGATTAATTAACCAACTCCACAATTTTTTTTACTTATAGTACTTTATATCAATGATGCAATATCGGCACATGGTGTTATTTCCCGAACTGATTCTGATGAAACTATAATAGCTATAGTTAGACCCTATAAAATTCCGACATAGTCTATAAGACCTCGTCTATTGGTTTCTACAGGGAGGTTCTAAAGCACAATGATGGGGGCGGATTTATCAGAAATGCTTACTCAACCTAAATCTATCCAGAAACTGATGATTGGCCAGAATGATGTGTCCACCTGTTAATCAATTTACCATGTTTTTGATTGTGCAAATTTTTTGAAAACTGAGGAGTTATAAAAATTCTCCCTCTCATATAGTTTGTACTTTTAATAAAATGTGTTATTGGGGCGTGTTTATTTGTTTGAACCAGGCTGTAAACATTATTAATTCTACTACAGACTGGGCATTTTAACATGGAAGCTGATGGGGTTTTCGTGGCTTCTGGAGCCAGCCTCTAGTGGACACTGGATGAACTGCAAGCCACTCAGAGTTGCAACTTGATTTATAAAAATCTAGTCATATAAAACATGTGAAAATACCATAAATTACTGAACTTGTAAGCACCAGCTCAGAGTTGAAATAGCAGTGTAGAAGGAAGGAAGTGAAGTCAGAGTAAAACTGAACATCATGGCGTCAGTCTGCAGCATGAAGTCATCAGGAAGTTAAAAGATGGGCTGTCTGTACTCGCCGGATGATCAGGATTATTGAGAATGAAATAGTAATTCCTATTCATTATGTTCAATTACACTTAAAGCTGTAACAGGAAAATCTAAAAGCATGCATGGACCTGATGTCACACTATCATTAAGAATATAATTGAACAACTAAGTTCATAACCTGTTTCCTATAAAACCACACTCAGCAGCGTTTGACTTCACATCTGTGGACAAACCATAAAGGAAACACGCTGCGTGCTCTCCTAATCTCATGTTTAATGTGCATGTGTTGTGCAGGTTCACGTCATGTCTGTCCTTCTACTCCGTGCTGAATGAACTGAACGACTATGCCGGTCAGAGGGAGGTGGTGGCGGAGGAGATGGCTCACAGGGTGTACGGGGAGCTGATGAGGTACGGCCAAGACCTGAAATCCGAGAGAAAGCACGTGAGTACACTTTCATGTCTCCTCCGTGTTAAATTACATAGAAGAGATAAAGTGATGTGCATGTACAGATGATGAAGAGCGCGTTTCTTAGAAAACTTGTTGCTTCCTGTAAAAAAAAAAAAAGGATGTTGCTGTTGGCCCGGGTATCCTCTGTCGTCTCTTTTGTGTTTGGCTTCTCTCTGGAGGATAAATATGTTGGAAGTGATGTTGGCCATCTGTCTTTCACTTCTGCCTCCATCTGCTGATCTAATAAATCTGAAACTGTAGATGTCGGTGTGATATGGGAGAACAGCGCCCTCCTCTTGGCCCGTGCTGTAAAGCTTTAAATATACTCTGTCATAAACATGTTCTCCTCTCTGGTTGTGTTCTTGCTTTTTAAGGTTGATGTAAAAAGATTTCAAACATATTTTCTTTATACTTTTTTTAATTATTTAAGTGGAAGACGATATTTCTCACTTTTTGATGGGCAGGCCAAACAATAAAGTCAGTGACTCTATAATGAAATGTTGATATCTTGCTTTTTCAGACATAATAATCCTCTACAATATTGTTTCATGTGATCAACAGTAGCGTTTTCTTGGCTTATGTGCCTGAATCTGTCCCTGTTTTATTGTTGTGTTATTTTATGTCTGATTAGAAACGAGTTATTTTGCATTTAAATAGTTTATAAATGAGGAAAACTTGATATTTTGTATTAAGCTTATTTAGAAAGAGCAAATTCACAACAAACGTTGTCTGTCTCGAGACATTTGAGACTGTACTCTTCAGTATATCTAAATAGACCCAAAATCTAGATGGGCTAAGATCTAGTCTGACTCTGAAATAGTAAAATCAGACCCACTCAGATCTTGTCTTAATCCATGACGAGCGAAACGTTACAGTGACAAGAAAAACTTCTTTTCAACGGGCTGTTTTTCCATAAATTCAGATATCGACTCTCTGATGTTTGTTCAAATACAGGAATTAAATATGAATCAAAGTTGTCAATAATCAAATACTACAATACTGTATAGTACCCCTTACAAATAATACAGTTTTTACTGTTTAACATAATTAACTATCTAAGATTTCATCAGTTCTTTCCAATGATGCTCAAAATTGGGTTCAGTCTTACTCATTTGACAATGAAAGTAACTTAAATTCATCCACAACCACCGTCTTCTTCTTCTTGGGTTTTTAATGAGACGACATTGTATGACTGTCTCCCATGTGGACACACCATAAGTAAAGACTCTGGAGTCCCATTAATTTAAGGGTCCTTATGTGCGCCTATAACCTGAACAAGCACTGGGATAAGCACAATCCTCAGTATCAGAATGAATCGTTCCAGTGAGGGTCTGTATTTAAGTGATTTACCGCCCGTGTCTGCAGATATTGTAGCTGTAAGTACGCAATGATGCGCCCTTCTAGAGAGGAATGTAAAAAATGATGAAACAGTCTTTTTTAATGAGTAACTTTACTGCTTCGGTCACAGGACTCTTATAAACCTGCAGCTGTGGCCTCAGCACTTTCCTCTTCACTGGGTTGTTATCCTCTCTGTCACTGTAACATGAATAATTTTAGTCCAGTCATGTTGTGTATTTGTATATAACTGTTATCCTGTATATACATTATTTATGTGTATTTTTGTGTCTGTGTGAATGTCTCTTTGTCTGTGTGTGTGTGTTTGTCCGTGTGTGTTTGTGTGGATATGAGCAGCATCTACAGGAGGGCAGGAAGGCCCAGCAGTATTTGGATCATTGCTGGAAACAGATGGACAATGTAAGTGTGGAGAAAGGAGGAGGAGGAGGAGGGGAGAAAATGAGAAGTGTTTAGCGTACGTTTCCTCAGTTAGGCAGCACCAGCTGTACTTGACTTGTGCTTGTTTTTAAGAGTAACAAAAGAAATACAAACAAAGGTGACTGCTGCGCAATTCAGGGTCCACTTTTAACCCCTTATTTCACTCAGAGGAATTCACTAAACAGGAAAAATGTTGCATCTCTGGTACCTGTTGTATGTTTGTGCTGAAATAAATGGAAGGTTTAACATCAGAAAGGTTATTTCTGACCCTGAAAAGAGAGCAAAGTTTTTCTGGTCAGCTGCCTTGTCCACAAGGAATGAGGACAGGGACCAGGACCAAGAAACACACACACACACATTTACAGAAATCAATCTTAAGTACAGGCTCTTTGTGCCACATCTGACCCACAGCACCCTCCCTATCCCATTCGTCACATCTGAGATCATATAGATGAATTTACTGCAGTATTTATAGCATTTTTCTCGTTATAACACTTCTAATTAACCACCACTGTGTGCTAATAGTGAAAAAAAAGCTTGTTTGAAACATACATGTCAGCTCGTTCATGTCCTTTTTGAGACATACACGGTACAGAGTGTTTCAACGTGTGGTCTGCATGACTTTGAAGTGACTACTCAGTGACTGGACTGTAATGTCTCAGCTATTCACTGAGTTTTCTTCATTACTAATGTAATCCAGATGGGCTGGCAGGAAATAAACTATCTCCCCCTGTGTGATTCATCTCCATATTTGGCCCTTTTTTCCTTTTTCATTCACTTTTTTCCCCCAGTTGATTATCTGGGAACTCTGAAGAAAAGACAGGAAATAAAAAAAAGGACGCCAAGTAAAGAAGAGAGGGTACAGTCTTTTCGATCGCTTTAACGGCGTTTCTGTCTTTCTTCTTCCTTGTTTGTTTCTTTTTTTAGAGTAAAAGGAAGTTTGAGAGAGAGTGCAAAGAAGCAGAGAAATCCCAGATCACCTTTGAGCGGTTAGATAACGACATCAACGCCACTAAATCAGAGGTGGAGAAGGTAAGAGGGAAAATAACTCTTCAGCTTCCTTTACAGTTAAATATCAGCCAATAGATAATCAATGAAAGTCCACACTTGAACAAATACATTCACATAAAAATCCACCATTCAGAAACAGAGTGACTCATGATTACCCCTTGTGTAAAGTTAGCTGTCTGTAATGGATACTTATGAAATTACACTGTGTGTCCCTGCTTTTCCACACACATACTGTATAATTTGACCAGGTAATTTTAGTTCAGGCTTATAGGAAAATAAACCTCTCCGTCCTGAAGTTAAAACACAGCTTAGACAAAAAAAAAAAGTTTATGTTGAGGTTCCTTCTTTAAACTGTTGGACTGATCAACAATAAATCCAACAGAAGATGAAACAGAAGCTTCTGATTTAGGTCATGTTTTCAGAGGATGGCTAAGTGAAAAGAAGAAGAAGCACCACATGTAAAAACAAAACCCAGTCACCATTGATTTTAGCGATATAATTTAAGCACATGAGAAAGTAAGCTGCAGATCTGTCCTTATCTAATGAAAGTAATAAAAAGGGACAGATATTTGATTTTTTCCTGTCTTTTAATGGATTTATCGGAGAAATTTCACGATACTTTGGCAGTGATACAATACTATCATAATACTTTGGCCACGATACGAAATTATCACGATACTTTGGCCACTATATGATATTATCACAATACAATATTATCACGATACTTTGGCCATGATATGATATTATCACGATACTTTGGCCATGATACAATATTATTGCGATACTTTGGCCACAATACGATGTTATCACGATACTTTGGCCACAATACAATATTATCACGATACTTTGGCCACAATACAATATTATCACAATACTTTGGCAGTGATACAATACGATCATAATACTTCGGCAACGATACGATATTATCACGATACTTTGGCCATGATACAATATTATCACAATACTTTGGCCACTATATGATATTATCACAATACAATATTATCACGCTACTTTGGCCATGATATGATATTATCACGATACTTTGGCCATGATACAATATTATTGCGATACTTTGGCCACAATACGATATAGTATCACGATACTTTGGCCACAATACAATTTTATCACGATACCACAATACAATATTATCACGATACTTGGGCCACGATACGATACTATCACAATACAATATCATCGCAATACTTTGGCCATGATATAATACTATTGCCATACCTTGGCTACAATATGATATTGTCACGATACTTGGGCCACGATACAATATTATAATGATACTTTGGCCACAATACAATATTTTTGCGATACTTTGGCCAGAATTCGGTATTATCATGATACTTGGGCCACGATAGAACCTCCCAAACGTGCCCTTCTATCCAGTTAAATACTGACCCGACTTGTTTATGATGTTTACAGCCTGCACTGTTGTTGTCGTTGTCGTTGTTGCTCAGGCCAAAGCCCAGTTCTACCTGAGGACCCACATGGCTGATGAGAGCAAGAACGAGTACGCCGCCCAGCTACAGAACTTCAACGCAGAACAGTGGAAACATTTCAACACCGCCATACCGCACATCTTCAAGGTAACGAGACTCTGTTTGACTTGTTTCATTGTGAGCTCTGGAGAGTTCAGCCTGTTTTTAAGGATGACTCCATTTCTTCTTGTTTTCTCCGTTACAGAATTTGCAGGACATGGACGAACGGCGGACGGTAAAGCTCGGGGAAACGTACCGGAGCTTTGCTGAGGCAGAGCGGAGAGTCATCCCGATCATCTCCAAATGTTTAGAGGGAATGGTTTCTGCTGCCAAATCTGTTGATGAGCGAAGGGTATGCAGGACAGAGGATGATGGGTTTAAGACAAGAGGACAAGAGAAGGGCAGAGTGTCGACTGAAAAGCTAACTTTTCCCCGTTTGGTATTTTCCTCTTCTTCTCTTTACTCTTTCCAGGATTCAGGCATCGTCGTAGAGTCGTTTAAGTCAGGCTTCGACCCTCCGGGCGACTTCCCCTTTGAGGACTTCAGCCAGAACCTGAGCAGAACCGGTTCAGACGGGACCATCACCAACACACCCAAAGGAGACAGAGATAAAGATGGGGCCCCGGGGCAACGACCCGACCTGAAACAACACCCCATGAGCAGAACCAAGAACAAACTCTGGCTCTTTGGGAAGAAACCAAAGGTACAGTTTGAGTTTACAGAACCAGCTCCAGTTCTGAATCTGTGAATTCATCATAAATATAACTGTAGTTGATTATCTGACAGCGCTGCAGAAAATCCCAGAGGTTCAGCTGAATATCAGCGTCATTAGTCACGTCCTGACCTCTCCACAGTCATTTTAACTTCTCCACCCCGATGACATCTCCAGAGAAACAAACTAACTACTCATGTTTTCCCAAAGTTTTATTACTTCCTCTGCTCCCTGTTTGTGTTCCCAGCTCGTGTTGAGTTGTCATTTTTATTTGTGACAACACGCTCCAGCCTTTCGCCCGTACACTCCCTGGACCTTGCCCTTCTCTATAAAGACTGCGCTTTTTTAATCATTAACTCTCTCCTGTTGGTTCATGTCCGAGTCATCAGCTGCCTCTCGCTATCAGGAACCTGTGTGATGGATCAGGGTGTGTTTTGTGTACATGGATTTGTTTAATTGATAAAGATGTGTTTTTTTACTTTTTCCAAATTTATCCAGGAAGGCCGAAAACTTGGCTTCCAATCTAGTTAATTTCTCTTGAACGTTGAATATTTACAACATGTCTTTTCAACTTTGCTCTGATAAACTTATGATATTATTATGTGGCCAAATCCTCTGTCAAAAATTTAGTGTATACACCCTATAATACCTTTTTTGCCATCTTAAAGGTGTCCCATACACCGCTGCAACCAATAAACTAGAATAAAATGTTGAGAGAGGTTTTTTGTTTCGCATGTTTTACCCAGAAGATGGCGCTCTACGCTGCAAACATCCACTTAGCTGCTGAATACAAAGAGAGACAAGAGGGGAAAATGTAGATATAGTGTGATATAGGGCTGGGTGATAAACTGCAAACTTTTCGAGACCGAAACTTACGACAATAACCGACGTCATTTTGCCAAAATCGGTATATTCAGTGTCAAAAAAATGAATAAATCAAAGTTTGTTTTGGATGTGTGTAGGTAGGCTATGGTCTCATGTTCCTTTTAAGATGCTGTCCTACGTCAGAGACGTGACTCCACCCCAACGAGTCTGTAACAAAGAGGGAAAGACAGGTGAGGAGATGGAGGACGGTCCAAAAGTTGTAGCGGCTGAAGTAGACAAATGTGGGAGGGGGTGAGCAGCTTGTGGAGTAGTTATCGTCCATTTATCGTTATCGAGGTGAACTGATCAATATATTGTGATATTGATTCGAGGCCATATCGCCCAGCCCTAGTGTGATATAAATAAACCTCATGGAGCACTGGTTTGTCAGAAAAGACTTAAATTCAGGACAACAAATGAGCAGATGGGGGTAGCATGTGTCTGGTCATGCAGTACCAACAGTGGCCACTAGTGCAAACATCACCTCACAGCCCGTTGTGGTTTCTGGGGTTTGGAGCGGCATAAATAAAAGCTTGAATGAGTCAGTTTTGAAGTCATTCGAGTTTTCTAAGTTTATGAGGAGAAGTCATCCATGAGTCATACCTGACTCCTTCATGACTCAGTGGAGTCATCTTAACTACATCCTTATAAACTTCACTTTTGTTGACTTTAAAGAAAACAGAGAAAAAAAAACAACTTTCACACTGACGTTCTTCACCGCAGCCAGAAGTCGCCATCATGAGAGAGACATTTGTCACCAAACATCCCGAATCTTCAGAATGTGTCGCCCTGACTTCTGTCTGGTTTTGTCCTCTCTTCCTGCTCCCCATCAGTCCCCTCCCTCCTCCCCTCCTCCACCACCTTCCTTCTCCTCTCGTACCCGGTCCACCTCCAACATTTTCCCTCCACCCCGGTTCAGCTCTGACCTAGTGAGCCACTATCTTTCTGAGATAAAGACTTCAGTTCCCAGAATCCCCCAGAATTTGAAGGGCCTAAGGAGAGGGGTGAGACAGGGAGTGGTGCTGTGGTGTGTTTTAGAAAGTTTCTCTTGATTTTGGGTTTTATGTTCTTTTCACAGAGTGTCTGCAGTTATTAATATATCGAGCAGAAATAAACTTAAATCTGTCTCGGCTTTAAAAGGGTTTTAAAAGTTCTATTTTTGATCTAGAACTATTAAATTCACTGAGAGAAGTGGGTCTGATTTATTTAACAGCTGAATATAATTTAATTTGAGTGTAATAAAAACTGCAGACGCTCTGTTTTATGGTTTTCCTCCTTTAATCTGTGCTTTGGTTCTCTTCTTCTTTCTCCTCAATTTTCATTTTTCTTGTTTTTTCGATTTTCCTTTTTTTTTTTTTTTTTTTTTTTTATCACACAGATTTCTGCTCCAATCACAAGATTGAAGATCATTGGTGATTGATATCATGTGTGTATTTGTGTCTTTGTTTGTGTGTCTGTTGTGGGGCTTTTTTTCTGGTTGCAGTGTCGTGCAGGGTCAAACGTCACAGATGTGATGAAGGCACTGCTGTGATGTTGGTGTGGCTCGGGTTTGCAGTGATATGAGAGTGTTTACATGTTCGAGTGGATCTGATAACAGTGTCAGTGTGCTTTAGCAGAGATTTCTGTTGAACAAGATATTTCACCTCAGCTCCAGGACAACAGTTTGACTGACTTTTATTCCGACAGTATTTCCAGGGATGTTTGGCTGATTATTATATCTGCAGACATCATGCACCCCTAATTATGTGTTTCCTACAGGCCTTATATTTATAAGAATAAAGTTATTTTTACAAAATTTAGATGCATGAATGAACAGACGAGAAAAACTTTTTGACAGTAAAATAGTCATAATTTAGGCCTTTGTCATGCCAGTGATAAATTAAACATACTTGAAATTTTAAAGATAAGCATTTTTTAAACAATTCTTTGGACTTTTTTTGGACTTTATGGAAAGAAAATAATCAACGAGGATATGATCTGTGGATTTCTTAGGCAATACAACCCAGTATAGTTATAGTTTTTCTGCTTTAGGAGTGTGTTTGTGCGGGTACATTACTGCCACCTTCTGTCTGGAAGTGGAATCGCATCACACTGGCAGGAGGAAATAAATTCTTTCTTATAGAGTTTCATATTTTTTCCAAAACAATTCTGTGAGTTTTGTGAATATCAAATAGATAAAAATAGATACTGAAACAAGAAGAAAATCTGTTTATCTGACTGGTTTTACTGACTGACTGACTGGTTTTTGTGGCTGTTTTGCAAACTGATAACTAACCAGCATCCCCTGTTTGTTTTTTCTTTTTTTAATGTAATGGTAAATGCATCAGTGGTCAGTAAAGATGGTAAGTGAGTGAGTGTGTGTTTAGAGTCCCAGCTGTATAGATGTAGAGTAACCTCCCTCACCGAACAGTAGGACTCCCCGAGACACCGAACCTGTAGTGATAGAAAAGTCAGAGACTTCTCCTTCCTGGTTAGTGTAGACTCCTGCCCTTCTGGATCTGTGTTTTTATCCTCCACCTGCCTTAAACTCACATAGAAACATGGAGGGTTTCAAAGAATTAGTTCGTGCTTGACACTTGACACTCACTTAGAGAGAAAATCAAGCACTTGAGAAACAAAGTCACAGCGTTTGCAGGTTGATTTGAATCCCAGCCCTGCTAACAGTGGCCAAATGTTGTGTATGTAAAATTTAACTACAGTTGTAGATTTTAGTCTTGGAAATTGACAACAATCTTGCCACAGTTGCTCTTTATTCACCAGAGTGAACTTAAAAAACCTCTAAATGATCATTTTATTGAAAGTTTGTTGGGAAGCATCGACAAGTTACCTCAAATAAAAGTGCAGCCATGTAGTTACACCTCTTCGAAACATGGAGGCATCCTGAATCTGTCTGTTTTATTTTCCCGGTATCCGTCCTTCACATCACTGACTCGATCTCCAGTTTGCATTCACTTTAAACTGTGCGTCCTCTTCTTTTATTACCACCAGGCCCCGTCTCTGGAAGATTTCAGTCACTTACCCCCCGAGCAGAGGAGGAAGAGGCTGCAGCAGAGGATCGACGAGCTGAACAAAGAGCTGCAGAAAGAGATGGATCAAAGGTAGAGCTTTGAAGTCATAGTCCCTATGTGCATCTCACAGCAAACAACATTTTCTGTGGTATTTTACTTCATTTATATTTTCCAACCGTTCATGTTGAAAATACAGTGATCTGTCTTAAACTCATTAGCCTCTAACAACAGTATCAGTCACTGTCAAAGCTTCGCAGCTTGAAAAAGTATTTGTTGAAAAGTAAAAATGGCTGCACTAGTCTTTGTCTTTAACTTTGCAGCCTACTCAGGTCAGTCATTTATACTGTCTGTGTTTCATGACCTTCAGAGACGCCCTGAACAAAATGAAGGATGTGTATGAGAAGAATCCACAGATGGGAGACCCCAGCAGTCTGCAGCCGAAAATTTCAGAGACCATCTGTAACATGGAGAAGCTGCGCTCGGAAATCCACAAAAATGAGGTACAAAAAAAAGAAACTATAGATGGAAGTGGAGCCGATTATGATGCAGAGGGACATATATTAGCATACTTAGTATCAGTACAAAGTATAACACAGGTTGTTTCCGTCTTCCTCTTTTAACAGACCTGGTTATCTGAAGTGGAGGGGAAGCAGAGCTCGAGGGGAGACAGACGGCACAGCGCTGACAACCACCATCACGCTCCTCAGGGCCGAGAGAGGTGAGAGAGAGGAGGCTGTTCAAAGTATTTATCAATGACATGTAGAGTAATCTTAAACCAATCATTATAAGAGGTTATTTTGAAGAATTTTAGCTCTAACTCTGCGTTTAATAAGTCGTCTTGCTGCTTGTTTCCTGTCAGTCCTGAGGGCAGTTATACAGACGACACCAGTCAGGAGCATCACACTCCTCACCACCGCCCCAAATCTCCACCGTCTGCACACCCGCACCTGCACCCAGACCCACACGAGTTTGACGACGAGTTCGACGACGACGACCCCCTGCCCGTCATCGGACACTGCAAAGCGCTTTACTCTTTTGATGGTGAGGACGAATAGCTCGACTTTGTTAGTTTGAAAGAGCTCATAAAACAGAAGTAGAAAGATCTAAGACTCTGGTCGATGTTTTTGATTCTCCTCTTAGGTCAAAACGAGGGGACGCTGGTGATGGCAGAAGACGAGGTAACGCTTATTTCTTTTAAAGTAAAAAGTTTATAAACAATATTTAATTCATTGAACTAATAAAAGTTTTCTTACACAGCTTCTTTTTGTTTTTAGCACCACATTTCTGATTATATTGACATTTATTTTCTGCTTTTACTCGCAGGTGTTGTACATCATCGAGGAGGACAAAGGCGACGGCTGGACGAGGGCGAGGAAGCAGAGCGGAGAGGAAGGCTACGTCCCCACCTCCTACGTAGATATCACAATGGAGAAAAACAGCAAAGGTGCTGTCACCTACATCTGAAGCTTCTCTGTCCTCTCATCTGTCTGTCTGTCTGTCTGTCTGTCTCTGCTCCTGTTTCCTGTCCCTCATCATCCACATCACCATAAACTGAAAAATAAGAGACACTGCATCTGAACACCTGCATGGACATTCATGTTTTCTCATTCCCATCCCGTCTCTCAGTCCTCTAACTCATTTCTCCTCATCCTCCTCTTTTTATCTGTGGACTGACGTTTGAGAGGTGAGTGTCTGAGCATGAAGACAAAAAGGAAATGTGTATTTGACGACGTTTGAATGATGTGTTTGTTGTATATATAAGGCATTTCTGTGTGTGTTTGGAGTTCGTCTCCACTGCTGTTTGAGCCCCGTGTAAAGGCCGCACCACTTCGTCATCGATCAAAGTGTTTTAGAGTTTTTATGTAGAAGAATTTATTTTTATTTGATCCTTTATTTGAATTATTTTCATGTTTTCTTTTTTAAATCAGACTTTTTAAGCTCCTCGGTTAATATAAAGCTGGTTTCTTCTGTTTGTTTTATTTCTGTTTGTGATTTTAAATGTTTTTTTCCGTGTTACCCGTGCCATCTCACACTTAAAGGTGGAATCACAGTTACAGAAGGTTGTCTGGTTTTCAGTCCTGTCAGGAATTATTCTCTAACTCTAAATCAAAAATAATCTGGCATTTTAAGAAAATGCTTTCTTATTTCGATAAGGCTGTACAGGATTTCCTACACTTGTATTTTAATCACAAACTGTTCTGGTCGCTGTCGAGACACTGATTAAAAACAGCTCTGACAATCAGAGTTTTTACTGAGACCTACGATAGTCTATGTCTTCACTTTGGGTTCAGTTTTACTGATATTTGAGAGTGTATACTTTCCTTATTGTGCTATTTCAAAGTTATGGAATAAAACATAAACTCAGACAATCAAGATTCAATTTAAGACATGCTTTATGGCCCAAAAACTTCTAAGTTCACCTTTTGTTTCAGACCTGATATGAAGTTTCTCTTTAATGGAACTTCTTGTCACGTAGATTCTGAGGCTGAATTTGGTTTGAATTTGTCCCGACAAAAAGAGAGGTGTCCAGATTTTAGATGTAAATTTGTTTGTCAAGTTTGTTTTGAGGCTATTAAAGGGATATTCAGCGTAAAAGTAATTTAGGGTCAATCACACAGTAACACCGAGTTAGACACCCTCTCTCGAAAGATGAATGTTGCGGAGCGCTTGCTTCTCTAGTTATACCAACTTTAGTAATGACACGGCGGTCCACGTCTCCACATGCAAACCTCAACCAAAACGCCACTCTATAGCCACAAATAATGCTCAGAACAGCACCTAACTTCATCAACAGGACATATAGGGTCCCAGCCATAGTACTAGCCACCAAACATCTTTTTAACTTTGACTCATTTCTTTAGCAAAGAGACTAAACACAACTCACCTACTCTCTTCCAGCAGCCGCTTGTTTGTGGGGGGAGCCCTGACGAGTCAATCACCAAATGCAGCGGACAATGTATGATTATTACTTCAGAGAAATGATCCGCTGCACTCTGTGATTGACTCTTCAGGGCTTCCTGATTTCCCTCATAGACTTTTATACTATTTGATAAGCCCCCTTGTGGACATACGGCAGAATGCACTGCCTTTACTTTTGAGGATTTGGATCCATTCATGTGTTTTTCACACAGTAACAGATCTCTGCTCTGACTGCTGATAACAAACAGACAGTAAGAGACAGTTCGCCCACTTTTCCAAACGCAGCAGACTGAAACTAAATCCCTTTAAAACAAAAATCCTCTCATCAAGTTGTCTTTGTCTTAAAGTAACTGGCTCTCTTCTCCATGTGACCGCAGGTTCCTGAGGGCTGCAGGGTGGCCGGGCGATTTGATTGGCTGGTGGAGGGCTCACGCTGGTGGCTGATTATTGGTGGTGGGGGTGGTGACAAAGAAAGAAAGAGAGGGAGAGAGAGTAACGAGGAAAGAGGAAGTGGGGTGGGGAGACAGGTTTGCATGTCTGCATGCTCACTCACCGTCACTGTCATCAGCAAAGGATTCTGGGATACCAGAGGTTGGTCTAGTAGAGAATTAGATACACTTAATTAAAGCCAAAGACAGGCATCAGTTTTCCATGAGTTCCTCCATGACCTGCAGGAGGTTTTCCCAGAACATAGTGACCTTTCAGACACAGACATCCTCTCTGCACCCAGTTACAAAAAAAACTTCTGCTTCATTATTTATCCGTGAAGTTAGTGTCCTCATCCCTGCAGGAGCTGATCAAAGTTTGGAGGGAAATAACTCTCAAAAGCTGCTTGTCTTAAGTTTTCATTTAAACCCTGTATGTTCCCATTTTAATGTGCAAAACGAGGCTCCATGGGTCCTTGAAGACCCCTTTGCACTTTGCTTTGTGGTGAGGAATTTGGTCTTTTTTAAAGTCAAAATAATATATTTCTTTTGGTGCCTTTCAGATCCAGTTGTGTATTTTTTGTTGACAAAAAGAGCCACCACGAAAGCTTAAGTCGTTGTTTAGTGTTTTCAGAAATGGTGAAGACTAAAAAAGTTTTTTTTTTTTTTTTATTGACTCATAATTTTTTATAACATCTTTCTCCTCTTTTTGTGTGCCTTTGCAAGTTCATGTGCAAATCTGTTTTGTGTAAATGTTGCAGAGCAGCAACTTTATCACCTAGAAACGTGCCTGACTTCTTTTACTAAGCAAGATTTTAAGGTGACGAGACTCTAAATCTTCCAAATTTTCCTCCAAACTTTTGGTCCAGCTCCTTGCGAGAGAAACCCATCTCACCTAAAACTCAGGATGTTAGTTTGTCTCAGATTTTAGGGCCAGTCAAAGTTTTCGTTACTAACAAAATCAGTGTCCGCTGCTCCTAATCCTCCCTCTCGCCGTCATCATCATCTGTGCTCTGTTGGTGATGTCTGCCTGCCTGCCTGCCTGAGCCACTCTGCTCCTCATGCCTGCCCTCACCATCATACAGTCGCATGTTTTAACGTGTCCCAGTCATGATCAGGTGTCTGTGACTTGAACTGCATTTTGAAGGCTGATTTGAAGTTGAATGTGTTTCACCAAAGTCCAGCATGGTTTTATTTCTGTATGTCGAATGTTTCCCAAATCAGAGCAGAACGCAGGACGATCAGGTGAATACACACCCTCTCTACCACTCTTTCTTTTCCCACCTTCCTCTGCTCTTCTTCCTCGATTGTGATCGCACCAGTTGACCAGCAGGTGGCGGCGTCCCCTCACCGAACACCAGCTCAGCCTCAGCAGGACTGAGCGGCTTTAAACGGCGAACATGAAAAGGAACTTCACTCTGCCTTAAATCATGCCAGGATTGTTTTGAACACGACTTCTGCGTGACTACGTCTCCCATCAGCCACCTGGGCTCAGCCTCACCCCCCCTCCCCCCTTCTTCAGGACTACATCTAGCATAAAACATTTCCTCCCATCTTAATCAGTTGTAATTGTGAATGTGACAGCGTTCGCACACATGTACCACCGACATGCACGCAGGTACGGAAAGCCAAACAGGCCAAAAGACGATCTCATGTGTTCGGCTTTCCGTACGTGTGTAAATGTGTGCGTGTGTGTCTGTGTTACCTGTGTGACGTTAGTTTTTACCATTGAATGAATTGTACATATTAACATCGTTAATGTCATGCTGAATGTGTTTCCATGGTGATTGTTTTTAAGGTTTGTTTGATTGACACTTTTCATGAGAGACAACAAGGTTTGAATCGAACTGACGCACTTTGCCCTGAAGTACTACAGCATTTGAATCTGATGGAAGGAGCGAGTGAATAAATGAATGATGAATGTTTGAAGTTAATGAATGACCACTGTGGCAGGAAGAAAAAGAAACAGCTTATTAATTCTCTCTCTTTCAAATGTTTTTATACTCTTTTTATAATTCTGGACGAGCGGAGACCGGCTTGTTTTGCATGATTTTCTACCGT
This sequence comes from Xyrichtys novacula, assembly GCA_962446985.1. Lineage (NCBI taxonomy): Eukaryota > Metazoa > Chordata > Actinopteri > Labriformes > Labridae > Xyrichtys > Xyrichtys novacula. The sequence continues at coordinate 35,754,422 of OY660870.1, forward strand.
CTTTGAACCCACTGATTGTGTTTTTTTTAAGCATTCACTTCATCTCTGTGGTAGAGGAACAAAACTACAATACTCCAGTCAAGTTCGGCTTTGTTTTGATGCTATTTTTAAAAGTGCCACTTATAATTCTGCTGTTTTAGATCCGAACAGCAGGTGGCAGCACTTTGATTGCAGTCTGTTTCTGAGAAGAAGCTGTGAAATGTACAGAATAATGCTGTAGGTGTTGTAACTTGAACTATCCCACCTTTGTTTCTTCTGTCAGCAGACATTGTTGGAAAAACAATAACATTAAGAGTCATTTCGCAAAGGTTTAAAAGTAAAGAACCAATGAGCTTCAATCGTGTGCATCAAAAAGCAAAAGTCTTGCACACCTGTAAGCAGTGGTGGACAACATACTTGATTTTTACTCCATGAGACCATTCTTAAACTCACATGGTACAGCTTCAAAATAACAGGAACAATAATAAGAACATCGAACCGTGGATAATAAAGAGCAGAAAAAAAGTTTTCATGTTTAATCTGGTATAACTCTATTGTTAATCTTTTTGTTTTTTGATGATACTTGTCAACCAAATCAGTCGATGCTTTTTGCTCTAAATATCCAACGTCACGGATCTTCAGTCGAGTTGAAACTGTGCAAACTGTAAAATCAGACGTGTGGGATTGCGTGTTACAGATCAGAGTAAACCTTATTTTTCTGTCACTTTTGCGACTAGATGTTCAACAATAACAAAGTGATGTATCGTTCATCAATCACTCCATATTATAATTTGAAAAACAGCAAATGAAGCCTATCAGGTTTTACGTCTTCCAATGCATGTTTCGATCCGAGCCCAAAGATCTTAAATAAACTATCATGTTAAATGCAAATCATCACATCGTAGGGGCTACAAAAGAAGAAACGGAGCTGGTTTTAGCACCAAAATATCCCAGTAATTGTATATGTGCACTAACGTGACCTTAAGATAGAGACAGTCATGTACAGAAGTGTTTCAGTGTCAGTGTGCTTGCAGAGCATTTCCCACCAACTCCAAAACCTTGCACTCTGAACTTTTCTTACTCTTATTTTTCTGTTTAGGTCAGCCAGCTTTGAGTGTAATGTCCCTTTAATGAAATAACACAATGCCAGTAGCGTCACAGCAGCTTTAAAATGAGCAAAACTCACCACTGAGGTTAATAATTCACCACTAATATCATGCTAAAACTGTGAGCTGAGTGTGAAAAATCCACTGTGTGTAATCTGAACGTTATGCAAAAACCACATCTTAACCAATCAGCTTTGAGAGATCAGATACGATGGTGAGTTCTCATAAAAACCTATCCAACTGTGAGCATGGCGCTGTTAACCAGCAAGCAAAAAGTAGACATGGTCTTCTTTGACATTCCTCTTCTTTTCTAAACTCAGATTATCACGTGTGTTCTGTGGAAATTTGTAACAAACATGTACAGATCCTCTCCAAGACTAAACGCTAATAACAGTAAACAAACTCGTCAGCAGGTACAGTGATTTTAACCATCCAAACATGTAAAGTTGTATGTTCTTACCATGTTGTATATGTTGTAATAATAACCAATGGCAGTACTTCTCTCCATAATGTTGTGCACATCTTTTTACTTTGAATGTTGTCAGACACTTTGTGAACTTTTTTTTAATCTTCCCTCTGAGATATTGTGCTAATAAAATAAGCAGCAGTAAAGTCTGGGGTTGTGTCTTTGGTTTCACTTTTGGAGTATTGTCAAAGTTATGGATGAAGATACAGAGTTATAGTATAACCATGAAGACAGGGTCTATCGTGTATGGTGACTGGGTGACACATCAGGGTCTTTCTCACCCTGTGACATTTTTTTTCAAAAGGAATGATTTTCTTGTGATACTCAAGTTTGAAATTTTTAACAAACTATACTATGACATTGATCATACTTAAATATGAATTTTTTGTTAACACCCAATTAAGAAGTTTTTGTTATACTATACTTTGACATTTTTTTCATGATAAAGTATGATTTTTTTTGTGAGACTCAAATTTGAAATTTTAATCATACTATACTACAACATTTTTAACATACTATACTATGACCTTTTTAACATACTATACTATGACCTTTGTAACATACTATACTATGACCTTTAATTTCATACTTTAATATAAATTTTTTTGTTTTACACTTAAAAAAGAAATTTTTGTCATACTATACTATGACATTATTCTCATGCTAAAGTATGATTTTTTTGTGATACTCAAATTAGAAATTTTTAACATACTATACTATGACCTTTTTAACATACTATACTATGACATTTTTAACATACTATACTATGACCTTTTTAACATACTATACTATGACATTTTTAACATACTATACTATGACATTTAATTTCATACTTTAATATGAATTTTTTAGTTCAGGCTTAAATAAGAAATTTTTGTCATACTATACTATGACATGTTTTACATACTATACTATGACTTTTTTAACATACTATACTTTGACATTTAATTTCATACTTTAATATGAATTTTTTTGTTCACACTTAAATAAGAAATTTTTGTTATACTATACTATGACATTTTTTTCATGATAAAGTATGATTTTTTTGTGAAACTCAAATTTGAAATTTTCATCATACTATACTATGACTTTTTAAACATACTATACTATGACATTTTTCTCATGATAAAGTATGATTTTTTTGTGATACTCAAATTTAAAAATTTTTAACATACTATACTATGACCTTTTTAACATACTATACTATGACATTTGTAACATACTTAACTTTGACATTTTTATCATACTATACTATGACATTTAATTTCATACTTAAATATGATTTTTTTTGTTCACACTTAAATTTGAAAGTTTTTTAACATACTATACTGTGACATTTTTTTGTGACAAAGTATGATTTTTTGTGATGCTTACATTGGAAATTTTTATCATACTATACTATGACATGTTTAACATACTATACTATGACCTTTTTAACATACTATACTATGACTTTTTTAACATACTATACTATGACCTTTTTAACATACTATACTATGACTTTTTTAACATACTATACTATGACATTTAATTTCATACTTTAATATGAATTTTTTTGTTCACACTTAAAAAAGAAATTTTTGTCATACTATACTATGACATTTTTTTCATGATAAAGTATGATTTTTTTGAGAAACTCAAATTTGAAATTTTCATCATACTATACTATGACTTTTAAACATACTAAACTATGACATTTTTCACATGATAAAGTATGATTTTTTTGTGATACTCAAATTTGAAATTTTTATCATACTATACTATGACATTTTTAACAAACTATACTACGACATTTTTAACATACTATACTATGACCTTTTTAACATACTATACTATGACTTTTTTAACATACTATACTATGACATTTAATTTCATACTTTAATATGAATTTTTTTGTTCACACTTAAAAAAGAAATTTTTGTCATACTATACTATGACATTTTTTTCATGATAAAGTATGATTTTTTTGTGAAACTCAAATTTGAAATTTTCATCATACTATACTATGACTTTTTGAACATACTATACTATGACATTTTTCTCATGATAAAGTATGATTTTTTTGTGATACTCAAATTTAAACATTTTTAACATACTATACTATGACCTTTTTAACATACTATACTATGACATTTGTAACATACTTAACTTTGACATTTTTATCATACTTTACTATGACATTTAATTTCATACTAAAATACGATTTTTTTTGTTCACACTTAAATTTGAAAGTTTTTTAACATACTATACTATGACATTTTTTTCATGATAAAGTATGATTTTTTTGTGATACTTTAATTTGAAATTTTTATCATACTATACAATGACATTTTTAACATACTATACTATGGCCTTTTTTAATATACTATACTATGACATTTTTCTCATACTTAATTATGAAATTTTTGTTCTCACTCAAATAAGAATTTTTATTATACTATACTTTGACATTTTAAACTTTTTCATACTATCATATGATATTTTTTATCATTCTATACTATGAATATTTTTAACATACTATACCATGATTTTTTATCATACTATACTATAACCTTTTTATCATACTATATGATGACATTGTTATCATACCATACAATGACATTTTTTTCTCATACTGTACTACGACAATTTTTATTGTACTATACTATGACTTTTTTAACATACTATACTATTTTTTAATCATTCTAAACTGTGAAATGTTTATCTTACTGTACTGACATTTTAAACATACTATACTATGACTTTTTATTATACTTTACTATTACATTTTTATCGTCCTATACTATGACATTTTTCACATACTGTACTATGACATTATATCCCACTATACCATCATATATTTATCATAATTACTTTTGATTTCTTAACATACTATACTGTGACTTTTTCAATGTAAAGCGCTTTGAGGGTCTCTGATAAAGCGCTATATGAAATCTGATGCATTATTATTATTATTACTTTTTTATATACTTCATACTTCTTTTTTGTTATGGTCTTAAATATAAAACAATGATTACTTTCTTTTGATGATTCTATTACTATTCTATCATCATTTTATTTCATCATTAGTCCAACAAAATAATGATAATAACAAAAATAGCCTGTGATACACACAGGCAGACCACATTCCATAACTGTTAACTTTACCTTTCGAATTTCAATGACTTTTTTGGATTACAGAGCAGAGCATTGGAAGGAAGAAATCCCGCTGTTCCCCTGCGATCACTAACCCGTAAGTAAACCGGAGGTTGAGTGACATCAGTGTGAATTCCCCCGATACCATATCTAACTGTTGGCTAGATATTCAGTCTAACAGTCCAGAGATCTTACACCATATTTATTAAATTTAAAGCCACAGTAGTTCATAATAATATAAACATAATAAAATCATTAACATCTTTTTTTTTACAGTCAGTCATCTACAGAAAATATGTACAATCTACTATTAACATGCTAATATTTCATATATATACAACTTAAGTCTCTTACATGTCAATATACTTTTTAAAATCAGAAAATAAAACAAAAATATTTTCATAAAGTACATTTTCTCATGTACACAGAGTACAAGTCTGATTTTCTGCTTCAGTGTGAATACAGTGAAAAAACCTTAATTTTCAACATTATTATTTTACTTTGTTTCTTTACTGTTGCTCTTTAATGTTGTATTGCTTAATAAACAAGCAGCAAAGTCACAGACAAAGATGGTATTGCTCATTTTAACAGCTGAACACGTTAATGGTTCAGTCCTGGTAGTAGATGCAGATTCGTAGGAAACTAACCCTCTTAAAAAATTACAGTAATGCACTTTTGAGAGATACAGATTTTCACTTCCCCCCGATGACTTTTTAAAGACAAAATTTTTGCTTTTAATTCGCTGGAATGTTGAAAAATGTGTCTGAAATGTTGGATTTAACCACAACTTTTTAGTGATTTTAGTTGAAATCTTTTAAATCCCGAACAGGTGGAAGAAAAATCCTTCACCCCCTCAGACAGCAGCTCTTTCTTTGATTCATTCTCGAAGCTTCTCGCCTTCAGAGAGTTTGTTTCTTTTCCTCCTTCTTCATCCAAATACTCTGGTGTGGAGCTCGCTCTCTCTGCTGGAGTCAGATTAAGGTTTGCGTTGTGGGTGGGGGCTCCAGTTTCCGTGACAACGCCGTGAGGATGAGGTTGAATTTGTTGTAGCGATCTGATTGGTTGACGGAAGCTCCTCGGCTCCCCCACAGCAGCCGCAGCTGAAAGTCTGTTTTAAACACCTCCAGGAGGTCTTCATCGCTCTGAAAATCTGAAAAACAAACAAAAATTATGAGGCTCAGAAAAATTTATAAAAAGACGACGTATTAAAAAGTTTTCTATTTTACCGTTAAGGATCTTCTCTGCATTTGTCGTGTAGCTCTGAGCGTTGTGTGCTACATCCCGCGCAGCCTCCAGGTGGCGCAGCATGATGTCACAACCCTGGTCGCTGGTCTCCCACAGCTCCGCCCCTTCAGGTGTGATTGACGGACGCTCCATCAAAGTGAGGAGGGGCAGCAGAAGGGGGACGCAGACCGCGGGTGGAGGGGAAGCTGTGAGAGGAGAGGAGTATTTTAATCAGTATTTTATTATTAAAGAAACCTCGACTAAAGTTTAATTTAACGTTTATGAACAGTACCTGTGCCCTCGTACAGATTCTTGTAAAAAGGTTTCAGGATCTTCTCGTAGCTGATGGCGGTCTGTGTGTAGTTCCTTCGTAAAGCCGTCCAGGTTTCCTCCAGTCGACTGATCTGCAGAGAGAGATTCACTCGTGAGTCTCGGTTCTATCAGACGGTTTCATTCTTGATCTGCTGAGGTTTGGGTATCTGTTTGTGTGTTACCTGAGGCAGATCCAGAGCTTTCATGAGGGCGGTGAAAGCAAACAGGTCCCCAACCGTGTCCTTCAGCTCCACGGCGACCAGAATGATCCGGTTTAAGGTGGAGGCTCGCTCCTCAACGCTGCCGGTACATCCGAGAATATCCACAGCTACACCTATGGCCATGGTGTGGTGCCTGAGAGACAAATGAGATTATTATTTTTTAACTTTTTTGACCCTTTTAGAGTAAATTTTCAAGCTAAAAATAACAGTTTAACATTTTGGGATGCATAACTGATTAACTGAATTTGATCATTTCATCTCATATTTATAAAGTAAAAATTTCACTGGATTTAATTTCAATTTTTAACAAAAAGAAATCTGCTTTAGTGCAAATAAATTCAAACAGAAACCATCCTTTACGTCTCAGTCAGAGGAACAAATCCTCAAAAAAAGATAATTTTAATAAAAGTTTGTTGATTATCTTTGGATAGAGCAAGGACACACTGCAAGAAACTCAAATCTTACTGAGCTAACATACTATAATCTGACTTTTTTATCATACTATACTATGACATCTCTTTTTCATACTAAAATAAGATTTTTTTTTTTGCACCAAAATATGAATTTTAAATTATATCATACAATGACATTTATTATCCTAAAATTTGATTTTTTTTTTTACACTAAAATAGTAAATTTTTATTATACTATATCATGACATTTAATTTCATACTCAAATATGACATTTTTGTTTACACTAAAATAAAATAAGAAATTTTTATCATACTATCATATGATGTTTTTTATATATACTTTACTATGAATTTTTTTAACATACTATACAATGACTTTTTATGTGTGTGTGCGATGTGTGTCTGACGTGTGTCACATGTTTACCTTTCCATGAGGTCCAGCCTCAGCTGCCGGCCGTGCGGCAGAGTCACCAGCTCTAGACCGGAGGCCACGCCCATCTGACCTTTGAGCTCCGGAGTCACACCGAGGATCCGCGCCACCTGTTGACAAAGAAACCTCAGTCATCTATTTATCGTTTTAGTCTCTGTGTTCCTGAGTGTGTGTTTGCTGTTCAGGTGTAAACCGGTTCAGTGTTGATATTTTCCTGCGTCAGGACGATCATTTGATTGCATCAGTTTCACTAAATCTGATTCAGTGAGTCAGTCATGGAGGGTTTATGTGTGACAGCAGCAGTAAACATGTTTAAATCCAAAATATTCAACCTCAACGCTCGGTTAGGGCACGGTTAGGGTGCGTGTGTGTGTGTACCTGGCAGTCGGCCAGCAGCAGGTGTCTTGCTAAACTGTGGTGGTTGTGTTTCAGCAGCAGCTCCTTCGCCTTCTTCAGCACCACCATCTCCAGAGGTTTGTTCTCCGCCGGCAGAAGTCGAGACCCGAAATCTGCCGGCCTGAACGTCGACTCCGTCTCAATTACCGGCCGCAGGAAACTGATCCTCTTACTCGCCTTCTTCTTCTCTTCTCCTTCCTCCCCTTCCTCCTCTTCCCTCCCTAAATCCTCCTCCTCTTCCTCGCTGGTGTTCTCTAAAGCGGCGATGGCGTGATGGTAGGAGCTCCTGTCCAATCCTCTCCTCCCTCCTGCGTCCTGCTCCGTGCCGTCTCCTGTGCTCTCGCCCTCTCTCTTCAGTCGCTCCACATAGCTGCAGAGCGGGGGCTGAAGGTGCAGAGCGTTATCTGTGAGCGGGCTCAGTGAGTTCGAATCCTTCCTCTCTAGCGGGCTGTAGGATCTCGGGTCAGCAGGACTCGGCTGCAGGCGCTCGGTCCATCCTGGTTCTGGAGTCAGGACGAGCTCAGGAGGAGAGAGGATGGAAGCGGAGGAGCTGTTGGAGTCTGTGGAGAGGAGCTGATGCTGGAACTTCAGGGGTTTGACTGGAGGTACAGGAGGACCTGTGGGGACTGTGGAGAACAATCACAGTCATTCATGGTGAGAGAGAAGAAGAATCACTGCAACTGAACAGGAGAAGGTGCAGTACCTTAAGTGGCCACTCGAGGCCTGCTCCAAAAATGAGTCAATAACTATCAACTTCATGTTAAAACTCCTGAGTAAAATGTTTCGCTCATGTTTTCTTCAGGTGTTAATGTACTAAAGGAGTTTGATGGAGAATTAAGTCACCTGCGCTCTTCCAAGGGTCCATGCACGAGGAGTCCAGAGGAGACGTAGTGATCCTGGAGGAGCCGGAGGAGTCTGAGAGGTTGGAGGAGCTGCAGGGGGGCAGCAGAGGCTGTAGGCACGGGGAGCGAGTCAGGCGAGCCAGAGGAACCTTACTGGGTTTAGGAGGCGGTTTAGGGCACAGCTGACTGTCTGATCCTCGAATGGCCTGACCTGAAATCACAGAAAAAACACCTCTCATTAGACTGAGTTATTACTGGAATCAAACATAAACAATCAGAGGGAAATTAGGCCGAGATAACATCCGATAAAGTGCAATTTCTCAACTTTTTAAAGGTTTTTTTGTTTGAATGTAAATTTGGTCTCTAAGTTTACAAACCTGCCAGAGGTTCTGCAGATCTCCGAGCGACAGAGGGACTCAGCACCGGCTCACTGCCCGTCCGAAATACCGGAGACTTGGGGCTGGGACTCGTGAGCAGAGGGTCAGGAGGCTGCTGGGGCTGAGGTTTGGATCCTGGAGGAGAAAAGGAGGCGACAGAAAACATCAGAACAAAGACAAACAAGACGAGCGTGCAAACAAAACGTTCTTCATTTAATAAACAAAAAGTAGAAGAGGAAGGATTCATGTAAATGAGTGAACAAAACACCCTCAGCTCTTTGAATTTAAATAGTTATTATAAACCACATGACAGAAAGAGAATAAAAGCGTGTCAAACAAAGACACCGACAACAAATAATGACACATAAAAAGTGCAGAGATAGCCTGCAGCCTTCCTGCAGGACTGAAACACAATATGTCAAACAAAGCAGAGCGAACCTTTGAAAATTCATCAAAGCTTTAAAAAACAACATACACAGTTCAGTTTTAATGAGACAGTTAGTGAGACTGTTCTACTTTCATAAACCTGCAGACCTCCGTCTGTGAGGAGCAGATCTTCAACGTTTAGATGTTCTCAGAAGGACTTTTTTTTTTAAACGTTTTATAAATAACGGTCACTACAGTAGCTGTTTTCTATCACTGGGTGTTAATATGTCACTCTGAACACTGCCACCCACTGGCCAGCTGTTGTAAGTGCAGCAGGAATTAACATAGTGGAGTTAAAGGGATATTCCAGCGTAAAATTAATTTAGGGTAAAAACACGCTGTAACACCGGGTTAGACACCGCCTCGAGAGATGAATGTTGCCGACCGCTTGATTCTCTAGTTATACTAACTTTAGTAACGACCGCAGGATAGAAATACACAGGGAACGCCACTCTATAGCCACAAATAATGCTCAGAACAGCACCTAACTTCATCAACAGGACATAGAGGGTCACAGACATAGTACTAGACACCAAACATCTTTTTAACTTTGAATGATTTCTTTAACAAAGAGACTAAACACAACTCACCTACTCTCTTCCAGCAGCTGCTTGTTTGTGACAGTGGGGTGCCGCAGCTCAAGGAAGAACATTTATGATCATTTCTTTATCATTTTCTTGAGGTAATAATCATCATATTAATCATTTTTCACTGCAGATTCGGTAGTTCTTCTGTCTTAGCGTCTCAGTCTGATTGTATTTCCATGAAGAAATGATCATAAATGTTCTTCCTTGAGCTGCGTCACCCCGCTGTAGTCCATAATGGACTGGCCTGAGGTCTCGCTACAAACAAGTGGCTGCCGGAAGAGAGTAGGAGAGAGTTGTGTTTAGTCTCTTTGCTAAAGAGAAGTAAAATAAAATGCTGACTTTATTTTATCTACATGCAAAGACATAAATGACATAAACAAAAATCCGTTCTGTTATTTAGACCTTCGTGCACGAACAGTTTAATTTCTCAGTCCTCTCTAATCCAACCTTTACTCACCCAGAGGCAGGTAGCTCTCTGACTGATGAGCTTTGAGCGGACGCCTCCTCTCCTGGACCTGATTGAGACTCGCCGGTTGGCTGCCACAGCGATCCTTCAACCTGAGAGGAGAAGAGGGGCGCAGAAAGTTAACATCCATGAAAATACTCGCACTTCTCTTACAGACCCTTTAAACCCACATCTCTATTTTCCTCTGGCTCCCACTCTTTCCTCAGACGGACACAGACTCCGGGCATCACGCTCAATGAATTTTACGCAGCGTGAAATTACGCGCTTTCTTTATTTTTTTTGGGTGATGGATTAAAATAGCTCGAGGGTTCGAGTTAAAAGCTTCACAGCAGGAAGAGGTTTGAGATTGAGAGGAGGGGGCTGTTCGGCGTACAGAATCAGACAGTTTGTTTAGGCTGATGTCCAATTTTCCATTTTTCTCGGAGGTTTTTGAGGCGTCTCTGACAGAGGGACGCTTCAGTCTGGACTAACCTGAGCTGAGCTCCTCTGCTCATGCCGTTCTCTCGACAGTGCGTGCTCTCTTGCGCGTTGTGCGTGTTATCATGCGCGTGTCCGTTGGTGATGTTGAGGCTGAGGCGCTTCTGACTCCGCTTGTCCTGTGCCGTAAGCCCCGCCTCCCTGTGGTTGCTGGGCAGCCCGTACTTCTCCTCCAGGCAGCGCAGAGGCAGCGCTCTGTTGATGGGCTGGAAGATGATGGCTCCGACCACCTGAAATCGACAGATACGAGAAAAGAGATTAAGAAAAACCACAAAGTAAGATCAGACTGGATCTTAAAAATAATGACTGCATTAATCGACAACAAACCACCACTATGAACTCAAATATATGTAAATAATGACTCCACCCACCTGAGAAACGGGTTTCCTGTTCCCGACGTAGTATCTGATGAGAGCAGGGACGCTGTCGAACCCTTCTCTGTCTATTCGATACTCCACTCTGGAGTAAGCTTCGTTCAACATCACAACCTGAAGAAGAAATGAATTTTGTGGTTATTATTTGTTTTTACGATCAGTGATCCTCCTAATGATCAGAACATCACCATGTCTCTGCGGCAGTTTGTGTCTAAAGGTCTGCTTCTGTCTGTTTTTGAGCATATACACTTAAAAATGACTTTTTCACTTTTTTTTCATGTTTCTGCTACATTTGCAAAAGTTTTCCTATAAAATGCAGCATTAGTCTGCCTCACTTGCTGCAAAACTTGTCCTACATTCATGCAGCGCTGTATAGATCAGTGGGGCTGTCCACTGATATAACAGACATGGACATTAAATCACTAAAGCTCATATTTTTGGAGATGATTCTGCTTTATGGGGCAGTACAGTCATTCACAAGACCATGACAAGACCACATTCAGGGTTCCTACGCAAGTATGGAAAGTATGGACATAAATTTCCAGGTCTTAAAAAGTATGGAAAATGAAAAAATAAAGTATGAAAAAGTATTTATGTTTCAAGACTATTACCACAGTTCTAAAATATTGTTTTCTAAGATATAAAAGTAGGTATTTCTAAGAGGTAGGGTAAGGAAAAATGTGTAAATTTCAACTGTGTAGGAACCCTGACACTGTTCACCTGACTGTAAGTCCTCCATATTTTTTTTTTACCTTCTTGTTGATTTTAAAGTGCTGAGCAGCGTTCCTCCATTGGCTGGTCAGAACATAACTTCCTGGACTGGACAGCGAATCACGGATCAGGAAATCCCCGTCACGCTGCACCAAGTTTTCTGCAACCTGGAAAAGGACACACAGGGTTACAAACGGTCGCACACACACAAAAACACACACACACATGCACACAGTGTGTGTTTATAGTCTAAACACTTTATTCAAAGTTACAGTGGGAGCCTGTTGTGCTGTTATCGTCTTGAAGAGCTCGGTTCAGCTGGTTCTCAGCTGTTACATAAGACATAACTGCTTATTATTGCACTTATCTTTTTAAAGAGAGAAAAACTTTCATGTGAAAAATGCAGATTATGCAATTATGCAGTTTTGTGTTAGATTTTGTGTTTTGTTTTATCATTTTTTTTGTCAGTTTTATTAGCAGCCCTGGAAAACAAAAACAATAATGTTTGTACGAAAGAGGATTGAGGCCACAAGAAGAGAAAAAGATAATTACAGAAGGGAGATTTTTTTAATCTCCATTTCGAGATTAAAGTCGAATTTTTAAAAAAGTCGAAATGAAAACTTTGAAATTTCGAGATTTAAAAAATCGGAATTTTGAGGTTAAAAAAGTCATAATAAAGTCCTTAAATTCTAACCTGCTGTTTAAGATGACGGTTGTTGAAATTAGAGCCATGGAGCATTTCTTGAAAATGTTCTTCAATATCAGTTTCTCACAGAAGGAGATACTTAATTTTTTGGCACATCAGCACAACATTATCACAAGTATCATAATTACTTTATTACGACTTTATTCTCATTAGTAATGACTTTATTTTTGTAAATTAACAACTTTATTCTCATAATTTCAAACTTTTGGTCATGTCAGTCTTTTCTCAGAGTTAAATTTACGTCTCTCTCTCTGACACCTGTTTAAATAGACTAATTATGCTTTTCTGAACAGTTGGTTAGAGTTTGTCATATTGAGTATTTGTCAGTGTTCTGTATCCATATTTAATGAGAGCTCTTCTTATAAACACAGTGAATCAAAGCTCGATTACAAGAACAGCTGTTGGACGGCCTGAGGCACAAAATCCACAAAAATCTGAATGAGGTTTGGTTGAAAATGAACAACTAATCCTTAAAATGTCTCTTCATTCCTGCATCTATCACAGTCTTGTTTCATACACCCCCTCTTTCTGCTCTCTCACACACACTCTCAGCCCTGACACAGAGTTACAGACTTTAATTAAGCTCGTGTTTGTATAGGACATAATGGTAGTTTAGTTTAGCCAAAGGAAGCAGCTTATTAAAAATGATTACATCTCAGCGCGGGCTTTTAGGGGAACACACAATCTCCCTGTCTTACTCACACATATGCACACACACATGCACTATAGAGAAAGAGCTTTTTATACCCTGACCTCACGATATAACCCGGCTCTGCTGCAGAGGCCGATATTTAAGCTATAATCTGTCTGTAAGCATGTGTATGCAGCAGGTCTAATAATAGGTGATCTGGTTCAACAAGTTTTTAACCGGGTTTAACAGGGAGGGACTCATGACTCAGATTTATGTATGTGTGTGTGTGTGTGTGTTACCTGTCTGGGTATGGCTCCGTGGTACCACGCGTGGCTCCTGGGCTCCTCACAGTTCATCTTCAGTTCCTCCTCCAGCTCTCTGCGGAGTTTCTCTGAGGGACAGTCCAGGATGAACTGATCTCTGGAGAACTGCGGAGAGAAAATAAACACAAAACAGGAGTCAGTGAGGCCATTTTTTAGAAGAAAAACACACATAAAATAGAAGATAGCTTCTTTATTCATTCAACGCTGCACAGCTCCGAGCATTTGGTGATTTTAAAGAGTTTATGTGATTCTCTAAACCACATGATCGTAAAATTTACAGCAGTTCCCTCTTCCACAAAACAAACAGAGCCGAGGTCAAAGCTCAGGGTGACGATAAATATCACACCTGTTGCACCAGCCTGACGACACGACATTAAATCAGTAAGCGGGTGAATGTCAGACGAGTAAAAAGGTAAAAAAAAGGACAAAAATCAGGATGATGGGACTGGATAGGCAAGACGTCACATTAAAAAGTGCTCTGCTAACATGTTATACAATATAAGGCCAAAAAAACAAATGCATGGTCCACGTTGTTGTTTATTTAAGGGTATAGGGATGCTTTAATTACTAATAGATTGCAGAACTATTATGTACATCACTGCAGATTACCAAATGCCCTAAAAAACCAACACCAGGACTGAAAAAGTCGTTACAGGAGTCAAAGTTAAGAGCAGCAATGATACTACTGCATGAGTAAGGACCATAATACATTACTTTTTCAGTCTCTTTTACTTTGTTTATCACCTACGTATTATCACCTAAGTATTTAACAAAAACTGCTCCAATGTGTATCAAATCATAGATCCTTGCTTTTTCAAACCTTTGTGATTATATAAGCAAGAAATTTCACTGGAGAAACATCAATTTTATCCTCAAATGTGGAAGAATTGCATGTGTAGCATCCAAGTTTATAAAGTAAATAATCAGAGCAGTTAGCACAGCTAGCTGCAGCTCTTCAAAATGTGATGATAATGAAACATGTGCAACAGAAAGCAAAAGTAAAGGCAACAGCAACGAGACTCAGAGTGAAGTTAACTTGACTAATTTGACTCTGAGGACTCCACAATCTGTAAAACCAACAGCAGTAAATCATACCCCTGAACGCCAGAATGAAAAATCTCGGTAATTAAAGGTCACTGAAACATCAACTACAGGCCTGCTGAGGGTTTGATCTTATTCAAACACCGATCTGACAGTTTAGTGCCCACAAACCGAGTACGAGAATCAGAGAAACTGAAGAAAAGTGAAGGACAAGGAGCTGCTCTGAGTTTGACAGGATGCAGAATCAGCACAACCACCTGCTCCACACACACACACACACACACATGCACACACACTTACATGACAGCTGCTCGGTCTCTGCATGGCTCCGTCTTCCTCCCTCCTTCAAACACACTCGTCATACCAAACACACACACAGTCAGGTTTTATCAATCCGCACAGAAACTCTCTGACATGTTCACACACTCTTTCTTTCTTTCTCTCACAAACACACTCCTCCGTCTCCGTCTGTCCTCTGTGATTTTCCTCTCTTCTCCTTCCTGATGAACTGTCATCAACCTGACCCCACCCAACTGCCCAGACCTGCCTCCATACACACCCTCACCTGACGTACGTAAACACACACACACTCTGGAGTGACGCACACACACCTCCCTGAACTCTCCTTCACTCTTTGACAGGTGACACTTCAGGTGAGTGCACAACTTTGATGTTATCTTCAGGCCATCAGGCAACACTGCAGGCGAATGCAGACTTGACTCTGTAGTCGAGATCACCACATGAGCTCAAAATCACTTCATAAAACCGTTTTCTGTGAATGCAGTTTGATTGTTGCAGGTTAAAACTGAACAATGCAAAAAGGAAACCACAAAAATATGATACAGGAAAGTAGAAAATTATGGACTGAATCCTGTTCCAAAAACTTAAACAGTTAAAATCCATCATCCTGAACAGTCCAGGGATGCGACATTAACGCTGAATGACACACTGCCATCCAGACAATGTGTTTTTCAAGGAATCAGCAAGACAATAACAAACCACATACTGCAGGTTATTACAACAGCATGACTCCAGAAGAGAAGAGTCTGGAAGCTAAACTGGCATACCTGCAGACAGTCCAGACTTGTCACCCACATTATGAGCTAAAAATTTGGAGACCCCAAACAGTTCTCCATCCATTAGTAATTTGAAGCCCTAAGTCTGCCTTTGACTCTCGAAGTTTCAGGTTTGCATACTTAGTTTAAAAGAAAAAAAAAGAAGAAAAGTCTACTGGGGGATGCCTCTGCTGCAGGTGCAGGGTGCATGCTTCTATGATATTATTGTAATGTTATGCTGTGTAGCTGATAGCAGGTCGACATGCTGGTGCAGTTTAAATAAAAGAGTCCCTGCTATAACTAACAAGTTAAGACTTTGATCAAAACGTGCAACTGCAGCTGCTGAAGCCAAACAGTGACACTAAAACACGTCAAAAGGATGTTTTTGAAATGAACCATCAGAGATGTGTCCAAAAGCAGCCTCTTGAATCTGAATCCTCCATTTCATGTTTTCAGTGTCTCTGTAACGTCATTAGGATGGACCCCTCTGCCCCCCGACTTCGTGTCTCCACACATGACAGGAAATCAGCCGATCGTATTACAGCTTCGGCACAGAAAGCTGCTCGTCATAATGCACATGCGATGATACTATCATTGATTTCTCCTCGTATAGAATCAGATTTCTTTGTCAAATTTGATCCTGAGCACTTCTGAAGCGGTGACATCTTTTCTTTAGTCCAAATAGAAATATTAATACAGAGTTTTTGTCTCTCTGCAGGTGGCTGTCTAACACAAGTCCGGTCCTGCTCGAGGTTTCTGCCTGTTAAAGGAAGTGTTTCACTCATGAGGATGAAGATGGGATGAAAATGTGTCATATTTCTGTTTTAAAGCTGGATTTTAAGACACCTCTGTCCACACATTGCATCATTGTCTACTTCCTCTCCCCAGATGTCGCCGTGGCACCAGCCTGACCAGCGGCAGTAATTTAGGTCTGCAAACTTTCCTATAAATAATTTAACGTTTTAGTCTAAGGGAGAAATAATGGATGAGGGAGACATGCCTAAAAGTTTCAAAGGGGCAGATTAAGTGGTTTTTCACTCTTATTTTTGTTTCACTTTTAGTTTTGACATCAGTTCAAAGCAGCGTGTTGTAACTCTCACTGAATGAGCTGAACTGGACCGAGTTAGAGGATAAAGCCGGCTCTAAATCCAGCCGTGATGAACGACAGACGCAGCATTTCATTTACTTTAGTTCTGTTATCGATAACAGTCACATCTATGATTATATTTTATTACAACAGTCAGGATAAAATGCTTTTACATCTGCAGACACACTGACAGCAGGACTAATGAACAGCAGAGGGAGGGATGAAAAAAAGAGAGGTAAATGGATAATGTAGAGAGAGAGATGGAGGGGTGAAGGAGGAATAAAGAGGGATGGATTATTAAGAAGGGGAGTGTGTTTTTATGGCTGTCCTTTAATAAGACCCTGCAATATGATGTCATCCTCTGAGCAGCTGCACTTAGACTGTACGAGTCGGTGTTTGAGGACCATGAGGCAGGAACACTGAACAGGACAGGACCGACACGCCAACTCTTCCTACATCCTCGTGTCCTTTACTCCAGCCTAGTTTAATAAAAGTTCAAGTTTTCCTACATTGGGAAATTAGATGGGCTTCTTCATTGTTTTGTTTTTGAGTTGCTTAAAGCTCCAGTGAGGAATTTTCAGGTTGAGTGGATTCTGGCGCCCCCTGTGGACAAAGCAGTCTTTGCTTATCTTGTCCTCTACATATTAAAGTTGATAACAGTTGCATATAGGACTGTTAAAGTGGTTTTTGTATGTTAATAAAAATGTTGAACTAATCTCTAGTTTTTAGTACAGATGCTTTAAAACTGGCAGTTTGAAAAAAAACACAAAAAAAAAATCATGATAATAATCGAGATCGGACGATTTGACAAAATATGTTGTGGTCATTTTTTGCCTAATCGCCCAGTCCTAGTTGAATACATCATTTATTGTGACTATTTTACATTGAAATTGTAAAATAAATTAGACGGCCGTACAATGAACACTGTGCTCTTCGAACCTTGGGATCACCATCAGTCCAGAGTTTATTTATTTACATTTATTGAACTCAGAATGAAAACAGTGAGGTGTGCACACATCCACTCTCACCTTCACCGTGTCTCTGCTGACATGCCGTCAAAACAATCTGCGTTAAAACGCTGCAGCCTGAACAAAAGGTCGTTGTTCAGAAAGGATTTGGTTTTCTTTGGATTACCTGGATTTCACACAATAGAGAAGGTTTTTCCATTAACTCTTAAAAGATTTCAGCGTGTGCAGAACTGGTGATACAAGGGTTCAAAACCAGGACACGGTAACGCTGTCGATGTGGAGCGTCGACCAATGAGAAGGAGGGAGCGGACGGCCCGGTAAGCTGCTTGTCTTTTGAGTTCAGGAAGGTGAAACAAATAACCTTTTAGCTTTATAAACATGAATCCCCATCATGACAAACACACGTTTACACACTCACAGACTACTAGACGGTGTAATCCTCATCTTCTACAAATCCCCTGTGTGCCGCATTATAATGTGAGCGCTGAGAGAAGGCCTGGACCGGGGGGCTGGGCTTCAATCAGAGGTAGATTTCCTAGAATATGCTTCAGAGTAAGAAGGTTTCGGACTACACCAGAGTACTCCAGATATAATCCAGGAAAAACTCAATCTCCTTCTCAGATTGGTTTCTGCATCGTCACAACCTGAACAATCTGATCCAAGTCTGACTCATCTCCACGTGTGACGTCACTGCAGGGACTAAAGTCACAGTTTACAGGCAGCGATGCTTCATGCACTTAAGGTGCAGCGTTACATCACGCTGTAGGGGATTAAACGCTGAGAGGAGTAAAACGTCATCTTAATCGATTGTCAGGGATGAGAACAAAAGAGGGTCGCTTACAAAGACGGACCTGAAGGTGTGACTGGACTCAAAGTTTCAGTGGTTTAGATTCATTTGACAGAGATTGAAACATAAACATAAACATGAATTATGACTTTGTTTGTTGCTCTGCAGCGACACTGACACATTGCACAGATCTGAACTGTTGTAGACTTTTGCTGTTGTTGATCCTGTTGCATCTTGCACTCATTTTTGACCGCCAATCCACCAAAATCAGATTCAGGGAATGCATTATGCACACAAACACGGGCTGTTAAAGCAGGTATACAGCATTTGTTTCATCAGCACACTGACTGGACTGTTTCTACATTGGAAAGAACCTCAGAAACGCCTCAAGAAAATGTCATCATACAGCTAAAACGAATCAAGAAAAATAATGAGCTGATTTTATGCCTATAAAACCAACACATGGTGTACTTAACTTTCAACTCGAGCAGGATGTGAAGCCAATATCCTGCTCTCGAGATGGCCAGGAGGAAGTGTAGCCTCAGGTTGCAAACAATTTAGACAGGTAGCAAGTGAAGGGCAAATGAATTTGGGTCAAATGAGAAACACACCGGGGTTTGGCACAAAGAACAAACAGAGGATGAGCACCAGGACATGGACATTTTGATGCTCTACAGGGTTGAATTCTGCTGAGAGAGGGAGATGAGCACAAAGGAAAAACTCGAGAATAAGAACCATGAAGCCGTCAAGCTTCAAACCACGAATCTGAAGCCGTCTTAAGATGAAAGCAAATGTGTCTCAAGATGTCTTCAGACACTTCTTGTCTTCAAGACACAAAAATATGTCAGGGTGAATCCTATTTTCTGCTCTGGGGTGTCTTAAGACAGGTGACGTCTTCAAACTTTTGTCTTAAGACGTCTTGATGTACAAAGACGGCTGATTATAAAAGATCTTCTGCATTTTTCTTCTTATGGCTCAACAACCTGCAGTGTTACATCATCTAACACCTGTTAGCATGACAGTTCAGCAGCTTCAGTCGACACTACAGTAGCTGCAGTTTTTTGCTCTGTTGCATTTGCTTCATTCTTTTAACACCACTGAGTGACTATCCAGAGTAAAGCCGACTCATGTAACACATGCATTTTCATTACCGCCTATAGTGCACGTCATGTTTTTATGCTTGATTTTGATGGTTTTAATCATGGAAAAGCCTCTTTTTGGTCGTGTTGTTTGTGCTCGTTGCTGGAGGGTGTTTTTTTAGTGCCGTTTCATGTCATTTATGTCAATCTATAAAAGTCGACTTGAGGCAAAAATCTGTCGTGTCTGCTTTGTGAGCATGTTACTGCAAAATGAAATGGTGTTATCGTTAAATATGCGAAAAGACACCCGATGGCTCCAGTTACTGACATCCTCTCTCAAGACTGTTTCATGTGCAGTCACCTTAAAATGGTCCGTATCACTTCTCTCTGCCGACCCAAAGTCGACAAGTTTTAATGACATCTGATTTATTTTTTCCGGTCTTTTCATAAGGGATCAAGAGATTTTCACAAGGGCCATCATCATTATCCTCATCATCATCATCATCATCATCATCATCACTGAAATGCCAACAGATGGTCTCTTGTTTATCTGTTGGCATTTCCTCCTCTCTCTCTCTCTTTTTTCGGTATCTGTCTCTTCCCCCTCTTTGCAGCGATGAATATTTCTCCCCGTCTCTAGTTATTATTCCGCCTGCATCCGTCCTGCTGTCACATTAACTCAGGTGAAGTTTGGAAAAGTCACAACAAGAATGCGAAGTGTCAGGAGAGCAGCTACTTTGGAAAATACCTCCAAGGAGAAAAAAGCGGGGAGACTTTCTAGATGCTGTTTTATTATTCTGCAGGAACTTTTCTCTGCACCTCCAGAGAGCAGATGACATTTTCTGCCACACTGAAAGAATTTATTTCAGTTTTATTTCTTCACTTTAGCGTCACAGCTCATGTCAAACCCTCCAGTTTCCATCTGTTGGATCAAATTAGGACGCCCTCAAAGATGAGGAGGCTGATGGGAGCTAATAAGTGTTTTGATTTCTGGATCTCTACATCTCTGCTTCATGACTCCTCCACCTTTCCTGTTTACACAGAGATAAACAGATGCTTCTTCCTGAGTTCTGGCCTGCAGGCATCGACCGGTCAGCGTGGGACAGCGTCAGAAGGATGACCATCAGTGCCATCTTTGATACTGCATGTCTCTAAAAAATGAGGACGTTTTATTTGTCGTCTTTATTCGCAGATTTTCCTGAAAACATGAGGTGACAGAGCCCCAAATCTCTGGACTAGGGCCAAAAATAAAATCCTGATTTTTTCAAATGAAAACTTGATTTTCGATTTTGATTTTTTTATTCAGTGACAATTTCACCAAACTTCACCTTAATAAGAGGTTTTCCTATCGTCTCTCAAAACAAAACCACTGAAAACAATGTAGTGCATATGCCAAGCCAGTATGTAGCGCTATAACGCTGCACAAGAATTTTAAAAAAGACAGAGGAAGAGTACAGAGCATGTGTATAAAGGTTGTTTTGACCGGACACGTGCAGGCGCCATTAAAGAGTTACGCTGTGTGTCACATGATCGTTTGCAGAAATACAGATAGACATCCACACGGAGATGAAATGGTCGTCGTCTGACCTGTTTTCAAAAAGTACCGTTTACAGTCACCTGAAATGCTGATACGACAAAAAACGTTTGCGTTTACTCCTGAATTTGTTTCCATGGTGACGGGTTGATACCGCCTTTGGACAGACTTTGCAGTGGGGAGTGGTTTGCTCTAAATCGGAAACTGTGAAGTCGTACCAATTCAACACGACTAACTCGCTCTTGACGTATTTAGCCACGAAATTATCGCCTTCTTTTGCAAACGCCATGTTTGTTTACACTGGTGTGTGTGGGAACTGGGGAGTCTATGGTGGCCTGGAGGTGCGAGACATGATAGAGAAGAAAATCGATTTAAATAACAATTTAAAACCGATGAATCGTGCAGCCCTACTCTGGACTGGAACCAGGTCAGCTGACTCAGTGATCAATTTTAAATCTCGTCTTAAAACACATTTTTTATCAGAGAGCTTGAAGCATAAAACAGCCCTAAGAGATGACCATGTATGAATTTCATGTCTTATACTACTAACCGCAAAAACACGACAAAAGCTGCAAGACTTTCTAACAGAAGCCCAAAACTGACCTCAGCTGCTGAAGTTCAGCCGCTGGAGGCTCTGGCTTCAGTTTTAGAAACGTGTTTGAGATTTTGATTGAGAGAGAGGAGATTAAACGCAGAATACCAAAAAGGATTTCCTCACAAAGCTTTCCTGAACAACTGGACTCTCTGGATGAAGTTTGAGTTGTTTTTTTTAATTTGAGACCTTTCGTTCCTCTAAGCTAAATCGCGGTCATGCGCCTTAGTAAGAGTGAAGAAAGATTATATGATTGTTGACAAACTTTAATTTTGTGTGATGCTTCTGATCCACGGGGAAATCTGTATAGATTGATGCTAAGCTTTAAGATAAAAGTGACGCACAATTTAACCCGTAATCTGCTGGATCCTCCTATATATTCAAAATGGGTCAGTGGAGCTACAACAAGGACAACAAGGATCTGGCTCTGTTTGGTCGAATGGCGACCTCCCAAAGAAACAGATGGAGAAGAGGAAGAGAAACAGAGAAGAGAGTGGAAATAAACCCGGGGCGAGACATGAGAGGACACAGATCGAGAGATAAAGAGGAAAAACAAGAGTGTTGGGGGAAACATGCGATAAAGGCCCGAAGAATGAGAGCAACTGTAGAGCAGGAGAGGATGATGGGACGACAGCGTGGGTGATAATCTCATAAAGTTTGGTGAAAAGAGACAGATGACACTTTCATACAACACTGAGGTGGTTCCTTCCTTCACACAGCAAAGACACATCCTTCAGATCTCTGCACATGGAGTTAGTAACGCCATTTGACTTTTCCATTTTCAGTCTCGACTCGTGTCATATTGGCGATACCTGCAGCTTCAGGTTATAATAAAGTTCACCTTTTTCTCCAGTGATGTGAGAGTTGGGTTTTGACCATTTTAGAGTCCTTATCAGCTAATTTAGAGATGTAGTTCTCAGCTGTTGTGATGAAAAATGACTAAAATGTGCAAACTCTGATTTATTACTTTTAAATAAGGTGATCAGATGCATCATCCTGGATGTGCAGAACAATATAGTTGCAGAAAGCTGCAATGACTTAATCAACAGCAAATGTGCAGCAAACTTTTGAACAATGCAAAGAAAAAATACACAAAAGCAGAAAGAGAGAAAAAATGCTGAGTATCTTGAGGTGACCTGGCTGTGCACAGTGATCCCTCAGACTTTTGGAAGTGCTCCAGGCTTTAAGAGGCACAGGTTTATAAATGATGGGACAGAGAAGAAAGACAAAATTTATTTCTAATCATGCGGATAGTTTCAATATCATCATTCAGATCAGGCATTAACACCCTGCATCAGCGTCTCACTCTGACTGAACTTTCAACAGCAGGTATATAAACACGATCCCGGTCTAACCACTGAGCTGACCTGCAGAGGGACAAATCCCATCACCTCCGCCTGCTGCCCGGCCGCTCGCTCCATCCAATCATCTTAATGGCGTTCATTTCACTGACGTCATAAAAAAGACAAACCATCATGAGTAAGTCATTCATCATTGTCATGATCGCCATCGTCCTGATTTAGACCTCTGTGTGTCTATGACTTTCTCTGTCTCACCCTCGCCATCACACACACTGCCCTGTCTGTCTGCCAGCTCCAGTTATGGATGAAGCCAGCTGTATATCTCTCACACACTCTCAAACACACACACACACACACACAGACGGTCATTTATGAAAGCGTCTGGTCCGGTAATAAAAGCCCAGTGTTCAGCTCGCACTGAGAGTGAGGAGGACTATTCACACTGATCAGATCCCGCTCAGGCTGGAAGTGTAGTGAGCACTTCTCAGATTGTTTCCTCGCGTGTAAAACCTTCTTTAATTTCTCCTCCAGTTTTCTGTGATCTCCTTTAAACCACAACAAAAGATTAGGGAGGCCACGAAAGGCGCACATGCATGCGAGAAAATACCCAAAATGTTGTGTTGTTACTTCTAACACAAAAACAGGATAAGGCAGAGAAAAGAACAGAGCAGATTAAGAAATGAGAAAAGCTGCACATGTGCACTGGAAACACAGACGCCGCTCTCTCTCACCTTTGCAGAGATGATAGAGTTCTTGTGGTAGAAGCAGCACAGAGCTGCAGTCAGCGTCTTCAGGTTGCATCTCTCAGACATCCTCACTCCCTTATATTTTAACCTGAAATCACCTCTTCTTCAGCTCGAGTGTTCATGAGCAGAGACTCAAAAGTGTGAAACTTGTATGAGCGATTTCCATGAGAGAAAAACTCCCATCACAGACGCACAGAAAAAAACAAAAACAGTCGATAAAGAGTCTGCAGATGTGAAGTCAGAGGACTAGAATAAGTCTGCAGCATCAGGATGACTTCACTCCGTCACCTCTGCCTCCCTCTCCTCCACAGTCCCCCGCAGAGTGAACCCTCACACTCATTCCACTCTAGAGTTCCTTTCTCACACATTTTTCCCTCTTTTTGCCCCGCCCTCCGCTCCATATATGGGCGAGGGGTAAACCCATGTGATCTAATGAGAGCCAATGAGGTGTGGAGTAACTGGGAGTGGCCCAAAGTCTCCCTCATGCTGCTGAAAAACACATGGATGAAGGATGGAGACGAACAAACACAGTAGAGAAGCAAATATGTTTAAAGCACCAGTATGTAACTTTTAATAAACAGCTGCTTCTTTTATTTCTCTTCAATCTAGAGTGTCAGGCGTGTGGGGCTGTCGTCATTCATTAATAATGAATCTAATGTTTTATAAAGTCATGAACAAAAAGCACAAAACAAGAGACATAAAAACAAGGAAATTGCATTTTTAAGAAGCTGAAACTGATGGATGTTTCGTGTTTTTTCTTTAAAAAGTGACCTGATTGTTATCTACTGCTTTTCTTTTTGTTCACTTTTTGTCCCTCTTTTATTTTTTCACTCAAAACTGGTTAGGAAACACTGAAATTAAGACCATCAGCAAAGAGAAGGATTATTTTAAATACCTGTTTGAAAGTTTAAATGCCTAAAACTTCTGCAATAATGAGTAAGAGTCTGACAAAAGCACACTGCAGCACTTTTAATTCAACATATCATAATCTGCAGAGCAGTAACACCTGAGCTAACACTGAGGTCACATGACTTAATATTTTGTATTTACCTTAAATATTTACAATCTCACATCAGATAAGAATGGACTCCACAGTTCCTCTAACACCTAAACTAATAAAAAGACAAATTCATGACTAAAGGGAAAAAAGTGACAGAGTTTTTTTAAGTTTATAATCTCCAACGTTGAGACAGCTTGAAAAGAAATTTCACATGTAAGAGGATATGTGAGTCGTATCGTGATGGACTGTCGATTATTAATATTCTTTATCAGGTGGAGGTTGAAATGCTTGTCAAATGTGGTGCCAAAGCTGTTGTGTAGCCTCCACAGCTGGCCGAGTCCGAGTTTGTCACTATTTTGATTTAGAAAATTAAGATGCAATCACAGTAATAAGTAACCAGCAAAGGCGTGTGGACGTTCAACAGAGAACCGATGTATGATGGTGCTAGCTCCACTAATCTAAGACACACTCTAAACCCAAATTTTCTCACCTTGAAATGAGTGAGCTAGTCTGAATTAAAACATTTATTTAAACTAGGAATGTCCCAATATGATATTGATATCGGATATCGGTCCGATGTCAGCAAACAAACGAATGTCAGATTATATCAGCCTGCATCTAAAATCTCCGATATCAGCACTCCGATACAAGCAGTCCATTCCAGACTCTGCTCCGGCACCTCCAGGCACCTCCAGCAAGCTGAGCCCACATGATCACAACATTAATGTGTACTTAGGTGTAAACAAAATAGCAAGGAGTAAGAGTGTTTTTGTTTAAGTCCAAAAAACACATTGCAGCTGAGTAAAATACTTGTCAAACACAATTTTGTGCCAATAACGGATCAATATCGGTATCAGCCAGTATTAAAGGCTACAATATTGGTATCGAATCGGACGTCAAAAAGACGTTAATTTAAACGTCTGGAAAATTAGTCGTATATCCTCATCCCTGTCTGATCCTTTCAGCTCGTGTGATTCTTAGAGGAAATTCGTAAACAGTATTTTCAGCTCTGATATCACTCTCTTTAAACCTCATAGTTTTCAGTCTTAAATTAGATTATTTTCTCTGTCCCCGCTCGTACAAACTCCCCCTTTTTCTTCTTCTACTCATTACAAAGAAACTAAAAATAGAAAATACTTCACTTTCTGAGCTGCCAGAGGTTTCTTAGACACCAGACGACGACAACAACAACTGTGTAAAAACATTTAACGGTCACTGTCTGTAAGTTCAGTCACTCTGGATAGTTCTGCTTTGTGTCTAGACAGTAAAAACAGTCAATTAGGTGTGTGTGTGTTTAAGTGTGCGTGTGTGTGTGTCTGATAAATAGCCGGCCATTTGTGTTACTTAATGACTGCTGAGCTATTACTCCCACACACCAGTTGAGTGCCGCAGTTTTCCCACCAGTTCACTCACATGCGCACAGCGGGTGACACGATTACATAACAGCACAGATACACAACATATAGATGGAGGGAGACACAAAATGAGCGCACACATATGACACAAACTCTGTGAGGGTGACACCCTGAACAGAATCCAGTTAAAGGAATATTCCGCCGCAGGAAACGGAGCCACTAATTACAGCGTGAACCCTCCGTGGATCCACAAAGGAAATACATGTAGAACATTCCCCGGGGCACCACACACTAACACACAAACACACTCACACACACACTTACACACACATATACACTCGACTGCCAACCACAGCGGCCCCAAATCACCAGCTAGGCTAAAAGTCCACCTTAAAATACACACATCCGTCGCTCCAGGAATGCTCAAGGAAAACAACGAAGGGGCAGAAATCAGAGCGCTGAGGTTCTATGTTTTCTATTTCTATCTGTTTGTTGTTTCTCAAAGGAAAATGTGACAGAAACTTTAGAGAAGAGAGGAAATGTAAAGTCTGTAGAGATACAGAAGAGGGGTCTTAACTGTCTCCACACACCGAGCGCGAGTAAAATCATTCGCGCGACTGAATTACCTGTTAAGTCAATGCAAAGACGCGATCAGACGCTCGTACTACTCTGGCGGCGCGAATTGGGTGGGAGCTGAAATGTCTAAACTCGAGCGGAGCTTCGTGTTGCAATAACCAATCAGCACAAAGGTTTGATTGGCAGGGATTGCCGTTGAAATTACCATTGATGCGCAAATGGAGCAAGGAAATACTATTCATTTACGTGTCTAGATTCGCGCGAATTAAGCGAGTGGATGATTTAACTCCCGCTTGGAGTAAGTGCCCCATTAGAGCTCCCCCTGCTGACTGGCTGCATTATGTGTCATTAAGCCCCTCCTCTAAATGTAAACAGATGGAACATGAGTCTAGCTGTAAAATTAAATCACATGCCAATGAATGTTTTCTCTAGAAATCATCTCCAAAAAGAGGACACGACTGCGTGGGGGCGGAGTCAAAGAGCCGAATGAAGTTAATTTTGAGTGTTTTTCAGATCGGACCGAGTGTCTTTTACGTGCTTCTAACTCAGTAAGTCCACGTGACACAAACTCGAAACGTACAAAACCCGCAGACATTTGAAGGATTTTATAAACTTCTCTGGACAAGCTTGGACAGCCCCCAAAAAAGAGGACATGTCCAGGTAAAAGAAGACGAATGGACACCCTATTCCTGGAGCTTTTAACCCTCAGATAAGATAAGTGTATTCTCAGACACTTCATGGATTCAGTCCCAAAAAAAAGTGATTTTTCTGTTTTTATTTCTGTCTTTAGCCGATTATATCAGACAAAGGCTTTTGGTCGGTTAACCAATCAGAGGTTCAACTGATTCCCTGACCTCAGCTCAGATTTTGGTGGGTATAGAGCAGGTTTTTTAGAGCTAATCGAAGGTTTGATATCAGCCCTGGTCGGCGTCCTCCTGTACCAGTTCGAGTGCTCTCATCATGCTCCACTGCCAGAGGATAAATGTCAGACACGCTGCTGTTTACACCATGAGCGGGTCTGGATGTGTGTTTGTGCTTGTGATGGGTCATTGATCAGTAATGGACTGTGATCTTAGTGGCAGCCGTATCGATGAGTGCAACGTGACCCCTTTACTGTGTGAGCCGATTAAAATGTCTGCAGTCAGTATGAAACACTTCATGTGACTCACGGGGACAAAGACGAGGAAGAAATCTTGTTTTTAGCAAAAAAGGTACAAGAGCCTGAGCAGGCAGCACCCTAAATGCCCCCAAAACCCGCTTTACTGGATTTCAGCAGAACACAGTTGCCCTAGGATGTCTCTGCTCAAATCAGAGAGTCTGTTTTATCGAGGGCATCTAACTATACAATACAGGACTTTTATAAACACATTTCTTCATACCAACCTAAAAGCCAGATTAGTGATCTTCCTAATGCATGACTCTTATATAACCAAGGATGAGCGCAGAAATCGTGGGTCAGGAGTTTGATTTGAACTCTGTATCTTTTTGGTAAATCCTGCGGAGATGAGACAGATCCACGCAGATGTTTCACCGTCAGGCCTCTTTTTGTCCCGAGCTTTTGTCATTTTGGCCGGCTGCCCTCTCCGACAAACTGAGTGATTGATCCGCCTATTGACGTGCAGGCTGGTTAGTGCGGAGGGATATTCGGCCTACATGCTGGACGTGCCGGTTGGCTGTTTGCCTGCTTTGAACTCGCGTTGGCTCGCTGACAGAGGCGTACCATGATCTGATGAATGTCACACGGCTGTTTGGACTTTTAACTGCCTCACTGACGGACACCTGATCCCAATAACAGCTCCAGTGTCAGGCCTTCTTTTGCTGCAGTACCTTGATTGACCACTAGAGTGTACAAGAGAGCATATTTATTTTTACAGGTTTCTGTTTTGAGCTGCTGCAGCCTCCAAACTTTTTAATCACACACTGAGATGTTATCATTTAAGTGTTTCCCGCATAACTAAAGACTATAACAGGAACAATAATTCAATAAGATTTTATCATATACGTCTCTCCTCTTGCCAAGGAGAGCGAAAGAGGGAGGGAAAGTGCGGATTTGAAACCTGAAGAGGGGGTTCGGATCGTGACGCTAGGAGCTTTTCTAGTCCTCGATCTGCACGTTATATTTCATGACGGTACAAAATGAAAAAGTTCTTGTTGGGACGTTTGACCACACACACACACACACACAGACTCACACACACGGATTTAACACACACATGGCTACATGCACAGAGAGCATGATTGTTTCCTTCAGCTGTTTCATGAGAGTGGAGCAGTTTTCAAGTGAGACACAGAGTGGGAATGAAAGAGAGGAATCAAAAGAAGAGGAGTCATTTAGAGAGCCGGGTTCACTTTGAACTAATAGAGAGACCAACGGCGGAGAAAGAGCGAGTCTTTGAGTCCGCCTCTTGATCTTTTTCTTTTGGTCTTTCTGACTTTTTACTGTCTTTGTTTTCCTTTTTTCATTAACAATCACATTTTATTTTATCAGAGCGTTTTATTTCATAGTTTCCTGAGGACTTTTATTCATGTTAAGAAACAGTTTTATCCTCCGTCTGGTACATTTCCTTCTTTACTGAACAGAACTGACCTTCTCTGCTTTTAATCCACTTTAATTTCACAACGCTGTGAATAAATTCAGTTACAATCGCAGGTTTGACCTCAGGCAGAGGTCACACACTGAATCGCCTCAAAAGTTTGGGTACAACCTCAAAAATAGATTCTAGAATAAACTTGATTGACCTTATCTTCGACTTTTCTCCACCCAAGTTGCCCCAAAAGTCCCTTTTCACCAGCTCCTCCTGAGAGGTTTGGGTGTGTTTGTATAATCCCCCCGGGAACTCTGGGTCTACCCCAAAGTCTACTCCCAGTTCTTCTTGTCCTGAAAACATCCAAAGGGAGGTGCCCAGACCTGAAACTCCTCAAATAACCTTTTTCAATGTGAACAAGTAGCAGCTCCGCTCCAGGTCTCTAAGTCTCCAAGTCTGCTTTTGAGCCGAGCCACCTTAATTTTTTCAATCACGACTCAAACTCATGACCACAGGGGAAGGTTGCTCTGCTAACATGACTTCTGATAGATAAGAGGAACCAGCTTCTCAGTCTTCTGATCTGTTTACCCTCATTCATTAATAAGACCCAGAGTTACCTGAACTCGTAGACTTATGACCTTTTATTTCCCAGGATGATACTGGATATAGATAATGAATTCAAAGTGTAAAGGGACCCTCAATACACCCTCTTGTAGGGCTGGGTGATATGGCCCCAATCAATATCACGATATATTGATCAGTTCACCTCAATAACGATAAATGGACGATAACTACTCTACAAGCTGCTCACCCCCTCCCACATTAACATTAACCGTCCTCCATCTCCTCACCTGTCTTTCCCTCTTTGTTACGGACTGGATGGGGTGGAGTCACGTCTCTGATGTAGGACAGTGTCTTAAAGGGACATGAGACCAAAGCCTACCTACACACATCCAAAACAAACTTGTATTTGTTTGTTTATTTGACACTGAATATACCGATATGGGCAAAATGACATCGGTTATTGACATAAATTTCAGTATCTGTAAATTTTCGGTTTATCGCCCAACCCTACCCTCTTGTCTATCATGGTCTGCTGTGAGCCCACAAAAGTCTCTTAGCTCTTAGTGATGCTGCTACAGGTTCAGACTGTCACACTGAGCTCCTCTCCCTCCTTCTCCATCCTCCTCTTTCATTCACTTTGAATCATTATGTCTCATTAGAGTCACTAACACTCAGTCTTCTCTGGAAGTCTCTAAGCTCCATCACGCCGTAGGTTCCTCTGGATCGCTGCTGCAGACGTGGACGTACTTCAACTATATGCATTGATCTCATCTCGGTCTTAGCAGATGACTGTCTAACATCAGTCTGGTTCTGCTTGGGTTTTCTGCCTCTTAAAGGTTGAAGATGAGATGGAAGTGGGTCTGATCTGATCCCATCTTTACATCAGATCTTTGAAAATAGAGTCTAGACCAGAGTCCCTGAACCACGTCCAGTGTAACAGCTCAGTCCACCTCTCTCTCTCCTTGATATTTCATTATTTATGGTCCTTCTTCAGTATTTAATCTCCTCTTTTTCATCTTTAAGAAGTTTTATTGATGACTTCGTCTCAGCTAATACAGTTTGTTCTTCCTCTCCGTGAGTTCAAACATCTCCCTCAAACATCAAACAGGACTAAATCAGATTTTTTTTATCTTATTGTTCTCCACCGACACTTCCTTCCTCATGTACATCCATCCTTTAACCCTCTACCGCCTGATCGCACCAAACAATGCACAGCGAACCGCACCACTGCTGCACTTTTGACCCCGACAAAAGGAAACGACACACAACACCTGAACAATGCGTTATGGTCTGTGCATATGTGCGTGTGCAGATGGACATATGTGTGTGTTTTTCATCCACAGTGGAAGTGCAAACACACCTGGAGGAGCTGACAGGTACACTTTCACACCTATTATATAATACTGGGGTTACAGTAGCTCCATCTGCGGTCAGCACACACTCTCTGTTTGCACTCACACACACACACAACCCTAAATTGACCAAATAAATACACACAATTTGTTTGTCTATGTGCTGGTTTTAGTGTGTGTGTGTGTGTGTGTGTGTGTGTGTGTGTGTGTGTGTGTGTGTGTGTGTGTGTGTGTGGTGAGACCTGCTCTCATGGGAAGGATTGAGTTTGCTTTTCAGACCGAGGTGTGAGCATCCAAACACATGAGCTAACAGACGGAGGAGAGGAGTGACGGATGGTTTAGAGAGAGAGTGCAGAAAAGAGGGAGGGAAAGAACGAAAATGTGACTTTTTAAAGGAGCATTACACCAAAATAACTCCTGTATTAACGTAAACTCTGAACTGACTCACTCACATGTCCAAATAATGAAGCTTTTGACTTCTTTTTGAGCTACCACTTTCCTTTTTGCCATAGAAAATGTTTCCACTAAGAGCATTTCATGTGCGCTCAGTAAACAGATGAGAAAGCAATAAAACTTCATTTTTCAAGTGTGCAATTTTCAGGTTTTTGCATGACACGGCTTCACTGATGTTTCATCCGTAAACAGAGAGAAAACTGATGATTTATAGATGAAACCAAACTCAAAACATACCTTTTTAGTCTTGCTTTTAACTAAATTTAATATCATTAACTTTAAGTGTTTTAGCATTTATCTCTTCTAGTTTTAATGACAGGATCGTCTTTTGTTAAGCTATTTTGGTGCTCTTTTTTTAGTATCTTTTGTTGTTACTGTTGGTTTTCATTTCATTTTATGTTACTTTACTTTCAGATCTTAACCTAACCTTCAATGTTTCCTTAACTTTAATTTTAAAATGGCGTTTCCTAAGTGCACACTTTCCTGTTTCTATGAAATCGGCTCTTTTCAAGTTAACACATTTTAATACATGTTTCTGTTGCGTTTAGATTGTGAGGTGGGAATGAGGGGGTTGGGTCAGGGTAAATTTGGGTATTCTTTGTTTCTTTTATTCCTTTTTCTGTGTAAAACACTTTGTACTTCATGGTTTTGTATGAAAAGTGATATATAAATAAAGACTGATTGATTGATTGACTAAAGCAGGCTGGATGAAGGCTGGAAAGAACTGAAATGAGAGTTTTAATGGATGCCAGTATAAGATAAACATGTTTTTACACTGAGAATCAGGCAAAATAGACAGAACAAGCTAAAATGAGGAGGATAAGTCTCCTTTACGTTCTTTCACCTTTAGACGGTTGCTGGTATATTTCTTAGACGAACGCCTGATGACAAAATAGTTGCAGCTAACAGGTTTTCCCTTTTTCATTCCTAATAATGTTATTATCATGAGGAAAGCCTTCAAAGAATTCTTGCTCATTTTCTAGGTTGTAAATATATATTTAATGTCAAAGTTTTGGTCCTAGTCCACTGGGCGAACAGATTTTCTCTCCTCTCCTGTGCATGCAGACTTTTCCTGCTTTAGTTTTAACATCTTTCATATAACCTCTAAGTTTTCATGCATTAGAAAACCCACATCTCCCCTCGGTTTGAACAGAAGCTTTGCAGTAATAACACCGTGTCAGTGTGGCTCAGGTGGCTTTTTCTCTAATATGATTGAAAACAACACGAGCAGTGACAGACAGATGATTTAAAGGTGTGATTCTCTAAACGATATCAGATTAACTTCACCTCTGAGGGATTGAAGCCAAACATCATCCAAACACCGATTTCAATCAAGCTGCTGACAGCCACAGATGCAACCGACGTCTTCTTCACCATCTTACAATCTGAGTCTACGGCGTTTTCACGAGGGTGTTAATTATTTAGACTCTGACAAACTCGCATCACTTCTACCTCTTAATTACTCACATCCTCGACATGAAGAGAAAACTTCTCCGTCTACGACTTCACAGGCAATTTACTGCGACAAATTGAAGCTCACAGCTGTGCTGCACATCTGCAACACATTGCATGTGTGCATTTAAGCGTCTTTCATCTTTATGTGGTACAACCAGTCCCAGAGATACTGTAGATGCTCATTAGATGTGCTGAGAAAGATTATAGTGGGATGCATCGTGTGTTTATACTCCTGCAATCGGTCACACAAATGAGATGTCAAGTTTCTATCCTAAAAAGAAGATTTAATCAGCCATAATTCAGGGTTTTGAGTGAGAAAGTTTGTTCCTCCTACCTTCACGTAGTCCACCGTGGTGTCCAGGCTGGCAGCGGGCTCCCTGGGGAACACAGACAAAGACAAGGTCCTGTTTAGTGAACACATCTCACTGCTGTATGCTGATCTTTGGCTCCTCTCTGCAGGTCTTGTTTCAGGTGAACTGCTGAGCTGGTTTGGGAGAGTCCAGGTGAGACCCTGACAGGTGCTGAAGCCGCTTTGGAAGAGACTCAAACGCTGCTCGACTCTCTCAGGGAGTGGTAGACCTCGACAGGGAGGTGTGATGCTTCTTGGTTTTAGGGTTGGATTGGAGGTCCCATTTTTGCTGGACTAAGATGTTAGACCTGATCTGGAGGTGGATTTAGCTGTGAGAGTCAGGCAGTCCAAAGTTCCTCTGCATGTGAAAGAAATCCCAACCCTCACGCTGAACCGCTCCAAATCTCAGCCTGTCTTTTTCTCCTGTCAGTCCGTCTCTCACTCTCTCACTCTTTCTCTCAGTCAGCTGTAAACATGTTCACTCACCGCCTGCCTGCCTGGCTTGGCCTCCCTCCCTCGCTCCCTCTCTCTCTCTCTCCTCCCCCTCCTTAAAAACTCTCATCGCAGCCACATGGTTACTCTTCTGAGTCCACTGACAAATTCACAGAGAGGTAACAGCACAGCACCTCTTACTCTCTTTATTTTTCTCTTTTTTTTAGACAGTTCAACAGTTTCGATCTGGATCATCGCGGCTCTTTCCAGCTGCAGTTTTGTTTTCAAGAGCAGGAACACAGAGTACAAACAGTTCACTCCAGGAATTTGTTTGTTTTGCTCTTGGAAAATGTCCAAAGCAGGTGCCATTTTCTCCGCCGCTGCTCTCCATCTTTTCCTACTTGAGTGTACTAAAGTAGCTCAGAGTCTCTCCACACAGACGCCTTATATTCAGGAGCGAAGTTAGGAGAGGTAATTAGCTCAAATCCTCGGCTACATTAGTAAGGTTGGTAGTTAAAATCCCTTAAGTCCACGCTGGTGTTCCCACGGGAATATTATCACGGTCCTTTACTTAACAAACCAAATATGTTCAGCTCTAATCCCCCCCTCGGTTTAATATGGTCAGAATAATGAGCAGGACTTAGTTATGTAACTGAACAGAAGCCTCCATTCACAACAACATATAGACTCTATACAAAGATGGAGTCAGGCAGAGGTGAGGACACTGTGATCAAACATTTCCTGCAGAAACACAGAGAATGAGCTGCAGCGCTGATAATATTCAGGTGCAAAAATGTCCAATCCGTGTATCATGCATTCATTTGATTTTCAAAATAAAACCAAAAATGAAAAAAAAAGAAAAGGAATTGTTTTCTAAATCTTTAAAGTCTCTAAAATGAAAATGAAAAAAGGGATAACGGCTCATTTTCTGATTTCTGTTTACTTCATTTCAAATGAAAATGGGATAAATGGATAAAGACAGTTTTATCTGATTTAGACTTTTTCGTCTGTAGAAAGTTTTGTGACCCGGAGGTGAACCTTTGGCGTTATGGCTGACTCGAGACTTATTCAGAACTCATAGGGCGCTTTTTTTCACTCATGCAGAGATTTCCAGGCAGGAATACCGAGGTGTTCTGAAATGTCCGTCAGAAGGTTCTGCGCCCAAAACAACCCGAGGACAAAAGGACACATATCAGCTCTGAATAATAAGGGACGAATATTAGAAAACAATTCATTTTTCTAATTTTTTCATTTTTTCATTTTTGGTTTTATTTTGAAAATCGAATGAACTAATGATACTCGGATAATGCTCTTTCAGCTCCACGTCTTTGTGCAGTTTGTTTCAGCATCTCCACTCTCTGCTGCTCAGAGCTGTGCTGTGCACTCTAATCCTGACAGAGCTTTTTTACTCTTTTTACATATTTGAGGAGTTGGATAGAGAGGGGAAGTCTGTTTTATTGTAAAGTTGATTCTTGACAGATGTGACACAAATTTCAGGAGAAAACTGAGCAGCTAGTTCAGCTACAAAAAGAGAGAAATGTATGATGTAACAGCTTATATTTATGTTTATTTATCATTTTTTGCTACAAACAGACTGATTTTGTGTCAAAGTAATAATAACAGAGTGAATCATTTTGTCATGCAGAGCTAGATTTGTTGTCTTTGAAACTCTGAGCCTGACATCTATTCACCTTTCACCTGAATGTCTCTGATGACTTTTACTCACAACTGACTCTTAAACAAACTTTTGAAGCAATTTAATATTTTTGATTGGGTGTCAAAAAGTTGATGTCAGTAATAGATGCTTCAGCTGCAGAGAGGTTTATTTAAGACTGTTTTTGGTCCTTTTATTTAACAGCTGAGATCAGAGAGTTCTTATGCACATCATGGTTATGTGGCATGAGAAGATAGGCTTTATGTAAACTGTTTATGACTTTGTTTGTTGACTCTGGTGTTTGTCATGAAGTTATCCAGAGATACGACAAACAAAAAAAGAAGAATGACAAACTTTTCTGTGACATTCGGTCCGACACTGACCTCCTATTGTCCTGGTATTTGCTGCTCAGTTGTCTGGACCTCAAACCTGAACCACACCAACCACCTGCCCTCTCCTCACCCCTGCTCTGGTCCCTCTGGTCTGAGGTGGGAGTAAGGAGAATCCCCACATACCAGACAACACCCGCATATAAACCCCTCCTGGATCATTTAAGCGTACTACAGCAGAGGAAAACTACACTTTCTTTACACGGGGAGGTCAGAGGTCAGAGGTGCCCTGGAGCTGACGGAGAATCTGGAGAGGTTGGTGATGCGACTTTTGGACCAATATGACGGCGTTTTAGGGTGCAAAAACGTATTTCAGCACCTTTGTTCACCCCTCCATCCATCACATCAGAAACTATTTATCCGATAAGTTTGTTTTCTTAGTTTCTTCTTTAAACTCGTCTTTTCTTCTACTCTGAGACTGAATCATCTCCTCTCGTGTACAGTCAGAGATGCTTTCTTACTTTTTATCTTTCCCTGTTAACTTTCCCGTGTGTCTGACAAAACCAAAAGAATAAAAAAGAAAGAATAGTGAGTCTGAAGCAGTAAAGCATTCCAGTCTACACAAACCGACCACAGCTAACTCTGTCGTCTCCGACCATGATGCTGAAACAGCATCAGATGCTGGATTTTTCTGCCTCTCACGAACCACAAAACTGACCTGAAACGCAGACAAGAGACGAAGCAGCGAGGAGGGAAAGAGTGGAAGAGAGCGAGAGGAAGAAAAGAAAAAAAAAACAAGTGTAGGAAGGAGGGAAAGAGTGGCCGCAGTCTTTTTCTGGCTACTGTTGTTCTTTTCACTTCACCGCATGATACTCAGCATGACCGCAGCTGGCTTTACGCAGGGGTACTCCATATCTGAGAGAGAGAGAGAGAGAGAGAGGCATGCAGGGTGTGCAGACAGCCTACAGAGGTCAGTGTGTTTGCACTAGAAACCCTGACCTAAACACTCACACCTCTTTATCCAGCGCTTCACTTTCCCCTCAGAAAGCTCAATTATTTAAGGATGCAGCAAATCCACCCTCT
Source organism: Xyrichtys novacula (assembly GCA_962446985.1). Taxonomy (NCBI): domain Eukaryota; kingdom Metazoa; phylum Chordata; class Actinopteri; order Labriformes; family Labridae; genus Xyrichtys; species Xyrichtys novacula. The sequence goes on from OY660870.1 coordinate 35,791,341, forward strand.
GCCTGCAGCCGTTCAGGTCTGTGCAAGCTTTAACACACGCAATAATATAAAAAAATCTAAGAAATGAGAGATTATGAGAGTGAGGATAACATGCTGTTAACCGTGGACACGAGAGGACACCTGACTGACGAGAGAAACTCTTCAGCTAACCGGAGAGGAGGAGAGATCTAAAGTTACTCAGGGGCGCAGGTGTCCAAACTGTGAGTCCGTGAACCCGGAGAGTTACTGCTGTCACCAGTGGGGTTTGGTAACAGGACTTCAAGACCTTTCTGGATCAGAGGATCCCAGTGGCTCAAATACAGCAGTCTGCACTTAACAACACAGATGTACATATCTACTTCAATTTTCAGGAAGAAAAACAGGAAAGCTGAATGGAAGCTGAAGCGTCTACTAGGGTGACCGTATTCTGAATCCCCAAAAAGAGGACACCACTACGCAGGGCGGAGTCACAGAGTTGCGTGTACATAATTTTGAGAGTTTTACGGGTCGGGTCGAGTGTTTTTACGCGCTTCTAACTTATTAAGTCCATGTGACACAAACTCAAAACTTTCATACAAAACCCCGGACATTTGAAGGATTTTATAAACTCAGACAGCCCCCAAAAAAGAGGACACGTCTGGGTAGAAGAGGAGGTCTGGTCACCCTAGCGGCTACTAGCTCAACTCCTTCACCGATTTCTTAACAAAAAGGCTTAAACTTATACAACCCCACATTAAAATATCTGAACTATCCCTTTAAAATGAACCTTTTTGAGGATGTAAACAAGCTAAGGATTCAGACGCCTTTAAAACTGGTGGAGCCGGAGCGCTGAGGATAAATCTGTTCACACCGATAACAAACGCTTTTCAACGCACGAAAAAAACAACATCTTTCAAGCGCTTATCTGCGTGACATTTCTAAATATTTTACTAGAGCATTAATAGAAATAAGAGCTCACTGTGCCCTTTTTCTTAAAATATCTGGAGGGTGGTTAGATCCTTTCACAACCTTCCTCCTCTCCTTAAATCACATCCTGTTGATTTTTTCCTCCGTGTGTTCATCAAATGTGTTAAATTATCAGTAAATACGTTCATATATTAGGTTTTTAATTTTATACCAAGTAAACTAATGTTTTTAAGTGATTGTTTTGCTTGATTTCATCCAAAATAAAGGAATAAATCATGAATAATTAACATCAGATTTAACTTATTCATGCCGATAAGAGGAAAAGTTGCATGTGCTAACAGTCTGTCTCTGTCCGACCTCTCCTCCCCCTCTCTCTCATGGTGGTCCACCGAGGTCAACAGAAAGATAAACTGACCAATGGGGAGCCGGTGCAACATAAGGTCAGGGGTCAGAGGTCAGCTGACAGAATGAGGAATGGAAAGTCAAGATCGAGTGGCCGGCGGTCGCATTCCTCCGAGACGTCCACGCCTTCATCTTTTTATAGAAAAGTCCACTGTGAATTGTGTGGAGCTTCAAAACAACCGCAACAGAGCCGGGGGGAAAGTTTGGAGTATTTTAGAGCCGCTGTTTGTTCTGACAATGATTGTTTATATTTATAGTAACATATAAAATCTAAGATTGTCTTTCATTACTCAAACAAAATAGGCAGCAATGGGAGTTTCTCAAAATTTGCATAAAGTCCCTGTGAACTAATATGAAAAATTCAATATTAATCAGAAAGAAAACATGAACAGTGACTGCTCTGGACTCTTTTATCCTGTCCGTATTTAATCCTTCTACTTTTATTCTTGGTCACTTTTATCAACATGTTGTTGAAAACTGTATAATTTTATCATTCCTCACTTTAATAGTTTTTTTTTTTAACACTATCAGCCTGTTTTTAGCCAAAAACTACAACAAGGACTGCACACACTCTTCTCTCCTGAGGATTTATTATTTAAAGCACTTTTTGTGACATTATTGATGCTTTACAAATACAAATAAAAGCTCCTGTGTGTCAACTTTGGCACCCCCCTGTGGACAAAGTCATCTCTGCTCGTGTGCTTGAGTCATGACCTCTGACAAGAAATCTTTCTGAGTTTTTGATCAATTTAATCCTTTATTGTGAATATTCAAGGTGAATTTTTTTTTACCTAAAATATTATATATAAATAAAAAATAAAATAAATGTTTTTTTTTTAAATAAATACAAAAAAAATCTTTTTTTTTTCCTTTCTTTTTTAGGTAAAAATTATTTGCTGTTTGGCTGATACCTTCTCACAGGTGTTAACAATACAAAATAAAACCATCAATTTTGTTTCTGATGTTCTTAATTGTTTTTAAAAATCATAAAAATGAGTTTCAGTTTGTTTCATAAGCATAAAAACTCCAAACAGGAGCTCTAAGTCTTACTGGGTGATAAATTAAACTAATCAAACACAAATTTCTTGATTTGAGCGAAAGAAGTTGATTATTAGTGAGTAAAAAAAATGAGACACTAAAATAAAAACAGATAAAAGTCATTTTCAAAGGCAGGAGTGAGAAAAAATTAAAATAGGAAGTTTTTTATTTATGATTCACTTCAAGAAAAAGTAAAATTTTTAAGAATAAAGTTAAAAAAGGTTTTAAAAAATACCAAAATAAGAGACAAGTTTTCAGAATAAAATCCCAAATGTGTAGAAATGGATTTAAAGGTAAAAAAAAAAAATCAGCAAAGTCACTCTATTTGTGGATTGGGGCGCCACTGGCCCAGTGGTCTATGCATGTGCCCTATATAGAGGGGTTATGTCTCATGCAGGTTATGCAAGTTCAGTTCAAACCTGTGGTTCATGTCCTGCAAGTCAGCCCTGGTCCTCTTACTCAGTTTCTGCTCTGTCTGCAGTTCTATCCTCTCAAATAAAAGCAAAAACTGTGGCTTCAAACGCTTCGTCACTCTCTGGTAAAATCTTGCTCTCTGCGTTGGTTCACTTTGACTCAATTTCTCCAAGTGCACGTTAAAAATTGTGGACAGAAGGCGAGTCAAGTCTGAGGTGACATTTTTGGCTGTTTGTGTTCACACATGAAGAATTTTAAGGAGGTTTCTGCATGTGTGAAAACAGCTGTTCTTAGATTTGTGAGTCAAACATTGAGGAATATTTTTACTCTTTTTTTTTTAACAGGGAGACTGACCATAAATGGAAAAGCGGTCTGATCATTCAGCCACCTGCACAGGTTGAATTCGACCCAGACAAATTGTCCTGCAGGATGTCAGCGCTGTATGAAATGAATCCTGCATGAAGGCAGAAAGATGGAGGACGAGACAAAGAGCTCACAGTAATCTGTGATCTGTCCTGCCACACCCTGACCCACAAAGGTAACCCAAATGCTGGGGGCTACACACACACACATACACACACACACACACACACACACACACACACACACACACACACACTGGCTGCATCAGATACAGTCTGTTGAAACTCTACACGCCAGATAGAGAGATGGGTAGACATGATGAGGGATGAAGTGTGTGTGTCAGAGTGTGTGTTAGAGTGTGTTCTCCCTCTGAAGTTGAGCTAACTGCTGCACCCCCTCAGGGCTCTCTTACAGACTCACTTTTCTACGTCCAACTCTGAGCTCTCCGTCTGAAGAAGACCAGCTCCTCACACCAGTAAAAACTGTCCTGAATGTAAACAGACTGAGGCTTTCGAGGCACCAACGTGTTGTGTGTTAAGTCTGAAAAGTTAAGTTATCTCTGAAGTTGTAAACAGTCTCTCAAAATTACTTCTTTTAAATTCAACTCCTATGAGGAATTTTCTGTCTGTGTTGATTATCTGAAGTATTTATCTGCATTATGTCTGAATTTAATTGGAATGAGACGAGCAAGCAGGAGCGTCTGTTTGTGGGCGGGGCTTGTTGGAGCAGAGAGGGAGGGGAGAGGAGGAGCTGAGGGGAAAATTGGTTAGGAGGGGTAGAGTTTACATTCAAGATTTCTCCTAATAACTGGCACTTCCTCAGATCCTGACTACCCCACCTTTAACTTGACATCACTGTGATTTTCTCTCAGGAGGCGAACTACCAAATCCTCCAGAGCCAACACTCAAAGCCACTGAGTCCCTGAAGGATGTAATTTTGGTGAAGTGTTTTTAATTGTGCCAAACTTGCCTTCACTCCGAGGTCTGTAATTAGGGATTATGCAGCACAGATTAGGTAACAGCTCAGAGACATAAACACCCTCATGTTGACTGGAGATGAGAGCTGACGTTCGCCTGTTTCTGTGTTTGTTTACCTGTAACCATGAAAGTCATTGTCGATGATGTTCTGGACCAGCGGGGAGGTCAGGGGTTTTTTCACGTGTCCTGGAGGCAGCAGCGGCTGCATGTGATTGGCTCTGGGGTCCCAGGTGTAGTTGCCGTGGGAGATGTTGGCCCCTCCTCTTTTGCGCCGTGGGAGGGTCCCGTGAATGGAGACTGGCTGGTAGGAGGAGGCGGGCAGCTCTGATAGGCCGCTGCTGGGACCAGAAGGAAGACTGAGAAAGGAGAGAGAAATCAGACTAAAGTTTTGACATGAATCAGCTGTGAAAGTGGGCGTCTTTACCCTTACTCACCTCGGTCTGGAGCTGAGGAGGTCCATGGAGGAGGCGAGGGAGGCCTGGAGCCTCCTGGAGGAGCAGGTGCTGCTGTTGGAGACACCCAGGGGGGATGTGGGGACTCCAGGGTGGGCGGGGCCTCCTCCCAGGCTGTGGTGAGCGTGCAGGGACCTGGGCAAGCTGGCAAAACGCCCCTCTGCCATCATCCTCAACTCTGTATGAAGAAACACATCAAAATATTAAACACTCTGATGCAGAGGACCTGATTTTTATCTTCTGTATTTAATAATTTATCCTCAGTATGGAGCAAAAATGACCACAATGACATCATGACGTAAGAAAAATGGCGTTTGAAGACAGAAACGAGGCGTCAAATAACCTCAAAGAAATATTAGTGAGGTGACCTACCACTGCAGGTGAGTCTGAACACAATAAAACAACCAGATAACACACTTAGGTAACCACGGTAACAACACACTGTAGGTGAGGCGTAATACCCCTTTAATATGAGGACATGTGATCCCAAACACACAAACGCACACTGTCAGAGAGGTGAAATATGACGACACATGATACACACTCACAAAGAGAGCCAGAACAACGGGCGCCCTCGCTGACCTCACCACGACACACACACATACACACACACACACACACACACACACACACACACACACACACACGTTTACATGTACATCAGATACAGTCAAACACACACCGGCTGCTGCAGGGACGTAAAGTAACCTCATCCTCACAATGGCGGTGTGTGTGTGTAACTTATATATTTCACACTGTATTCGTTTTGAGGATGTTGTTCCTGAACTTGTCAGATAAAATCAAAGACGGACTCATTTCTCACGAGGAAGCTGATGCCCTGTGAGGGACACGACACAGATATGAATCCTCCGAGATGGACGTGACAGTGATGGAAAACAGCGGACACGTCCTCGATAAATTCCCCTCCTGTGTGATGATGAGTGGTCTGCTCTGAATCAGTCAGCAGGCAGGAGTTAGTCAGACTGTCCAAACTAAAAACAGACCGGACAGTTCCAGATTCCCTAAACTGATCTTGTTTCTGATTCAAGAATCTGAGTGGAGTAGCTGTGCCGGTGTTTGTTATTGTGTCTGTGTTTGTGCAAGCTGATAGTGATCAGAGAAAGTGCAGAGGGAGAGGAAACTCCGGGGTTTGGCGCTGTAATAGCTCTGCCAGATTTAGCCTTGTTTTTAAGTGAGGTGATGCATTTATTTTTCTATTCATCGGGAAAATTAAAGTTGTGGTTATTTTAACAACATGAAAAGTTCCATGTTCTCATAAAAGAGCTGGAGAATCATCCTGAGCCGCTCTGATATCACTTTTTATAATAATCACAACTATCAAAACAATCACGCTATATTGATCAGTTCACCTCGATAACGATAAATGGACGATAACTACTCCACAAGCTGCTCACCACCTCCTCTGACATGGGAACATTTGAATTTTTCGCACACTTTCTTTATTGCATTTAAATTTTACTGCATGTTTCTTTTCCCCTCATCTGAAAAGAAATGTCTCAAAATGTAAGCCGTAATCTCTGGGATTATTCTTGGTCTGTTCTTCATGACAAAAATTAAAAACAGCTTCTGTTTTGTTCTAATTTTTAGGACAGCGACAGGACGTCTGAGATAGGAGACACTCAGGACCTTTAAACACACACAGTTAAGTCGAGTTATGGTTGTAGTTTAGGCGATTTAAATGGACCACTGTTCTTGTAGACAGGAACCTGCTCCCTTCTCGCTTATTACTACTCATTACAGCCCTCTTTTTAAGTGTTTATTAAGTGTTCATGTTATAGTTCGAGGTTTTGTTTACTACCCGGCTTCGTAGAAATGCATCAATTTCTCTCGACTCTTGAGCGTGCAAAGGGCGCTCAGACCAGATTTAGTCGGAGAGAAGATCATGCATGAAAGACAAAATCAATCCCATCTGCAATAACCAGGTATGTCAGTTCAATTGAGCACGTTTACAGTCAAACTAAAATGTTTAATGTATTGTAAATATAAGATCTGCAAAATACCAGAAATGCCAGAAAATCTGCAGCAGTGTCATACGACAAAAACAGACCTAGTGTGCAAAAACCTTTAGGGCCTGGCTCTCCAAGACGAAACTTCAGCTTTGTTAGAGGTTGAATTGTCTAAAGTTGTGTGTCACTTTTCATTTAAGTGTTGTGTTTTCTTTGTTACATGATTATATTAATCAATTATAAGCAGAACTTCAGCTAAAAGGACTTTTTTTATCATGTCAAATCAACCACACCAGTAAGACCAGAATGATTGCAAATACATATTTTTGGTGCATTAAATCTTTTAGGAATATTCAATGATTTAAGTGTGGATTTATAGGCCCCACTACAGAGCAGGAAACCCTGAATGGACTATAAACTGGGACTTAATCCAACTTCACAGGAGGGTAACTGGGTCACCAGTGTGTGATGATGAATGTCAATAAAAATGCAAACACAGGTTTTAGGGAGAGGAGCAGCTGGCCACTTCAAGACAAGTAAACTTCATACAAACACACACACACACACACAGACACACACACTCAGACACACAAAGACACACACACTCAGACACACAAAGACAGTGTAAAAGTCCTGCTAAGGCATGCTGGGTCAGAGTGTGGATTCCTCTGAGGGGTTGAACCACTACAGGAGCAGGACCTATTATAAGAGCCTGAGGGATGGTCAGCTGTGAGTGTGTGTGGCCCTGACCATCTGCCCCCTACACACACACAAACACACACAAACACAGGGGAGAAAGGACAGACTCTCACTGAGTGAAAACACAGACTTACAGCACTTCCACATGAGGATTCAGACGTATCAGATATCAGATACAGATATCTCACTCTCTCCTCCTCTATCACTTTAACCTCCACTCTCTCCATCTTCTTTATTTTCCTCTTATTCAAATCCCTCACTCATCCATCTTTCTCTTCCTTTTCTTCGTCCCCTCCCCTCCTCCATCAGACGTCCCCTCCCTCCTTCTGTCTGTCCATCATGATGTCAGCTCTTCTTTTGCCTCCTCTCTCTGTCATCTTCTCTTACTCCTTTGTCCCTCCACCTCTCCTAATAATAGACTTTTATCCCTCTTTCTCTCAGCCTGTCTCATCCTCTTCTTCCTACAGCTGTTCCACCGCAAGCTACATCTCACACAAAGATACACAGAAGGGTTGAAAGAGATGGCGAGCACATTGTTCAGTCATCATGGAGTCAGAGTACAGAGGCGTTTTCCTATGATTTACTTTCAATTTAAAGCTCCTCGGTTTGCAGAAATAACATCACACCGCAGAGGAAAAACTCAGATTTTGTCAGGTCTGTCCTTAAGAGGAGAATAAAACAGTTTTTGATTGTTGATTTGTCAAACGGAGGTCAGATCGATCATTTCTGACTCCTTACATGCTGGAAATTCCCATCAGACGGGACACCTCCTGAAGTTGGAGCATCTGAGTTTTGCAAAAGTGTAAATTCTATCTCTGGGTATTTTGTCAGTTTGCTTTAGCGTGCAATCTATCGTGCACTTTGCTGATATGTTTTGTAATATCAGACGCAACTTTCTGACTTTTCAACTCAGGTGTGAAGTCAGTCCTGTAAACATACAGATGTCTACATTTTAGAGATAAATAAATCCTCGGATCGGTGCAAAGATGTTGTAACATGTAGTAGGGCTGAGCGATAAACCGAAAGTTTACCTAATAAAAAAATGAATAAATAAAGTTGGTTTTGGATGTGTGTAGGTAGGCTATGGTCTCATGTCCCTTTAAGACGCTGTTCTACGTCAGAGACGTGACTCCACCCCATCCAGTCTGTAACAAAGAGGGAAAGACAGGTGAGGAGATGGAGGACGGAGAGAGACAGCGGCTGAGGTAGAAACTTAGAGCTGGGTGATAAACTGAAAATTTACCGGTACTGAAATTTAGGACAATAATTGTGATATTGATTTGAGGCCATATCGCCCAGCCTTAACATGCAGTCAGTTTTTCTTGCATACGCTTGCAACTCTGCAGATTCCAGACTGGTCAATAACACTCGGGCTGCAAACGTGCAACAAAAACAGACTCCTGAAAACAGATTCTGCATCTGAATCTGTGTATAAACAAGGAATTTATGAAGCCATATGGAGATATAAGATTTGTAAATCATTCTCTCTAATGGAATTATGTGAAAAAAGAAACCTCCGACAGTCAGATTGCAGTTATCCAATGCCCTGGACCGTAGTTCACATATAAGGTTTACATGAACTTTTTAACCTTTAACTGGAAGTCAGTTTTATTAAAGGGGTTTCATTTTCAGTTAAGCTGAATTTAAAATGAAATGGCAGGTAAAAGTTTCATTTTGACGGACCCTCACCCTCGACTAATTACAGGTTTTGTCCTTGACTGTATGATTAAAAGTCTGGGGTGAGTTTTGCTTTCACTCTGACGCTCCTCGAGGCCTTAGCCACACTTACACACTCCCCAAAAAACACACAAGTCTCTGGGTGGGAAACAAGAGCAGATTAACAGGAAGAGGAAACAGCAGTATAAACATTTAGACAGCAGGCAGCTCATTATTGAAGAAAACTGCAAATAAACGCCTCCTCTTCCTCTTTTTCAATCCCTTCTTTCCTTCTGTATTTATATTTCACAGGATTTAAAGACACAATTTTCCCTTTAAATACGGGTTTGAGGAGTTTAGCCGCTAATCCGCTGAAGAAATCCACCAGGTGTCAGAGACCTTAAAGTGAATCAACAGGTCCCGTTCAGTCGGAGGAGACAGGAGTCCATATTTACGTGAAAGTCCACTCCTCCTTAGAGCGAGAAAATAACATCAACACGCCTGGGAAAGAGGGCTTTCCTCTGGAAGGGCTTTAAGTGTCTTCCTGCTTTGGCATGCTAAGACACACACACACACATGCACACACACATGCACACATGCACACACACACACCAGTGCATTAGTAAAACCACCCCTGGCCAGAAGTGAACAATGGGAACAACTGTCACATGACCGCTGTTCAGAGCCGGTCTTTGTTAGAGAGAGAGGGAGAGGTGTCCTACTGCGCTCTTCAGTGCGTGGGCCCACCAGAGAGAGAGAGAGTGTGTGTGTGTAACATATTAATAAGGCTGTTATTAAATCCCACAGCTGAAGTCGCCCTTTAATATTTCTGGATATTTGTCCTCTTCACACACACTCTCATTCTGTGTAGCTTCTGTTACACGCAGAGCTGGACAGTGTGGGAAAATGTCTGAGTGCAGTAGCAGGTGACTGAAGATCCTCAATGGAGTAAAAATACATTTGAAATCTGACGAATAAAGCAGAAATAAAAGTCTGTAAATGGAACTTCTGGTTTTGTGATAAAAAAAGTAAACACCGCACACACACACACAAACACGACATGAGCGCCAGATCAGAAGATTGAGTCCGATCGCGGTCAACTGAGTCAGTTTAAACTCCAACAAAGCTTCCTCATACAGAGGGGAACAAGATTAGGATATCTGCCATCTTTAACAGAATCAACCGATGATATAAAAGACTTAACTTTCTACAAACAAGTCCAGAGGTGGAGCTGAGGCTGCAGAGGCCTCCACCTGTCAGTCCACTGAGTCAAGACCGTAAATAAGCGATTTCATGCAAAACTCCACGCCTTTAGAGTCTCATTATCAGGACATTGAGAGTTTCACGAGGCCTAATGGAGGCTCCTTGGCGTTTGCAGTCAATTTTAAGCATACTTGGTAATAAAGTTACTTCCTGAAATTCCTGGATTTAAAAAAAGAAGGTATTCAACGAGCTTCACAGACGCTTACAGGTGAGTTTTATCTAAACAGGCCATCTGCTTCCCTGTATTTCAAGTATTCACCCTGACAAATCAGCAAGGATACAAGCTATGGCCTCATGAAAAAAGTCTACAGGATGGTTCATATGGATGCAGTGACTGAAAAATTTGCAAATGCACAAAACAAGATGATAGAAAATGAGAAAAGGGAGAAATAAAGGGTGCAGCATTTTCTGAAGGAGTAGAAACTAATTGTTTTGACTTTCATTTCTCTTTATTCCTCTGCTTTGCTGCTCCTCTTGTTTAACATGCATGATAAACTATTTGACCTGATACAGCGTTCGGTTAAATCTGCAGGTTTGTTTTCAGTCCCGACTCTGACTAATGTCTGAAACGACCTCCTGCATGAGTGTGTTTACGTGCACCAAACTCAACACTTCACACACACACACAGATGCACACATATGTCAGCCTCTGTCATCGTCTCACGGGGTGGTTGCTGTTTAAAGACGTGTTCTCATAACTTCGAGGTCAGGACTTCAACCTGAGCGGCTTCACTTAACCTGTCAGAGTGCTTCTGAGAAAGAATCTGTCGGAGTCGGTTTGGGGGTCAGGGGCCTCGCGGTCTCTGAGTCACATCGTGTCATGTCTTACATTTGGAGTGCTACAGTAAATAAGGACAAACCTGCTTCAATGTAACGGACATATTAGTGTGGTTTGACTTGTGAAGGAAACCGAAACTGATGAGTGGATCAAATTTTTAGGCATCCTACAATCAATCAGAGTTTTAACAGAAACATGTTTTTGCCACAGTGGCAACAGGCACAGGAGGATGGATGCAATAAGCGTTATGTGTGTGATCTAGTTTTCGTGGAAGACTTTGGACCAATCAGAATCAAGTTTTTCACACAGCTGGATGATTAGTAAAAAAGCTGAGTTATGAAATCAGAAACTAATCCCTCATTACGTAACTTTGCACAGGTAAAAAATAATCACTCTGGTTTTGTTGCCCGAGGGTCGCAGTAAATCAACAGAAGCCGATCAAAAGAAAAGTTTCAGTTTTAGTGATTTTGGAGGACAAAGGTGGCATTAGAGTGAGAATTTTAGAAACAAAAAAACTGATTTGACTGTTTGGAGACAAAAAAAATATGTAAAGCCCACCTGTACGATTGTGTCAGGTAGGAAAAATCTCTCATTTTGGAGAATTTGTCTCTTTCTGTCAAAAAAATCAGGACACTTAGATAAAACTTTAAAGCCTCTGAAATCCAATGAAGATACCACATTTAATTGAGGACAATGCAACACAATCACAGCTCCCTCTTTTGAGTGGGAGGGAGGACAGTTTTGTTGACCACACACCTGCTGGAAATGCAGGTGTAATGCACACACTTTACACTAATAATGAGACCGTCTGTTTATTTCAGGGTTCCTACACAAGTATGGAAAGTATGGAAGTAATTTGATCAATTTCCAGGTCTTAAAAAGTATGGTAAATGAAAAATGAAGTATGGTAAAATATTTAGGTTTCCAGACTATCAGTTCTCAGTCTTTTTTTTTCTTAAATTTTTGCAATAAGATCATAGTTGTCTTTTTTTACGCGTGGCCACATTTAGCAGGTTAAAAATCTGAAATCCTGACAGCCCTGGTTTAAAGCTCCTGTGAGGAACTTTGAGTTTGTGTTGATTCTGCTGCCCCCTGTGGACAAATTGGTGCATTTTAGTTCATTCTTGGTTTTAGTATTTTTCTAACTAAGATTCATTCCTGCTTATTCTAACAATCAAATATGTACGAAAGAGGATCAGGGCCACAAGGAGAGAAAAAAAATATTGCAGGAGGGAGATTTTTTAAATTTCCATTTTGAGATTAAAGTCGAAATTTAACAAAGTCTAAATAAAAAAAGAAATTTTGAGATGAAAGTTGACACTGCAAGATAGTTATCTTTTTCTCTTCATGTGGCTCTAACCCTCTTTTGTAAATTTGAGACTCAACAGAAAACTTTGCTGTGGACAATGCTAACTCGTCTCATCACTTTAACTGACTCCTACCTCCCGCCAATTGCTTCAGATTTATAAAAATAAAAATAAGAAACAGTCAATTTTTGTGTGAACAGTTTCATATGCCTTCAAAGGTCATAGAGACACATTAGTGACATTTTCAGTTTGTTCTTTGGGTAATTAAAAACTCCTCACAGAAGCTTTAAATCAGAAGTAAGATTTTCCTGATTTATGTGAATATTTATGTCAGTTTTTCACTAAATCAGTGATCAGCAGGAGTCTGTTTTTGCTCTGGGAGGAGATTAAACTCACTAATAAACAATCAGCTATGATGAAAATGTTTGTCAGATTATTACACAACACTAACAATCGTTTGGTAACCCTAATACTGAGGTGACACAAATAATTTTGTTGCATCACTCACCGCATTTCGACAAAAATTTAACTATTCAAACACAATAAAGCTCAAAATCTTAACCTCAGAATAACCAAACTGCCCTCCACACGAGTTCACATCTCAATGATAAATCTCGATCTTATCTGTCACATTTCATGTAATTATTTCCTTCAGGAATTTCCACACCAGCAGCAGCAATCCCAGCAACCACAGTTACACCCAGTGTCTTGGGATGGCAACACATTGCTCAAAAAGTCCCCATGTCAGTGCAACCAAGTAAACAGAGATACGACAGAGATGATACCACAGCGGGGACAAAAACTTCTTCAAAAAGTGGAGATGACCGTAAAGTTAGTGTGTCACCAGCTTTCACACATTCCTACACACCTACATGGATGTTTATGGATGCACACACACACATACACACATACACACACATAAACACACAGATTTACTCTCCTACCTGTCAGCGTGACCTCCTCTCCTTTCCACGACCTCTGCTCTTGTTTCTCTTTTAGTCTCTTGAGCTTTTTTCAGAGTTATTATTCCATATCAGAGGGAGTTTGAATGACTGAGGATCTGACTGACCGGCTGGAAGGCGACACACTCGCACTCCTTCAGACAGGCAACAACAAGTAGCACAATCACAAGCCCTGCCCTCCTCTCCCCTCTCTCTCTCTCTCTCTCTCTGGGGAGTGATTTGCGAGCGCCCGGCCCCTCCTTCTGCTCTGCTGTGTTTGGGAGGAGTTTTCTTTCTTTCTTTTTAAACCCCCCTCAAACCCTGCACCGAACAAAACTCTCCCTCCACCTCCTCCACCTCCTCCTCCTCCTCCTCCTACTCCTCAGTGTTCCCTGCACAGCCTCATATTTCATGCCTCCAAGTCTTTTTGTTTGGGAGCTCTTAACGCCAAACACCACCGACTGGTCCGGTGCTTAGAGAAGATTTAGATGTGACCTAATGTTGCTATTTGCAGAGAAGGGATGAGGGAGAAAAAAACCTGATCACGGCCCTCTTAAGGCATGTTTGAGCAACTTGAGGTGCACTCTAGACTCATGGGGTTTAACTACTTGACTCAGGAGCATAAATCAGCTCATTGCCAGGACTTCAGACTACTTTTTGCATTCATTTATGAGGTGAAAAAGTGGTAAAAAATGTTAAATTTCATTACTGCAGGATGAGGAGAGCTTTACTTGTGCTTTAACATCAGGTATGAGGTCATGTTGGCCCTCAGGACGACTCTCACCCCCGTCTTTGTCCTCCTGTTCCTCTGTATTGTCTAGAGTTGATAACACCCAGACACGTGCATGTGTGTGCAGGTATCTGTGTGTGTGTGTGTATATGTGTGTGTTTCCTCCTAGACAATACAAGGAGCCCATCCTGCTGCTATGAAAGCTGAGATGATTAGACAGCCCTTCACTGGACGTACACACTCTGACACACACACATAAACACACACACTGATGTAAGGCTTTAGATCTTGACATCCCATTTGTTTAGATCATGCAGCGCACGAGGGAAGAAACTGGCCGGTTTGCACGCCATGGTGAGATTTTTATGTAAGAAGACACGACTTTAGTACAAAAAAAATGTCCACAGGGGGCGCCAAAACTGACACCAACTGAAGGCTCTGCACAGGACCCTTAAATTCATCATTTGATAACTGGGGTTTGGATGCTTGAGCACATTCCTGCAGTGACCATCAATTAAAAGTCAAAACACCAATGAGGAACTTCAGATCTGTGTTGGATTTGGCGCCCCCTCTGGACAAAGTGGACACTAATCACTTAGCTGATCTTGATCTGAACAGGTGTGGGGGTGTTTTCATTAAAAAATCCCCTTCCCACCTTTCAAACAGCTAAAACAATAAATCTTATCCAGAGACTTTGCTGTGAAAAGTGTAAATTTGAGCTTTTCCGCAAATTGCTAATCTCCTCCTTGACGCTAACCCTTAGCTAGCAGTTACAGACATTAACGCAAACTTTATATTTATAGGAAAAATCACTCTTCCTGGTCCGTCTTATTTTTTTCCTGCTTTTAGTGGCATCAGCATTAATTTTAGTATGTCCTATAACTATCCAAAATCTCTTCAAAAAGCTTGAAACATCTTAAGGATTTCGCATCTTGACTTCTTTTTTTTTTTTATGTTTCTGAAATACTTGCAAATATATGCAATAAGACATTGCCTTGGTTAATTTTTATTATGTGACTGGTTGAATAAAAGCACGTAAATAGAGTTCGCACACAAAAGTTGACTCTAACTTCTACCTCTTTGCCTGGCACGATCTACGATTGTGTTTGTGTCGGTTTTGGCGCCTCCTGCAGACAAATTCATCTGTGTAAATCCTTGGCTAATATCAACATATGAATGTAGTCTAACCTTTATCTTGTGACAGCCAAATGCATCAATAAATATGAAACTAAGTTAAAAATAAGAAGGTTTCTTTAGCCTGCCATTGGACTTGTCTGACATCTATAATCAGATAAGATGATGGTCTGATTTGCTTTTATAGATCATAAAGAGGCACTGATGTTAGTGTTACTCCTCACTGTGACTTTAAACGAGATTAATTCTGAATCCTTATTAATAAAAAGCTTCTCCACCATTTGCAGCTTTAATTTACTCTCTGTTGATCCTCAGCTGTGACTCTTACCACGGTTTTCAAACATTTTCTGAACTAAAAAGTTGAAAAAGTAAAAAACAGTTTCGCTGTTTTTCCACATTTGCAGCTTTAATTTACTCTCTGTTGATTCTCAGCTGTGACTCTTACCACGGTTTTCAAACATTTTCTGAACTAAAAAGTTGAAAAATTAAAAAACAAGATAACGCAAGCAGAAATACAGTAATGCAAAAGAATAAATAAGTGTATAAATAAGGAGGCTCCAACGGCATGACTAAAAACAAATTAACACTACAATGTACTAAAAGCCAATGAGTAAAAGTACATTCAGTCCTCGCTCAGACTTCTGAACATCTGCAGTAATTAAGAAGAACTTAAGTGATGCCCTAAGGGAAATTCAATATTCATATTTCGTTGTCACACTTATATTTACGGCTTCAGAGTCAGGAGACTTCAGCTGAAAATCTGCTGGAGGCTCTGCTTGTGCTCACACTCAGGTATTTTCACGTTTTTACAGAGTAACAGAGAGAAAGCCGAGTCACATGTGGTCGATTAAATCAGCGTAATAATATGAAGGCATTAGCTCATGGTGATCCAATCCTTCTGGTTGGATTTTAAGGATCAGATCCTAAATGCCAAACCCAAGTACCCTTGCTTCTCCTGGACTCCCGTGGAGGTAAAAAGGACTGTTAGGGAGTAAAAATAACCCAGCTGGAGGAGAATTTCATATTTTCCTTGAGTTTAACTGGGTAATATGTCACACAGGCACGTGAAATACTTGGCATGTTTATATGTGCGAGGGTGGTATTTCCAGGAAGGTGTACAGTGAGTCAGGAGAGTAATCTGTCATTATCTTCTGAATCACCGAAACCCTCCAAAAAGAGGGAGGAAGGGGTTTGTCGTCTCAGCAGAAAACTGTAATTCCTGACTGATGTGTTGTGAAGGGGGATCTTATCGGCTTGTTTTTGGAAGAACAGACTTTTCTACAGACATTCCTCCATCTTTACGTTTGTGTGGAGGTACGCTGACACTTTTGAGTCCAAATATTAATACTTGGGCTTTGCAAACCAGGAAAAAGAAGCTGTACAATGGTGATGGATGGTAATGGTAATGTCAAGCTTGAGCAGGAAACAACAAATAGAGACATACTGGTGCCCAATGATGCAGTTCATTGAATGCCCACTAGGGGCTGGCTCAAATGTGAGTAAACCCCCAATAGGCCTTGTATTAGAACATTAGTAGTACATTAAGACATAAAAACAAATAAAACAAGCAAAGAACACCATAGAGCGAGCAAAAATACATAAACGCAAGAAATAAACCGATATATAAATAAGCAGGCTCACGGCAAGTGCTAAGGTGATAACTAACAAAATAACACTAAAACCCAAATATCAGCAGAAATTAACCTCCTAACCACCTGGTCTAAAATCAGTTTTGGCCAAATTAGCTCATTGCTTTTTTGGTGAAACTCAATCAGGCTAATTTTTTAAATAAATCTGTGGTTTTCTTTTATTCGAGCTAAGAGCAGTGCATAATTATTTACAATAAGGGGCTGGGCTGATGTGACTTGTAAGTGAATGTGTTGTGACTGTGTACCAGGAGACTCCTCCACCCTTTAACTGGTTTCTCTTCATTGAGAGTTAGTTTGAGTCAGTGTTGAACAAATGGCAACACCTCTTAGATTATGTCTAAATTTTGTCGAATTCCCTCATCTTGATGACAGAATATGTACAATCAGGCTGGATCAGAGGCGTGTCTGGGTTGGTTGAAAGTAAGGCGTGTTGAAGCTGTTTCCCAGGCTGACTAAAGGTCAACCTCAGCTTCACCTCGTCACCACTACTGGACTGTTCAAAGGTTTGTTGGAGCTGCCACTTCCAGTATGGTGCCTGCCATCACATCATTTAAGAAAACCTCTGAGATGAAAAATAAGGTGTGCAATTTTGCATGATTGTAAATATACGTCCTCGACCGTGCACTGTGCATCTGACCTCTAGAGGGCGCACTAGAGAGCTTAATCTGTGTGCAACTGCTGGATTTATAAACTGAAATTATCTCCTACCAGTTGTTTTGACAGCCATGTATTAATAAATGAGGACATCAGCATACCAAGTCCTTCAGCTTATCAAGTAAACTTTCTGCAATTGTTGTCCCTTTCGCCTCTATACTGCCCCTACTGTTCATGTGCATATTGCACCTCATGACTGCAGTTAATTTTCGTGCAGAGCAAACACACTAAACTAATAAAGGGGAAGCATGGCAGCCATCATGTATGTGCATAATCATAGTTAACTGCAAGTGCATCTCTCGTCTAAGGCAGAAACAGGGGCTGCTGTTCCTTGAGTGGCCACTAGAGGCTGGTTCCACAAGTATATCAATCCCCATCAGGATTCACATCAAAATGCTATGAAAGAGAATTAGGGTCACAAGAAGAGAAAGAAAAAATCACAGGAGGGAGATTTTTTTAATCTCCTTTTCTGAGTCACTTCATGTCGACTTTGATCTCTAAATTTCAACTTCAATCTCAAAATTTAAATTTTTTTTAATCTTGAAATTTTGACATTATTAACAATATTTCAACATTTTGTTATCTTGAAATTTCGACTTTAATCTCAAAATTCCAATTTTTAATTTTGATTTTGTTAATCTCAAAATTTTGACTTTAATCTAGAAATTTTACTTTAATCTTGAAATTTCAACTTCAGTCTCCTTCCTGTAATTATTCTCTCTGTTTTCTAATCATGACATGATAGCTTCATACCACATTCAACAGTTCGATTTACACTCAAGGTTAATATCACAAACTCTTGTAGAGAATAAGTCTGATATAAAGTCTGCTTTAGTCAGGATGCACTTTTGAGTGATTGTGCTTTTTTTAAAATATAAGTAATGATGATACAGTCTAAGGTGTTGATTCATTCAAAACTGGCATAAAAAAGCAGAAGCGAGTAAAGCCACTGTGGATTTCCCCCCACTGTGAACACACCACGGTATTTTTAGGAGTGTTATGTTGTGTACAGAGTGAGCCACACCGGACAGGAAGCCAGCAAGATCAAGATTTAATCTGCGGCTCTCCAACGGTCTGCAGATCAAAATGTTTACTTTTTTAAAACCAGTTTGAAGAATGACACACTCAGGCGACCGTTTCCAGCTCTTCCTGTTAATGTGAGTCTAAAGGCCGAGCCCTCATTTGGCACACCGTGTTGGCACTACGCCCTGCTGAGTCACTCATTTATAGTCACTGACCACCAATCCACCTCCGGGCGCTGGGCTCCCAAAACCATTAAGTTAATGGGCTTGGCTGCCCCACCTAAAGAGGATGACACCTGCATATATTTGGATGTAAACCAACACTTTACATTTCAGCTCCTTCTTGGTTATTTCTGCTTTTTCTCGCTGGCATGATGAACTTTCTAAACATAACCTCCTCTAGATTTCATCTTCCACTCTCCTCCTCATTCCACCAACGTTTTCCTCCCCCTGCTCTCCTCGTCCTCCACTCCCTGTTCGCCCTTATAGACCTATTTCATGTCTGTGTGTGTTTCTGATCTAGAAAGAGTGACGTATAAACAGTCAGATGTTTAAGACACTCCTCATTCCTCCAACCTGCTGCAGCCTCGGGGTCTTACAATTGAAAAGGTAAATGTTTTGTCTAAGTGTGCTCAGGTGGAGCGAAATCCTGTAATTTTTTATGACTCATGGGGTGATAGCTTCTGTGGAAAGGTTTCCTGTCAGTTATTGAAATCAACATCACTTCACAGCAAAACCTGATGAGAGTACTTCTTATGTAACTGTGAAGGTTGAAACATGCAGCAGCCCAGAGCGATTTTTACATAAGTCTCATAAAATTTGGGGTGGTTCAGATTCAATAATTTAACTACTTTCACTAATTATCTTATTCATGTCAATTATGATTCCCTGAAAGATGATTTTGAGTGCAAAAGTCTGGAGTTCACTTTGATTCGACAAGTTTTGATGTGGTTTGTATCAGAGATGGGTGCAAGTCCAAGTCATGTCCTAACGTAGGCTATCATAGCTACGAAAAATACCGAGTAAAATAGAAAATGTAGCCATAAAAATTGGGCTAAGTTAAAGATATTCAATATTAGTTATAGATATTATAAAGGGTGACCATATTCTGAATCCCCAAAAAGAGGACAGGACGAAACGGAGTCATGCGTAGTTAATTTTGAGACTTTTACGGGTCAGATCGAGTGTTTTTTATGCACTTCTAACTCAGTAAGTTGACATGTAACAAATTCAAAACTTCCATACAAACCCCAGACATTTGAAGAATTTTATAAACTCCCCCGGACAAAGCCGGACAAGGCTGGACAGCTCGAACAGCCCCCCCCCCAAAAAGGACGTATGGTCTTTCTATAAAAATATGTGAGTAGTAGCAGAAAACAGCAACAACAAAGTCTAACTTTTCTTGGCGTTCATCGTTAAGGACTCAAAAACACTTGTCCTAAGTCACAACCTACAGCACTAACAGATGATGTGAAACACTGAACCGAAAATAAAGCTACATGTCTAATTTAAAAGGGAGGGGGGGTGTCTCCTTTAGGGCTGGAGCACCCCTAACTATAACCTGTCTCCGCCCCTGAACCTGCAGCTCCGCTCTTGTAGCGTTGGTGTTATCTGCCTCAGTCCCTGATCTCCACGACCCAAAACAAGTGATTCATGTGTGTGTTAATAACAACCAAAACAAGAAGCAACAACAATTTATAGAACAATGTTTAACTAGCAGTATGAGAAGTTTTAGCAGCTCAAGTTACACAAGACGAGAGGAAATGACAGGAGTGAATATTTGCACAAAAAACATCCATAACAGTTAAATATCTGCAAACAAACCAAAATAAATAAAACATAAGTGATGAAACTGGTATGAAACTACTGTCCTGACTTCACTTGTCCCTCTTTGGATAAATATTTCAGTCCTTCTTATCTTGGATGAGCCTGAATCTGGGAACAGCATCTTCCCTTGAGCTGAATAAACACAGTAACCTTGACTGCTCTGTTGGTGTTCCTGACATACATACAGAGGGACATGTTTATAGTACACTCAGTATTAACTCTGGGTCATGTTGATGAGTCCGTCACCTTCGCTTTAGAGATTATCCTGGTTCAGTTTGTTCTGTTGTGTTTAGATCCGACAAAAGTGTAATCTTAAATGGAAGTGGAGCAGACTGAAAAAAGGACAGAGGATATTCTGGGGTTTTCATGAATGTATCTATTGACATCGATCTAAATGGGGCTTAATGCATACAAGTGAAGAGGAATCTGTTCAAACTACTTCACAAACAGACTAAATGCTGTCACCATGGCAACATCCCCATCCACCGTGACAACAAACAAGCAAACAAGCTGTCTGCATGAACACCTGCTGCTTCTTTCTCTCTCTCTCACACACATATAAACAATGTAAAACTCCTGCTGGTCCATGTTTAGCATGGCGGACCACAGGCGTGTGTGTGTGTGTGTGTGTGTGTGTTCTGGTATTCACATTACACACTTCCTCAGCTCGTATAGTTCATGAGTTACAAAGCAGATCTGACCTGAAGACAGCTGCTGGAGTCCAGAGAGACAAGTTTGTGAATGAATGGATTGATGAATGAATGAATGGAGTTAATTATAGATTATTATGTGACTATTCTCCTTCCTGAACCCATGAGGAGCTCTGAGATTAAACACACACAAAGAAAAAAGAGAATAATTTGATGTAGGGATTAGTTTTGTCTCGGAAAAATCTGCATTTTTAGTTTAAGTGACACTTTAAATTTGCATCCCTAACATTAATACATTTTTAAAACAGGTCTATCAATTTGACAAGTTAAATTAAGTCTTTATTAATGTTAGTTAATATGAAAAAACATTATTTTCTAAGCGCTTATTAAATAAGGTTTGTCAGGAAGGTCATGCATCAATAAGTTATTTTAGATTTAAAAACAAATGGTGGTGAATTCCTGAAGATTAACTTGATTTTAATAACCATAAAAAGTATGATAAGGGTCTTATCTTGTGCACGTGTGACAAAATTGTGTGTTTGTTTAGGTTTTGGCGCCCCCTGTGGTGAAGCTACAATACTCATCCCTTTGCTTATTCTGTCCTGTTTCTGTTTACTCCACATCTACTTACCAAAAACCTCTCCTAGGTTGTCTTTTAATATTTATATATCACTTTATTTGCTATTGAAAATGTCAGAAAATAAAGATAACAGTCATTTCTTTTTGTGTGTTTTAATAGCAGCAACAAGAAATACTGGACGAGCTCATTTTTGTGAGTTCATATTGATTTTGTCAGCAGAGTAAAGACGCTCATGAGAGATGTAAACAATGATGAATGACCGGCAGAGCTCTGTTAATGACTGTGCATGATCTACACATTTGCAGTGCATGAAAGCAGATGCATTCATAAACTAATATTTCACCAGAGCCAGGTGCTTGATTAGGTTAAACATCCATGCCAGACGTGAGCAGCGGAGTAAATGTACAGCACATGAGCCAAATTAGAGGTTACATCAGGAAATAACGTATTTGTTCTGTCCTCGACCAGAAATACAAGCAAGTGTCGTGTTCATCTTTGAATATCCTGATCACAAACGAGCCGCAAATATGAGAAATATGAGAAATATGGGATAAGGCTTCACATCGCCGTCTCTTATTTCACCCTCTAATTGTTTAATTGGAGCATCTCGTTTTCTCTCCTGCCAACCGGGAAAGTACCTAGTGCACTAACACACACACGCACTAACACACACACAGTCTTATTCCAGCCACGTAATCACATACTGCAGCCAAGAGCAGTAATATGATGAAATGAACCTGCGCCTGGATGCAGAGTCTGGGTGATTATGTGTTTTATCCTGAAGGTGCTCTCTCAGGAATGCTCTTTTCTGGGTCGAATGTTGACTTGGCATTTTTAGAGGATGCTTGTATATGTGCGCGCGTGTGTGTGTGCACGTGTGTGTGTGTGTGTGTGTGTGTGTGTGTGTAGGATACCATTAGCTGAGCAGATCTGGGCCCCGTGGTAATGACAGGGGTGGCAGGCTGCCAGGCAGACAGATAATACCACGGTAGTTGGTGACTGAGTGATTTCAACTAGAGGTTGTTTCACCTCGGCAACGGTGCTCAACCTGCAGGTCGGGGCCCCGCCGGCGGTCCTCAGGAATGTGAAAATGTACGCTCTCAGAAAAAGGATGATGTGTGGCAGCAGTTTACTTCATGTTTTATTCAAGTCATTTGTGCATCAAAAGAGCCTGGAGGTACTTATTTGACTATGACTTATTTGCTGCCTCTACACGGGTTTTCTCACAGGGCCTTTTCCCCTTCTGTACAGCCTGATATCACCGCCTATGCTGCTTATTTTACAACATTTTTCTGGCTGTTTTCAAACTTTTGTTATCTCCGTTTTAGAGAATAACCCCCAGCGCTGTTTCACTCCTACTGAAGAAAGGATTAGCAAGAAAAATTAAGCTGCCGGAGTCCTGTCAAACACGGCTCTGTGTGCGAATGTTTTGGATACACACTGCAGCTCCAGGTCTGTTTTTGTTTTTAAGACACTTCGCCGGAGAAGGTCTATCGAATTTACAGAAAGGTGTGAGGATCCTCTGAAAAATATGTGTGATGCTTTGTTTTTGTTGCAGAAATATCAGAGTCAGATTCTGGAGCAATAACACAAAAATATAATGTAGAAACAAATGTCTGCAGGGGTCAGCAGGTTAAATGTCCCAGTTTTGCAGAAAGGCTTCAGACGGACCACTTGCTAGAAACTGGACTTGTGCACAGCTTAGTCGCCAAGACAACAGCGAGATTTCTCAGTATAACGCATGGGAAACTGGGCAAACAAAGCAGTCGCACAAACACACACAAACACACACACACACACTCATGCCCGCAAACACACTTGTAGAATAGATTAAACCCAGCAGGACTGCAGACCTCAGCACTCTTCTGCCTGTTTACTGACAGCTTTGGAAATGTTCAGTGTTTGTGTGACAGAGTATTGTCCTCCAGCAGACGGCCCCTTCCCCACCATGAGAGACCCCCCAGGCCTTAACATGTCCACACATGACGCTGGTGCTATCTGTCTCTGTGTCTCTGTCTGCCACAAAGGGAAACACGGAGCCGGAGTCAACAAACCGGAGCAGCAGATAGAGAAAGATAATGTTTGGTCAACACTGAGTGTGTTTGCGCATGTGTGAGTGAGTGTGTTTGTGTGTGTGTGTGTGTGTGTATGTGTGTACCTCTCCTCCTCTCTCGCTCCTGGAGGAGGCGCAGGGAAGTGAGAAGGTGCAGGCGGTGGAGGTGATTGTGGACTCCCAGCTCCAACAGGTCGTACTCCGAAAGGTGCAGCAGGTCCTGGAAAACATAAAACTGTTTCACTGTTTTCATTCAGTTCAGTATTAGTGCGACCTATCAGGAATTTCAAAATAAAAGCCCAGTGTACAACATAGGAACTAAAGCAAGACAGGAAGCACAACAGACAACCGTTTTACAAGGCAACATAGATGATAAAATATGACTTAATTGTGTTTCTAAGTAAAATTCATGAACATACAAAGACATAAATCCTGTTGCTCCACCCTTGTTTTGCCTTTTCTCAATTTTACTTTCTATGTTGTTATAAAGATTTTCATAAACATTGTTATCATGATATTTATGGGCCACAATAATTGTAAGGTGACGACCTGATATGGTGACAGCTGACCTATCAGAGAAGTTGGTTCTTTCAAAATAAAATCCACATTTGTGTTTTACAGAGGAATCAAACACTGACTGATAATCCTGCATATGTGGACCCATTAATGGCCATCACTGACGATAAATGTCAGGAGTGTAGGGCTGGGCGATATGGCTTCAAATCAATATCACGATGTATTGATCAGTTCACCTCGATAACGCTAAATGGACGATAACTACTCCACAAGCTGCTCACCCCCTCCCACATTAACTTCGTCTACTTCAGCCGCGCCAACTTTTGAACCGTCCTCCATCTCCTCACCTGTCTTTCCCTCTTTGTTACAGACTGGAAGGGGTGGAGTCACGTCTCTGACGTAACCCAGCGTCTTAAAGGGACATGAGACCATAGCCTACCTACACACATCCAAAACAAACTTTGATTTATTTACTTATTCATTTTACACTGAATATACTGATATTGGCAAAATGAGGTTGATATTGTCATAAATTTCGGTATCGGTAAATTTAGTTTATCGCCCAGCCCTACAGGAGTGTCCCTGATCTGTGTATTCTGAGTCGCTGACTGAGCTGTTTGAGGATTATGAGGTTAGATTGAGCTGAGCCTACAGGTGACCTCTTTTCTTCCAAAAGTGTGCCGTCTCCTCCCCTCGTCCTCTCCTCGTCCTCCTGTCATTACACCATCATCTTAAACTCACAAACAAACACAACCTGCCTCACTTCGACACACAACATGATATTAACACAAACGACCCTGAAACGGCCTAAAGAGGGAGCAGACGCAGACGAGTCTTTGAACCAGAACTCAACTTTGAGCTGTCGTACACACACACATACACACACACACACACACACACACACACACACACACACACTGTATCATCACAGGAGGCTTCATCCTCAAACTAAGACCTCGTTGTTTTCATTTCCAAACAATAAGACCATTCTCTGAGTTCATCACAAACACAGCTCTATTTAGACTACACACATGTGCAGTGGGCAAACCCATGAATATAAACACACACACGCACACACTCACACACACACTGAAACAGCGCACAATCAAATTACAGTCACTCTGAGGCACTCACAGCCAGGAACAGATTCACAACTACACACATACCTGCATAACCGAGTAGCCAAAGCTGCACAAACACACAAATTTGTGCACGCAAAAGTTGCTGAAAAGCATCATTAAAAAATATTCAAGCTTTTGGAATAAAACTGTTGCATAAAGCTAACAAACAAGTGTATACCAGCACACACACAGGCACAAAAAACACACACACACACATGTGCAGGCG
This sequence comes from Xyrichtys novacula, assembly GCA_962446985.1. Classification (NCBI taxonomy): domain Eukaryota; kingdom Metazoa; phylum Chordata; class Actinopteri; order Labriformes; family Labridae; genus Xyrichtys; species Xyrichtys novacula. The sequence continues at coordinate 35,816,645 of OY660870.1, forward strand.
GTCATTACAGTCAACAAGCCTGGACAGCTCAGTAATAATGTGTTAGAGAGTTACAGAAGACAACACTGTATTAGTTCTGCTGATGTTAACACATGTAACACACACCCCGTGACTCTCTATGTGTGTGTGTGTGTGTGTGTGTGTGTGTGTGTGTGTGTGTGTACGTGTGAGACATGGCTGGCGTATCACAAACCTCATCTATCTCATAATCTCTCCTCCTCTCTGTGTCTCTCTCGTCTCCCTCCGTGCTCAGCGGCAGGTTGACATGTTTTCTTTATTCTTTCTTTTCTGGATCACTCAGAGCTGCACAACAAACTCAGCTCTCACACAGGCCTCTGCAGAGTTTGAACAGCAGCTGTCAGTGCTGGTTTAGTCGGCCTCACTGTTGTTATAAAGTTATAAAGATGGTCGGGAATAAAAAAGATGGAGCTCTGAGGTTTTAGACGACACTTAAAGATAAATAAAGATAAAGACTTGAACGGTGAAGTTGATCTTTAACTCTGTGTTGTTGTAAGAGGGTGTATCTGCAGCTGTTATGATCGTATTTTTTTATATAGAGGTTTTCTGAGCTGTAGCGCAGCCTGTCGCCACTAGCAGGAGCTGTAGCTGCAATTTATGGCGACTACTATCCGATTGCAAGCGAGCAAAAATGACAGATCGCATATTTTAGCCCAGTTTGACAGTTTATGGCGTTTAACACACAATCATAGAATCTGCAGGTAAAGCTGCTGTGAGGAACTTTTCAGTTTGTGTTGGTTTTGGCGCCCCCCTGTGGACAAAGTGATACCTCTTATCTCTTGTCATGTTAAAATGTCATCCTGCTGTCTTTTATCAATGTTTTTCACTCACTCTGAGTATTAGCCATGGAAAAATGTTGAAGAGGCAGTTTTCTCATCTTGCTGTTGGACATCTGGTCGGAAATTACGAAAGAAGATTAGGGCCACAAGAAGAGAAAAAAATAATTACAAGAGGGAGTTTTTTTAATTTTCATTTAGAGATTAAAGTCGAAATTTTAAAAAGTCAAAATGAAAAAAAAAAATCGGAATTACGTGAATTAAATCTAAATTTCGACTGTAATCTCATAATTTTGGTTTTTATCTCAAAATTTCAACATTATTCATGACATTTTGATAATTTTTTATCTCGAAATTTCGACTTTAATCTCAAAATTTCAATTTCTAATCTTGAAATTTCGATTTTATTGATATAATTTCATTTTTTTATCTCAAAATTTTAACTTTAATCTCAAAATTTCGACTTTAGACTCCTTCCTTCAAGTTTTTTTTTCTCTTTGTGTGGACCCAATCCTCTTTCGTAGAAATCAACCCCTCACTGAGCTTTAATTGAAGGGATTAAAGGGCACCAGTATCAGTTTCAGTCTGTTTCTCAACCAGATAAAAACTTCTTATAGTGTCTTTACATAAATTATGCTCATTTTATTCTGAGTTTGTCTGAACATTAAGGTTAGTCGGTTAGTCAGAATTTAAATCTCTGTTCCATAAAATGTTAAATCAGCTGCTTGTTTAATAAATTATGGTCAGGACCATGTAATAAAACATGTTTTTTTAGCTGCAACCATGTAATTTGATATAATTATGGTATATATCAGATTACATGAAACTTCAAAATATTTTTTAAGGTTATTCCTACCTAAGTGTAGAGCTGCAGATGCATTGCAAAAAGTATCTGACATTATTCCGCCTACAGTATCCCTATGTGGGAATTTCAACTGTGCATGAAGCCACATGTTACTCAAACATGTCTGAAGAGCTGATCTGATCACAGAAATCCTAATAAATAATAAATATGGAGACAGCCTTCATGTTCTTGTATTTGCTGCTGACACTGATGATGCCGGCTGAGTTGGTTTTCATTGGACTGTTGTGTTAAGTCTGGATGTCTAAGAGGCACTGAGCTGGATACTGTTGTTTTAAAATCCTAAAAAAGGGCAGCAGAGGAGAGCTAACGCCACCATCATGCATGGAGGATGGTCAGAGTGGGATTTGAAGCTTGTATTCAGCTCAAAACTGAAACTTTCCTCTAAACTGAGGAAATTTGATATAATTTAATTTAAATGACTGGTTTTCGTAGAGACTCCCATCCTTGTCTCACCTTGTCCTTGTGTTTCCATTTTTGCCTACATATGTCGCCTCCTTTTCTGCAAGAGTTCCCACTAATGACACCAATGCATTCTGGGTAAACATTACCAAGCGGTTATTGAATAATTCATGTCTTATTGGCTCATCAGTCTCCTCTTTTAGCCAATGTCTGCGCAGCGTTCAGATTAAAGTTGGCTAATGGTGGGATGTTAAAAACAGCTCGTGTATCACGGTCCCTCCAGTCTAATGGAGTTTTATTAGACAGTTTTATAAAGGCGGCTGTGGGAAACACTCCTAATGACAGCAGTAAGTCTTACCAGAATAGAAACACTTTCTTATGCAACACAGACATTCACTGAAATACTCTTTGAAAGCAGCGCCTGGAAGGTCAGATCATTCAAAAGACAAAAATTATGTTTGCACTCACCCCTGATGTAAACAGCCTTTTGGCTTTTATATCCAGTGAATGATAGTTAGTTGCATGTACTGTGTGTTAGAGGATCATGTAGGGCTGGGCGATAAAGCAAAAATTTACCAGCACTAAAATTGACGACAATAACCAACGTCATTTTGCCCATGTCGATAAATTCAGAGACGTGACTCCACCCCATCCAGTCCGTAACAAAGAGGGAAAAGACAGGTGAGGAGATGGAGGACGGAGAGAAAGTTGTAGTGAAGTTAATGTGGGAGGGGGTGAGCAGCTTGTGGAGTAGTTATCGTCCATTTATTGTGATCAAGGTGAACTGCTCAATATATCGTGATATTGATTTGAGGCCATATCGCCCAGCCCAAAGATCATGCATGTTTAAAGTAGTTTACAGTGAGTGAAAAGACAATACAAAGTGAAGACAGGTGCAGGTGCATGAAAACAGAAGGAGATGACTGAAGTTTGACCCCAAAGACGATGCACAGAAGTAGGTAAAGGATGAGTAACCTTGGCCAGATTAAACAACATTTATCCTGCTAATTTATCACAAATATTTATGGTCTCCAGAGCGTGTATTTTTAGAGATATGAAAAGATTTATTTATGTAAATTTCAACCATGACAATGCACGCAGTAATGAGCGTTATACGAAGTAGTGGTTGATGAATCTAGCATATTTGAGCCACTGTTGAAACAACAAGCATTAATAATAAACCCATGTATGTGTTTCTGTGTGTGCACACGTGTTTGAATTACCTCTACTCCGTCATATTCCTGCTCCAGCGCTGTGCAGTACTGCGGCAGACCCAGCTGGCTCAGCCACCGGGAGATAGACTGATGCTTCATGGTGGCAGAGATGCACACACATGCATGCGCAGAAATGTGCACGACACAGCAAACACACAGTTTTTCTGCGTTTAGAGAGACCTGAAACACACAGAAGGAAAACATACAGTGAAAAACAAACATATCTCCTCTCTTCTTAGTGAACTTGCAGTTATTGTGACTTTTTTATTAATCAATGAATGAAACATGTTTGCATCTTTTTAGCTGGACACTTCTGCAACAGCTTTATCACTGAAACCTAGCGAACTCACGTTTCTGTGAAAGCCCCGTGCTGAACCGACTATCTTTTTCTCACACCAAGGCTGATCTGTAGCCAAGGCTCCCTCTTTATCAGCCTTCAGGGCCGATTAGCTGCAGCATTACAGACACTTTAACACTGTAAACACCCCAGAGTGATGATGCCTGAGTGTCAACAGGAGGAAGATACTGAGACTGAGAAATAAAACCCGCTCTGGATCTGCCGTCAGTCCAGATAGCGACACAAAACACTAAACAGACTGTTCGACAAATAGCAGAGCTGGATACTGGGAGCGGGAGCTGATATCACCATAACACCCGGGGTAATTACACCACCAATCACCACCAATCCTTTTTACCCAGAGGCCCCGCTGGCACGACCTGACAGCAACAACCAAGCGCAGATATACACATCAGCGCCAGGTGATGAAATAATAAATGAGAGCCGAGCCAAGAGCCAAGATAAAACATGGAAAGTATGAACGAATTTGGCGGGGGAAGTCCGCCAAATAACAGCCTCGCTGGGAAAAAACACGGATAGTGTCTTTAATCAGAAGACAAAATGTCTGCAGGCAGAAAAAACAAACAGATGAGTGAAATTTTGAGGGATATCTTTAACCACATTCCTCCGAGGTTATATTCCTGATCAATAATAAACAAATCTTTATTGATCAGGAACAATAATAACTCTGTTCTTATTGTTGAAGCAGCTGTGTTGTCAGCGCCTCCCTTATGTATTGTCTGACTGAATGTGAGCGGGTTTACACTGTCAGTGCGCTCACATGTGTGTTAGTATTCATGTGTCAGACTGAGCACGTGCGGTGACCTCCCCCCATCCCATTTCAATCACTTAAGTGATGTCACAGAGATGTACATGATGTCACTAAAGGTTGTTTGACCCCCACCACACACACACACACACGCACGCACACACACACGTCTTTCAGTCTTATATCAATCTCCTGTGGGGGTGTAACATCATGTAGATTAGAGGAGAGGACTTCTTCATACAGTATATGGTCTCCTGTCAGCGTCTTACCTCTCCTCTACTTTAACCTAATGGAGAGCTGGAGGTCGTCCAGGAGAACGAGGAGCCTCAGTGTCCCCCAGAAATGAACTTGACTGCAGGTCACACACAGTCCTCATAAATTCTCCTACAAAGTGTTTTAATGAGATTCCATGATGTTAAAATTAACACAATTTCTAATCGGCCTCTCTTCATTTTCAGGAGCGCTGTCTCAGAAATTTCTAAAGTTGCATGTTCACACGTGTCCCTCAGAGCATGAAATCTACCCCGTCAAAGATGGAGATGGGGTATCACTTCTAAATAAAGCTGCAAAAACAGTTTAATGTTTGTGACATGATTAAAGATGGTGGCACAGTCTGACACTGTGATGGCAGGTTATGAATTTATGTCAGTGCAGCATGCAAACAGGCAGATGTGCAGACACTTTCGCTGGTCATCTTAAAAATATCTCTCCTTCTTCAACTATGATGTTTTTTTTCATCGGGTTTTGTGTTGCTCTTCAAGGTTTGCATCTTCACATGGACTTACCCAGACTACTTTACACATGCTCGGCTATTTTCATAAACGGACATTTCACCCTCTTCGTTTCTGTTCACATGCAAACAGTTTTTTAAAAAGCATTGTTTTCAGGGGTGAACTCTCCGTTTGCGTCTAAACTAAGGGTATGAACGACGGTTAAGGTCTCCATTTTTTAAAATAACTGTACGAATAAACGGGCCCCAGACTCCATTTTGATTTTTTTCTAGGAAGCTGGTGGGAGATTAGGGGGCATTCAAGCGTACAGCTTCCCAAAAAATTCTGCAAAATTTTTAAGTTTTGCACATGTGTGAATATGGGTGATTATAGCAGTTTTTGAAAGTTTGTAATCTGTTGTAGCTCCAGGGTTGCAAAAGTAAACTCAAGCCGACAGTTAATGGTGCAACATGCGTGCCTGTGACGTCTCACCTTCAATACAAGTGCTGCAGAGCCGACATCTGAGGAGGCATTACAGTGGTCAGATAGGATCACTGTGAACTAGTGAAGCAGCATGTCTAAGTATACGAGTTTGCAAATCTCCCACTGTGTTTACCTCTGAAAGGCTGTAACACAATGTGAAATCACACACTGGGATGACAGTATCATGCCGCTGCAGGATCAACATGACAGTACAAATGCATGATGATGGAGGAACTGCTTTTTAAAACCACAGAATCCCAAAAATCACTGATATTTGTGTGAAAAATACTCACAGAAAGTAAAAGAAAGAGGCAGGGAGCGTGCACACCAAGCTGCAGAGGTGGTTGTTGGATCGTAACCTCCTCTTTATGTCTGATGTGCCACAGACGCGGCGATAAATACTTTAATAAATACAGTTATTTTCCTGTCTGTGTGGGCTGTAATCATGCTGCCCTGTAAGAGGTTTAATAGAAGTTCAGATTTCACTTCATGGTGTTTGATGCCAACACCAGGGTTACGTGCGATTCCCTGCTCTTACTTTCACTCGTTTAAAAGGGATATCACAGAAAGAAAGAGTTTAGATACCACTGCTCTCCATATGACAGCCGTAAAATATCTTACAGTGGTTAATTGAGGAGCTTTAGCGGTGAGAGGATGCCAATGAAACCTGTCTAAGCCACACCCTGTCTGTCTGCAGCCCTGATATCAGGAGCTTTTCAGCATCTTTCATCCAGATGATGCATGTAAACAGAGATTTTGAGCAGCTGTGAGTCGTTTTAAAGTGTTGAAGCTTTTCCCTGATAGTGTGAGCGGTTTGTCTTGTAAAAAAAGATCCAAAGAGCGCCACATGGCTGGTTAGAAAGAGGTGACACAGCCTTTACAGAATGAACACTGGAGGTGGATTCGATGGAAGGAGAGCAGCTCGAAGGAGAACTTTGCGTTTTGTCCTTTGGGAAGGTCAGATTTCCTTTCCTGGATTCGACACAAACACAGTTTGTCCTCATAAGACAGGGCAAACTCTGCAGGGATGCTTACCGTAGAAGAGAGTTTCATCACGAGGAACTCCTGGGATCTGTTTTTTAACATGGACAGCATCTTTTCTCTTTGTTTACAGTGGGAGGACATGCTTGTATATTCCCTGTAGTGCTGACAGGACAAGAGAAACAAGAGGAGGACAGCACTGATGAGTAGAACGGAGAGGGGTGCACAGAGGAAGGATTTTCCCATTAGAGCCAGTGAACAAGTTCACTAACCAGAAAAACTGAACCCAAAGTGTCCCCTAGAGGGATCCTCATCCTGTCCTGTCAGATCCGAGCCTCATGTCCTCTCAGTCTCTGCTGGTTTGACCTCGGCTGTTTCCCATGACCACATTTCTCTTTGTATCATAGAATATAAATCAACCTATCCCATAATCCCCCTCTCTAAACAGCCCGATTATTAGACGAGTAGACATGAATCAAATACCAAACATCGAACTCCAAGTCCGGCAACATTAGAGGACAATTTTCCATTCTCTCACTCGCTCTCTAATGTCTGTATTGGCCGCCTCCTGTAGTCCAAGGGCGTCCCCTTTTTGCCAATCACATTACACCGACACAATCCAACCAATTGAATTAAGCTGCGAAAATAACAGCAGCATCACCGCGGAGCCATTTCCAGCTCCTGTGACAAAGCAGGCAGCAGCGTGATGTCTGATTGTCACAGACGAAGGACGGCGTGCGGGGAGAGACAAGACTCTTCCAGTGAGTTACAGTCTGAAGCCAAGGCTGCGGCGGATTCGTCCTCTATGACCAACAGAGACATGAGCAACAGAAAGAAACGTTCATTCAAGAACCCCGAACACCTCTCAATCAATCTATGTGCATCTTATATACAAAGGTCAAGAGAAACTCACTGAATCATGATTAAATGATCAACAAAGTTTTCTGTTTAATCACTCTCCTAGGGCCTGTGTCCACTAACTGTATCGTTTTTACTGCAACATCATATCTCAACCAAAGCTAGTTTTTGTAGCTTGTTCAGAGCCCAAGGTTAAAGGGATATTCCGGTGTAAAATTAATTTAGGGTCAAACACACCAAAACACAGAGTTAGACACCCCCTCAAGAGATGAATGTTGCCGACCGCTTGCTTCTCTAGTTATACCGACTTGAGTAACAACCGCGTGATAGCAATACACAGCGGTCTGAGGAGCCATAAACAAACCTCAACCAAAACGCCACTCTATAGCATCAACAGGACATATAGGGTCCGAGCCATAGTACTAGCCACCAAGCATCTTTTTAACTTTGACTGATTTCTTTAGCAAAGAGACGAAACACAACTCACCTACTCTCCTCCAGTAGCCACTTGTTTGTCCATTATGGACTACAGTGGGGTGACGCAGCTCAAGGAAGAACATTTATGATCATTTTTTTTAATCATTTCCTTGAAGTAATAATCATCATATTAATCATTTCTCTGCAGACGCGGTAGTTCTTCTGCCTTAGCCTCTCCGTCTGATTGCATTTCCATAAAGTAATGATCAGAAATGTTCTTCCTTGAGCTGTGGCACCCCACTGTAGTCTGTAATGGACTGGCATGAGGTCTCACTACAAACAAATGGCTGCTGGAAGAGAGTAGGTGAGTTGTGTTTAGTCTCTTTGCTAAAGAAATCAGGCAAGGTTAAAAAGATGCTTGGTGATTAGTGCTGTGGCTGGGACCCTATATGTCCTGTTGATGCTATAGAGTGGCGTTTTGGTTGAGGTTTGTGTGTGGCTCCATAGACCCATGTGTATTGTTATCGTGCGGTCGTTACTAAAGTTGGTATAACTAGAGAAGAAAGCAGTCGTTTGACCTTAAATTAATTTTACGCCGGGATATCCCTTTAAAGGTCGGTACCGCTCTTCATCTTCAGGAGTTGTTTCCTGACCTCTCCTGAACTATTTCTGAGGTTTGAAAATGAACATGTGATGGAGGTGCGATATCATTTTCTCCCTGTGGTCGTGAGCGTGCCTGGAGAACGTGTCTGAAGCTGTCTGAGAGTGTTTACCTGAAGGTTACAGTACCTACTGAAGCAGCTGGAATACGGCGGAGGAACATATTTCAGAGTCGAGAATAACGACTGTTTTCTGAGAGTTACTTTGTTGTTGGTTAAAATTGTGTCCCCTCTGCTTTTTTTCCTGTCTTTAAGACCCCCAACGGTGTCTGGCGCTCATTTTTTTTCTCTTTTTTTTTTGCGTCACTCCCGTCTCTTTGAGCCTCTCCTGAAATATTTCCCAAACAAGGCAGTTCACTCACTCTACAATTTTCTCTCAGAAGGTTTAATAAAAAGTCAGAGCTACCTCTCAGCTGCTTGCGTTTGATGAACATGTGAGCAGAGTCTAACCACAGCCTGCAGGATCTGAATGTTTGACATCTTCATCAAGTTATCTCCCTCTCTCTCTCGCAGCCACACAGGTGCATATCAAGCATGGCTGGGCTTGCAGATAAGTAGCCACACAGCAGCAGCAAACACCTTATTTGAGTGAAATGTAAGATGACTTTCACTGTGTCTGCTGCAGACAACACCACACTATCAGCACTTTTTATACAGTTTGGATGTTTGCCTCCAGGATGTTGCATTTTCTCTCTGGACAAATACTGGTTCAGTGCTCCTGTGGGGGAACGTTTTGCAGCTTTCTTGGGTATTTAAATGTCTATATTTACTCGAGGAGCTGGCTGGGAAACAAGGAAATATCTTCAACCCCACAGAGAGCTGAATTAAGACACTGATTCAGTCTATCTCTTCAGAATCAGTTTTAGAGTTTTAGAAATCAGTTTTGCAGGTTTAATACTAACATCCTGCATGACCTCTGAAGTATTTCCAGGTGCCGTGAGCCGACATGCTTCTGCATCACTATAAAATACAGCTTGTTGGATATGCATATTAAAATCTGCAACTTGTCGTCACTTGCATGGAATGTACTTTATTTTAAGAACCTGAAAAACTCTTATCAGAGGGCAGAAAAACTTCAGCATCACAATGAGGTCATGCAAAATATTTGCAATGTTTAGTCATGCATTGTATTTTGCATGAAAAAGTTAATTAAGTTTGTATTTTCCACTTCTGATTCTGCAAGATAAACCCTCATTTTGGGGGGATATGCTTGAAGAAAGTCCACTTTTATGAGGTATAACTTGTATTTTTTTATTTAACGGTCCCTGCCTGGTGATAACAGCTAAAAGATAAGAGATGGGAGAAGGAGAGAGGAGGTATAATTTACATGACTCAGCTCTGAGGTAAAGGCATTCCTGGCTTCAGCACATACTGGAGACCAAAACAGCTGGGATGCATCTTATTTTTGAGAAGAGAGAGGAGAAACTCGATGATATAGGACAGAGGAATTTTCTCATAAATAAAGAATACACTTGACTTTTTGCTTTTAATCCTAATCCTCATAAATCAAGATACCAAAAAGGGGTTATCTGTGTTTTCTGGATCCAGTAATGAAGTTTATCTCTTTTAAATTCTTCAAAAACGTTCATTTTAATGACTTTGCTTCAGTTTCTCTTTATCTGACCCGGATAGATTTTGCAAACTGTGCAACAAACGTGCGTGAAAATAGTCGAATTTTACCCGTAAGACATGCACTGTTGTATTTTTCTGCACACAAATATAAATCTATAAATCAGTGAAGTCTTACCTTTCTGTGCAGCGGACTTCTGCATGCAATCTGACGCGGTGCAGAGTAGATGTAGGAGCGCTGATGATAACTGGAGTTTTAATGTTTGTACCGGTTACGGACAAGTTTCAATCAGCGAATAACATCCACGGCAGCTGCTCTCTGCTCCTCAGCTGTGGGTTTCCAAATGTCAAAAGAACTGAAGTACCTGTCAGGACCAAGAGAGACAGAAAGAGGGAGGGAGGGAGGGAGGGAGAGATGCAGCTTCACGCTCCGGATCCACGGAGCAAAATGAGGTGTCAGTTCAAATCAAGCGAAAACCAATCAGAGGCGAGATTAGAGGAGCTCCTGAAACAAATACAAAATACAGACCCTTCTTTCTTTTAAAAACATCTGAATCGTAAATGTGATACCGATGAACCGAAAATTTGCCGATACCGACGTCGTTTTGCCGATATCGGTATATTCGGTGCCAAAAAAAATAAAAAAAATCACAGACCCTCCTTTTAAAAAAAACAAAACAAAAAAACATCCAAATCATAAATGTCATGTTGAAAGGCTAAAAGATTTGGATAAAATTTCAGGTTGTCAGTGGGACAGGTTCAAGGATGAATTATGGACTTAGCTTTTTGTCCACAAGGGCGGTCAAATTAACATTTTACCGATCCACTACTTGCTGAATTTAAGGCTGCTCCTTTATTACCAGTTTTACATTATTGGATACATTGATTAATCCAGGTGTGCGTCTCACTAGTCACAATGATCAGTCACACCTGGATTAATTAGTTTGTACAATAACGTAAGACAGGAAATAAAGGAGCTGCCTTAAGGTCAAGATGTAGTGGAGGACTTCAAATATTCACAATTAACGACACATTGGACTTTCAAATGTCTCCAGGGGAAATTTTTTATTTACTTAGACACTACTGAACTTGTCGGTTTCGTCCACCGTGGAGCCAAAATTTAACCCAAAAAATCCTTAAAGAAGCTTTAAACATGTTTTCAAGAAAAGCACAGAGACAAGTTTCAGTCAGCACTGATATGTGGATGTTTTCTGATTCTTCATTCAATAAGCAAAAGCAGTCTCAGACAGACATCTCCCTGCTTTTTTCATTTTTTCTCTCCTGCCCCCTTGTGGTACTTATTGGTAACTACAACACTTTAAAGTCCCACTCTGATCGTTTTTTTAACACACAAAGTATTATCAGTGAAGTTTTAAGCCAAAATCACATTACCTGTGTCATTTTCAAGGGCTTTTCTTCTGCAGAGCTCCAGCAGCTTATAAGCAATTCACCTCTGAGTCGTGGGCGGAGACAGCACTGCTCTGTACATTCCTCTTCGCGTTAGCTTGCAGCCTAACATTGCCAGTGTGGTAGAAGTGGCAGGTAACACACGATTTAATTAGCTCTCCAACACAAATGTCTTAGGGGACAAGATGAAAGTTAGCATCATAATTAGCTTTCTCACACGCATTGCAATTTGTCAACGCATACGTTTGTTCCGCAATTGCCCTCTCGAGTTTTCTGAGTCTGTCCTCTGGGGGCGGAGCTTGGATTTATGATGTAGGAAATCTCACTGTGGTAAGCCTGCTATTTGGGTCTCCCAGAGATCCACAGCATTTTGAATGCAGAAATACTCAGAAATGCAATTTTCCACTTACTTTTCTCATGACATGTCCTGTAGCATCAGAAAAATGCCATATGAACATGTAGACAAGAAAAACACGATTTTCATCGGAGTGGGTCTTCAATGTGAACTTGTTGACTCCACTGTATGAGCCATCAACATGTGAAGGCTTCTATGTTATGATGCATGGCACCACCTGGTGGACATTTTGCAAATTGCACCCCTTGTTCAGCATGAGGGAGCTTTAGTAAAGACAGATTGGGGTTGTTAAAAACTTACCTTATGAAATATTTTTGTTTTTGGTGTTAAATAAAATAACAGACTTCAGCTTCAGTGCAAGAGTTGGGTTTTTATTGTTATTAACCGTTGACACAATCAGCAGAGAAACAAGGCATGACAAGAGACAGGAAGAGACACACAGGAATCAAATCTTGTTGAAAGCTGCTACGTCGACACTCTGGACCTGAAACAGATCAGAACAGAAACAAAGATTATGAATGTCCTTCTGACCATCAAAATGTAAAAATTAATGTTATCGTAGATGTTTCTTTGCAGTGTCCTTACATAGTCTTCGAACTTGGTGATTTCCTCCTCCAACATGTCTGTTCCCACCTTATCGTCCTCCACCACACATGCGATCTGGAGTTTCTTGATGCCGTAACCGACGGGAACAAGCTTCGATGTGCCCCACAACAGACCATCGGCCTGCACCGAGCGCACACACTCCTCCATCTTCGCCATGTCCGTTTCATCATCCCACTAAGAAGACAGGTGAGAGGAGTCAGTATCAAACCTGTGAAAACACATCACAGCTGTTTTCGTTTTGGACTCACAGGTTTGACGTCCAGTAGGATGGAGGACTTGGCGATGACGCCGGGCTTCTTGGCCTTTCTCTCCGCGTACTCTTTCAACCTCTGCTCTTTGATTTTTTCTGCCTCCTCGTCTTCATCGCTCCCAAACAGATCAATGTCATCGTCGTCATCATCATCATCCTCTTCCACCTTTTTCACCGGAGCGCTGCTTTTCTGCTGGACGGTTGTACCCTACATAAAAGTAAATACAATCACATGTGGTCTGCGGTAATAACTGAGAACTGATCGGATGAAAACAGCGTGTAAAAACTCACATTTGTGTAAGGGACTGAAGGAACGGGAGCTGGGGTCACAGCTGCAGGAGACTTCTCCAGGACTGATACCCGACACTCCAGTTTGGAAAGTGCTGCCCTCAAGTCTTCAACCACTAAAGAAACAGAAGCAGAAGATCAAAACTCCTCGAATTTGAATAAAAACCAAACATTTGAAAATCTGATATGTGGTCTTCTATGACATGACAATGGCTCGATAATCGTAATATCAATATAAGCCAAAATAACTGTGATTACGATAGAAGCACCTTTGTGTAAGCTCTGGTTCTCCAGCTCCAGGCCCCTGATTCGAGAGACGATTTCCCCTTGATCGGCTGCACTGATGCCGCTCTGCTGCTGCTGCTGTTTTGAGTCACAAAAGAGAGACGGAGAGAAAAAAAATCAGTACGGTTTATTGAGAGCAGCGTCTGAAAGCCAAACCAGGCGGAAAGTCATCTGGTCACACTCAGGACGATCGAGCAGAGTGAAAACACAACACAGCCAGTGGCATCGGAGACACAGGAGCTGCAGTCTGACAGGAGGATAAGTGAAAGCAGCTACACTTGCAACACTTCACACACAAAAACCATCTAGCAGCTACAAAAACCTCTAATCTAAAGGGGGTGGACTCTAGGAAACTGGAGCGTGGATGTCAGCGAGGTGCTTCCAGGGACACACACGACTTGGGTGGCACTTACAAACTGGGACTGACGGCTCAGGGGAGGTTGACCAGACCCTCTGTTACACAGTGTGGACTTGAGCTGGGGGGAGGAGGGGATTTCAGGCATGAATGATGGAGGGATGGAAGGAGGAAGGGAGAGGGGGACACAACTGAATGAGGTACAGGATGCTCAAGGACAAACAAGGACACTCAAATTACTTGGACAAAAATGTTCATTCAGTTTTGTTTTGACAAAAATTCGTCTGTGGGAGGAATCCAGTCACTTTTCATGCACTGCCTTAAAACTTCCAAGACTAATCCAACATCTTTGACCTTTCTAAAACAGATTAAGTGCATTATTCTAGGAGCAGATACGACACATATCTGTTACTTACTCCTGCTAGTGATTTCTGGATGTTTTCCCGGGCCCGAGCGATGTCCTGCAGAATGCTGTTGGCTCCTGCATCCTGCAAAGAAATCACAGATAATCCTTCATTATTAAATTGACAACAGAATAAAACACGTTAATGCAGCCTCAGGAAAAATGAAATTAAGGCCACTCTGAAGTGTTGAATACAAGAGAGGATAAGGGCAACATAAAAGGACAGAAAAATAATCACAGGAAGGAGATTAAAGTCGAAATTTCAAGATTAAAGTCAAAATTTCGAGATTAAAAATAATCAAAATTATGTCAATGAAGTCGCAATTTTGAGATTAAAAATTAAAATATCAAGATGAAAGTCCATAATTCAAGACTGGAGTCAAATTTCAGCATAAAAAAATCGAAATTATGTCAATTAAGTTAAAAACCTGAGATTAAAAATTAAAATTTCGAGATTAAAGTTGAAATTTCAACATAAAAACATCGAAATTATGTCAATAAAGTTGAAATTTCGGGATTCAAAATTGAAATACAGATATAAGTCGAAATTGCATGATTACAAAATGTCGTGAATAATGTAGAACTTTTGAGATTAAAATTGAAATTTCAAGATGAAAAAAATCAAAATTATGTCAATAAAGTCAAAATTTCAGATTAAAAATTCAAATTTCAAGATTAAAACCGAAATTTTGAAATTATAAATTGGCGAAATGTTGTGAATAATGCTGAAATTTCAAGATTGCTGGCAAAATGAATTAAGTCGAAATTTCAATTTTTTTAAATTTCAATTTTAATCTCGAAATGGAAATCAAAAAATCTCCCTTCTGTTATTTTTTTCTCCTCTTGTGGCCCTTATCGTCTTTCGTAGTTCAATGACAAATGCTTGGGATGAGAATTTCAACAGTATGTTAGTTTCACAGTGACCAATTTCACACCAGAAATCAGTCAAATTTAAACATAATTTAATCAGCTGGGTTTCCTTTTTCATACTTTGGGTAATGTTGCACCAAATGTTTCTAACAGGACGGCAGGTGGGCTTCTTTAGCTCCCTGACCCTACCACAAAAGAGGTGTTAGAGCTACGGCTAGGCAATAAACCGAAAAATTTACAGATACTGAAATTTACAAGGATAACAAACGTCATTTTGCCTCACCTCTGTCCCTCTTCAATAACACGGCTAAAAGAGCATGTATAACCCCAGCGTTTGTGTCAGTGTAGTACCTGCGCTGCTGTTGTTGTTGTTGTCATCATCGGTTGTGGAGAGCCGTTCATCCGCTCGTAGAAGCGCCTCTCTGCCTCGTCATAGCGAGGTTTGTCAAACCAGATCTTCTCCTGGGCGAGGAAGTCCGCTGAAGTCATGGTTCTGCAGAAAAGAGAGCGAGGAAGGAGAAAGGTTGAAGAGGACACAGGAGGTCAGAGCAAAGGAAAAAAAACAAAACAAAATCTGTATTACTACGACTAATATTGGTATTTTTAATCCTCTGGTATTCGTTAATCTCAGATCAAGATTAAATCTAAAAATTAACATGTTAAAATACCTTATTTTTTGCAGTTTACCCACAAACAGACCATCCCAACACAACCACAGAGGGAAAATAAAAACAAAGAGGAAAAACTCAACAATGGTTCAAACAAAATCAGTCATCCAGGATTACTGAGGAAACAAAAAGGCAGAAGGAATCAATGAACCAGGAAAAATGAAAAATACTGAAGACGATGAAGGAAAATAAACGCATTCAATTCATGAGAAAACTGAGAAAATGGGAAAAGATCAAATGGAAACATCGCGAGATCCATTCTCCTCGTTTGTCATACTTGTCCCTCTGAGGGGCGCTGGAGGCAACCGGCGCCGCTTCCTGCCTCCGACCCTTTTTCGCCTCCACAGCCTCACTCCTGCTGTGAGAATGGAAACGGCTCTCTGCAGCGTCATACCGCCACTTGTCCAGCCACACCCGCTCGCTGTCCGGGTGAGCGAAGAAGCAAACTCCTGCCCCCGACTCCTCTTCTGTCTCCGGGACCTCCGCTGGCTCCTCCTCCTCCTGAATCGGGAGCAGAGCGTGGAAGACTTCGGCTTTCCCCTGCATGACCACCCTTTTCTCCTCCACCGGCACCACTTTCTGCTCTTCCTCCTCCTCCTCCTCTTCTTCTACGAGGCTTTGAGGGTGGTCGCTACTTCTGGAAGTGGAGGCGCAGCTGGAGCGTTTGAAGGAATTGTTCCCGTACAGGTTTTGGTAAAAAGCCGCTTCGGCGCGGTCGTAGAGCGGTTTCTCCAGCCAGACGTCCCTCAGCAGCTCCACGGGGATGCGGGGAAGACCGTTGATGGACTGTCGATTGGTTGGCGTTATAGCTGCGTGTTGGACAACAGGGGTTGAAGGAGTCGGGGCTAGAGACTGATATCCTTCATCGGGAGTTCTGGCTGCGATGGAGCGGTTTGGTGGAGGAGGAAGGTTCAGAGAGTTCGGGATAGACGGCTGCATGGACTCTTCGACAAAGCGGCGTTCAGCTTGGTCAAAGGTCATCTTGTTCACCCACACGGCCTGGACGACATGATGGCAGGCTGTCTGTTCCCCGTGTTGACACACCGATGCTGAGGAAGATGGAGCTGGAGCTGATGGAGAGTTTGAGTGTTTTTGTTGAGGCGGAGGTGACCGGTTCGGCTGTTTGGTCCCGTTGGAGGAGCTCGCCAGCCAGCACTGGTAGAGACTCTCCGCTCGCTCGTAGACGCTGCGCTCAAACCAGATGTTAGCGCACTCAGACTGCAGGCCAACCAGTCCAGAGTGAGGGTTTGAAGACTGGCCAGTCCTTCTCTCCGGCTTCTCCTCCTCTTTAGGCTTACTTTCCACCGACTCCTCACGGTTACTATCAGAATTAGATGAACGCTTCTTGCGGCGGTGGCGGCTTTTCCCGCTACGCTTTGCATCTCCGTTCAAACTGCCGCTCTCCGGGGACGAGGACTCTCCGTTTCTTTGACCTGATTCAGCCTTGTTGTTGTTGTTGTTGTTCCTGCATCCCAGAGCGGCGTTTGCTGACCGGTCCACCAGACAATGACTGGGAGGCTGATCGTGCTCCGACTGATCCAAAGCAGAACACGAGGGGATCTTCTTGGACATCATCTTTGATCCGTTGCAGGAAATAAAACAGAGAATAAAAGGCAGAGGCTGTTGGATTAGTAAGAGGGATGCAGGAAGGTTTAGAGACACGCAGGGATTCATCTATCAGACTCAGTACAACAACAAGTTATTTCAAATTCAAGATCTTCTTCTTTTGTTGCAGAAATGCTCATGAAACGAAGACAGACATGTGACTCCAAAGATGTGAGAGGATGGACAAGCATGCATGACATCAGGAGAAATGCATGCATGTAAACTATGATCTTCTGTGCAAGGAACTGACTCATGTGACGGTCTGTTAGGAGACACTTTCATCCACAGGCTGATGCAGAGCAGAGGAGAGAGAACTTCAGATCTGCTCCAACTAAATCTTATCCCTCAAAATTATATACCGTATTTTTCGCACTATAAGGCGCACTTAAAATCCTTTTGGCTTGTCGGAGAACTGCAGCTACCGTAGCCTTGCAGAGTTATTGAATGAGTTAAATCAAGTTTGACTTATCTGTTTTGTTTGACTTAATGCGCTTTATAATCCAGTGCGCCTTATGTATGAGAATAGACGTGAATAGACGCGTTCATTGATGGTGCGCTTTATAATCAGGTGCACCTTATAGTGCAAAAAATACGGTAAACTGAGCGCTCAAATCTTTTAAAAACCTGTAGTAAGGATGGGCGATAAATTATCGTTCATGATATATCAACAGAAAAATCGTCCATTATAAATATTTGCAATCTTGTGTTAAGTGCAATAAATGAAAGTTGATGGCGTAAGCATATTTATCCAATGCAATCAAGGGAAAATGATTAGAGCTCCAAGACATGCAGCGTAGGTCTTATATCGACCAAACATGCTCAGTTTGCAGCTATCATATGATCCTTACTAAAAATAAAATTGATCCTTAAAATAAGGTTCAAAACTGAGGCTCTATCATGGAGACAATGACTGATAAATTGATAAGATACTTTTGATTCAATAGAATAATTATAAAGAGCATTAGTGGGTCTGGACTGCTGACTGTAGAACACACAGGCAGATCAACTATCCTGAGTGAAGCCAACTCTTGTTTAGATTGCTGCGGAGTTGCGTTGTCACTAACTGTGGGCAGTTCAAACACACTCATTATTTTTCTTGAGCAAGAATCTGGAGTTGTTGCAGAACTCTTGCCTTGTTGGCATTTTCTTTTTTTGCCTTGTACATCTTTTGTAAATAGTATTTTGACCATTTTTGCACCCTTTTGTAAATATTTTTGCACTGCGCCTTGGGAAGCCAGCTAAATAAATTTCACCATAACCATATTTTTCGACCACGCCTGTCTTTTCCACTGTTTTTGATTGTTTGAGAGAGAACCCCACATCAATCGCTTTGTAAAAGTACGCTTTTATTTTGAAGTTGACTATTTCTGGTCGATTGTAAGTTACAGAACTGAATAAAAGCCTTTAAAAAAAGAGAAAAAAGGATAAATGTTTACTTTATTAGTAATCTGAAGAGGTATAAGGGCTAACGCTGTTTTTAGATTCATGATCAATCTTGAACATCAGTTTTAAACATGCCGAATCGTCTCGCTGATGGTTGCTAGATCACTAGCTGTCGGCTACTTCTTCTTCTCTTGTAGTTTTATATTCCAGGATTACCAGAATAGAGGAGGAGTTAAAAACAATAACTTTTAACAGCTGTGAGTGTCTGCTTCAAATCTCCTGTAAACTACACCAAACTCAGGGATCTCTGACATCTTGTTGGTAAATTAAATCCCTGTTTTGGTTCGTGTTAAGGTTGTGATATCAATCCTGCAGCTGCAAGAGCCAGATTACTTCTGAGCATGCCTTGGCTTCACCACTGAGTTGATATTTTGGCTACACATGGAAGAGTTGGAGACGATGGAGGCATGTTAATACAGTGAACAGTTTGTACCCACAAACAGTTTCCTTTTTTGTTCGGGGCATTTCTGCAGGATTAACAAACTATTTCTCTTTTTGGATTCGTCACTTCGCTGCGATGCAAATTTGAAAATAATTTCATTTATGCACAAACACAACCTCTGCACAATGAAATGAAAACATGCTGAAAAGAGTGAAAATGTTTCAGATCAAATATTAAAACATCAATCACATGCTGACATTCAGAGAGATCTGTGAAAAACACCGACATGCTCATGCTTGTTCAGTCTGACTCGGCAGGTTTTGCCCTTTAAATCATCACACAAGTCATTTTAACCACATTTTACTTTTCTGTTCAAGTACATGAAGAACATTCACTTTACAAGCCGACATGTGGATGTAAACACCATGGAGCAATGATTTCTGGGAAGGCATTTCCTGCTTATGTTGAAAGGAAAAAAAGTTGGATTCAAACTCTCCACTCACCTTTCTCTGAAAAGGTATCGAGCTTAAACTATTATCAGCGTCAAATGCTCAACACGCTCTTTTCATCCAGTTGACCGCAAGCCATTGAAAAAGGAAATTTAACAATCACCATCTTTTTAAAAACACTGACAGGAGAGGACAAGAGGAGAAACGAAACTCAAACCACATCAGTGTGAGTGTTTTCAAGGAATACTCACTGATCCAACTCTGAATGCAACATGAGGAGAAAGACGCTGCGTGTTAATTACAACCCTCTCGAAAATGAGAGGAAACCTTCAAAAGGATCTGACGTGGTTACCCCTGCGGTCTGGTAGAGGAGTGACTAATGCGGAAAATACTCGCTAAGAGCTGCAACGGAGATCCACGACTGAGCTTTTCCACTGTGAACACGACTTCCTCTTGATCTGTAATCGGAGGAACTGCATGATTGCAGCTGCAGCGTTATCAATCCTTAAACCCCATCAGTGAATTAAATACACAAACCACTGACTTAATCAGGCGGGCTCTAATATGTGGTCTATCTGAAAAACTGATCAATGAATCCACTAAATTACTGCTCGGTCTATGTGCAGATAAAAGATGCAGCAGAACATATCGTCAAATTAAGATGGAAAGTTTAATTATGCAGGGTCTTAAGTCTGATCAGATCTTGGGGAAGATTTTGCTTCTCTGTTAGGGTTCATATTTGACACTCTGCTGACTGTAACCCATGGTTGTTAGGGATGGGAATTGTTAAGATTTTATCGATATCGATGCCATAATCAATTCTGTTTATCGATTCAATTCTTTAACGATTCCCTTATTCCTTGATTTGAAAAAAAAAAGTAGACTTTAGGTTTTCACCGTTAACTCAAAATTTTATTAAGTCTCTGATGACAGTAGTCTACAGATAATCCAACAACAAACTATTTGTACAGCATTTACTTCGGTCAGTACTGAGTCAAATTAGGGTGACCAAATTCTGGATCCCCAAAAAGAGGACATTACTAAGTGGGAGGTGGAGTTGCGTGAAAAATTTCGAGGTTTTTTTGGGTCGGGTCGAGTGTTTCTGACACGCTTCTAACTCAGTCCAAGTCTGGCATGCATTGCGCTTATGTTGACACAGGACATGCGTACCTTCCATGCCGTTGCTGAGACAGAGCAGCGGCGGCTGACGACCAGAAGAAAAGAATCATTAAGGGAATCATTAAGATAAGATGTAAATGATGTCGATGGATTGAACCATTTGGAACC
This sequence comes from Xyrichtys novacula, assembly GCA_962446985.1. Lineage (NCBI taxonomy): Eukaryota > Metazoa > Chordata > Actinopteri > Labriformes > Labridae > Xyrichtys > Xyrichtys novacula. The sequence continues at coordinate 35,837,353 of OY660870.1, forward strand.
GGTTCTCAACAAGAGTTGGTTCTCGATTCCCATCCCTAATGGTTGTGGATTTCTTGCCCAAATTTGGTCTTTGTCTCTCACTTGAACAGAAATTTTAGAGATCACTTTAGATGCAAAAAAGTAAATCTGAGGATACAAATCCCTGAGTGACAGTTTCGGTAAGACCAGCTCTTAATACTTTGACCTCTTGGTGTTGTGGCATTTCAGTAAATGATCAAACAGAAGAAAGCAGGGCGCTATTTAAAGCAGCTTATTAGTACCAATTTGGTGCTCTAGGAGGTATTTCTGGCAGCGGGACTGTGTGAGTAGGGAAAGACTAAAAATAACCTCCTGTGCCCATGTTTACAGTAACAGAGGAACAACCCAGTTCAACAGCACGGTCCAGTGGTGTGTTATTAAAGCTGTGTACTCTGCTCCAGTTCAGAGGCAAGTCTGCAAGCCTGTACAGACCTTAAGAGAGACCTTCAGACTTCAGCAGATACTTAAATGTTTCTTTATTGTATTAAAGTTGAACATAACTCTGGTTTTTATGACTCAAGCAACTTCTCAAAGGTTCTGATGTTTTATGGTTTGGCATTTACAGCAAACACAAAGCTTTCCTTGTTGCATCAGTCTGCACTCGTCTGCAGGAAGTCCAGCAGAGGGCATTTAAGGACGGGGGTTAACTCAGGGTGTGGACAGCACTGAGGATTAGCAGACTTCAGAGGTACACACTCGCATATTTCAGGATTCTGCAAGAGTGCTGGAGTCCACAAATTTATGTTCAGCCTCTGAGGGACTGAGGAAAAACATATTTCTATGTTTGGAGCATGAGTGATAGGATTCATTTTGGAGTTTAACTTGATTTGTACACCAATTTGACCAGACATCCATAAACTACACACACAACAATTACTCTTAGCTTCACAGACAGCACACTAGGTTTTATCTCTCCTTCAAGAGCTGATGCTACAGGTGATGCAATCCCTGTTTTAACAGCACTGAAATGCTCCTATCATGGAGCAGACCACTGACCAGGGAATGAAGATGATGTAAGGTTATCTATAGAGGCTGTGAAATGATGTTTCAGATGGCTCCACTGTACAAAGACAGGCCTTTTGAGTACATTGATTAGTCTGTTTTCATCAAATATGATCACTTATAATGCAGTGTGCAGCTCTGTATCAGATTAGGGCTCAGTATCTGCAGAAATATATAGATCTAGATTGGATCAGCATAAAAGCTGATTGGGACATCCCTAATAGCTTTTACTGTCTTGAATTGTGCAACAACTATTAGTTTGCTGTCACAGATGGCTGCAGAAAATGTATCAAATTTAAGCATTTTACTTTTGTATAAGCAGTTGCAGATTAAATCAGATGGTTATTAATGTACCAGTTTTTCCATTGTGCCCTGCTTTGCAGACGTCACCTCGTATGACCTTTACAAGGCATCACCTATCTTTGTGCCCGTTTTATACTACCCTTAAATACCATCGACAAGTACCTTCAAACTTCATGTTTTATCTTTTAGATATATGCAGATCAAGTTAAAAGGCTGCACAATAATTAAAAAACAGGGTCAAGAGGAAATTAAACACTTAAGGAACATGGGGCACAGTCACTAAGGGAGAGATTTTACATAAAACTAATAGATATGACTCCAATTTACTTACAGTCTAGACAAAATACTACAACTAAAGCATTTAACAATATTAGACCATCTTAAATCGAAACCTGAATGGATCAGTCTGGGCTCATTGAGAAAACAGATTGGGCTTTAAATGGCTTTACACTTGAACCAACACTTTCACCCCTGAGTCTTACATGTTTATATATACATGTATCTCGAAAATCCAGTTGTGCAAGATGTTACACAATGAGAAAAAAGGCAAGTTGAAAGCCTCAGTACAGCTGTCATCCCCAAAGGTGTGCCATGCTAACCTCAAAGCAGTCTTTCCTCTTAGAAGACGCGGGAATGAAATGATGAATTTTATCCCCGCAAATTTAAAAGAGACCCCCAAACATTTTGTGTGGTTATTTTGAAAATGTGACACAACAGCGTTTAGTCTTCATTTTGACTTTACATTTCAATTTTGGGTAAAAGCGAAACCACCGAAGCCGGTTTCTAGTCTGGTGTTCTGTCGAATAGTACTACCAATCTAAAATCTTCTAAAGTGGGTCTACGCACGTCTGCGCATGCTCAGAACTGCAACCGTTGGCCCCTGTACCGCGTCCACAAATCAATGCAAACCAGATTGGGACATAATTTAAAACCCTTAAATTGAGATTTTTGACCTTCATAAACGCAGATAAAAGCATGTAGACACTTAAATCACCCTCGAATTGACAAATTCATCGTTAACGACGGAGAAGTTCATCAAATTACAAAAACGTGACCCAACATAGACAAGTGAATTACCCACTAAAAGGCTTAAATTTTGAATTAAGAGTGACATTATATAACATAACACACCAAAGTATGTATTTTATGTTTCTTGAACCATTCGAAATAGTTTGTTGTGGGCGTAATTTGATAAAGGATTTTCCCACCGAGACGTTTTACCTTGAATGATGAAGATTTTTATCAAAGCATAAATTTATTATCAGATAAATTACCAAAGCATGTGTTCGTTTATTCTTGCAAGACACTTAGACCCGGCTGTAACCAAAAGACATACCTTAAATATCAATAAAAAAGCCAGAATTTGTATCCGCAGTACTGGAAATGGTAACCCATGAAGGGGCTTATTTCAATATAGCAGCAGAATTCACCGGAACACCGGGGTGACAGAAGCGTTAGCATTAGCACTAGCAAGCTGCCCCATTCACAGCTAGTCGCATGCTAGCCTCGGCTAACACAGGCTGTACAACACTGAATATTCATTTATTTCACAAATACTTGGTTTAAATAAACCCCAGCAGTTATCCCCACAATGAAACCCAAGCTGTCAGTCAATGTTAACGGTACTTACTGCTGTTTTAGTGGTCTTGTCGGTGTGAAAGCAGGCCGGTGGATGAAACGTGCTTCTCCAGCCGTGAGTGACAACGGGAAGGAGGAAGAGGAGGAGGAGGCGGAGGAAGGAGCAGAGGTGGCTGTGAGATCCTCAGAGGGGTTGGGGGATGGGAGAGGGGGACTTATGAATCATTAATGCTGCCTCATGTTAAAGCTCATGTATTGTTGACTTTACTTTAAAGGCTGTGACCTCTCAGGGTCATGTTTTACAGTTTATCTTCAACCTTTGTCCTCAGACACCTGCTGAGCTGCTGGAAAACTATCCTCACCTTGGACACCTGTGAAGAAAGAGAAAGGTTTATTAGATCTTAATGATGTACTGAAAGAAACAAATCTTGAGTTCTGATCTAATTGGAAATGCCCCAAAATTCAAATTTTAGCAAAGTGGGTCCATTTTCATGTTCAACTACCATCAGGTAACAGGCAGCATGGTAATGGAAGATGGTACTAGAAAGAGCTACACATCCGCATAAAAACTGCACATTGCCTAACACAATAAGTTTCATTCAGGGGGAAGATTATTGCTTTTCCTCCACCCAATCTACAATCTAAAATCTCCAAAAGTGGGTCTAAGCACGTCTGCACATGCTCAAAGCTGCAACCGTTGGCACTTGGAGGCTACCACATCCACAAATCAATGTAACCCGACTGGGACATGTTTTGAAAACCCTTAATTTGAGATTTTCAAATGTGTAGATAAAAGCATGTTAATACTTACATTAACAGTACTAGAGACAGCAACACATCTGCGTAAAAACTGCACATTGCCTAACACAATAAGTTTCATTCAGAGGGAAGATTATCGCCCCACCCCCTAGAATATCGTAAATTTTATTTCATTTTTAAAAACTGCAAGCAAACTCCTGCACAATGTCTGTAAAAAAAATTCATTGGCAACTGTTTTTGCACCAAAATAAGAACTTTCTGGGCCACTTCCTCTCCAATGTATGGAGTAATTTTCTAAAATTATAAGTAATAAGATTTTTAAAACTAGATACAATGAAAGAAAGCAACTTGCGAAAGCCAGTTGCAAAACGATTTTCACTTCTGACAAAGAAAAAAAGACAATCACATTTGAGTATTTTGTAAGGGGACATGGGTGGCCAGTCAAATTTCATCATTTCTGGGCAAGCCACCCCTTAGCAATACTCCTTGGACACACCCCTGGGTGCCCCATGCTAGACCTCTTTTACTGTTAACACTCAGTTATGTGGTAGAACCCGTTTTTTTGTTGGTCATTTTGATAATACCAGAACATTTACTGTAAATATGACAGCAATTCTATTGAACACATATGACACAATAAAGACTTTTGGCCCCATCATCCTTTTCATGTCGTGTTTGCACAAGGTTTGTCAGAGTATGGTGAGGGTTATCTTTGCTGCTCAAACTGCATAAAAAAAAACAAAAAATATGAATTTTTAAACACAGTTTAAACATTTCTAAAACTATCATGCGTCTCATTTAAGGTGAATTTTAAGAACCCAGAGTAAATATATGTCCCTAATTTAATTCTAGATTCATTAATCTCATGTTTGGGATTATATTTTTAAACGGGGTATGATATAACATTTGTCACCTGCTCAATTGCTTGAGTCTGATTGAACAGTTATTAGTTACTTTTCTGCAAAATATATAAAAGTCAGTAAAAGATGCAGCTTTCAGGGAGCTCGAGCTTATCTACCTGATCGAAATGAGGAGTTAAGAACTGACAGTTAAATTTACTTAATTCCTATCTAATTTAAAAATTACAGCCTCATCCCAACATAAAGACAAGAAACAGTCAAATGGAGTCAAGTCAAATGACACTTTATGTAAACTCTTCCTACATGTTTGGCATGGTAGACTCAGTCAATGACTCAATATAGATGTAAAATACACCTGTTATAGCAGCTGCACAACCACGACCTTTCAGTAATTATCTCCAATTAAAGTTTGACGTTTAATCCAGACGAATATTAAACACTATGTAATTACACATCTTTAAATTTACCTTTCATTCTTCTCTTCACATTACATGCAACAATAATCCAATCTTATCTGATAAGGCATTGAACCGGATTTGTCTGACTGATAATTCAGGGTGTGGTTTGTTGAATGTTTTCGTACTCTACTATAAATACAGATATAGAGTAGTGTGTATGTTGTATATCTACAACTACAGGTGTAACCGTATTCAGGTGACAGCTTATTTTCCTCTGTGTAACAGCAGCCATGTACTCTGATAAATTACAGGGTTATCATCCAATAAGCTACTGGTCGGTGTCAATATCAGGACTTAACCATCATTTCTGTTTGTCCACAACAAATCCCAGAGAGCAAATACGTGAAAAAGACGTGTCAGCTACTCTGGTTGGATTTACAAAAAAGTGATCAGTCCTGTTTCTTCTTTCTGGTCCAGGGTGACAGACTGAGTCCAAAATCCACTCTAGAGGACGCCAGAGAGGCAAATGTCATTTTTTGGTCCCTGACTTCTTGCCAAACTCCCTGGCTCTTTCAGTGGCGGACTCTACAGCGCTCATGGTCGTCGCTCTCAGGCCGCCTTTTTCCAGAGTGTGAAGTCCATAGATGGTTGTTCCTCCCGGAGTGCAGACCTCAGAGCGGAGCTGAGCCGGATGCTTCCCAGAATCACGCAATAACCTCCCTGCACCCTGAAAAAAGACGGACGAGTCCCAAAGTCATCATAGAGGGTTTGTCATGTGACGTCCTGACATTCAGGTCAAACTGGGGACGAATCTGACTTGATATGACTGAAACTTTTATCACACAAAAAGTTCACAAACAGGGTTAAAACTCTCACAAAGCTTTTCACTGAAGTTCTTCAAAACAAAAATGGTATCAGTGCATGAGGACAAACTCACCAGGACAGTCTGAGAAGCGATGCTGTGAGCCAGAGCGCTCGGCATTCCCATTTTGACAGCTCCCTCCGCCAGCGCTTCAGCAAACAGATAAACCTGAAGAGAGGGATCACAAGGTCCACGGTCACAAAGTCTCTGCTGTTTAAAAGTAATCTGATCAGATTAGGACTGGAGGGTCGGAGCAAATCTTGAGAATGGCTTGTTCAAACAAAAAGGGATTCAGAAATCTGATTAGATCAGGTAATCCAGTTTTGTTCTCATCTTGATTAAAGCCGCAGTGTGTGTCATTTCAAACTGAGTAGAAGAGGGATGCCTTTAATGAAAAAAAAACCCAGCAGGATAGTGGATTAAAGATAAATTTAGGGAAGTTTGGGGGAGGGGAGCACAGTTTAGAGCAACCATCTTACTACCTTTGGTTTGAGAGTGACTTTACATGTGCACACTCGGTGCAGACGGCAGCGTTTGTGCAGAGAGGGAAACCACCCAGGTCTTTAAATTAAGCCTAATGAATAGATTGGCTTTCATTAACTGTGTTAAACCCGTCCACAGACGTCAGATTTACTTACTGCCTTTTGTCTGATCATTTGAGTGAATGATGTGTGAAATAAAAAATACAACAAAACAAAATAAAAACTTTGAGAATGCCTCAAAAGTAAAGTTTAAATGAATCTTTTTAGTAATATTCTTAATTAAATCTTTGACTTCTATCATGTTAATGAGATTAATAATAGAACTTTAGGTTAATCTCGATCAAACACAGAAAGAAGCGTCCACTGTGCTCATAGATAGAGCCCAACTGTCCAACAAGGATTCAGTTTAGTCCCATTACAGCTCACAGCACAAAAAACTCAAACACTCCTGGGACACTCACAAAGGCCACTCCGCTCCCACTCAGTCCAGTATGGATGTCGATCCAGGCCTCAGGTCCCTCCTCCACCAAACCACAGCGGTGTAGCAAAGACCGAATCAGAGCCCCATCTTCAAGTTTTGCATGTGACCCGCGTGCAAACAGGATAGCTCCCTCCTGAACCACACAAGGGAGGTTCGGCATCATTCTGATGGCGACCGTATTATCCGGCAGGATCTGGGAAATAGAAGCGGCTCAATGTCACTCATCTTCAGATCTCCACAGAGACGCTGTGAGTTTAAAGTCTCTGTTAACGTGTGCTGAAGTGAACTCACCTCCTCTAGGGTTGACAGAGTCACTCCTGCTGCGACGGACACGATGATGTGTCGGTCTGTGATGTACTGCGAGACTTCACTTAGAACCAGAGGAACCAGGTGTGGTTTGACCGCTACAAAAACCACATCGGACCCACAGACCACCTCGACGTTTGAGTGAGTGACGGGAATGCCGAGCTCCTGAAAGACAACAGAAGTCTGTTTGCTGACCAATCCGCTTACCTGCATTTAGAAACACTCACACTTAATCATGTCACCGTTTTTTTTTTTCAAACAGAATGAAAAAAATAATCAAGTCTGAAAAATAAAAACTGATTAGAGAGCGTTTAAGTCATCATTTCCAGCCATATCATACACTTAAAAATCTTCTGGTTCAAGCTGAATCATGAAGATTTGCTGCCTTTTCCTAATTTTCTACTGTAATCCATTACGATCGAACCAAAGTACCTAAACAAAGACTTTAAAACTTCACGTTGACATCAAAAAAATTTAAACAGATTGTGAAGATGGTTAAATTTGTATCTTTTTGGACCACCGACCGAATAACACAAACACTTGGCTTGACACGAAACTGCAAAGCTTTCTTTCCTTTCGTCTGTTTCTAAACGATTTATCTATTTATTGAGTTTATTTAAACTTGAATGTAATGCACCTCCTTGTATCATTTATCGTAGTTGATATTTCCACTCTTTAATTATCTTCTAGTATAAATATCTTCATGTATACAACCTTCTTGATAGTTCTAAGTGCACAGAAATCTGCCTGCAGGACTTTGCCGCTCTCAGACAGAAAAGATGAGACTGCAGAGAAACCATCCACTCAAAGGAACCTGATCTTACAAACAGTAACTGTGATCTGCTCAGTGTCCTGTAATCCAGCTGGTTTTACTGAGAAGTGTGAAGACGTACCTGGAAGCGCCCGAGGTTTCTTGAGGAGGGTGCACTGACCCTGACATTAGCGGGAAGAACATTTCCTGTAATTGTAAAACAGAAAAGAGGAAAATATTAACTCCTTCATTAAAAAAAAACAAAAAAAACTCTCCTCTCTCTCTACAGCTTTCTCCTGACTCACCGGACAAGACGCCCTTTGCGATGCCGTAGGCCATGTTCCCGGCACCAATGAACCCGATCTTCAGCTGCGTGTCCATCTCCGGGTCCATTTTGATCTGAGGAGAGCAGATTTGTGGGTTAAACATCAACAGTATTGTTAAACAATTACCGTAAGAGCAGGAGTGAGACTCACAGGCATCACGTTACCACACAAACACCACAACCATGTTATATACCGAAAAACCAGCTGTCATGACCAGGACTTGATTCGATGCTTTTCTTTATCAAATGTTGAAGTCTCATGGATATTTTTGGGGGTGGGGGAATTCAAGATAACTAGAATATTGATTTAGATGCAGAAATTCTTATTTTTTTACCAAATAAATAAAAAATTCAATCAGTTTTGCTGAATTTTTCTGACTAAGATGTCAATCTGAGAGCGAGTGCACAATCTGAGCTCTTCTACAGCAGAGCAGCAGCATGCAGATAGTGTGTGCAACTGTTTAAATTTTAAAATCTTGAACTCAGGACGAAGATCTCCAGATTCGTCACATTAACAAACATCTGAAGCATAAGAGAGAATAATAATTAGCTTCTTCTTCTTCTTCAGAACAAAAGACTGAGCCTCAAAGTTTCATTTTCTTTCTACTTGAACCACTGCAGCCGGCATAAATACTTCTCTTTATCAAGTACTGTTTATTTAAGACTTATGAGCTCCATCACATCTATTAAATACTCGGCTTTGGGACCCTTTCATGTCATGTGATCAATTAGGCCAGTGCATAAATACCAGAGCATATAGCGTTTTGATTATCAACTGTGTAGACATGCACAGCAGAAAACGGATTACTATGAGAAAGCAGGTTAATGCAGGAAATCAGATACCATATAAAATCCGAGTCGACAGTTGGTCTGTAATCAGATTTCTCCCCCTCCTCCTCCTCCTCCTCCCCTCTCTTACATAGTTGTTGCCACAGCTTAGCTCCTCCGTCCTGGGTCTCTTTTTTTTCCCCAAGCATCTGCGGGCTTAATCCTCAAAGAGTTTACAGGGCCAAAAAGCATGTTTCTGCAGCGCAGCTGCTTAATCAGATTTATCCACAGAGCCTGCAACCTGATTAGGTTTCAGCAGGGAGGTTTGTGCTAAAGCCGAGGGTGACCAGATTTCTCATTCGCATGCATTTACAAAAACAAGAGGAAATCATTATTAAACTAGTGTTTCTCTAATGTACAACATGATGTAGTGAATATGGTGGGATCGCAAGTCTTGATTGACCTTGGTAAAGCTACCTTTGACATAAAAACTTTAGATTGGCCTTTTCTTGACATTGAATTAACTTTAAAGACCAAAAACAATCAGCAAACAAATTAGAGAGTAGTCCGGACTCAGAGGCTAGTTGATAATGAATCCCACCCTCATGACTTTAATAATGTTGTATTATTGAAGGTAAACAGAAATCGCTCAAGCATCCCCAACATTTGAAAGACAAATTTTGTACTTTTGACTCCACGTTTCCTCGAATGTTCTCGTTACTCGCCACTTTTGCGCTGAAATCATTTACTAAACCCCGATCCAGTAAAAGACAGTAAACTGTGCTTGTGTAGCTCTGGACAGGGTTTGTTTCACTGTTTTGTGAGCCTGAGCTCGATATCAAAAACTTCATCATCGTCATGAAAAAGTGAATATCTAACCTGGGAAGCCTGTAAAAGTTTGTCACATAACATTTGTCTTATTCCAGCTTAATACTCGTCATGAGAATGTCTGCGCTTGCAGCATTATAGCTTGTGGTTTAACTCTGTGGTTCGTTGTTTCTTTTATTTTAAAACTGCAGATCTGGAAATCAGTCACATCTGAGTTTTAAAAAAAGGAAACAGTGTTCTTAAATTGCCATATTTGACACATACTTTTATATAATTCTATCAAATCAATATGATCAAGAAATTACTAAAAAACACCTGAATACAGTCCAATAAATGATAAAAATGTCCTCTTGTAGTTTCAGTTTCCAAAAACATCTAATGTATCAAACCAGATAATTAAATATATTTGTTAAATTTTAAGGACACTTTGAATTTTTTGTTTTTCAGTAATAAGTGAAATAAACATTTCAGCTCCAAAAAAATTTGAATTTTCTGGCCATATTTGTGGTTTCAGGCAATAAAGGGTTACGGTCTGTGTATTATCCGTCCATTCAATTATTCCATTCAATCTAGTAAACAAAAACCCCAAAAAACTTTGAGTCAAGATTGGGAAAATTGTTCTCTTACTCGAGTTATTTTCGACCAGGTTTCTATTTTCTATCTTAATTCAAGTAAAGAAATACTGTAGTGCAGCTTTTTCACAAATTATACGATTATGTTGCAAGTCAACGATTATCGCAGAATCGCTGTATCGTGATATTTTCGATGTCTGAGGTCGGTTATCCCTTAACCCCTGATAATGAATGCATGCATCTAGACAACAAATGAAAGAAATCCACAGACTACATCGCAGCCACGGTGTCACCCCTACAATTAAATCCAGGTTGAGGTTCTGCGGGGCAGAGTCCGGGCAGGGCTGCTGCCAGTGCAGGATCGGAGGATCTCCATCTCCCTCTGAGTCTTCTGTGGCTTCATCGGTCCGATCGGCGTGGACTCCTGTTCCGATCAGAGGGTGTCTGGACTCCATGATGGCGATCATAGTCTTTTCATACCTCCACCAGCCCTGGATTTTGGCCGGAGCGTTGGAGTTCGGTTCCCGTTTGCCCTTGTAGTACGCGCTTTTGAGAAGTTTCCATCGGAACTTGAGCTGGTCCACGGACCGGTGGTACCCGGCCGCTGTCATCCTCCTGTGGGCCACTTTGAAGATGGTCGTGTTCCTTACTTTCCTGCCGTCCAAACACTTCTCCATGTCCAGCTCTTTAAGGATTCCTAGAAATAACTCGGTCTCCTTCACGTCCCAGTTCTGCTTCTTCAACCCGAGCTCCTCCATTGTTGTGGAACCGGATCCTCGCGAACCCGACGGTATTTGAGGGTTACACAGCCAGGCTGCTAATTTAGAGCTAACATGTTTGCAGTAGCTGAAAACTGACAAATGTAGCTGCTTTTCAGCGAGAATTACAGCCCCGCTGCTGCACCAATCTGGAGACAGCGAGAAAATAATCCACCGCAGATTAGATTAGGAATACAATGCACGTGCGTGTGGTTGATTGGACAACCATAAAATAACGCGGAGTGACATAAACACGATGCCGGGGCGATGCTGTGTGTAACACCGGCAAATACTGACGGCGAGATTATTATTCACCTGGTGGTTCTCCAGATTTGCTGCCGTCCAAAAACTCAAGACTGGTGTTTATGTCAGTCTGTTAGGTTGGGAACATCCGGAGAATTCACACAAACTAAACAACCAACCAACCTACCGACCAACTGACCAACCAACCGAGGTCCAGAGAACTAGGGGTGGGTTAGTTTTCTGTTTTACTACCAGGTCAGCCGGGCGGTGTCTTCAATGATAGTATGGTGGTCATCATGGTTCACTTCACAAAAATAAATGAATAAAAAATCTGAACGTCAAAAACAATTCCCTGAGGTGTTTTTCAGTGACACAAAATCGGTTTATTTTAATATTAGTAGTTAAATTAATGTTGATAAAAGAAATAAATTCAGAAATGTAAAAATATTTTATGAAAATGTGTTTTTTTTCTCCACGGATTATCATTGTATTGTGAAATGTTTATTTTATGTATTTATTCTTTGTAGCATTTATTGAACAAAGAAAAATGAGAAGTAAAAAAGAAAAGAATACAGCCTTCAGATTCAGGTATTCTTGTTTCTTTTATTCCCTTTTCTGTGTAAAGCACTTTGTGCTACATGGTTTTGTATGAAAAGTGCTATAAAAATAAGGACTGATCAGAAGGGGTTTTATTGCCATTGTCGATGAACAGGATTCACAGATTAGGATTTTTTTACGGTTATTAAACAGAGAATAATATATAAAACACTAGAATAAAAACTTATTAGTGCATGCAGGAAATTTATGAAGTATAAAAGGCTATGATGATAAAGCAGCTGAAGAAATCCCAGCAGGCTTGCACAGTGGCCCTCTTAAGTGAAAACTGAACATTCAAATGAACATCAAATAGTATTAATTATTACAATACAATTTAAAAATTGTTAAAACAAAATACAAAGAAGAATATCCAGACAAAAACACACTAAACAGAAGTTAGATAGACTATAATGTCATAGAACAATTAAAAGTTTGTTATGCTTAATTGGCCCAACAAAACTCTCTTGCAAATGTGTTTGCAAACCATTAATTGTTTTTGCCAGTTTGTAAAATATTTTTTGAAATTCTTTGACAGTTAAACACCCAAATGATAGTTCCCGCACGGTGCCAGCAGAGATTTAAATGCAACATACCTCTGTCACGTCACCGCTGAAAAAGCGAGTGTTCTGATTGGTTGCGTCCTCTAGTTTTGGGGCGGAGCCTCGGTGGACCAAATTTAGCTTTCATTCAAACCAGCTGTGAGCTGAGGAACCTCACTGCAGAAACAAACAGCAGGTATGTTCATCTAAAAGGTTAATGCATGTAAATCTTCACATACGTTCATTTTATCACTTTGAACTTTATTATGATTAAGTCTGTTTAGAGAGTTAAAGGTTATTTTTTTCATCTTACTGTATTACTGATGAAATCACGCTTGAATTTCGTAGATCTGATGTAAATGTGTCCGAAACATGTTAAAATTTCTACTAAATATCTTAAATATATTTCTGTTCGTGTTCGATAAGTATAAAGTAAATCTGTCGTTTTAACAGCGTCAATGATGCTGCAGAAGAAACGCTTATGCAGCAGAACAGACATGCCTGGACAAGTCTCTGTGTACTCCTCCAGTCAAACATGAGACTGAAACTGCGCAGAGTTTATATTATTTCATGCATAAAATTGTGCAAATTCTGTTTGCGATTGCGAGACATCTCAAGTGTAATTATCAATCAAATATGAGTTGCATTCACGGTTTCAGTCAATCAATCATTCAAACATATTGTGGAGGTTATTGTCGTCCTCTAGCGGTATCATTCACATCTAACAGGTGAGTTGAATATTGTGTAGATTATTTTTTAAGTACATTTGTTTAAATCTTAAAGTTAGAAAACGATCACCAAACATAAACATTAGTGCCATTTAATACTGAGTGAACTAGGGTTATTTCCATTGGTATCATTATCATTATTATTATGACTTGAGTCAATGAAGCCTCCAGACACTTATGGTCAAACATTACTTAAATATCAGTGAAAGTTGCTGACTTGCCACTTAAAATACTCTGTTTAAAATCTAAAAACATGGTTGTATTTTCACAATGCATGAGTGCCATCAGGAATAGTTTGTATATTTATCTATATAGTTTATTAAGAAAACATAATTTATGTCTTAAAAAGCCCATAAGCAACAGACTTCCAGATGTGCAGCTTTAAATGTAGAGTAATAGTAATAGGAACATTTATTTTGTTACTGTTTATCACAGGTTAATTTTCTGGAGAGTGTAAAAAGAAATGCAGACCAAACTATTAATGCAGCCATTAGGGCTGGGCGATAAGGGAAAAAGTTTATCATGATGTACTTATTTTATGTCAGTCGATATCCATATCACGATATTTTAAAAAAATCACTTCTTGTCGATCTTAAATGTTCTGTTTCTCTACATTTAACATGTAATCAACATAATTTGCAGTGAACATTACTCTGCTTCATGTCCGACCTCAAAAAAAACAGAATACCTCCACACCACCGACGTTTTCTTGCCAGTTTTGTCCACAATATCGTCATCTGTTGAGCCTTCATCGTCATTTCTGTCGTGGGTAGCACCCATTTTCTTTTTCCCTCACCATCAGTGCTATCAGCTCCACGTGTTTAAGTGCTATGGTTGTGTGTAGCTGCAGCCTGCTACTACACAAGTGTTTGCTACTTGGTTCTAATTCAGCAGGATTGGTTCAGTGCGAAGTGAACCCGGAGAAACTCCCTTTTTCATCGGCTATTTGTATTGTCTACCGAAACATGGCAGAATGCCGGCTATCAAAGCTTATTGACCAGCTTTCATAAGGATATTGAGAGAAAATTAATTTTTGAAATATATCATTCTAGTTTTATCGCCCAGCCCTACCATCAATCATCAATATTTCACCAAAAAAGGTGATGTATTGATGAGAATTGATAGTCTTTGTCTTTTTTTGCAGACATGGGTCATCTCCTGATCCGTCACCTGTGTCTCCTGCTGATCGGCCTGTTGCTCTGTCAGTGTCCTGCAGTCTGCGGCCTGTTTGAGTGGTTGAAACGCTCAGACGCTCCTCCAGCAGCTCCTCCTCCACCTCCTCCAGTATCACCGGCGCTCCTCGCAAAAGACGCTCAGTTTGAGATGGCCACCGCTGATGAGAAGTTTCTGTCTGAGTCGAAGCACATGGAGATCAGCCCGTTAGAGAGCTGCCATTATCGGGTAAAACTGAGCGTGTCCACCCCTAGAATGTCACGGTGTCTTCAAGTGTTTGTATTTTTGGTTAAAACTCTGTTTATTTGTAGGTGGTCGCCCGGCTGAAGGCGAGCTGCGACGGTCTCTCAGAGGAGCAGCTCGCGAAGCTCGGAGTCGTTCTGTTTAACTGCCAAGCTGAGAGCGAGGGGCGGCGAACCTACCCGTGTACGGAGGAAATGGTAAAAATACTCAGATATGATGAGAAGACAAGTCTGTTTTATGTCTACATGAAGATGTTTAAACGTCATGTTGATGTTTTAGACCATTAAAGAGTGCACAGCAGACATGGATTCAGACACGTGGAACGCCTACCATATAGTGAGCAACAGAGCGCGCTCAGTCTGCTACGCCACTCGCCAGCAGCTCTTCAGACGCAGAGCGGAGCACACCGTCAACGCTCTCATCTCCACAGCCACCAGCCAGCTCGACGCCATGAAGGACCTGAAGGTAGAGTTCACTTTCATCGCAGTATCAGACAAAGAGTTGAGGGTTTCGTTGATGACCTTTGATGACCCGGTGTGTCTTCACAGGAGGGCCAGAAGGAGCTGAAGGATCTGACTACAGCCTCACTGCACAAGCTGCAGGAGGGTCACAGCGCCCTGCAGGAGCAGCAGGGGAAGCTGTACGAGGGTCAGGAGCAGATGGAGGGCTCGCTGAAGGACAACCTGGAGCGTCTGAGCCAGGAGAAAGCCCTCATCGCGTCCGGACAGGAACTGGTGGCTCAGCTGATCCAGGGTATCACCAAGAAAATGGGTGAGAGCTCCACGACTTAAAACTGGAGAAGATTCACAGCAAAAATAAAAATTTAAAATAATAAAATCCTCCCTCCTTTTTATAGAGAACGTGAGCGAGCATCTGCAGATCCAGGGCTCGGAGGTGCAGGACAGCCACAGCGCCATCGTGAAGGACCTCGCCGATGTCAGACACCAGGCTCAGGACATCTACCAGAAGATCGGTAAGGAGATGCAGCGGCAGGACTAGACCGCACTGACTCCAAACTTGTTGTCCAAACTTGCTGTTCACTCTGTGTGTCTCAGATCACAGCATGCTGGAGTTCCTGCAGTACCAGGACCAGACCTCTCAGTACTACACAGACCTGATGAACAAACTGGAGCGCATGAACAGCACTCTGGGGTTCCTGCTGCACTACCTGGACAACATGCAGAGCCGCATCGAGGAAAGACTTCGCATGATCCAGGGCTACCTGGGCTGGGCAGGTGAGACTCAGGAGACCTCAGAGAAGCTCATGAACAGATATGCCAGTATTTTAGGAAAATCCAGAAAAACCATTAACTGTAAGAAGATCCTGAGGTCTGATCAACATACTTGTGTTTTAAGTCTTCAAACAGCGCAGATGACGGCTCCTTCTTGTCTTTCTTTCTCTGATTTCAGGTTTGAGTCTGACCGCCATGTGGACGTGTGTTGCCCATACGGGATACTTCGTGGTGTGTGCGGTTCTCCTCACCTTCCTGCGTTGTCCGGGTTTCTCTCGAGCCATGCTGCTGCTCACCGTCCCTCTGAATGCAGTGGCAGAGGTCAACCAGCAGCCGGCGCTGGATCTCACAGGCCTCGGCCTGCTGCTGCTCGCACTCACTCTGGGTACAAACGCCCCCCTCTCCGTCCACAAAGCAACTTAAACACCTCCAGTTCTTCTTTATGATGTTAGTTATTTTCCTCTGAATCCTCGTAGGTCACTGGTTTCTGAACCAGCTGCTGGCCGTCTTCCAGTTCAGAGGGAAGCCGTCCGCTCCTCTGCCCCTCGCTCCATGTGACATTGTGAAACCTCAGAAGCAGACAGCGTCATCCTCATATCCACCTTCCTCGACCCCACAGAAGTGAGTCGTTTTATTTCAGAATGAACTCCAGTATTGAAATGGGAATTAAATGAAGCTCTGCCGGCCTGATGGTCTGTGTTTGCCCTCATATACTGAGGTTAGACCTCAAACAGTTGGCATAGATTTGCTTGTGACCCATGACTCCTTCACTTAATTTTACCCTCTGCTCGTTTCCTACTCTGTCCACTGTCCTGTCCGCTCAAAAAATAAAAGGAAAAATCCCCCAATGAATCTTTTAAATGTGAATTGTAATATCTGAATAACTTAATTATCAAATGTTTTAAAACTATGAAAAAGGTGAGCCTAGTTTACGAAGTAAAATCTGAAAACTTCCTCCAGTTATGAAGCCAACCGACTCTGAATTCACTTACAATTGTTTTTATTGTTTCTTTATTTGACTTAAGAATATCTAACACTGGTTGGTGTTTCTTCAACCTCAAGTAGACAACCTTTTCTATATCCAAAACTTAAAGAACTTAGGTTTCCATCACACAAAAAGAAAGCAAACAGAAAATCTTTATATTTAAGGACTAAAACCAATAAAATCATAATCAAAGTATGTTAAAGAAGCGAACAGGATGAGCAAAAAAAGGTATTTTTCTCTTAGAAATTACTAAAACTGATCACTATCGGCATATTTTCATATTTCAGATGTCAGCTCTACAACAGAAACCTCTTCATGCCTTTTTATTTCTGAACTATAAAACTTTAACCTTCTAAATGTATTTTGATGCAGTCTTGACTAAAACATCTAAATGCTGCAGTTGCTTTTATTTATCCAACCAAATATTAAAGACTATAACATTTAATCAAGTCTGTAGAGCGTGTTCACCGCTGACAGATTTAAAGTCTTCTTGTTTTTGTCCTCCAGAGATGAGAAAGACGGCTTCAGGGAGCAGGACCTCCTGTTGAACCAGGACAGCTTCATATCAGGTTTGATGTTCATAATGCATCGTCTTTACATTGGTACCTTTTTTTTGAAGATGCATACATAAAAACATAATTGATTTTGAGGTCATAATGCCAATCACTAATATTTGTGATTATATATTGTCTCTATCAAGCCTGCTGATACCTCACAGGATAACGTTTCTCACATTTGCTCTCACTGATTTCTTCAAACTCAGGAGACCTCGGTATTTCCGCAGTATCTCCTCCTTTCAGGAAGCCGATGCCAGAGTCCAGATTTGTGCCGATCACTGGCACACCAAACCACTCCACTCCCAGACTGGTACCCCAGCCTCTTTCAGCAGTGAGCAGACCATCTGGACGGCATGTGAAAGAAAACTAATGGCGTTCGGTTTGAATGAATTCTCAATTTTGTGGTTTTGTTTCCAGGCTCTGGTCGATGAAATCCCTCTGAGGAACCTGGGAGGAGTTTTTGACGCGGTGAACGACTCGCGTGACTTTGGGAACGACTCCAGAAGTGCTAGTCCTGCACCGTCAATCATCAGCAACAGGTCTGGGTTTGAAACTTTAGCAGAGTGCTTAAAACTCAAGTGATAGTTCTCCTTTTAATTTTAGTTTTGTTTTTCTCGCAGCTCTCTGTCAGGTCGTCAGCTGTGCAACGGCATCACAAAAACCGGGAAGGCCTGTAAGAAGAGAGCCGTGCCCGGACTGGAGTTCTGCAGAGTCCACGAAGGGGGGCTCACCTCATATGTGCAATCCTGAAACACTTCAGTTCACGTCTGTGTTTGTCTTTGCTAGAGGTCCTTCTCTACAAACTGTCTCTCTTTTTTTATTGTTTTCCGCCCGCTTTGCTTTCCAGAGTAGCTTGTGAGCACTACATTTGCATTTTTAATGTACTTTATTGTCATATTTTTAACTGTGTAACTTTTTTTTACATAATAAATTATTTCTTTATCGGTGTTTAAACACAGTGCTGTGTGTTGTTTTCTTTAAGCAACTGGACCATCTCTAAAACCCTCAACACTGTAACCCAAAAAATATTCTCAAATCATCACCTCTGACTCATGTGACATTTCCTGACAAAGATCAGACGACACAAACATCAGGTACAAAATATTTATTGAGCTTGGTGCCAGTTTTTTTTTTTTTTTACTTCAAACCATCCAAGCTTCCACTTAAACAAAATATACCATAAATATTTCTTTAAATAAAGTGATAAAGGGGTCGCTTCAAATCCACCAGATTTTCTGAAATGTTGATCAGCTGGAAAAATTAATAAACAATAAAACTCTGACATAAAAGCACCTCGATTAGCTGAACACTTTAAATTAACCACTGAAATGTGTAATACGACCAAAGCAGGTGACATTCAGGTAAAAGAGTAAAACACTATAATGAATTATTTATTAAAACACTAAAACTAAACTGGTCCTGATTTGAATCCACACCGAGATTTCAGTTCATCTGACCGAGTGAACAGTCAGTAACCGTCTCTCCTGCCTGAGCAGATGCACTGCCGTGATTTCCTCAGCGCCACCGTCATGTCCTCTTCTCGATCGCCCCTCAAAGCAGACCTTCTTCTTGATTCACCGACTTTTATCCCGACTTGATTGTCAAGAGGTCTCACTTCCGGGCTGAGTCATAGTTTGCAACAAACCAATCGCAGGTCTCCTTTAAAGCTGCGATAAATCAAAGGGGCGAAGTTCATTAAAATATACTCGACTTTTACTAAAATCTAGAGAGGTACAACTGAGCGTGTCCGAACCTTGTTTGAAGGGTGTGAAGGTGAAATCTGGCAGGTAGTGTCTCAGCTTTGCATTGCTGGCTGTCTTCTTGAACTGACCGTCTGCTTTGCTGGAATCGAACTGGAAACCTGAGGTCAAGGAAACTTCAGGAAGCTCTCCAGATATTTCAGTAAAATAAGAGACAAAACAGCAAAACATTTTGAAGAAATCTTGAGAATCATCCTCGCAGGAGAAACTTTTGTCATGTCAGTTCAGATTTGTATGAAAACAAACTTCTCATGGCGGTGATTTTCAGCATCCTTGTTTTCCCCAAGTCACCCATTTGAAGACCAATGTTTGCGATTCAGAGGGATTTATTTAAAGGTTGTGATTTCTGAATATTGAAATCACTGACAGTTCATGTGACTGGTATCTTTTCTTCGAAGTCTATTTCTCTGTTGTTTCTTTTACTGGCGTCTGGCTGTGGAGCTACAGCTTTCACATTCTGTCAGACCTGGAGGCTGCAGATTCAAGACCACATTTTTAAGACTGCAACTTCAAGACCCTTGTTGTTTATGACCATATTTTATTTTTAGAGTGCAGTGCCATCGCTGCTGAGACAAAAAGCAGGTCCTAGAATTGCAGCTTTTAGCTCTGCAAACACATACGACTGCTTATATCTGAGAGCAGTGAATAAAACTAGCAAAACTAGTTCATACCCATGTAAGGAAATCTACAACAGGGTTGCACATCTAAGGTTTCCCTTTGTCTGCATGTAACAGGGAGATGGAGTGGGGGAAATTAAAGCCACTGGGAGCCGCTGAACACCTTCCTGTAACCAGTGAATCGTACTTTTGCTTCAAATGTTTTGCAAACACCCCTGAATTTCAGAGAAACAGATCAGCAGAAATGATGAAAAGGATACAACCACTTCTCCTCTGAAGTCCAGAGCTTCCACGACCGCTTCTGCTGCTTCTTTAATGGAGACTTCATCCTCCTCTCCAACTGAAAACCAGCAGACACCATGCAGGCTTGATTAGCAGCCAGATTTAACCTTTATTTATGATATGTTCCATATAAGGACTCACCGGAGAGAATGATCGGATCCACTTCTGGATAATCTCTCAGGACCCACACGAAGAGACGAGCCAGGTCCAAAGAGTAGATGAACTGTCTTCTGGGAGTGCCGGAGCCCCAGACCACCAGGGGCTTCCCCTCCTCTAATGACACGCAAAAAAAGCTAATTATTAATAAACACAAGACTTCTATGACAGCTAGTCTGACACCAGGACTCAACACAGCAGCAGAAGTAGGATTCAGTGAGAGGTGATGATTTTCTGTGACTTACTCTGAGCGATGTAAGCTTTGTGTATGAGGCCTGGAAGCACGTGACCGTCCTCGATACTAAAGTTGTCATGAGGACCGAACACATTTGTAGGAATCACAGCCGTGTAACAGTGTCCATGCTGCTGGAAATACGCCCTGAGAAACACACACACAGACACACACCAAGTCTCATTCACAAGTCACATTCATGGCAAACCTGTTGGAGGCGTAGAGGTCTCACCTGTTACTGACATCTATCATTCTCTTGGCGTAGGCGTAGCCATAGTTTGACTCGTGAGGGGGACCGTTATGGATCTTGTAAAAGGAGGAAAGTTGGAGTTAATCACTGTTCACATGTTTGCTGACACGTGGAAGCTCACATAGATTCTCTTACCATGGTCTCATCTATAGGGTAGGTGGTCTTATCAGGGAAGATGCAAGTGGACAGACAGGAAACGACCTTGACGGCTCCGACTTCATGTGCCGCCCGCTGCACGTTATCGTTGATGTAGATATTGTTTCTCTGAGGGGAACAAATGAGAAGTTATGAAAAACTACAAACTCCTATCAGTAAATCAAAGCAGGAGGACTGTCCCCTTACCCAAAAGTCCAGGTTGTACTTCAAGTTCTTAAAGAGCCCCCCAACCATAGCAGCCAGGTGAATGACGTGGGTCGGCCGATGTTTTTCAAACACCGCCCGCGTCTCCTCCATGTTCCTGCAGAGACCGTGATAACACAAAATGAAGACGGCGCAGAAGCCGAGCAGGAAATCGATCTTTTACGAGAGAGAGAACACTCTTACATGAGGTTTGCATCTTTGGAGGAGAGAAATATCCATTCCTCCCCCTCTCTGGCTCCCCTCTCCTCTTTGACCACATGCTGTATGGCTCTGCCCACCAAGCCGGACCCTCCGGTCACCAACACCCTGAGCGGAGCGGCGTGTTCACTCTGACCGTTCATCTGTGAGAAGGAGGGAAGGCACAAAAATACTTAATGAGGCAACGTTTACGACAAACACATAATACCGATTTTATCCACCGATCTTATCTACCTCAGCAAAGCTCTGACAGTCAGACCTTTTGCCAGAATAACAGGCTCACCCACAAGTTTAGTTTGTCCCGTAGATTATTATTTTACTAACTTCCTCAAACCTTGTAATTTCCTTTATTTGTAAAAGCAAAAAACTGCTGCGCACTTTATCTTGGTAAGAGGCTCAAAACAGGTCTGCAGTCTGACCTGTTGTGGAAAATAAAAGACTAAAGAAACTGTCAGAAAAATTAAACTGTATCTGACTTGCAGCCAGCTGAGAAGAACGACAGAGATAGTGGACTTCTTTTTCTTCGATATCTTTTACTTGCAAGGAGTCAGCAGCTTACAACAGCGGCAGCTTCCTCTGACTGAGGGATTCAGATTTTTACACATCCTTTATGCAGTCAAGAAACAGACACCCCCGCCCACTAACATCATCTCACAAGTGGCATGACATTTCAACAGTATCCAAACAGGGTGCAGGTTGCAGCTGTAGCCTGTACTGGAAGAACAGAGACAGCTTAGTTCATCATCAGGTTCCTGCACACTGCTGGGAAAACAACCTGTGAGTGAAATTTTAGCATTCATGTAGTTACATGTCTTCAGCAGAAAAGTATCAGTCCCAACTCCAAGGTCATACTTCTCCTTTCCCATGCTCATTAAACAGAAACAGATATGACTCTGCAAGCATCAAGCTTTGCATGCTTCTTTAACCATGACAGTCTGAGGGTGTTGTTGATGAACATCGTCTTTGTTTACACAGCTGTCAGCTCAGCTGTCTTTCCCAAGACTGTGAAGTGGACTGAAATGAACTGGTGGTTTATTTATCCATTTAGAAAGTAAACCAAAGGTGCAGCCAAACTCAGCAGACTCAGGTAAAGGCCACGTCAGACAGCAAATCAGAATAATAGCTGTATCATGTTTTCACGCTCAGGACTTTTACACACCCACAAAACAAACGGAGAATTAACATCAAACTACATAAAGACAAACTCTATCTAAAGGAGAATAGTTAATTTCGTTAGCTTACCTTTATAACAAAGGTTCCCCGCGGTAAACTCCTCCTTTTCAGCAGCTTTGAATTCAGAGGTGTTATGAGAGTTTTAGTGACTCTCAGAATCTAGCCCCACATGCTAATGTTGTTAGCTAAAGTTGTAATCGCTATTACATCTCTACCTTTATGAAAGTAGCAGCAAAAACCAAACCACTCCCCTGATATTTTAACTGTTGGTTTGTTACATTAAAGTATTTTTCTCTTCCTTTACATGAGAGCTTGTGCCGTTAACTAACGGGTCCGGGGGGGTCTGTTAAAGAAATGCGGATTCTCACCAGTTGGCGGTGAGCTGCGCGAGCTGCTCCGCACAGAGGCTAAAGATGTGACGTTAAAGCCCACTTCCGGCTACGGACTTCAAAATAAAAGCCGTATTAGCGATAAACTTAGACAACCTACGGTGTTTTCGTGAATAAGTTTTATTTTTGCATTTGAATTCAACCCACTGACCAATAGACGGATATGAGACGTCTAGATTTTTTTTAAACCTAATTTCAATCGTCTCTAGATTCTGTATATTTTTGGACGTAATTTAGACGTTGCACTTTAACCCATTATTCGATATTTATTTCAAAATCAACTGTGAGTTGTAAACTGATCTCCAAGTACTTAATCAAAATAATTGTGATAGCTGTTGAGCAATATACAGTATAGTATAGATATAGCCTAGACTTAGACTTGGTCTAAACTTGGTATAAATTTAGATGTCCAAAAAAACTTTCATTTTTAGACCTGTGGTAGCCTGATTTTGGACCAGTCGTTTGGGCTGCATTTAGATATCTATTAGCCAAAAAATGCTCAGTGGGAAGTGTAAAATTTTACCCTTGTCCCTTACTCGTGTCCCAGGACCTCCAAAGTGTGGTAGGCCTTTCTCTGAATTTTTTCAAATCCATGATAAATCCCATTACATCCTCCAGGCTTCAGGAGTGCAAATGTTTGACCAATCTTGTAAATTCTTCTAACTGATTTTGAAAATGTTTAATGATCATAATAATCCACAGTCCTCACTGTGACCAAATGAAATCAGATCTACTTTCCTTACAGTACCATCTAAACATCTGTTGTCTGGGCTGTTCATTTGAGTTGATTCAGGAGTAAAAAACACATAAATTAAACTGTTAATATCTAAGCTTGTTTATTTATTCTTTGGAAAGCTACATCTTTAATATCAGAGCAAAACAATAACACATAATCTAAAATCCTTGGACTTGAAAACAATAAAAATAAAGTCTTCACTTCAAAGATTTTGAAGATCTTTATTTAAACCGACCCAAAATCTTCCTCTGCTGGTTCCGTCTACTGAGGAGATGAGAACCTGCCGAGGAAGAGGATGGACTTGGTCTTGTTGTGCCTGATGAAGAAGAGGAAGGGGTGGTCGGCTGTAAAGTGCTCCTCCCTAAACATACATAACACCGCTATGCCTGCCGTGGCTGCAGCTGCCTCCGTCCCCTCCTCGTTCACCTCCACAAAGGCCTTGTGGGCCACCGTAGAAAGGAAGAGTCCTCCTTCACCGTTCATGGCGGACAGGTCGGCCTTCGCAGCACAGAACACGTCTGTCATGCCCAGCTTGGCGAGGGGCTCGTTCAGCTCATAGTCTTCCTCCAGCTTGAACTTGGGCAGGTGGATGATGACCTCAGAGTGGACGTCCATGTTCCCACAGTCGGTCCATTCCTCCAGGCGCTCACGGGTCAGCTCTTTCTCCAGCTGAAACAACATGAAATCTTTTTACTTTTAACACACATTATGCAGAATAACCGTGTAAAGAAATGAAATAAAATATGTCGAAGATGTTGACCTGCTGACTTAGAAAAGAGACGAACCAAAGTGGAAGAGAAAAACTTGATACTCTCTGATAAAGACTGCTCTAACTTTACTTTTCTTACCTTGAGCAGAGGGTCGGAGCCGTCTGTAGACTCTTCAGGCAGCAGAATGAACATGCTGAGCTCCTCATCAACGTACGGCAGCTGCAGGATCTGCAGACCTCCATCTGGACCGGGGATGTAGTTGTAGGGCAGCTTCTTCTTCTGGTACATCATCTGGACTGGTTTGCTCTCATTCTGATGCACAAAAACACAGAAACATCCATATTTAGTTTCCCATGCTTGCTTGAACTCTCTGTGTGTTCAGATTTAAGTCTGTACGTCAGAGTGTTTCCACCTGGTTGACTTTGAAGGGCATTTCTTTGGTGTCTGCCGCATCGAAGCGGTTCATCCAGTTCCCCTTGAAGTAGATGGCGTTAACCAGAGCCAGCCTTGTCATTGAACTGACTGTTCCTGGCTTCAGAAGATCTTTAATTTTATCTGAGAGGGATCACACAGACATTGAACAGTGATTCACACAGATGGTTTAGGAAAGGTTTTTTTTTTTTCTTAAAGGCGATCGGGACAAAAATCTTTACTTTCTGTCTGCTCCTCCACCCAGCTGTTGATCTCTGCTCTGCAGGCCTCTGGAGATCCGACGAAATCCACCGCCTTCAGGTCAGCCCGGTAAAACTTCTGTGTGGCCTCAAGAAATTTCTGCAAAGTAAAGGAAATTTTATGGTATTTAGGTTGCATAAATTCATTAAATAATTCTCCAGCAGGACAACAATATCTGGAGAGGCAACAAAACATCTGCTATGGAAGTAAATCTGTGCCATCTGATTTTAAATTTCTAAAGCAGAAATTTTTTTTTGCATCAAAATCAGACTTTGAATTTCAAAACCATTGAATTTCAAGCATGCATTTTTATCTCTGGCACAAATTTTTTCACAATGATGAAATAAATTCAGTGTTAAAAAAGGTCTCTCAGAAATATTTGTTTAGTAAAAATTCGACCAAAAAAAACTGTGTAAAAAAATTTAACATAAAAAAAAATTTCAGTGTCAAATAATTCAGTGCAAAATCGATTGCTTCTCCCTGATTATCCGGATGTTGAGTCTGTCTCTTTTACACTCAATTTTTTGACACTTAATTTTTTTTTTAAATGTTGAATTTTTTTTTACACATATTTTTAGTCGAATTTTCACTAAACTAATATTTTGGGAGACCAATTTTTTTACACTGAAAGACCTTTTTTTTTTAAACTGAATTTATTTCATCATTGTGAAAAAAAATTAGTGTCAGATAAAAATGCATGCTTGGAATTCAAAGTCTGATTTTGATAAAAAAAAATAAATTCAGCTTCAGAAATTCAAAATCAGATGGCACAGATTTACTTCCATAATCTTCAATCTTGTATTTACACATCAATTGTATTTGACCACTAGAGGGAGCTCTGTGCTTTTTCAGTGGGGAAGCTGGTCATGTGATGCCAGTCAGGTGTTAAGGTCACAGGTAACCAGGAAGTAGGTTTCTTCGGCAGGCTCAGCGCGACCAGTTCCGGTATTACTGATAAGATTTGGCCAATGACGGGGCAGGTCAGTCACCAGTTTTACCTTATCACTATGGTAACATCTTTATGTTTGTTCAGTCTTTATGAGGCACCACCATGAAGTATCTCACTCTAGACTGGAGTTTAAAAAGTTTACAGAAACTCACAGGGAGGAAGTTGGCGGTGCTTTCTCCGTAGAGTCGGTTTGCCAGCCTCAGGATGTAAGACGCAGACGGTGAGTTGATGTCGGTGTTCAGAGCCTGGAAGTCTGCATGGACGCTTTCTCCAGAGCCAAAACAGAGAGCCTGTTCAAAGGTAGAAAACGACAAATACTATTATAAATCAAACCAAACTGAAAGCTGTGCTGGACGTGATGTTTAGTAACCACATTTAACTTACAGTTGGCTGTCTTTTCTACTGTATATGATTAACTGAACATGTGGTAAAAGCGAAAGAGATTTAGTTTGCTTGTCTAAAACTATCTGGCAAAACCATTTCAAACTGCTATGGAAGATTTTAGCATATTTCATGAGGTATATGTGATTGAAATATAATACAAGATGAGTGCCTGTTGGAAAACGATGCTTCGTAAATTTAAAAACAAGGTCTCTCATAGTTCAAATGTCATATATAAACAAGAAAATTAAACAGAAAATTGAATCAGAACAGCAAAATAGGAGCTCGTGTTGATTTGAAGCAGACAATTATGACTAGGGAAAATTCATTGACTCTAATTGTCAAGTTTTTTACATTTAACCTCTCTGGTCTACCTCTACTCTGATACAAAACTAAAACTTTCCAGTCGTTTATATATATTTATGTGTAGTCAGACATAAATCTGCATAATAAGAACTAACTATCATGACAAAAACACTTTTTTGGTATATTTACGTATTTTTGCACATATATTTCATTTTAATGGTTTAAACCAGTGGTTCTCAACTGGTGGGTCCCGACCCAAAAGTGGGTCGTGGACACGTTCTGGATGGGTCGCAAACAGCTGGTCAAAAAAGTAAATATTTAATGCGCATCTGATGTTTGACCTGTCTTTTATTTTGAGAAATAGCTTATTATGAGAGGCCGCTTTATGTCGTGGTCCTCCCCAGTTTCTTATTAATGTGGCCTGAAGGCAGTAAAAATACATGATTTTTCTTTTTGGTCTTTATTTTGTGCAACTTGATATTATTTACTTTTGTCCATGCTGTTGTATGGTCCTCCTCAGGTTCTTCTGAATATGCTCTGAATGCAGAGATGCATATAAGTCACATTTTTCATTTTGTTGGTCTCCATTTTGTGCAATTTGATATTTGATATTTAGTAGTAACTTTAATAGTTATCGTCCTCAGCTCATGTACTCTAAAATGCACTTTACTCAGTAAAATAAGTGTATTTATGTTAAAGATTTGAGTCTTTTTTTATAAAAACTAAACTTGCTTGGTTTGAATTTTATAATAGTGGGTCGTGACTAAAGGACCAGTTAAGAATCACAGTTTTAAACCTCAAGAGTTTATAACCTATGCAGCAGCCAATCACTAGAGGGAGCTCTAATTGTTTTTGCGTCATGGTTAGATTATTGTGGCCAATGTCCGCGTCAAACTGGTCTGGAAACTGGTCTGAGCCAATGAAATTTTCATGGTCACAATCATCAAGAATGTATCCTGCGTTGGGCTGCACCACCAGACGTCAGATCTTGACGTCAATCTTGTCCCATCTCTGCATGTCTTGGCTCCAACACTGTAAAACGTCTGTATTTTGGCTTCGCTCCTCTGAATGGGGGGGGGCATGGAGGCCTGTTGTCCATAGTAATGCGCAGTCAGTGTTGTGCATGGAGCTCCAAACCTTGACCCAAAGCTATAACTTAGTCATGAAGGAAATACAGACTGTCCCAATATCGGTTTAAATCCCTGCAGCTGGGTTTTAAAATCAGATGGAAAACCTTCCCACAAGAATCGGGGTTATTAGAGATTATCATCCATTATTCTGCATTTACATCTTCAAACAGAAGAGTTTCATTTATTCATTTATCAAAGCTGTCTCACCTTTAATACAGAAATCATAAAGTCAAAAGCCTTGAGGATTTACTGCTCTTTAAAAAGCAAACAGAGCTGAAACTGCAGCTCGTTGTGTAAGTGACTATTTTTACAGCCCTGTGTTTTAAAGGGAACAATACCTGACTTGTTTCAGAGTTATTTACTGAGGTCAATGTACAGGTATCTGCAGACTTTACCTGTCTCAGGACACACCTTAAAATCTGTAACTAGATATGCTTCAGGGCAAACAGGCTGAACTACTGAACTCAGAATGAAAACGGGGCCAAGGTTTCTGTCTTCTATCATGCGGATAACCTTTTGTTACTTTAAAATAAGCACTGCAGGGATATTTCTCCTGACCTTTGCCATCTGAGCAGCAGTGTCTCCTTTAGCTCCGAGGTAAACCATAGCCAGGGCAGAGCTGATGCTGAGCGGGGAAACAAAGAGGTTTCCGGTGGGGTTCGCTTGGCTCAGGATTCGGAGCAGTTCCAAGGCAAAGTCTGTGTTTGAGCTGCTGATGGCGGCCATGATCGGTGATGTGGGATTATCCTGCAAAGAACAAATGGTATTTGGTGTTGACGTATGAATCCATGTTTAAAAAACTTCCTCGCAGGCGGTTTTTAGAGTAAACAGAGTTACGTTCGCTTACATTTCATAGCTGAGAGTGTTTATTTGAAGCTAAATGTTATTCCCTCTGATTTGTGCAACTGACCACACCCAAAAGGAGAGAGAGCCCCCACACTTTAGCTACATTAAGGGGGTTACAATTTAATTAACAGTTGTGAGTAATTATCTACAGAGCCCCTGAAGTCTTGAATAGTAAAATCTTCTACATTTGTGCACAAAAGATAATGACTTTTACACACAAGACACACATTACTGGAATTATCATCTTGCTGCAACAAGTGTTTATTCTGTGCATGTGGGGAAAACATAATTATCTTGTGGGCAGATTGAAATTTTAAATGATAAATTGCTTCTGTAAAATGTTGTACATAATATATTAACCATATATGCACTAAATAAGGAGCTATTTTACTGCACACATAGAATAATCCAAGATCATTATATGGTGCACACATAGATTATTAACCTCTGTACATTAAGTAATGACTTATTGTTCCTAATACATAACACTCAGTCTGCACAAAGGAGGAACAAATGATAATCTGCACAAGATTAAGACCTCTTTAAAATAATTTAGCACCTGAGTCAAGCATTAAATTAGATTACAAAGACATAAAAGTATATAAAAATGGTTCAGTAGGTGTTGTAATATGATTAAAGTTGGCCCTAAAGTTTTGATAAAGGAGAGTATTGTAAAATATTTACCTCAACTTTTATCACTTTTATGTAAAACAAGAAATATTTAACTGAATCTGAGATTATATGTTACCATTTCACCCAAAGCGGTTAATAAGGACTCTATTTTATGCCCTAGTTTCCTTAAATCCTTTAAAGTTAATGCATATTATACGAACAAGAATCACTCACCTTGCAGAATGCTTTATGGAGTGATGTGGAAGTATAAAATCACACAAATGATCTTTTCTTAATTTTTTCTTAATCTTACACTCTTTAGAATCAAATTTTGATCATTCCTGTCGAAAAACTACATAATAGAGGGTGAAATTATCAGTTTCACACCACCCAAAGTGATGCAGCAGTTTCAGGTGTAATGCTGCGTTCAAGTACCCGGAAACAACCTGCAAATGTCCAAACCGAGATTGAAACACTTGCCTGTGAGTTTAACTTTTCGTGTGTTTACCTCATGCCTCGAATATTATTGAGTTTTTTGTTTATCATCTTACCTGATTTTTGTGACTGAACGACTGAAAGAAGCTCTCCTGTCCTGTCGTGGACGCGTGGAAAAGTGAAAGTAAAAGGAAGAGCGAGGTAGTTTTCCTCGAAATTCTTCTGAAATGAGAGAAAAGTCCCGGAGGAGTGAGTGTACACAAAGCCAGCGGTCCGCCTCTGCCCATTTATGCAGACACGCACTGTTACATACACACGGACACCGCAGCACTCTGGGGGTGTGACGCGTGACTGCGCGATAAGTCAGTGACAAACTGGGATAAACACACGCCATTATACTCCCGAGGACAAAAACTGAACCCATACAGTGAGGTGGGAAAGTTTACACAAGCGTGGACACAATCTGCCTGCTTCAAATGGAGATATGTAAAAGATTTATTTGTGTTTTTCCTCCCTGATTAGTGCGTGAATGAGCCACGGTAACTGTTAAGGACACAGACCACACCCACGTGCTGGACCTGTCTGTGGAGCCTGAGAATAAACTCAACTGAAGTGAGTTAAACTGAAATAAGATTAATTGATTTTCTGCTGAATGACACCAAGAAACTTCACTTTAAAGTGAAGTTGGCTTGAAACAAAATTTCATTTTAATGTATTTGTGGTCCTGATCATTTTCTGTACATACAGAAAAGCCTAAAAAAATGTTGGTTCATATGTTTGTTATTTAATTAAACTAAAGCCAAAGATCCATCTATGCACAGTTACACTCTTCATCTCTGCCATTAGAGACCAGCTGCTTTAATTAGCGTGTGTTTATTATGCAAATTAGATCAAATCAACAATACGATAAGGTAAAACATGAACTTTATTAATCAATGAACACTGATTTCTTCCAGTTCAACAGACCCATGATCCGTTTATGCTCGCTCTTGGTGCTGCCAACACCCATATACCTGCTTTATCACATGACCCCGGGATATGGCCACTATAACTCAGCGAAGTGAAGAGTGTCCTTATCCTCTATTTTCTGATGTTTAGGTTTCTGTTTCAGCCACCTTCTCTTCTGTATGAAGTTAGATTTAACACACTGTGAACGCCTCTATTTATTCCTAAAGATTACACTGGATTATATGTGGGGTAAATTTAACCGTCCGCAGCCAACAAAGAGCAGGGGTTGCTCTTTTCAAATCTGTCATGTGTAGAAAGGTGTGTCCATTTGATTTACAGCGTGGAGATTATTTCTTGTCTCCACCCGTCACGGAGGCTTACAGCGCAGCCTTGGTAACCACTGACACATGATAAACATTTCTGATTCATGGTGACCCTTGACCTCTACACTCCAGCGTTACATAAGAGCTGTGGTATACATGGTTCCTCCATAGTCGCCTTCCTTATCTCCTGTTGACTCATGCCTTACAGGTTTTGTACAGAGGTTTGATACAGACAGAGAAAAAATCAGCTCTCAGCCTGTCTATGCTGACTCAAACAACAGGTCAAAGCCTAGTTCAGGATGTTTGTTTTAAAGGTACAGTACGTAGTTTTAGCAGCAAAACAGACTTGGTAGAAATGAACATATTTCATGTGTTCAAATGAGTGTGTGATCACCCAGATGACCACATAAACCATCATTTTGCACCGTCATGTTTCCATAGAACAGGGTGGATAAACCCGGAACACAGTAATGACTGGATGATGATAATGGAGAAAGAGGTTGTTGTTGTTGTTGTACATAGAAGATTTTGTGCTAATGGATTTAAATATTTTAAAAGATGTGCTTTTACAGGGAATATTATCAGGGTGGGTTTTAAGCCTTTGGATGCTCTTTATTCCAGTCTAAGAAAGCATCACTAGCATGATCTTGGATTATTATTATGTTATTTGTTATTATTATGATTTGATTTTACCTTTTGATTAGTTTGATTTCCACAGTTTTTCTACATTGTTCAGCTCCCCTTTATTTAAAGGTAGATTTGAGCCTTTTTAACTTGTTTTACGATGGTCTTTGTAATAAAAATAATGAAACTGAAATTTAGAGGTAGAGGAAAATAAACTGCAATAGATTGATGACATAATAACAACAACAACAACAATAACAACAACAACAACAATAATAATAATAATAATAATAATATAATAATAATTCTGGTTCCAAACTGCTCTCTTGGTCCTGTTTGTGGCTTTTTGGGTCCAACACTTTTCTGAAAATGAAGTTCTGTTCTCCACTAGAGGGAGCCAGAGGGATGCGCTGATAAACGCTCTCTTGCTGCCTCTTAAACACCCTCTGCATATTAATATTAACAAACTGTTCTCCACTCCTATAGAAAGAATAAAAAAGCCTTTTTAATTATTTTATTTTCTGTTTCTTTAACAGCATGAAGACTTTAAATGACATTTGATCTTAATGGTCTGAACAAAGGAAGCAAGAAGAAATACTAAGTGCACATGATTTGTATTCATTTTACACTCAAAGACATATCTGAATCACAGTGAAGAAGGTTTTCTTTATGCACAAACTTTTTGTATCAGTAAAGGATCTTTTTTTTATTCTTTGGCACCATTTCTCAGGTTTTGCCTGTTTTTCTGTTTGAAATCACATTGTCGATATGTTCTACTGTAAAGGAAAGTATGTGATCAGATTTTTCCCTTACGTAAATAATATTTCCACCATGCTTATATAATCCTGCACTTGTTGTTAGTTTGTAACAATGACACTGACAGCCAGTGTTAAACTCACATGCCTGCCTCTCTGAGATGTTCTGTACTGTTCCTGTGGTCGGCGTTGGCATTTCCATTAGTAGCAGCATCTTTTTGTCCTGTCATCGTGCTCCGTCACCACGAGCCCCCGGTCTGTTCACATACCCATCAGCTGTGGCTTCCATTAGGGGGAAACTGGACGTGGACACTGGGTTAGCCTTGAGCCAAAGTCAGACTGTAGATAGAAGTTATACAGCAACTCACATAAAGAGACAAGCTGCAGATATATGTTAAAGAACTTGGTCCAGATATGTTTTTAATGTCACAGACTGAGCCTTTAAGTGGCTCAGCTTATTGGTGGTATATGTCTCTGTTCAATATGCTGCACCTGACCCGTGCAAGAACATCTGACCTTTCATAAATCTCATCTTTGTTATTCTGATTTACGTCGGGGTGCGAGATGAAACCAGCTCCCCACCAGCTGCAGGCGGTGAGAGACGTGTTTGTGTGTGTGAGGGTATTTCACTTTGTTTACCTTGCTTTACCTTTGTCCTTTAGCAGACACATGGAGGACCATCTAACGCCTGGACTCACAGATAAACACTTATAAACTTTCAGGACCTGTGGGGTGAACAGTCCCCTCCTGGAGAGCAAATTACTAAACAAACAAAGGTCTGTATCCCCTTAAAGCCAGAGCGCCGGGCAACAGCAGCCAGGACCGCAAGGAGAGAGGAGCTCGGAAAACAAAAGAGAAGAGGTGATGTGGAAAAACTGAGAGCTAACAGACAGGATGTGATAGTTTGTTTGTTCCACAACAATATGAGTGTTCGCTGTGAGGTCAAGATCCAACGGCTTGTCGTGAACCTGAATTTATGGGGTGCCAAATATTATCGAGCCGTTCTTAATACTCTGACGTCTTAGAAAAAGACACCAGAGATTACAGAGGGAAACAGTCAATACTGCGGCCTTAACTCACCTTAAAGGGATATCCCGGCGTAAATGTAAGTTATGGTCGTCTCTCGAGGGGGTGTCTAACTCGGTGTTCCGGTTTGTTTGACCATAACTTAAATTTACGCCGGGATATCCCTTTAACAGCCACACTACAGGAGAAGTGAGACAATCTAGGAAGGAGGTGCATTTGCTGTTTTTCTCTGAGAAGTAACGCTGATGATGCTTGAACATTAAAGGACCAATCTGTATTTTAAAGCGACCAACCCCAGTTCTTAGGCGGTTCAATGTTGTACTTTGTCGGCGTGGTGTGTCGTCTCCTCCTATGGCGCCACCTTCTGGGTCCCAAATATTACAATGGCTTACTTTGTTAAAGCGGTTTACCTGTCCAGCAGAAAGGTTACAGGGTCCGATTAAGCGCCCGTTATTCCTCCAGAGTCTCCGGTATTTACTTCGTTTTCTCGCTTGTGTTGGCAGTTGTGGCTAAAGGAGGATTCAGACAATTTTCCGAACTTTCTGGTTGGTTTCTACTGTCCGATATTGTAGCACGCTAACTTTGTTTGGGCTCCTGAACGACACGGGGGAGCAGCATCTGCCGCACAACCAATCAAGTTGGAGGAGGCGGAGAATGGCTTTGTTTACAGTCAGAAAGAGCGGACCGCTCTGAAATTTTAAAATGTTGACTACACAGACATAACAAAACACAGTGTTATCATTATATTCCCAAATGTCATCAATAACTAATAACTATTGACTGATATTAAAAGCTTTTTTGTATATACACCACAAAAAAAGATGCGTCTTTAACGGGATCCTGCCGACCCCACCTTTGACTGTATTGATTTGAAGAGCAGATGACCTTCCTAGGAGAGTAAACAAATGCTACCTCTCATATTTTCCAGCTCCTAATTAGTGTTTTTTATTTTAGCTTGTTTATGTCACCCTCAGAATCAAATAACACAGAAAGGTCCAGACTACTTTTATATTGGGAAAGTGGATTTGGCAACGCCTTCTTCACACATATGTGTATTCATACATGTGCTATTTCTGTGTGCTGAACACGCTAAACACACACAGGAATAGTTCATGACATATCACCAGATACTGCCGTAATCTCTTACTCACAATATTGACCTTAATTGATGCATCACTCTAGACTTTGACAGCCCCCGTGGATGCAATTAAATAAGGTGCAACTTATTTGATACTGATTCTGGAGCGTTTCACCAACCAGGCAAGAACACTGTGTTCGGACTCTTTTGGTGTTTGCTCAGATTTCTCTGGCTATTTGGCTTGGCATAAACACAGCTGCCAAAAGACTTTCTCTGCAACAAGATCTTTCCATGTCTGCGAAATCACATCTGGTGTCGCTGCTGCAGGATTTAAACTTTAAATGGCAACTTGTGCCGCCGTCTTCAGAGCCGGCGTGCAAAGGATGAAGTTTATGTAATATCTACAGAGGTAAGCGATTTGTTAGAGAAACACGTGGATGAGCAGGATGTGTTCACAGACTCAGGGTAATTCAAACTGTTTATTTACTTTAAGGGAATAGGATGCTGTTAGTTCAGCACGGGTTAATCTCTGCTGAATTTATCCGGCGTGATCCGGCGTACAGAAAAAATAGAACTCCTGTGATCAGCTGTGGAGTCTGGCGATCCGCAGCAGAAAGGAAAGAAGTCGGTGGAAATTGACACATTAACTTGAATGGTTACAATCAGCTACGGTCGGCGGATACTGCTTTTTCATAGCCATTCCGGATGTGGTGGAAACTGGGGGTTATGGGGACTGACTTTAGTTTGGAGTCAGCCCCAAGTGGCAACACAAGGAATTGCACTTTTTTTGCACATACTGTATGTATTGACTTAATTTTCAAGCCAAACTTCATGCACAACACTCACAGACAAGTACAGTTACTCTATATTGTGCAAAGTGCTGTGCATGTGTTCTCATCAATATCTTCCATATCAGGTTATGCATTGCACAAGTATATTAGCTTCTTAGCGTGCACACTTTGATTGTTATCGTTCTCCAGCTGTCACTCCAGGAAACTCTAATATCCGACTTTATTGTCCCTGTCTGTTCATTTAACCCTCCATCACGAGATGACTGTAACCAGACAGCAGCATAAATGTGCCACAGATCTGTAGACGTGAGATCATGTCAACGTAGAGGCCAACCCCCATCCTTAGATGGAGTCAAACATGGGTGCCCTCGATTTTATGGGCCGCGGAAAGTAGCCTCTGTGAACCAGCCTCTGTGGTCAGTCGGCACGCCGGCCTCATTGTGTGCCCACACAGCTGTGACCTTCTCAGGGATCATCAAGGAATCCACCTTCCTGATTGAGATTCCACATAAGATTAAGTGCGGCCCCTGGAAATCTGTGTCAAGTGTACGGTGTGTCAGCCGCCGGCCTCCACGCCGTCCAGCTTTTGTTTAGCAGCTCGCGTGCAGTCAGCGCCACAGAGATTTACACTCCATGCGATGTCACTTGCCTGCGCAAAATTGTGACTTGATACATCTTTAAAACTCTGCGGCAACCATACCAGACAGTCTACGCTGCATAATAAGCTGAAAATACCTCGCAGTAAACACAGTTTTAAAAACTGACCTGACTGTTTGACACGTGTTATCCAAAGTGTGTGTAGAATTTTCTATCTGGGAAATTGTGTTTAATTCATGGTGTGAATGTGTTAAAGTTATGAGTGGACTGACAGTAATAATAATATTTAATACAATTAAGTTTTCTCAGTTGTGCCACCTCTCGTTAATTAGATGTGTTCTTTAGTTTATGGGAAACACTGAATAAACTAATAAATTGGATGTTTTAGTGGCTGTGTGGGGTGAAAGCAGACAGACATGCTGGTTCTTGTAAGACCCAGTTAAAAGTGGACTATTTAACTGAGGGGCAGGTGGTGGTCAGGTCAGCCAGCAGCTGTTCGTTTCACCGCCAGGTCATTGTTTTCCTGTTTTTTATTACTCTCATATCATACGCCATACTCAGGCTTTGTTTTAATTTAGTGTTACCATTCACTTTATAAAAACATATCTACAGTGTTTTATTAATCTTAAAAAATCAAAAATTGCAGAATTGTCCATGTGTATATCATTTTTGAAGGTAAGTCAAGTTTATATTCCTCATATTTTGTAAGTGATTAATTACTGCTTATTTCTGGAGTTTAGTATCCTGAGTTATTTTTCATTTATAAATTATATATATATATATATATATATATAAAAAGAAGATAATTAAACAAATTGTATTTGCTGCTTGTGGCATGTTTTGACTGTTCAAGTCATATAGCTCGTGCTTTAGTAGTCTTGCTTGACTATTTGATTGTATGTTTCTTACTTTATTCTGATTGGTCAGACTCCATAACAGCAGTCTGTTATTGGGGTGTGCTCTGAAGAATTCACCGTTGCTATGGTTATTCCTCTAGGGGGCAGCTGTGTCGGTTCGCAGGAAGGAGGAACATTTGTTTTGGTTAATTTGCAGAGGAAAATCAAGAAAAGAGACAAAAAGCGGGTAAGTTTAAAAACACAAAACTGCAAGTGAAAATGGCAAAATTTTCAAGATAAAAGATGGTGCAGACTTGTGTGACTCAGCGATACTATTGGGTGTTTAAACTGAAGAAATCGTAGCCAAACTTTTTCTACACGACTCCAGATCATCTGAAACGGGCTCCTGAAAAGGTCCTGGACATTGATTTTAACCCTAACCCTGACCCCAACCCTATCCCCATATTCCAAACTCTAACTTAAAATTTTTTCGATGTATGTCCTAATGTATAATCAAAGTATTGATAGAAGCTTAATTCCTATCCGTGGAAGCATTTTAAAAGCGTCCAAGCGTACTTTCTCTTCTTGTAATGGGGCTGTTCGTGACAACTGGGGCTCTGAATTTCCATTTAGCTCCAATTAACCTCGTTGTCATTTATATACAGACAAGAGGAGGTCAGGATGCATATTACTGGAGAGACCAACACAACGCTGTGTTTGGTCACATTTCCTGTGCCAAACAAACACTACCATTGTCCCTGAGATAATCTAATTGAGTGTGAGCTAAATATAGTATAACAGGAGAACAAACATTTGGCCCAGGGTGAGGCTCTTGGACTGATGTAAAGCGCCGCTAAACCCCTGCAGCAGCAACAGGCACCATTGTAACCAATTAACACACCGAGAAAGGTACGGCGCAGGGACAGGAGGGCGACAGAGGAGTGAGGGAGGATTCGGTGCCAGGACAGAAGACTAAAGAGTGAGCTCACTAATGGGAAGGTCAGGACAACAGCAGATGATGATGATGAGAGATACAGTAGATGATAATGAGACAATCCTGTGAAAGAAAATTCAGGGTTTGGGTTGGTTTCAGGGAAATGCAGCTGAAAAGAATGATGATATCAATCTCCGGACAGACTCATAGCATTTCAATGAGCTTACAGAAATTTTGAATGTTGCATGCTTCTTTCCTGTGGTTGACATATCTAACCTGTCCACCAGGTACCCTCAGACATCCCACCTGTGACCAAGAAAGCAGGATTAGCTGTTATGGAGGTACTTTAAGAGTTTTGATGATGGGAGAAGGTGGAGAGTCTTAAAGGGATATTCCGGCGTAAAATTAAGTTAGGGGCAAACACACCGTAACACCGAGTAAGACACCCCCATCAGGAGATGAATGTTGCCGACCGCTTGCTTTTCTAGTTATACCAACTTTAGTAACGACCGCAGGATAGCAATACACAGGGAACGCCACTCTATAACCACGAATAATGCTCAGAACAGCACCTAACTTCATCAACAGGACATATAGGGTCACAGCCATAGTACTAGACACCAAACATCTTTTTAACTATGTCTAATTTCTTCAGCAAAGAGACTAAACACAACTCACCTACTCTCTTCCAGCAGCCGCTTGTTTGTACGGAGACCTCTGGGCGAGTCCATCAACTACATTGGGGTTTCACAGCTCAAGAAAGCACAAGAAGCCTTTTGTTTTTTGACCACAGGCGGCTGGAATTTGTGTTGGGTTTATTGGTTTAAGGTGTTTGAGTTTGTTAAGGAATAAAAGGGTTGGCATATCCAGATGAAGCTTTTGCCTGCAGAACTTTGATTGTTTTAAACTTAATGAAACAAGTAACTCATGGACACTCAGTGGACAAACAAAAACTAGCCGAGGCCGCGAGTGCAAAACACGTGCGTCACCAATGTTAATCATTTTGCTCTGCATACGCGGTAGTTCTTCTGCCTCTGATCATAAATGTTCTTCCTTGAGCTGCAGCCCCCCACTGTAGTCTGTAATGGACTGATCGAGGTCTCGCTGCAAACAAGCGGCTGCTGGAAGAAAGTAGGTGAGTTGTGTTTAGTCTCTTTGCTAAAGAAATGAGTCAAAGTTAAAAAGATGTTTGGTGTCTAGTACTATGTCTGTGACCCTGTATGTCCTGTTGATGAAGTTAGGTGCTGTTCTGAGCATTATTTGTGGCTATAGAGTGGCGTTTTGTGTGTATTGCTATCGTGCGGTTGTTACTAAAGTTGGTATAACTAGAGAAGCAAGCGGTCATCAACAATCATCTCTTGACAGTTGTGTCTAACGCGATGTTACGGTGTGTTTGACCCTAACTTAATTTTACCCCTTTAAGTTTCAAACACAAAACAAACAAACTTAAAAAAGTATTCTCCTGAGTAAACTTTTGACTCTTAGTGTGATTATTTTAATGCATTTTAAAGCAGGGGTCTCTGAAGTCTAAATCTGTATCTCTGTCCCCTCTGCCTCCCCCATCCTGTATCTCTCTCCTCCTCTCAGTCTATCACCCGTCCTCTCGCAGAAACACATGGCACTTTGGCGTTCCTCTCATTCCACTATAACAAGCCACATTCCCTGGAACACTTCCTCCGTTCTGTCCCGGCTTGTGGTCCCTGGGTCCCAGAGCAGACACCCCCTCCACCCCCCCACCTCTAACCTCCCACTTCTCTCCCACACACTCTCTCTGTCCCTCACCCGCCCCCATCTGGTGCTTATCCCTGGGCGTCTGTGGCTCCCACTGCAGATAGCCACAAGCAGCCAGAGCTTCCCATTTAACCGTCTGTCCTGATCCGTCTGCCTGTCTGTGAGTCACCCTGGATCAGATAGTCTGGTCTTTGTAGAAGGAGGGAGAGAGCATCCAAGAGCAGGACCTTTTAAAACACAAACCAGCAGAGGAAGAGGAGAAAACCTGGAGTGACGGACACCATCACACCCATGAGAGACATGGGGGGAAAAGAGAAGACGGTTTTGGTGATTACAAACGCGCCCGAATACAAAGGGTGAGTCTTTTTGGTGACTTATTTCTCTGTTTCTCAGATTGGCATCAGAAGAGCGGCATTTTTGGTGACGGTTCGTGTTATTCTTCAGAGTGGCACAGCAGTCTTTAACGTGCATTTTGCCCATGTTTTGCATTCTGACACCTCCTTTCCCCTGGTGTCGCTTACGCTCAGAGCAAGGTGCCACTTGTCAAGTTACACGGCACTCTGATTTACTTTGTGCACATTCGCTTTGCACTTAATTTGATCAGACAAAAGAGGTTTTTTTTCCACCTTTTCCTCATGGAGAGAATAAAAAAAAACATCAGAAAAAGGAGTTTGACATAAAAACAAAACAACCAGAGATTCTCTGCTTTATGTGCAACTGATCTACAAACATCAATCTAGTAAAAACTACAATAAAGAGATTGTAATGAAGCTATAAAGGGTACGTTTGTGCAGCTGTGGCTAAAATAAGAGCTGTGCTTTGTTCTTGGCGAAATGGAAAAGTACACCGAGTGGTAGAAGATCTTTAGTTACACACTTGTGCAGAAGCTGCTGAGCTGTTGTCAGTGTGAAGGATTGGAGAGGCTGCAGCAACCTCTGAATATGTTTGTTGGTGTGTATATCAATGCATACGCTGCAGCATGTGAGTGTGTGAGTGTGTGTGTGTCTCAGAAGCCAATATAAAGTAACTGTACCCATAAGTATTCTGCATCTGAATTTATATATGTGTTTATTGTATTCAGCACTTGACGGCGGAATATCAGGGTCGCCCAGGTTCGTTAAAAGTCCTGGCACCGTCCGTCCGTCCGTCCTGAGGGAACATCCTCAGTTCAGCTATTTGCATTCGACACTCCGGAGAGCTATGGCGATGAGACATTGATCATGTCTTGGCTTTCAAGCTGCCGCGAGCTGGCAGCGCCGGGGAAGAGGGAATGCCAGCTTTAGTCAGAGGAAAATAAACCTGTTGATCACTTGATATTATCGTGTTGGACACTCATCATTCTTAATATGATTCCTATTAATGTGAGAAGAGTCTGCGGTCACCTGAGGATTCTGTCTACTGGGGAAAAGTCTTTTCGTCTGCTTGTGATTGAGGTGGGGGGTCTCCTCTTACTCCTTGCTCACTGAATTTTTCTGTTTGCTTTCTTTGGTCGAGTTGAGATCAGATTTAATCTGACAGTAATGTCCTGTAGCCGTTTATTCTCTTTTGTACACGCACATACGCTCAGAGACACCTCCTTCACATTCCTATGGTTTATAGGCTTCGATGGCTGTTTCCATGCAACTACTAAACCGACACAACAGAGGCCCCTGAGAGAGATAGCACCCTCTGTGTCCATTCAAGCCGGCCCCTCCTACTAAAGGCTTTTGGGAGTAGACCCTCTATGCTGGCATGATACCTAAAAAAGCCCCCTAATCTGCCCTGTTGCTGTTTCTGTACCACATAGCAAACAAATGCACTTTTACACAAGTTTATTTATTATACATGTAGACACGCACACGTGCACCTGACACATGCAGCAGCAGCAGCGTGTCCCCCTCACCACTTAACCATATCTCCACTGAGAGCGTCTGCAGTGACTGTTTACCTAGCAGCAGATACACAAAGCAGACACTGAGATGATATCTTAAATATCACTTCACGACAACCTACATGAAGTTTTGACGTTGCTGAACAGGATCACCCCTGCTCATTGTGCAACATTCAAGCCCGGTTTGTTATTCCACTCCGGCTCGGATGAAGACTGACATGCCCCCTGCTCTGATGGATAAAAATAAATAATTTGGGTTTTATAGTTGGAAATACGCCACTAATTCTTGTTTAATTTTCTATAGATTATAAATTAATCAATTCAAACAAAAGGTAATATTTCAGGAGTTGAAAGACGCGTTGGGCCGAATCTCAAAGGGCACCACTCTTCCTGCTCAAGTGTCACAGAGTGCAACCAAGACAACAAGCGTCATCTGTGTTTTGTGTGGAGTAAGGACACAGTGGAATGATAAGCACCCGCTGTGAACAGCTGTTGATAATCAGAAAATAGCACGACTGCGTAAGCTAAGTGTCGTTGATCCATACGTGTTAAATCCAGAAGATACAGCGGGGAAATACACAAATATACGATGACGAGGAAGCTGTTTTGTCCTGTTTTAGTATTCTGGGCCAAGTTATGGTCAGACACGCGCAGGCGCCATAAAAGAGTTATGTTGTGTGTCATATGAACATCCACACGGCTATGAAATGGTCGTCGTTTACAGATTTATTCACTCTCTGACCTGTTTTCAAAAAGTACCGTTTACAGTCACCTGAAACGCTGTTTCTGTGTGAATGAAACGCCGATACAACAAAAAACTTTAGCGTTTACTCCTGAATTTGTTTCTGTGTGGATGAGTTGATATCACCTTCAGACAGACTTTGTACCAATTCCACACAACTGACTCGCTCTTGTCCTATTTAGCCACAAAATTATCGCCGTCTTTTGCAAACGCCATGTTTGTTTACACTGGTGTTTGTGGGAACTGGGGAGTGCTCCCACAGGAAGGGGGAGCCCACGCTGGCCTGGAGTGGCGAGACATGATAGAGAGGAAAGTCAAGGGATGATTTAAATTTTTTTAACATCATAATCAAATAATCCGATTACGATTTAATATTGATTAATCACGCAGCCCTACAAAACTGATAAACTGCATTGTATATTTCGACAAATGATGATTATGTGGATGTTTAGTGAAAAGGATATATAACAGCAGTGAGCTGATGGCCTGTTTTAAACATGTATGTAACCGATGAGACTCCACCCAAACTCAACCAAACAGTGGGTCGACCAAGAAAGAAGCAAAGAGTTGGGGTTGAAGTGAATCTTGGTCTCCTTGGTTACGGTGTGCCGTTTGCAGTCAGCTGTGCTCTCAATCATGTGAAACTTGTACTTTTAATATTTTCAAATTTAATAAGTTATTAAAAATCCACACAGATAGAAAGATGAGCCATTCAGACTAGAATCTCCGTAAACATGTTGAATTTTGCTGATCGGAGCCTCATCAAGCGGCAAACTCGAGGAAGTGACCACCAAACACTCAATGTCATCTAGGTGTCTTTTTTCAGGCTAATTTAGCCCAAAAAATTTAGACAGTCCGAATCTAGATGTTGTTTAGACGTATGGTGAAGACGTCTTTTCAACCTTTTGCTTGGTGGAGGCAGTTTTAATCTCTTCCACATCAGCTTCATTTCTCGACTGGAGGTTTCTGCTTGGCTTTTAAAAGCAGGAGGCGAATGCCGAGGGCCGACTGCCTCCAGAGAGAAGAGAAGGAGGTTAGTCATCAACATTTGGAAACAGCCAACAAGAACCTGATGCTTGTGAAAAAGGCTGACGGTGGAGAAAGATACTCTGCAGCAGGAGCTGTAGGTCCTTAAGGGAGAGTCCTTTAATGAAGAGAGGGGTAAACAGAGAAGCTTGAATCATCAGCTGCAGGAAAGGCCAGTGGAAGTCTTGAAACAGCTCAGCAGGAGGCTGTAAAGTAGGGGTGTGCAGTATGGACAAAATGCAGCGCACTCCCCTGCTGCTCTGCTGTCTGTATGTTGGAGCTTTGGGGAATCAGGCTGACACACACAAGCATAAGCAGAGGAATGCAACACCCTGCCTGTTTACTCCACTGGACTTAAGCTCCTTCGCTGTATTCTGGTTTACAGGATCAAGACTTTATGACAGGGCTACTCGCTAAAAGCCTGTTTTATTTTTGTTTTCTGCGGCGACGTAAGAGGCTCGGTATGTCTGTGCAAATCCAAACTTTATGAACAGACACTGACAGATGATCACGGGGAGCTGCTGCGAAAAATAAAAGAGTTAAAGCTCAGTATGTTTGAGGTTATAACAGTGCTTCATTAGCCTACGTGTACGGTTCTTTCTTCTGTTTTCCCTGAGGAGAGTTTGGATCTGGATTATCTTCCATCTGCAAACATTTGGAAATGACTGTCCAGTTTATTCCTACTCTGTGATCCTGGTGCCATTTTGGGTCCCTTGTCGAAGACTGACACACACACACACACACACACACACAGGGGTGTTGGAGTGTCACCTGTTACCTCCTTGTCTATTATAGTGTCTCTGTTTTTAACTCTCTCTATTGTTCACAGCTTGTACCTTGTTAACCCAAGGCTTTGCGTAGACACAACTACGGCATTCACAAACAGTCCAGATGAATATTTAATAATACTAAACGCATTATTTTTATTGCTGTCCGTGTGTGTTTAATCGGCCTTGAAGCTGGTATAAATAGATTTGGGATATTTAATGCGCTCGGCGGGCAGGTTTGAACTTTGATTTCGCCTCTCATCACTTTGCTCTTATGGCACATTTGGCATTGGAGGGGGGATCCCTTTTTTTTTTGGTCCCAACACAGACAGTTGGACCCCCACAGTCCTCAGGGCTTTCATGATTCATAGCTACTTGAAGAGTTATGAGACTCATGCGGATCTTCCTATCGGTTACATGGAGGGATTACGATGGAGAGGACAGATTGGAACCCCCCTCGACATTTTATAGAGAGGGGGATTAAACAGGGCCGCCAAGCAAAGTAAACAGACACAAACTACAGCATTGCTTGGACAGCGGCACACTGGCTACTCGTATGCATGCACACATTAAACGCAGCCGCATACTTTAGAAAATACCCTTATGTAACGTGTGGTTAAAGCAACAACTGCATCGAGTCAAAGCGACCACAATGGAAAGCGATCTGTTCGGGTTGAATTCCTGTCTGCCCGGCAACCAGCGCTGTGACAGCTCCTACCTCCTAATGGTTTTTCACTGATGGAGGTTTTCCATTTCTGGTGATAGTGTGCCCCTTGACCCTCCCTCGCCCTGTACTACTGAGGACCCAAAATAAAGTCCTTTAAAGTGAGTGACCCGGGTCACCAGGCCTAGCGGGGTGACGGGGCTCTCCAGGGCTGCAAGTCATCTCAGCTGCAGCCGACACCGTCAAAACAGGAATCCGATTCTTGAAAGGCGCTCCGCAAAAACAGGCCGAGAGGTGGCCGGGTCGGCCAACTGTTGTGTCTCATGGGGGGG
Source organism: Xyrichtys novacula (assembly GCA_962446985.1). NCBI lineage: Eukaryota > Metazoa > Chordata > Actinopteri > Labriformes > Labridae > Xyrichtys > Xyrichtys novacula. The sequence goes on from OY660870.1 coordinate 35,881,939, forward strand.
TAGAAGAACTTTTCACTTCCTGTTACCAAGAGGTTGTGTTACATTTACGTAAAACATTATTTGTGATACAGTTACATTCACCTTTTTATTTCTAGGATCACTCGGATGATCACGGGTCGTACATGAATAAACAGAACGTGCATCATCACAAGTGGTCACATTTAATCTGTTAAAGGTACAGAGCGCAATATTTAAAATTGAGAGTCTTTAAATCTGCAAAATACGGCACCGAACAAACTAACTCGTAGAATTAAACGAATAGCTGCCCCGAATTTCACCAACTGGAACATCAATATCTAACTTTTGATTGTGCTAAATATTCCCATTTCTACTCCTATTTCAATTGAAATGAGTTAAAGACAGTTCATGTTTAATTTGATGAATCGGTGTAGATTTCATATGCAGCACTTCAATGTAAAACTCATGCATATTGAATTTCCTTTTGGGGATAAATAAAGTTCTTATCTTACAGCAATTACTGGACAATTTTCCAGCGAATATTTTCACCATCTTCCACGACTCAACGTTGAATCATTTGCTGCTCAAACATGGGGTGACATTGCTCTTTGGTAAAGTTTGGTATGCTCGTGCAGAACTTCTGCTCGCTATCGTTAAAAAAAAAATAGCACCTACGTATGACCTTCGGTGACCTTTGGAGAGCCTTTGACTTTACTAAGGCCAAAAGTCACAGTTTATTGGTTGTGCGTGCCTCTAATGCAGATCTACGCCGACATTTGATTGGTTCATCTTTGAGCTGTAATTGCTTTGAACATATAATCCAACTAAAATTGATAAAGAACTTTGATTGGGGTGTACTCATTTTTGCATCCTGATTTTAAATTGAAAAAAATACATTTTTGTATGCAACTTAAAAAATCTTGTTTGCAATCAATGACCTACATTTGGGGGAGTATTTTGTTTTATTGTCCTACATAGAAAATGTTGATTTGACAGGAAACTAAACATCTCTGAAGGGGTGTACTTATTTATGCTGAGCACTGTAGTTGCATATGTACCTACAGTGTCCCGCCTGGATAAAAGTAAATACATAAAGATCAAAATATAATACAGTTATTTGATATGAAATAAAATAATGTAGTCATAAATCACTGCATGTAAAAACCCAGCATAAGTAGCAGTGACAGGTGCCTCCCTGGTCGCTCTTTCAGTTTTAGCTCTGCAGCTGAAATCCTACCCTGAGAAAGCCCCTGATGCTGGAGAACAGGCCTGGCTGCTACACGCAGACCACATCCCATACTCAGTCTACGCTGAAACTACAACCACGCTCTGACCTCTGTAATTGTCAAGCAGAGGCAGGACATTTACACTCAGGGGGTATAAATATCCCCCCAGTGATCTTCCATGACTCCCTGTGAGGCTCAACAGGTAGGGCGCAGCGGAAAGCCAGCTGTCTCCCCCCACATCATCAGTCATCCAGTTTGGATCCAGACTTGCAGACTGCTGATCGGTCTGATCAAAGCATCTGCGGTGCCCTCGTTTCAACAGCGTACATTAAAGTTGTGTAATAACCCTGAGAGGAGATTTTGTGATTTTCCACTTCTCTGAATGTCGGAGTCCTTTTAATAATCGGGTTTTATAAGCAGAGGTGCAAAGCAGCAGTGAGGGCTCTTCTATATCATCGTGGATTTACAGGATTGTTGCATGAATGTGAAGCAGCGCCCTGATATTAAAGATAATTGATTCACTGTATTAGATAATGTTAGATTTACAGACTGGGGTTATTTATAGTCGGCAGCTTAAGACTGCTCTAATTTACTGCTTTGTAATGACTCTGCTGGTTATATTCCTCTCCGCTAATGAGCAAAAACAAACTACGCTAACTTGAGACAACTTTGAGGAGCTTTATGTAATTAATTAACACCACCATTAAAGCCATCATGATAAATAAATGTCTTGAACAAACATATTTTTTTTTTAAATGGTGATTTAAACTCTTAATTTACGTGAATAAGCTTTCATTAACGTTTTATCTCTGTTTTGATTTCAGGTCAGACAAGAAGACTCTGAGTACTGAGTCTGTTTCCGGAAAAAAGAACGGGAAACCCCCGACATCCGCCGTACCGCCTCCCATTCCCATGTCGCCCATCGTAGAGAAAATGGAGGGGCTGAAGGCCATCCGTAACCGCAGCAACAGCCTGCGTCTGGGCCGGCTGGCTTTCTACCGACACCTGGAGAAGGTGGAGACCATGCGCTGCTTCTGGGAGCTCAAACACGTGGAGCTGGAGGGAGGAAACCAGCAGGTAACATCGACACACCGTCCTCTAGTCTTATATGTTGAGACAAACTTGAAGATAAAGTTAATAATGGTGGATATTAAAGGTGGGGTCGTCAGGATCTGAGGAGGTTCCAGTTTTTAGGAGAAATCTTGAATGCAAACTCTACCCCTCCCAACCAGTTTCCCCCTCAGCTCCTCCTCTCCCCTCAAGCCCCGCCCACAAACAGACGCTCCTGCTCGCTCGTATTGTTCCAATTAAATTCAGATATAATGCAGATAAATCCTTCAGATCATTACAAATGGGGCCCAGTCAAGGTGAAAGTCAAAAGCATTGGTGCTACTGTAGATGCCAACAGACTACCAGCAAACACAATGTTTGCAGGACTTCTACAACGAGGATAAAGTGACATAGTCCAGGACCCGAGGGAGGACAGTTTAGCGATGGAGCTACAACACGCTACAGCAGGTCCGTTTGACAAGAAACACTTCTGTTACAGACACTTGTCTTACTTTGTTAAAGCGGTTTACCTGTCCAGCAGAAAGGTTACAGGGTCTGTTAGATCCCGAAGTGTCCCCCATCGTTTATGTTGACTCGGCTTCTTTGCTCTTGCCCGGACTACCTCCATTTTAAGCGCTCATTATTCTGCCAGAGTCTCCGGTATTTACTTTGTTTTATTGCTTGTGTTTTCCGTTCTTTCTGGTTGGTTTCTACTGTCCGATATTGTAGCACGCTAACTTTGTTTGGGCTCGTGAACGACACGGGGGAGCAACATCTGCCTCACAACCAATCAGGTTAGAGGAGGAGGAGAACGGCTTTGTTTACAGTCAGAAAGAGCGGGCTGCTCAAAAAATGTAAAATGTTAACTGCACAGGCATAAAAAAAACTTTGATATTGCAATATTACCAAATGTTATCAATAACTAAAAGCTATTGACTGATAACAAAAACATTTTTTGTATATACACCACAAAAAAAAATTTGTTTGTTTTATTTATACATACATATCTATTTTTTTTCTCCATATTTTGTTTTTTTTCTCTTTTGCTTTTATCCTGTTGTTTTTACTCTGTAATGTGTCCTTGAGTGTCTAGAAAGGCGCTTATAAATTAAATGTATTATTATTATTGTTATCTACTGTCCTAAAATCCAGTTTTGATTGCGTCAGATTTTCTGTTTTTGTGAAACTGTAATGCTGCCTGATACTGCCTGTGCTCAGCCTGAGCCTCAGTCATCACTGTGTGCAGAGGGGGAATCAGGGGAACTGAAATAACTCCCTGCAGACGCTGTTCCAGCGCGCTGCACCTGTTGGCAGACTCATCATGTCCAGACAGGTGGAATACAACGAGAACACTAGAGGGAGTCGTAGATCTTTGCATGCTTCGAATCGTCCTCCCAGTTTGAAGCCTGTTAACTATCAGCCAGTCTCACACGTTCAGTAAGACACGGGCTGATAGAGCTGCGAGCCACAAACCCCGCAGCCACAAGGTGGAAGCACAGAGTCAGTTTGTTTAGAGAGACTTTTGCATGAGTCACTGAGGATATCTCTCTTTGAGGAAATTAATGTGACAAAATACTGTATAATTGACAAGATAACTGAGTGGAAAAACCACAACCTCTAGGGTTGTCAAAAGTCAGCTTCTGAGTGTATCATTGATCCAGCTGTGTGCTGCATGTGAGGCATCCCTGAGATTCAGTGCACTCTTTGTATTAATTAATTTCTCTTCTACCTTACATAAGTGTTCGTATGAGTGGAGTAATGCTTTGTTTTTGAAGAGTGGAGATGGGTGTATGTTCGTCTGCATGGGGTGTCCGGGAAGCTGCAAACTAGGGATGCACTGATCTGATATTTGGATCGGATATCGGTGCCGATGTTGACAAATTAACTGGATCAGATATCTGATGAATGATGCCGATCCAGCATTCTGGTCCAGTCTTTTTATTCTTTTAATTAATATCATACACAGAAACATATTATTTGTTAATAATTAAAAGTAAGTAAATTTATATCTGTGTTAATTTGTCACCTTTTTTTTAACAAAGCTAATGTCGAGCCTGATACCTTCACTCACAGGGCGAGGTAAACAGTTCATTCATTCAACAGTAGTATTGGATCAGTATTGGATATTGGCCGATACGCTCAGCCCAGGTATCGGTATCGGTATTGGATTGGATCTCTTCTGCAAACATCACTCCTCTTGGTGCAGCAAAATGCACTCACTGGTCTTGCCTTGTCGTGTTTTGCAAGTTGAACTCTGAAGCCTGAGCCCTCGTTCACACTCTCACATTAGTTAAGTGCATTGAGAAACTTGATGCAGATCACGTGCGCTCCAAATTCTGCAGGGTGGTCAAAATGGATCATCTGTGATCCTTTCCACGCTGCTCAGGATATGCTCGTATGATAAATTCGTATATGAAATAATTTCTTCGTCCGTGCGCCTCTTTTTCTGTTGGATGTAGATGCAGGTAAACAATCGTCAGGAGATGGTGTTTGCCTTGTTGAGAATGTGTTTTGTTTGTTTTTATTCGTCTCGTCAAACTTATAAATCAGCAGCGCTTTCCAAGAGACCACGGTGGAAATATTTCAGCTTCATGGGAGGCAGCATGTGTAACCAGAGATCATGAGCCTGTCACAGAGCTCAGGGAACAACTCTCTCACCACCCACTCCATCTCTGAACTCCGACCTCAGCTGCACCTTTGCTCCAACACCTGTTTGTCCGTCTCCCCCCTGTGTGCTTCACTATCCCCCCATCCTCCTCACATCACCACTTCACACCCCTCATAGTTTAACTACTACATACTGTTCCACGCCGTTATCAGACACATGCAGATCCTTCATTAACAAATACGGTCACTCAGCTCTGCTCGCCGCACAGGTTCTCCTCAGATTCCCTCTGAGGAATAGTTTCCCCCCTCAGGGCTCCTGCTCTGTAACCCTTGACCTCACCTCACACCTGCTGCTGCTTGTTAAATCAGCTGATGTGCTCCAAAAATTCCCACTTAGAGGAATCGTGCAAATCTAATGTGTGACAGAGCAGTTTGGAGACAAAACTTGGCGTAAAAGAAAACTTTTAGTAGCTGCAGCTGCATAGAAACTGAATGTTGCTGAATGAAGTGAAAGACAGTTAAACCTGGTTTGTCATTTTCTCAAATAAGGTAAAGTTTTATAATAAGTAGAGTAATTTTCTACTCTTTCTTATCCTGTCTGGTTGTAAATAGAGTTGTTTTAGCCTTGTGCTGCTGGTTTAATTCACCTCAGAGGAAATTAAACGGTCATTTCTCTCGACTGGTTCTTGTTTTAATGGACAAACATCACGTGGTTTGTTTTCACACACGTCCTGCCATCTTAGCTGTTTGTGAATGCTCATCTTAAATACAGGATTGTGATTGGTCCACTTTATCTGACACTAAGGGTAAATGTTTAGCATGGCAGCAGCTTCAGATCCACATGCCAGCGAAAATTAATATGAGCTGACCGATGGTTCTGGTACAGCAGACTCCGGTCCTCCCCTGCTGGCCTTTAAGAGGATGCAAGCCTGGTGTCACGTTTGAAACGGCTATTATATTTGTTTCTGTGAAGTCTATGCTGAGTGAGTGAAAATAAAATTTCAGGCCTATACGCAGAAAAAACACGGACTCCTGAATCTTAAATCTATCTATAAAAAGTATTCAGACACCGAGATGTAATGGAAACCCTTCACGTTGTAATGCACCAGCCTGTTTATCAGGGAATGAGGGGGAGGGGTCTGATCTGCCTGACTGCGGTGGTCACGTTCTACTATGTGATATAAATCATGAGCTCTTGCACTCGCTGTCGTACACACAGAGGCATCCACAATCCAGGGAAACCTGCGTATCTTTATCTAAAGGTTGTTTGTGGCTTCAAGCATGGAAACTAGAAACAGGAGAACATTTGTATGTGGTTTTTTTCACTTTAAATGTCAAAGTTTTCCTGAATAATTCCAACTCTCCCATCCTCCTCATGAATTTAAACACTCAAACCTTAACTCTGGTTTAGTTTAGCCTAGTCACCCTTGCCCTCTCCAGAATGTAATAATTGACTATAACCACTCAAACCTCCTACTCTCTTTTTCTCCCCAGAGTGTATTTGATGACTTTAACCACTCAATCCTTAACTCTGGTTTAGTTTAGCCTACTCTCCTTAGCACCTTTGACTTAAATAACTCAAACTTTAACTCTGGTTTAGTTTAGCCTTCTCTCCTTTCCTTCTCTCCACAGTGTAATTGACGACATTAACCACTCAAACATTAACTCTGGTTAAGTCAGGCTTACTCTTCCTTCCTCCTCTCCAAAATGTATTTAATGACTTAAACCAATCAAGCCTTAACTCTGGTTTAGTTTAGCCCACTCTCCCTTCCTCCTTTCCAGAATGTATTTAATGACTATAACCACTCAAACATAAGTTCTGGTTAGTTTAGCCTACTCTCCCTTCCTCCCCAGAGTGTATTAAATGACTTTAACCAATCAAACCTTAACTCTGGTTTAGTTATGCCTACTTTCCCTTCCTTCTCATGACTTCAACCACTCAAACATTAACTCTGGCTTAGTTTAGCCTACTCTTCTTTCCTCTTTCCCAGAGTGTATTTGGTGACTTTAACCACTCATACATTTACTCTGGTTTAGTTTTGCCTTCTCTCACTTCCCCCTCCTCAGAGTGTAATTGATGACTTAAACCTCTCAAACCTTAACTCCGGTTCAGTTAAGCCTACTCTCCCTTCTTCCTCACCATAGTGTATTTGGTAACTTTAACCACTCAACTATAACCTCTTGTTAAGCCTACTCTCCTCTCCTTCTCTCCACAGTGTAATTGACAACTTTAACCACTAAAACATTAACTCTGGTTTAGTTAAACCTACTTTCCCTTCCTTCTCATGACTTCAACCACTCAAACCTTAACTCTGTCTTAGTTTAGCCCACTCTCCACACAAATGATGATCAATCAGTTCAGGGTTATTCCTGTCTCTCTTTTCAACCCTGTTTTCTGTGAGACATATGTCAAAGACAGACAAGTGCAGAAGTAGCAGCACGTGCCCCCGGAGATGATAAACTTAGCCCCCATTACATGCAGGTGTTTGTTTACATGTAAGCGTGTTTGTCCGCTGGTTTGCCATTGTAAGAATTTGCAGTGATTCATGTAAGACTGTCTGTGTTTTTTGAGGTATAGGGGAGTGAAGCTTCTGCAGGACAGATATACTGAGGGGTTCACATGCATGCGTGAAGTGCTGCGTCTGAAGTTAAAGGATACCGCCGGGGTCTCACTAACATACCAGCAGCAACAGAAGGCATCTGATTCTGCGTACAGCAACGACACGACACCCTGAGCCCGATACCACCTGTCCCCTTCTCGTCTCAGAGACAGCATGTCCTCTCCTTTTAGGTCCCGGGTGGGAGGCAGGGAGAACGCCGGGTGGAGGGTGACTGGTTGGCTGGGTGGGCTGGCGGCTTCACAGCACAGAGCCTGTTCTTGTCTGAGCTCGCAGTGAGCGAGAGAGATTAAGCATTTAATGCACAGCTTTAGACGCCAGGCTATTTCATCATCAACTCCTGCTGTTGCCCTATGTCAACAACCTGTTGCCACCTGAGAGTCGTTTGCCACAGGTGACAGAGAGGCTGAAGTAAGACAGACAGCCAGTACAGGTGGACTACAGGGAGAGGAAGATGGAGAATTTCCTGAGGGATAAAGATATTTGGATATTAGGGAGTGTGTGTCTGGTGGCTACTTTCCTGTGGGGACCACTGTGGAAATTATTCTCAGGAAAGAGGAGGAGAAAGGCTGCATCGTCCGCAGACGCACAGGTAACAATGACAAAAATGTGGACAGGTGTATTTTGGAGCATGCCAGAAGTTTGTTTAATCCAGGTAGATCTTGGAGGATTGTTGTCAATAACTTCAGAAATGAACATGTCTCTGTTTATGGATCCCAGCTGTCAGTCACTCTATAAATTACGCCAGAGGCTGACACGCTGCAGGCCTGCATAAACCGGAAGTAATGCATGTTATCAAATTATCACTTGAAGTCATGCTGTCTAAATGCCAGTGTGAGAAAATGTTGAACAATTTCTGATTTACTTTCAACAGATTTGACCAAAAAGGTTATAAAGATCAGTGATGTTTTACAGAAAATATGTGTGATAGTTTGGACGAGTCGGAACAGATCTAAATAAACTTTTGGTCCAAAGAATAAAGAATAAGTGATCAATTTATTACATATATTTTTCTATACAACGGAAGAGCTGTTTCGTATTGATACTAGTTTGAGTATTAGTACTGCCTCAAATCTCGTCTTGGTTATTGGTAGTTACTCAATCAAGAACTACCTCTAAAATCAACTGATTATGTAAAGTTCACCTGTGGAGTCTTGACAAAGTGAGACTAGACCTCAACATAAACTCCATAACTATAACCCGAATAATTACCCAACAACCAACTAAATACACAAACATACCAACACTTAGTGATGATCTAAAGATTATATGATAGCTGTAAAGATGATTTATTTGAATAGAAATAAAACTTGACTGCTACCGTGATGTAGTTTATGGGTCCATGTATTATTCGTCCATCCAATTATTCCATTCAATCTAGTAAACGAAAAATGAGTCAATATTTTGTTTATTTGTTTTTCTGTATAACCAAAAAATAAAAAATAGTGTTTGTTTTTGTAGCATTTTTAGCTCAAAACAAAATATATAATAGAGATGGAAACGAAAACGAAATAATAAATCTTATTTACAATTATTGATTTTGAGTGCACCTGTTTGAGCATATATGCATGGAGGCTACATTGGCCTTCCCATGATCCTCAGCAACAGTTACCATGGCGAAAGATGCAACAGAGTGGTTCTAGCGCCAAAATCTTCCGTTGTATCAGAGCTCTGGTTATAATTTTCTCTACAGTCATATCTTCCTCCTTCAGCGTGACCCTTTTGGCGGCTTTAAAAAATACGAAAGATGCGTCCATCACCATCACAGCAGGTTAGCCTTTCTTGACCGCTATGGCCTGGAGGCTTTGGTCCACGTTGTTGCCGACTTTGTTGCTCAATGCGCATATGCAAACAGTGGAAAGGCACCGTGGAAATAGGGACATCAATAACCCGAAAACTAAAAGTAGATTAATTACCATATTTTTTGCACTATAACCGCATTAAGCCAAACAAAACAGTCAATGACTCCTGGAGGCTACGGTAGCTGCAGTGCTCCAACAAGCCAAAAGTGCGCCTTATAGTGTGAAAAATATGGTATTTTGTTTTCATTTCCATCTCTTTTATATATTCTGTTTTGAGCTGAAAATAAGAAAACAAACACTAATCTTTTATTTTTTGGTTTTATAGAAAAACAAATAAACAAAATATTGACTGGATTAATTGAATGGACGGATAATACACGGACCTTTATGTTTACTTTTGTCTGTTTTCTTCAATTTGGTGGATGTCATTTTCACTCTGTGGCCTATAATGTGTTTTGACGTCCGTCTCTCATTGTTGCGCTGTTTTCCCACATTTGCTAATCTAAAGTTTTATTCTATAAAACTAAATAAATTACAAATCTCCAGAAACTACAACATGAGGAAGTGTAATCAGCAAACTGGATTTGCTATAATTCCTTTTCTGCAGATTGATGTGTGTGATCAGGTTGACTTAGATGTTGCGTCACTCAGAATTAAGAGGTTTTGACCAATCAGAATCAAGAATTTAACATGAGTGATTAGTTAAAAAGACATTAATTAAGCTCAATCAATTGAAACCAAAGTTAATTATGAATAGATGTGATATAATCTTCTACGGTGTCTGGTGATGTCGCCCACCTGTGGCCGGAGTGTGAGCCAAGGACACTGAGTGGAAAACATCACGTCATCTTTCCTGCGTCACACACATGACACCAGCCATGACATCTAAATTCTGTCAGGTAGTACTTGGCTCCTCCGCTCCATCCAGCTGAGGCCTCACATACCTTATCCAGTATAACCCACTTTATTATGTCAACATAATCCAGCATGACGCTAGCGTAATCGACTCCTCATAAAAAGTGCATCCGTGTCAGCTCAATATTTTTATTGGTCTCAGTCTTCTTGTCCGGGGCTGACAGCAGACTTATTACAGCTGGATTTATAACTCTATTTATCGTTTCTGCTACCTTTAACGGTTGGTGTGTCAACATGTCGTCAACGAGGAGGTTGATAGAAACGTGAAAACGGTAAATCAGACAGGTGGAGTCAGATTAATTGAGAACTGTCCAAGGTGCTGAAGCAGCCATAATACTCATCTGATATCTGATTGGATAATCTCACTGTAAACTTGCTGCTGCTGGGAATCTGACCAGTTAAACTGAATCTTTTGCTAAATTATTTCCATCCTGGACAAGTTAGAAACAAACAACCATTTTAGCACCTGACACATCTAAACTAGCATGCCGTTGTTGTAGAACCATAATGTATTTTTAACTAAAATACATATAACTGGTTTATTTAAATCTAAAGCTGTGTTAAGCATAGATGAAGGTGGCATTTACCATTGTAAGGTTGTACCCTTGTCTCTACTCCATTAGTTAAAACTGTTTTTTTTTAACCCTGTTAAACTCCATTTTAAAGCTCCTGTGAGGAGTTACTTTGACATTAGGGGTGGGCGATCTGGAAAAAATCTCATACCACTTTTTTTTTTTTTTTTTTGCAAAATCCAATCACGATTTTATCATGATTTTTCCAAGGTAATAGGGTGAAAAATAGAAATAATAAATTAGATAATATATCCAGATATTGGCAACGAACAGCATTATATTTATCTTAACTGGATGAGTCTCATTCTCAGAGAAAAATAGGAAGCAGTTTCTTTATCTTGTCCTTTTTTTGTCCAATTTTTCCGCCACTGCAGTTACTTTTATTAACATTAACACGTTAATTCTGTGGGTAAATTAAAATGTGCTCTCTTAACTTCTAAAATTTAGATGTGAGAGGGCAAGAAATTTATGTAGACACATTTTAGGGACACAATGTGTGCTACAGACAGTTCTACAATCTCTGTGCTTTGGCAGATCGTCGTCACTATTTAATCTTTCTCGATCTAAGATCGTCAGATCGTACGCCCCTATTTAACATTGATGAAATAGACTGATATTCATATTGAAGTCTTTTTATGAGATACACTTTCAAGCAAGACCATCAGCGAGAAAATCTTCTATTTTTATCTTGTAATTTTTGATGTCTGAAAATGGTGGGGGTCGGTGTTGGCTGAACAGCTGAAGAGACAGGCCGGTTTTGCACAAGATGTTCGCAATAGATGATACAGTTAAGTGTCTAAATGACATTTTTATCAGAAGATACAACCTAAAATTTGTGGATGACGGGTAACTGCTTTGTCCACATGGGGCACCAGACCTTAACTTCCTCACAGGAGCTTTAAGTTTTATTTTTCACAGAGTTTAAAAGTGCTCAAGTTACTTTGTGAGGCGCTCAACTTTGATTTTATCTTAAATAAAAGCATATAAACACGTCCCTACTCCAGTCTCAGTAACAAACCCATCTTTTGTACTGTACCTCATACTGTGTGAGGCTCCCAGAGAGTAAACTGCGGCTTGCTAATGCGCGTGAGCATGACTAATGTGAGAAGAGCTTCTCCTGCCTCGGATTCTCACACTCACATAGCTCGGACTAAATTAGCTCACAGACAAATAAATAAAGGAGGGATGGAGGTGGGAGTCAGTCATAGTTTCATGTAATGGCTTTAAGAATACAACATGACTAACATGCACGGGATTAAACGTGTTTTTGTTTTAATCTCGTCTAGTAGATCCAACCATGGACAGACACATGCGTATTTTTAACTTCCAGTCCTTCATTTCATTACAACACAGTCGAGAAAGATGGAATTAATGAGCTAAGGTGTTTGATTTATAAAAACTTGTGCATATAAAATCTTTGAGATGAGTCCAATCAGCATATAAAACAATAAACAGTTTATAGTATATAACAGTTTTTTCTCACGTTTAAAAGTTTTATTCAAACTTTTTCAGTCCAGAGGAGTAGCTGAAAACCAGAAGTTAATAAACAGTGAAGAAAAAAAGAAAATCTAATCATGTAATCAGTTGGTTTGGTAAACATACAGTCTCAGTAAGACTATGTGAAGCTTTGAAGCCTGTTGACTTCAGTCACCATGTTGGAAATGCTAACTCATCCTGACGTATGGTTGAGCTGGGCCTTTAGCCAGCGGTTGGATTCGTCAAAATAAATAGATTGGGGTGTACAGACAATTATTCATACTCATAGATAAACATGTGTCTTTTTTTTTCTTGCTTTTCTCCTGAACTGACACCCGGGAGCTCTGGACATGTGTTTCATATTAGAGGCCTTGCATATCCAAAGTTAACAGGGATCACCTTCCGAAATAAATATATGTTACTCTGATCCTCAATCCTATTAAAATGCCGACAAGAAAAGTTCAGAAAAGTCAAATCAGGTTGACTATATCTGACCTTGTTTCACATCAAGTTAGTTCCTAATCAGTTTACTGTCTGTATGTCATTATGAATGGAAGAAAAAGGCCCTTACTTGTGTATTTATTTGATCTAAACTCTGAACTCATGAATGTTTTCCTCCTCAGCGTTACTATCTCCCTGTTTTGTCCTCTGTCTCTCTGTCTGTCTGTCTGTCTCTGGTATAAGGACACCGGGGGAATGTGCTGTTTTTGCCTGGACTCCCCTGGCCTCTCTGTTGGTGTCCATTTTCAGTCGTTTGCATAACCGTTCACTCGCTCGCTGCTGCTGATATGTACCAGAGTTTGGACCAATCACGTTCACTCAGTGCAAACAAGCTCAACAGATAGCTCTCCTATACCCTCGTCTCACTTTGTCTAATTAGTTCATTAGGAAGAGTGATTTTCTGTCACGATAAAGCAAACAAAAACACTTTGACTTTGTAATTAAGCAGTTTTAAACAACAGTGTGATCGAATGAGTATTAAGTCGTCTGATATGATTCAAAAAGCAGTTTGGTGATTGTATTTTTAGGGTTTGGGTGTTGTGGAGTGCAGAGGTGGCGATTGAGAGCAGGATGAAATTAATCTGAATCAAACTTTGGGCCAACATGAAGTGACTCGCTGGCAGTCGAGTCGGGCTCAGACCGCAGTCGCTGTTTATGATTTGACACCGTGTACAGTAGATCAAACGTCACCATCATCGACAGGTCGGGTCTGGAGAGGGGTCAGTAGGTCAGAGATCAGCTGTGTGGGACCCTCCTCCAGATTCACAGCTGATCAACAGCAGGTCGTGTGGTCAAAAGAAGTCTGTGGTTCTCTTCTGCCACCCAGTGGTAGATTCACAGAAATGCACTTTGCAAACTGTAGCTTAATTATGATTTAAAATTGCATATTTGTATTCTATGATTCTTAAAAAGACTTTAAACAAGCTGCCATTAAGGATGCACAATATTTCATGTATATATATTATTGGTATAACTATATAAAATCCTAAAATATTAATTATTTGTGTTGGCAGGTATGAAAAATTCCTGCACGATGCATTAATTTGGCACCACCGATGATAAAATCTGCCTGCAAACAACAAACCTAAACATATCAGCTGTATGAGGGTGTTTTTTTTAAGTGTTGGAACTGTTCATTTGTAAAGCACAGGTGATGTGAGGAGGACCGGTTTACTGTAAACCTTTTAAAACTGGGATTTAATTGTATGTCTCGGGAACCAAAGTAACAGCAAGAAAAGTAAGAAAACAAAAACAGAAGTCGCAAAAGAATCCTTGAATCACGGCTCTGGAAGTTGCAGGTTAATGATCGGTGTTGGTGTAGCAGTATTTTTATTGGTGTTGATATCAGTCAAAATGAAAATATCAGCAAATATCCAATATCGTGCATCTCCAGCTGCCAGCCGACACCCCCGTGTTTGTGCTGACACAAAAAGTAGAGGGACACATGAGCTCCCCTGTTGGAATTCTTCCCTAAGCTCTGCTGGTTTTTGTGTGAATGAGTCTGTGCGGGCGCTTTTTTGGCGGTGGGATTCACAGTCATTTGAGGAGGTCAGAGGTTAACATCTATCCCCCAATCCTCTTTCACGCCCAGTTGTCTTTACGTTACGTAATAACTGACAGTGAGTAACAAACTCAGGATAACAGAGCAAAGTCGGTTTGTGTGCATGTATTTTTGAACACTTATGTAAGATATTTACCAGCGTGGCTCCAAACAAAAATACATAAACACACTTTACAGACGTCAAACATCACCTCTTTTCCATGACAGGAATTTGTACGAGGCCATAACAGAGAAAAAGGCTGAACGAATGTTATCACAGCAGCTGAACTGTGAAAGTACAGACTGTCATCGGCCGGTGGTGACATGAGTAAGTTTGTCAGATAGAGCAGCAGCAGGTGGAGCTGCACAGATAATACGCAGCCTTGTTTCCATTTTCATTCACTCGCCTGGAAAAAAGCACCGTGGACATTGAAGTTTGATACGGTTTCTTCGAAAACACTAAACCAAACCTACATCGACCCATGAGACACGAGTCAGAAGTTTCCAGCTCTCAGAGTGCATTATGGGAAAACATACGTACATACATATACTGTCCAAGACATGTTGAGTATTTACATTCATCTCATAGTGCAGCTATAAAAACATGAGTTATGGGTCAGACGTCACGAGTCAACTTGGTGATTTCCAATGAAGGGGCCTCGCAAAACGCAGAGCACCTCTGTTGTTGCTTTAGGTTATGTGGAAAGATTGTGGAGCATCTGTCTATTTAAAAAAAAAATGTTTTTAATGATAAATATTCACGTAAAAAATATCCATGAGTTAAGAAAGCGCATTGCATTCACCAAAAAAGAAACAAAAACTATTATTTTTTGTTATGTTTTTCAAACTAACGAATAGGAAACAGAAAGATGAAAAAAAAATAGCACAAAAAACAGGAAAAAAAATAGTCAAAAAAACAGAAAGAAAAAAAATTGTCCAAAAAACAGAAAAAAAGCAGATAGAAGAAAAAAATAGTACAAAAAACAGAAAAAAAATAGTCAAAAAAAAAAACATAAAGTAGAAAAAAATAGTCCAAAAAAAGGAAAAAAATAGTCAAAAAAAAAACAGAAGAAAAAATAGTCAAAAAAAAGAAAGTAGAAAAAAATAGTCCAAAAAAACGGAAGAAAAACAGAGTACAAAAAAGGCAGAGAAAAATAGTCAAAAAACAGAAAGAAGAAAAAACTTTGTCAGAAAAACAGCACAAACAAAATACTCAAAAAAAAAAACAGTTTTCTTTACTATTGTCAGAGAATGCAATACAGATCCGTAGTGAACAGCTTTAGTAGTTGTTAAAATCCAAAGAAAACTAGCAAATAACTTGCAAAGTGACTTAGTGGTTACAGGAAAAAAAGTTGTGAGAATAAAGATATAGTAGATTTAAAGCCATACTGTTGTTTATTTACAGCTTTATCCGCCCTTTAAGTGAGTCCAGCTGGTTGTAAACTCAGACCACAGCGGCGGTGGGATCAGCGAGTAAAAAGAGACGCTTTGGCTGCAGTAATTTGAATGGAATTATATTTGGTGTCAGTGAGGCCGATGAGGCGAGTCATGATGATGGTATGATAAGGTCTTTGTGGGCAGCCATGTTCTATTTAAGGGGGGAAACCCTGTATGATTCAGGGGCCCCAGAGCTGGACCAGGGCCCTGTGACATGCCGGAGATCAGTGAGCTGTCACTGAGCTGTTGTCAGTTGGCCCAAAATTGTTAGTCTATTGCCAGGCACCCCCGGGCAGTCTGTCTGATTTGAGGTAGGGGGTCACAGGTTCAGCTCATGAGTTTACAGTCCCCTATATGGGGTTGATATAGAGCAGGGTCAGCGGGCTGTATGGAAGTTCAACATGGAGGATGAAGAATGGACGCACAATCAATTTCTGACATGTTTGCTTTTACTTGTATTGCAATTTGAGTGCAGAGGTGACACTGAAACACAAACCTTGACAAGGACTGTTTTTTCTGTCACACTGAGGTTTGACCATAGATAGTATAGACTATAGACAACTTGGCTCCGCCTTCCGTCATTATATGAATTTGAAGCCGAATTGCTCTCGGTATTTCCAGGATTTTCTCGCATTCAGCAGGAGAGTCGCTGAGAGTCGCCATGATGACGCTCAGCTCAAACAGTGTATCCCCTCAGCTGAGCTACGCGATCTACGTACACTCATAGGCTGTATCAAGTGTCAATCATAGAAAACATGAACCCCCTAATAACTTTTAAAAATGGAGCTGCACAGAAAAAAGAGGACTTGAGCACAAACCAGTCTGACAGTAACTACATGTCAACATCGCAACCAGGGGGGAGAAACATTTATATTCTGTGTAATAAATTTCTAAAGTTTGTCCACAGCTCCATAGGGATTGCTGGAGGAGGCGGGATTTATGACCCATACTGCAACCCGTCACTAGAGGGTGCTGTTCTCGCGGTGGCTTCACCCAGTTAGAAGGCAGACAGAGTCCAATCTATATACAGTATCGGTTTGACATTTTCATAAACTACCAACAGCAAATTTTGACACTTTTCAGTAAAAAAAAGCAAACAATCTTGTTTTTTAAATTGAATTTTACAAAAACTGCCAAAAAATTTCAAGTCAAATTCCCAAATGATTCTTCCCAGTTTTCAGGAAACTTTGAGTAAGTTTTAGTGTGAGTTTTGTTAAAACATTCAGCTGTATTTTAAGTTAAATATTGAAGGAATTTTATTGAATATTTATGTAATTTTCCAATGCAAAGTATGGAAAAAAACATAATTTGAAGTTGTAATCCTTTTGAGTCCTGTGCATTTTGCAGAAACTAAAACAAAAGTCTTCCTTGGAATTACTAAAAGCACGCTAAAACGATGAGTAAATGAAACCAAACTCGTTGGCCCAAACTGAAAATGAATCATTAAAGTTAAAAATCCATGATCGATAGCTCAACAACCTCAAAAAGAAAGATCTAACTTTGCTTTAAGGTGTACAGAAGAATACGGGTCCATGTTTTGGTGCAGTAACAGGACCAAATCGTGAGGTAGTAATATATCAAAAGTAATTGTAAGCACATTTGTACTCACTTTTCTCTCCAGCTGGACTCTGCAGGCTTTACTATTATTGAATATGGGCCGCAGCTTCACCACAATAGCAGCCGTAAGCCTGAGGCAGATTTTGATTGTGTGTCTCACAGTCTATTATTGTTTCTGAGGGATAAAGCTCGTTACATTCATGCTGCGCTACAGTGATATTGGATTACTGGACAGTCTGCGGCACTAGAATAAACATTATGTATTGTCTGTGTGTTCTTTGCTGAGTAACTTTATAAGCTGTCAGAGTGATGAGGCTGCGTCAGTCTCATTCCTAAACAGCGCTCCTATACCACACCGGCTCTCAGTTTACCATGCAACCTTTTCTGAGGGGATTTCAGAGATTGTACATCAGGGTACAGTTAAACCTCCCCCGGCCCTGAACACCACCAGACCCAGACCAGCATAACCACCTCCCTGATCTGATTCTCGTTGAATTATATTATGCTCATCTTTAACCAAAATTTGTAAAAATCTTATACGCTACATGTCACATCCATCCATTCTCACCACGTTCATTAACAGCTGGAGGAGGCTGCTCAGTGAAGAGCCCATCAGTATTAACTAATCCCATTCACACATATTTAAACACGCCTGACTTTGCCATCTAGAGTATCAGGAGGGGGTTCAGTGTCTCTCACAAGGACACTTAAGCATGTGAACTGCAGGATCTGCCAATGAGCCACCTTTACCACCTCTCCAGCTGCAAAGACACTCATCATGTCGACCATGTCAACTACGAGCCAAGCAGGCCAGCTCACACACTTTAAAGTAAAACCATAAAAGAGCCCTTATCTACGCGAGCGTATTGCATTCACTTACAAAAAAAAGGAAACTGTTTTTTGACTATTTTATTCTTCTGTTTTTTGTAAGAATATTTTTTCCCTCTTTTTGTTTTTTCAGACAAATATTTACTCTGTTTTTCGGACTTTTTTTTTTTTTTTGTCTTTCTGTTTTTGTCTTGACTATTTTTTCCCCTAACTATGGCTACGTTCACACTGCAGGTTATGATGCACAATTCGGATTTTTTGTTAAAACCGATCTTTTTGTGCGGTCGTTCACATTACAACGACAAATGCTGCATCTAATGTGAACAGAATGCGTCCGTGAAGTTACCCACATGCGCACAAAGCACAAATTGCTTTCCGCGCCTGTTTGTGTTGTCGAACAATGGTGACGTTTGTCGCATATTGATGACGTACAGGTCAGATGAACGCGACCTGAGTGTCCACACTGCAGTCACATCGGATTCATATCCGATTTATATCCACATACAGAAGAGGCCTGGGTCGGATTTGAAAAAATCAGAATCAGAATTGCACTGTTCACACACTTGTATATAAAAAAAAGTTTATACACCCAATCATTCATGACATTATATTGTTGTTGGAGGTGTTTGTCACATATATACAGAGCATCTATGAGAAAATGATGATACTTATATCTTTACCACCTTCTTTTTTCGTGTCTTCCTGCTCACTGTTTGTTTTTTTGTTATACATCTGCCGTTAGTCCTCAATTAAAAAAAAAAAAACTTAAGAAACCACCTCATTCTAGCAAACTGACAAAGTTAGCGAATATATCAAAGCATTTAGTGGTTTCAGAGTGAGACACTTACATCTGGAGTCGATGCGAATCACAGCGAGGCTGTAGGGAGAGCGAATATTCAACATCAGTGACTCCAAATGAATGCTAATGGTGCGTCATGTCGGCGAAATGTGAAAATAAGCAACAGGATGTTTGCCATAACAGCTTTATAAGGTGATAACATGTAGTGTTTACAGCTTGTCTCGATACCATTAGGTAGTCAGAATGTCACTGATGTTGCTGCGGTCCTTCTGCTTATTACGTGTTTTTTTCATTGAGCTGCTTTTCAAATACGAACCCATCTACCTGGATAGATTTAGAGGTGTCTCATGTGAGTAAATAAAGATGTTATAATGTCTGCCACCTTGTTAGTCTACAAACATCAATCTCCTTTGTTAGGTGACTGCAGAATGATGTATTTCTACTGTTTGTACTGTACCATGTCCGCACTTGCCCGGTGTCCTCTTTCATTCTCACCTCCGCTGGTAAATTGGCGCTGGGGACACGAGTGTTAAAGCTGACAGCTGACGAGCTGTCTCTACTGGGAACAGAGCGAGGGACAAACAGAGTATAGGTCAGGTTTTTCCGGTGTTGACAGATGGGTGCCAGTATATAGGCGCCGGCGCTCTGTCACCCTGCCTACTCCAGATAGCGATGTACCGAGACGTGGAAAGGCCTCAGGTCAATGTGTCCAGTCAGACACGTCTCAATAAGTGTCAATCGTTTGTGTCCGGACACAAATATGAATGTATGTGTTGGTATCCATGCGCAGTAGTATCTGTGTCAGTCTGTCCTCTTTAATTCTCTGCGGCGACACGTGCGTGTGCGTTAAGTTTCCTCTCTCAATCCTCTTCTCCAGCGTATCAACTGTTGGTGTCAGGGGCATCACCTGCTTCCTGTTCTCTCTCGTTGTCTTGTCCCTCACATTACTCGGTCAGTGAGCACTAAACTGGGACTGCTGCTAACTCTTTCCAGGAGGTGGATGCCAAATTTCCATAACTTAATTATCAGGCATCTTTGCCTGATATAGGATTGCTCAACAGTTTAGCGTCTCCTTTGTTGTAGATTCAGGCCATGATGTGTCAGATGTGGTCAGGTTAGTCCAGCACTCAGACTCTTCTGCTGCAGAGTAGGGCTGCACAATTTTAGCCAAAAAGAAAATCCAGTTTTTTTTCTCAGAAAACTCAATTTTCTATTTTCTATTTTTTATTCAGTGACAACTTCACCAAACTTCACTTTAAAAATAAAAGTTTTTCTATCATCTCTCAAAATGAAACCACTGAAAACAATGTAGTGCGTATGCCAAGCCAGTCAGTGGCGCTGTAACGCTGCACAGGAAATGCACAAAAGACAGAAGAAGAGTACAGATCATGTGTATAAAGGTTGTTTTGGTCGGACACGCACAAGCGCCATAAAAGAGTTACGCTGTGTGTCACATGATCGTTCTCAGAGATGCAGATAGACATCCACACGGAGATGAAATGGTCGTCATTTATGAATTTTTGCACTCTCTGACCTGTTTTCAAAAAGTAACGTTTACAGTCACCGGAAACACCTTGTAATAAATCTGAAAGTCTTTCCTGACAAAGGTTCTGTCTGGATGGCAGCAGAAGTTACTCTTAAAACTTTATATATTATTCAGCATTGGCTAACCATCCCATGAACACTTGCGCATCTCCAGACCATCATACATTCTGGTTTCTGTTTTTTTAAAAACAAAGTTGAGCAGAGGATGTAGCGTGCATAATTAAAAAAAAAGTCACCTTTATTTCTGGTTCATGTCCATAGATGGTTTCCTCTTTGTGCAGTGTTCACCTGGATGCATTGACATTGCTGCATTCACAGTCAGTGATTATGAGCCTATGCGGTGATTCCAACTACAGAGTCATGTTTGATTTAATGCAGAGCTGCTTTTCCAAGATTTCTCCAGATTCTCTCAGTCTTTAAATGATCATATTTAGTGTGGATTATTGATGATGAAACCCTAATTTTTTTTTTGCAATTTTAATCAAGAAACAGAAAAAAGGGGAAGTGGTCATCAGTCGAATCCTGAACCTGTTTTAAATGAACCTCATTAGTCGGAGAAGTTTCTTGCCATCTTTTTTTAAGCATTACAGCTCTTTCAGTAATTCATTTTTAAATTCTATTCTTGGCATCAGATTTAAAATGAACATATTGGTTTCCACAAAACACTAAAATCTTTTATTTTTAACATTTGATACGTCGTCTTAGCTAGGGTGACCATATTCTGAATCCCCCCAAAAGAGGTCAATATGCGGGGCGTCCTCTAGGGTTTTGCGGGTCGAGTGTTTTTTACGGGCTTCTAACTCAGTTAGTCCAGGACATTTGAAGGTTTTAAAAACTCACTCGGACAGGCCGGACAGACCCCAAAATTAGAGGACATGTTCGGGTAAGAGAGGATAAAAGTCTTCGCAAATTTTAGGTTTAAATGATTCAGAAACAATCAAAACCTGATTTTAATCAATAATTAACGGCAGATAAAGACCTCAGATTGTATTTATCACAAGTTTTATAAAAATCTAACTGTATGAAAACATTTTTTAATCATGACTTAAACCTCAAACTTTTTGTAAAAGCCCTCCCCCTCATGTTTGTTTTTGCACCGTTATGCAACGATCTGCTGACACATCCTCTCCAGTAAAAACAACTCGGCCATGAGAACCGCTCGGCATTTGTCGAGGTTCAAAAATACCTTCAATGCTCGTGTCTTTAACGATGGTTAATAAAGTTTTTGCGGCCTTGCACACGCTCGCACCTGTCGGTTTGCTTCCTGCTGTGAGACAATGTAAAAAAAAACTGCATGGACCTCTAAGACTCTTGTTTCTCCAAACACTCAGATTAAACTTCGCAGACTCTCTTTTTATCGGCAGATTTGGTTTTCTTATCTTCTCCGTATTCTTGGCTGGCAGCACTTTTTTATTTGTTTGTCTTAGTTTTTACGGCGTCATATTTCAGTCCCAGATTCTTGGGATTCTAACACCTGACTGAAGGGCTTTTGAAGTGTCTCAAATGTCACATAGCAACCCTCTCCAGCATCTCCCCCCTAACCCGCATCAATCCCCGACTGCACACCCGAGCCCCCCAGCTCTTATCACAGGCCACCCAGCCCCTGACGTCTACAGGGGGCTGCGCTTTAATTTGGACCTCAGCCATTTGCTATTCTTAAAACTGTGCGGAGCAGAACTGAAGGAGAGGTCTCTGTTCTCCGTCGGCTGAAATGGTTCCTGTCCTTTGGAGCATCGAGACTTGGTGAAAGTGATCGGACAGGGATTTTGAGAGGGTTTCGCTTTACGTGAGGAGGTCTCTTGTGAATTCGTCATGAATTCCAGCCTTGTCAACTCTTTAGCCAAAGTCTACGATCCGAACCCTCTCCACGGTCAGAAACCTGGAGGAAGGAAGCTCTCTTTTAATGGATCCGAGAAGTCCTCTTCTACTTCATCTTCACCTTCTTCATCCCCCTCTCACGACAGCACCCTGCGCCGCATGGAGAGCCGAATGGACTCCCTGAGCTCCCAGATGGAGCGCTTGCTCAACATGCAGCAGATCGTCCTCACTCGGCTGGACGGCTTGTCCCAGGACGTGAAGGGGATGGGTCGGGATCTGGCTTCTTTACGCGAAGAAGGGAGAAGAGGGTCAGGGATGGAGGCGGCGTGCAGGGAGCTGTGCGGGGCCGTGGAAAAGGTCGGAGAGCGGATGGAGAGTCAGGGGCGCAGGCTGGATGGGGTGGAGAAGCTGGTGGAGGGAACCCAGCAAGTGATCAGCTTTATTGGGGAGGTGGTGAAGGGGTCGAGGCTGGTGGAGCTGCTTTTTAAACAGCCTGGAAACAAGGCCAACAAGAAGGTGAGAGCGTGAACGACACAGATTTAAGATATTAGAAGAAGAAGGTGGTTTAAGGAGATCTTGTCTCTGCTCAAATCTGGTTTAGTTTGGTAGACCTTTCTGTGAAACTATGAAGAACTTGGTCACCTAACAGTTTGTATTGTTTATTGTTATTCCAGTCTTGGCTGCATACTATGGAGGCCTTCTTCTCTCTTATAATAGCTCACCATATATTTATAACCCTGTCTGTGTCTGCAGATATTATACATGATTCTTTTCATTTGGCCTCCTGAGGGCCTAATGAACCGGTCTACCTCTGATCTAGACTTCCTTTACCCATCATCTCCTCATCTACCTGACATATTTTTGACCCGACAACATTCCTCTCCAGCCTGATACGGCTCCTCATGGATCTTTTCTTAGCTCTGCTGTACTCCAACATGTCATTCTCTGTAATGTTAAGTAGTTTTCCTTTGTGCTGTGGTTGTCCTCGTGTTTCTAAGGTGTGAGTGATTCGGGTCAGACTGGGTTATCTTATCCGTACCCTGTCTTTATCAGCAGCTGTGTAGTGTCTCTGCATAGGTGACATTGCTGCATTGATTGATTAAATTAGCCACCACATAGTCTGTGGATGAGTCAGTGACATGTTTATTATCCGGGATTCTTGGAGGGATGTAGAGGCGCCTGTTGTGTAATTTCTCTGAGAGTGGATTTCTCACATATTCTGCTGATTCAGAGGTTGTTTTTAGCGACGGTAAACAGATTTCTCACTACGAACACGGGTGTGTCCAGAGGGTGGGAAAACTGGGGCACTGACTACTACAGGTGGTCGTATTTAAATCCCACATTTAGCAGGATGTAGTCGTCAGCTCCCCTCCTGTCGCTGAAGGGATGTTGTGTGGTGTATCATAACAAATTTGGTTCAGCCTTTATTTTGATATAAGATTATGTAGGTTACCAGTTTGCCCGTTCCTTCACAGCTACAGCAAAGAAAAATACTTCACCAACAAATCTGTGAGACTGAATTTTCTCTAGTTTTAAACTAAAGTAAGAAAACAAAGTATGAATGAGACGACACCACATCTGCGACTGTTGATACCTTATCTCTCCACCTGATCCCGAGAACATCATATCTGAGTTACCATGGCAACCATAGGCACTGTGACACCCCGACTCTATGTCTAGAAAGTGTAAAAATGCACAATAACCAAAACTGTAGACTGTATATAGAATGGACGTCGTCTGCCTCCTCGCTGGGTGAAGCCACCGCGAGAACAGCACCCTCTGGTGACGGGCTGCAGTATAGATCATAAATCCCGCCTCCTCCAGCAATTCCTATGGAGCTGTGGACAAACTTTATAAATGAATGACACAGAATATAAATGTTTCTCCCCCCGGTTGTGATGTTGACATGGAGCTACAGTCAGACTAGTTTGTGCTCAAGTCCTCTTTTTTCTGTACAGCTCCGTTTTTAAAGGTTATTAGGGGGTTCATGTTTGCTATGATTGACACTTGATACAGCCTATGGGAGTACGGAGATTGCGTAGCTCACCTGGGGGGATACTCTGTTTGAGCCAAGCGTCATCATGGCGACTCTCCCACCAAATGCGTACAACGCTACTGTGCAAGAGGTGGTTCCAGGAAGTGGAGAAAATCCTGGAAATTCTGAGAGCAATTTGGCTTCTAATCCATATAATGACGGAAGGCGGAGCCAAGTTATTTATCGTATATAAAGCCTATGAACCTAATCTAAAATCTGACTCCTGCCTCTGTAACCGCAGATAACCTTTAACCCATACTACATGAAGCTTCTGCAAGTGATTTGACTTCCAAAGCAAATAATTTTCTGTCTTTCTGTGTTTTTTTTTTTTTAAATCCAGGCAAAGGATGAGAAGGATAAAGCCAAACAGACCCAGAAGGGCTTGAAGACCCAGAAGAAGAGGAAACCTCTGGACACATCAGGTAGGCTCCGACCCCAGAGTTGACTTTGAAGCCTGCATGATGGCTCCTAAGTACAGATAAATGATGTTTCTTTGTCCTACTTTAGATGCGACCATACTCAGCGAGCCGGTGCTGCAGGAACAGGTGGAGAAGCTCAACAGGCAGAACACGGAGCATTCGCAGCACGTGAAATCAGAGTCCGACAACCAGAGAGCAGAGGACAGGGGGAGACAGGAGCCGGTGGAGCTGATCCTGGATGAACCTCGCACGTCTGCACCTGAGTCAGAGAGCAAGAAAGCCACTGAGGAGGAAGAGGAGGAGGAGGAGGAGGAGGATGCTTTCCAGGACTCAGAGGTAGAGGAGGAGAAGGTGAAGGATAAAAGTTTAGAAAAGACTGTTAAAGTGGAGGATGAAGCGAAGAAAGAAGAGCCGTTCAAACCGGAAACGGACTCGAGTGTCATCACAGATATCTCCAAGACCTCCGTCCAACCACAGGAGAGGTACTCCAAACTGACCGCTATAAACAGTCTGGTAAAAAAAAGAAAACTTCTCCAAACTTAAGGTTTATTTATTCTGTTTTGTTTTGTGAACGCCCAGCCCCGAGGAGGTCGGCGACGTGGCCACTTGCAGCAAACGTCGCGTCACGGAAGAAGACCTGGTGAAAGACGACCTGAAGAAAAGCCGGGTGGAGGACAGCGGAGTGGAAAAAGCTGAGGGACAGGCGGTGGAGGGGGGAGAACCGAAGGCCTCCAAACCTGAGGAGGCAAAGACGGAGGAGGAAGTGAAGGAGGCGGAGCCTGAACAGAAGGAATTTACTATAGGTGAGAAACTTAGACAGAGTATGGATGTCACATGATCTCGTAAATGTGGTTTAAGTATTTTTTAGATCAATGATGGTAGTTTTTCTTGGCTCCCATGTGCATATTCTTTTACTTACCTCCTTACTGAAGTGGCAAAGTTTATACATGACGTGACTTTTACACCTGCAAAGGTCAGGATCTGTTAATAAGTTGAAGTATTGTACTCAAGAACTGCGGCTTAAAATAAGTTCAGTTGACAGACACGGTAAAAAGCCTTGGAGATATTTAAAAACCAACAATGATAGGAGATTAAAAAAAGGTGTCAAAGGTCAGAGAAACAAATTTCTTCAGTCAAAATCTGCCTAAAAATCAAAGCTGATGCAGAAAACAAACGTTCAGATCTCCTGTAGATCCACTTTAGTGCCGTGTCGGTTCACGCAGACTCTCCATAAGGACTCTCCCCGCCGGGTTGTTAGCTGTTGACATTTGACTTTATGTTCCTCAGACTTTGGAGCAGATCCAGTGTCATAACACCGTGCCTGCTGAGCGTCACTAACATGTCAGTGGACACAGGTGGCAGAGCAGATAATGAGATGTTGGCGTGCTGCTATTTCAGACCACTTTGTCTCCAGGGTGGGGGCCTCCACTTCTGCCTCCGTCTCTGTTTCTTCTTTTTAATCATTTTTTCCTCTTCTCTTCTTCAGACTTAAGCCCTCCACCTTTGGCGCCTTTTGACCACCGCATCGTGACCCCCAAACCCCATCAGATCGCCACTTACTACACCATCAACAGAGACGAGGTCCTCGGAGGGTGAGTCGATCCTGCCACTTCAGTTTCAGATAATGAAATAACAAAGGACCTCACACCCTGAGAGGGGACGCCTAATCGTTTTCTCCAAGACCCTTTTATCGCCCCCTAAAGGACGGATGATTGGGACCCTCAGGAGGGGTGGACTAGTTAGGGAGAGAGCGGGTCTCTCTGATGTAAGAGTCTGGTGTTAAATCCTCCCTCTCAGAGTGGAGATTACCCCTCAACACGCAAGCACATTCCTCACATCCCTGACATAATGGCACAGTATATAACCCTAATTACTGTGCTCATTATCCTGGCATGTGTGTGGAAGTTAGATTCCCAATTAATGAGCTATTTTTACAACAGAAAAAGCATCTGTGTTTAGTCTACAAGGTCAGGAAATGTCTGTTTAAAGACACCTCTCAATATTTTCTCAGTCCAAAAATCAAAAGAGATTACATAACTGCGATCGCACACAAAAACTGAATCCTGGTTGATGTTGTAATCTCTTAATCCGATATTTTATATGTTAATGTCTGAATGTCTGATTGACTTATTAATATGTTTGTTTTTCTTGCATTAGGGGACGTTTCGGACAAGTCCACAAGTGCACGGAGAACTCGTCTGGTCTGACGTTGGCCGCCAAGATCATCAAAGCCAGGAGCCAGAAAGAGAAGGTGCAGAAAACGTCGCACGATGAAAACTTAGTGATGTTTTTTTGGATGTTCCTTCTGCAGACAGTTTGAGAGGAGATACAGCTCAATAACTCCGAGTGTGTGAGGCGGTTTATCAGCTGTTTATCAGAGTTACTTTCCCCGTATCATCAGATAGTGGTCTCGGAGAGATCAGATGTTGGAACATTGCTCTGCGGTTACAGATATCCAGAAAGTTAGGAGCCAACTAAACACTCAGTCAGATCCTCGTCTGTCCTAGTAGCTGTCAGCGCTCCTGTTACTGTTTGTCTGTTTGATTTATTACATCAAATGTGTGGGATATAGATGTCAGTCATGTGTGCAGTGGTCCAAACTGTAAGAAACATTTCCAAATTTGATCCGACTTCTTATTTCCTGTCTGTCGCTCAGGAGGTGGTGAGGAATGAAATCCAGGTGATGAACCAGCTGAACCACGCCAACCTCATCCAACTGTACGCCGCCTTCGAATCCCGCCATGACATCATCCTGGTCATGGAGTAGTAAGTCCTGATACCTGTTTGAATCCCGAGCAGAGCCGGCTGTTCCCTTTTCTCGCTGTAATCCTAAAAATCTGTCATTGTGTCGCAGCGTGGAGGGAGGAGAGCTCTTCGACCGCATCATCGACGAGAACTACAACCTGACGGAGCTGGACACGGTTCTGTTTATACGCCAGATCTGTGAGGGGCTGCAGTACATGCACAAGATGTACATCCTGCATCTTGACCTCAAGGTAAACCAGTTCCTACAAGACCTGAACCCCTTTCTTTTTAGTTTTCTTTTCGTGTCCAGCTCTACTTTTTATTTATTTTGCCGTTAAAGAGCAGCTTGTTGGATAATCCATCATAGTTAGATTTAATGCAATCCTGTAGAAGAGCCAGCTGCACGGTGGTAGGCTTAATAACTGCCCTCTGTCTGCCTCTTAAGAAAAAGGGAGTATGGCGCCCTCTTGTGGCAAGCACCTGAACTTGGTTTCAAAGCATCTTAACAAACTGCAGGAGGAATTTAAACTCATAGCACAGCTGTTTTTATTTACCTATTTATTCATTTTGGCTGAATGAAACCACCGTCTCCTTTGAGGGGCTGAATCCTGAAGTGTCTGAGAAGAGTTTGCGAACTCTACCTTCTGTCTCGTCTTGTGTTTTGTCTCCTTTTAATTACGATCCTTCTGTTTTGTTCTTTTCCAGCCCGAGAACATTCTTTGTGTCAGCAGAGCCACTAACAAGATTAAAATCATCGACTTCGGCCTGGCCAGGAGGTAAAACACGTTCCTCTGTGAGAGCTTTGTTGGCTCACCTTTCGTAGGAAAACGTTCTCATGTGTTTCTGCTCTGACAGGTACAAACCCAGAGAGAAGCTCAGGGTCAACTTTGGTACTCCTGAGTTTTTGGCTCCTGAAGTCATCAACTACGAGTTTGTTTCATTCCCCACAGACATGTGGAGCCTCGGCGTCATCACCTACATGCTGTGAGTAAAGAACCTGCTTCACTACTTCATTTTAGTACCAAACAGCAGCATCCCTGACCTGATTTTTCTTCTCTCGCTCCAGGCTCAGCGGTTTATCTCCGTTTCTGGGTGACGATGATAACGAGACGTTGAACAACATCCTGGCCTGTCAGTGGAACTTTGAGGAAGAGGAGTTCACGGACATCTCGGAGGAGGCCAAAGACTTCATCACCCTCCTGCTGGTGAAGAGTAAGAGCTGGAGGATGAGTGCGGCAGAGTCCCTCAGACACCCCTGGCTGTCAGACCGGAGTCTGCACTGTCGGCTACATCAGAAGGTGAGGATTATGTTAATGTAGATGTTGTCAGAGCTCTAAAAACACACATTTAATACCTCTTTATATCAGCTGTTTGCAAACTTGTACATAGTCAAAGAATAAATATTACCAAAATAAAATCCAATTAACTCTTTTGGTGATAAAAGGCTTAATTATCAGGCTAATTCCTCTGTATTTAAACTGGTTATCATTGTTTCAACCATGTCTCAGGACTGTTTTAATCCTTATTGGTTAGTTGCAAAAAATGTGCCAATTTAATATCTTATTGTATATTTTATAGTGGCCCTCTGCTGGTCAGTAGAGAGAATGCAGGATTGAGACGTTCCTCACTTTGTAATGTGGAGTCTGTGATCAATTCTTTTGTGTGATCGATAGGAAACTTTTTTTTCCCCAACATTTTTTATTGAGTTTTCCTTGGATGTGTTTCAACAGCAAACGTCAGGGCACAAGGGATTCAATTCAACACCAAAATAATGATGATAATAATAATAATAAAAATTTAAAAGAAAAAAATAAATAAATAAGATGAGCAAGTCTGTAAATATCAAAGTAAAAAAAATGCCAAGATCATACAGAATCAGATCATACCAAAACAATGCAAATAAAATAAAATAAAATAACCACATCAAGGAAATAGAGAGGAAATAAATAAAATAAAGTAAAACAAACAAAAAATAAATAAATAAAAATAATAAAATAAAAAATTAAATAAAGTAAAGAAAAACAAACAAACAAAAAAAGAGTAACAAATTATAACATAAAGAATAAAGTACAGTTTAACACAAAAAAGAGTAAAAAAAAATATTATAATAAAAAATTTAGTAAAGTAAAACAAACAAACAAAATAAATAAATAATAAAATAAAAAATAAAGTAAAGTAAAACAAAAGGAGCCAAAAAATAAGATTTAAAAATGAAAAAAAAGATTTAAAAAAGGGAGGGGATCTTTTCTCTGATCGATGGAAAATCTTCTATTTGTGAAGTTATCATACTGGAACATTATAATTGAGTGTCTACACAGACTTAGGTATCTGATGATATTGTTGATCATATTAAAAACTGAGACGGGAGGATGAAAGAGAGAAAACCAGGATACTCAAGTCCGTGTAAACACACTCATAGATTATCTCATTAATTAGTGTTAACAGTGAATTTTATATTGTTGCAGAAAAACAAGTGTCACTCCACACACGCCCCGTCTCCAGAGAGCCCAGCAGGTGAGTGGATGAATGTTTACCAGTCGGCCTGTTGAACAAGTTCTCTTCTAATCAGTTTTGGTGTTCCTGCTTTTACCCTCAACATAAAACCTGATCTGTTCCTTTTTGTTCTCCAGGAACGCTGTGAGGCCCTCAGCATGCCTGTAGACAATGTAGGGCCCCCGGGCCCAACACTGGACCAATGCTGCTGTACTTGTATGGCTACTGGAAAAACTACTCTCTGCCTCGCATCCTGGTGTTAGCTTAGCTCTGCAGCTCGTAGCTCTGACCTGAAAAATGACAGACTTGTGAACTTTCCAGCCTTGTAGCTGCAGAAACTCCAGACTGAACCCCCGAGGACAAGAAAACTAAACTGGTGTCATCAGCAGAGTCAAGGAACCGCTCTTTTTGAAGCAAAAATCAGAGACTGGAGGCCTGGATTTCTTGTCCGAACTTCCAAATGTTTGTGAGAAGTGAAACAGAAAATCAGCAGATAAGCCTCAGACTGTTATTTTGCCATGTCGTCCTTGTTTGTTGCATGCTTTGCACTTTTTTAGTCTATCTCTACAAGATTTAGCAAACAACTTTCATCAAAATATAGACAAACTGCTTTAATTTAAATGATATATTTTTGTGAATACAGATTTTCTTTCTTTCTTTAAGTCTTATAAAAATGTTTCTTTTTTTCTTTCTTGGAGGTCAAATTAAATGTGCCTGCTCGGAGTCATGCCACGTTAATTTATTTTGTATATAACACATCTCTGCATCTCTCATTCCCCTGAAAATCTAGAATATCTCAATCTCTGGTTCACTGTGCCGCCTTTGCTCTGCATGTTTTAAAGCCACTCGCTCGCTCGCTCGCCTTTGCTTGTGCAGTTTGGAGTAGCCCTCTCACCTTCCATGAAGGCACCACGAACAACAGAAAACTACCTACCAGTGACTCGTGTTTATGACTGAAGTGGATCCTCATGTTCTTTGATTTTCTGGTTCAGCGCCGGACTGTACTTGAAGTGCAAAGCTTTTTATTCAAGATGGGATGTTTTCTTTCAGGGGAGGCAAACAGGATTTCACTCACTGTTGTGTGATCGAGTTCAGTTCAGCCGACAGTAGAGCGGCGATGACGACGTCAGTCTATGCTCAGCTGTCGGCTGTTTCACTTGGAAATGGAAAAAAAAGCTTTGTGATTTTGATTATTTGTTTAATTAAGTTTATTCTACTTTTTCAAGTTTTCTTGTGGAATTATGAGACTTTAATAAACGTAGGATATAAATAAGCAGAAAAATAAAGCACACTGGAAAACTTTGGCTGTGTTTCTGTCTGTGAAAACAAAAGATACACGTTAATACTCAGATAAACTAGAATGGAACTTAGAGTGTAACTATACTGTCTGGTATTCATAGTGCTGCTTGAGCAGATGATTTAAATCGGTGATTGTTTAAAGAGAAACCAGGACGTTGAAAACCAGCAGGTTTGAGGACAAACAAAAACACTTTATTCTTTAGGGTGTGTCAGTTTCAGTCTCTCAGAAAAAAAAGAAGAGCTCTAATGTTTGAGGCTTTGAGAGAATAAGCTGATTTAACCAAATTAAAGGAGTTTTTGACATCTGTGAAATTTATAGCAATGCATTTTCATGATATAAAAAAGCAAACAAGAACAACAGAGAGGGGGTTCAAAGTGTTTGTGTTGTAATTTTTGATGCTTGAGCTCAGTGTTTTTAATTTTTTTTTTACATAAGAAGGTCACAATGAATGAGGAACAAAAAGGTGCAACAGGGGGCGCCAAAGCTGACACAAATAGGAAGTTCCTCGCAAGAGCTTTAAAGAAATAGACAAAAACTTTCTTGAGCACTCAGTTTTGCTCATATCACCTACAAATATACTGTATACACTGTATTATAAGGTCAAATTACCAAGAGGACGCTTTATCACATTTGATCCATTACAAGATGGCATGTTCTTCACTTCTGATATAATAAAAAGGTTCTTTATTAATGTTTCATACTCTAAAAGGAAAACTAGAGGGCCTTTTTTTTCATTTTGTTCAGGTTTCATCCTTTCGAAAAGCCGCTACTAAAGAAATCTTTGAACATTTCCAGTAGAAAGGGACCAAAGAGAGTATTTTAGTGACTTTTATTATTTTTAGCTTGCTGCCATGTTTGCTGCAATGCATTACTGTGGATTACACAATGAAGCGAGGAGCACCATCTTCCAGGTGAATGCGGGAGTCTTAGCTCTGCAGAGTTGAAGTAAACTGGAGTAGATGATGATTCTGCTCATGGTGAAGTCCTTGAAAGTCGTGTATCAAAACTCTTCATTGTTGTGCTGTCCCAGACTGTCTCATGTGAACTTTCCCCATCAGAAACTCATTTTTTCAGATCACTCTGACACCACCTTAGAAGTGTAACCACTCCTCTACAAGATTAACCATCAATCTTCTTTCCTCTTGGATGAACTTGGCCCTGCTCTCAACATGTGTGAAGGATGAAGGTTTCAGCACAGCAGTGGACACGCAGTGAGAGCCACATACCTCAAACACAGCCAGACACCTGCTGCCAAACAAGAGGAGAAGACGACGATGAAGAAGAAGAAGAGGAGGAGGAGGAGGAAGAGCCTGGAGCTGAAACAGAGCCGTGTTGTTCCCTTTTGATCAGGCGGGTGGATGAGCAGACCGCTGTGCTTCTCAGGACCTCGGGCCTTTATTTGTCTTTTCTCTCTTTTTATACAAAGATGTTGACTCTAGACTGTAATGAAATCACACCTCACGTCCCGCTGTGCACTCTGGGAAGACGAGGAGCGAGAGAGCGGTTTCACAAAGCTACTGACAGGCTCAGCTGGAGCAGATGTTGTCAGACGTGCTCAAATGTTCAAGAAAAATAAGAGATTAGGAGCCGCTCCGAGTGTGTGATCGCTCCTGTTAAGATAGAGTCTCCTGTGATGGAAAAGAAATTCCTCTGTCAGAGTCAAAATGTCGAGTTCGGAGTCCTGAAATTGTGTTTGTTTTGTGATACTGACACTGACAGGTCAATCCTCGGAGACATGGACCCACTAAAACACAGATTTTCCATAAAAATTCCCCCTAAAGACAGAAAAAGGACATTTTCCCACACTTCATGGGAATATCACATGGTATATCATCTGTATTTGGGTCTTCTCAAGGTGAAGATTTTTGTGCAGCAGTGTTAAACCTCAGTGAAGTTAAGCTTAAGTTTCCATGAGACAAACACATACTTATTATAGATAGTTATCATTCTCGGTTTCAGGTGTTTGTTCTGCAGACTCAATCTTGATGCAAATTAGCCAGAAAGCTTAAGAGCCCACACCCATGCAGTGAAATGCAAATATTTGAGTATGCAGAAAAACCCTGACAGGACTATAACACCTGCATGACACTAAGACCCTTAGGTCTGCGAAGCCTGAATACAATTAAACAACAGATTCTTACAATCAAAGTACAGCTAACATACAAAACCTGAAATACAGGGTCTGAATACTGACAGCAAATGACTGTAACTTCCCCAGCATGCGGCAGAAATAGTGTACTGTACAGAAGCACAAAAAAGTGGGTGAGATAACTCAGCATAAAACAAAATCCTGTTTTTTTTTTTATAAATGAAGAGATGTCTCGTGAAAGTGCAGTCACATATCAGAAACAAGTACAGCTGTAAATGGAAGAAAAAGGTGGATGAATGTTTTTGGTGTACAATTTGAAATTTGTCTTCTGCTTCACAAACAAGACAACATTCAGAGTCAAGACATGAAGACAGCTGCCCTTGGAACAAATTATTTAACTGATTTTGACTTTTTGTGTAGTTTCTTCATATGGTCATTTTTAAATACACTTTATCCAGTCTTATAAATTAATGTTCCAAAATTTTACTTTATGTTCATTTGTCTAACATTATTTTATGTGGACTTTTACACAGAGTAAAGGAAGTGAATTTAAAATAATGTGTATAAAGTCAATTTGACCATAACAGCACAGAGGAACAGAAAAGATAATAGGGCTTGGGTGTTTTATAGGTGTATTTTTGCTATTTTCGATGTTAATTTCATGTATTTGTTTCTGTAAAATTGTAGGGTTGTCATAAGTGAGACCCAAGATGACCAGAAAGAGGTTTTGTTGCATGAAAATGAAATAGAAATGTACTCAAATATGAAAGAAGGATTCAAACTCAAATTCAACTTTATTATCAACTTTATTATTAATAAAATAACATTAAGAGCTTAGATTAAAATGAACATTTGCAAGTATTTATACTTAGAATATTTTTTGTTGTGGTCCTCTGGGCCTTTCTTTGTCAGTATACCCCTCATACAGACATCCATGCTGAATTGATCTCACGTGTCTAGACATGTCTGGACACATTGCACATATGATTTCATGATTTTAGTTTTTGCTCTAATTATTAGATATTAATCTAACTGGGTCAACAACGACCCTAACACAAGAAGTGCCATAATTTTAATAAGAGCATTTTATAATTGAGTTAATTTAACTTTTCCTGAAAAAGAGGTTCCTGATAAAGTCAAAAAGTCTTAATGTAAAAAAAAGCTGAGTTATGTGGTTTTTTTTAAGCATTGAAAAAAAAAAACAGATTGGTACAGACCCTAATACAGTAAGAGGGTTAAAGTGAAGCTGCAGTTTTCCCTCCATACCGTCGTGGCGCTGTAGGAAATGACCCTCTGTATGTCATCTTCTTTAAACCGCTATTCTTCGCTGCTCCCACATGCTCTCCTCTGATTGGCTGATGTGAGTGCCGCTTCCTGAAACCCTCAGCAGCTGGAGTGTTTGGTTTGGTGTGTTGGTGCTGAGGAGGCTCGTCAGCTGGTATCTCTGTTCACTCTCAGGCGCTCTCTGTCGCTTTTTGTCGTTTATTCCTGAGCAGAAATCAAACACAGAGCCGGTCAAAGATGGCGCAGTGTTCCGAGTCCGCTAACGTCTGTCCGGAGATGAACGGAGAGCCGAAGAAGGAGAGGAAAGTGGCCGTTATCACCGGCATCACCGGACAGGTGAGGTTATTTCACTCTTTTACACACCTGGAGGGACCTGATAACTCTGAGTGAATGAATGAACGAGCTTTGGTCGTGAAATGTCTGCAGAAAAAAAGCATTTAACTGCTTTTTGGTCGTGATTTTAACGAGAATTGTACGTTTGTTTGTAACTACTGAGAGCATTTATACCTGTGTGTGAAGGTAACACACCTGTATGACACGATTTCATCTACTTTTCTTACAACAAAACTGCTCTTTAATGTGTATGTTTGTTAGCTTGAGTGATTTAGGCTCTAGTCTCTTCTAGAATCGATTTTAAGGTTGTTTTATTAGTTATTAAAGCTCTTAATGGTAATCTTATTTATCTCATCTGTTTTTACCTTATGATCCAGGTAGAGTCCTCAGGCCTTCAGGTAGTTCTCTGTGAACATTATTACCTAAAGTTAAAACCAAGACTTACAGTGAGGCATCTTTTTATTACTATGAAGATTTACCTGATGACCAGAGGATTGAAACTAATCTGAATGACTTTAAAACTTAAAACATACCTTTTTAGTCTTGCTTTTAACTAAATTTTCATTTCATTTTATTGATCATTTCTTAAATTTCACTCTATGCTACTTTGTTTTTAGATTTTAACCTCAACCTCCAGTGTTTCCTCATCTTGAGTTTTATAATGATGTTTCCTCAGTGCGCACATTCCTGTTTCCACAAAATGAAACCCTTTTTTAAGTTTAAGTTTGGGTATTCTTTGTTTCTTTTATTTCTTTTTCTGTGTAGAGCACTTTGTCCTACATGGTTGTGTATGATAAGTGCGATATATTTATATATTGCTCTCAATTGTTACTAAAACAAGTTTATCCCTCCCTAAGAATAAACAAAACTTAATACCATAAATTCTGTTAAAACATTTTTTTTCCATAAGGCCTAAAGAGAAGCTGGTTTATTGCAAATGTTTGAAAATGGAAGAGCATTTCTCTCATGTTAGATAACCTGCTGCTAAAAGCTGGACCGACAGGTTTTCAGGATGTGCTGTACCATTGGACAGGTGTACCAAGAAAGGCCTGCTCGTCTGCTAATGCGGTGCATGACCTAGAAATGCATGTTGCATCCATTCATACCAGTAAACCCCCTTAACTGACCTTGATTTGAGGAGCATTTTAAAAGGTTTGTGGCAGAGTGACTAAAAACATGATTGAAAATTTCACGATCTGTTCTTGTTACTTAAAGGGATACTCCGGCGTAAAGTTAATTTAGGGTCAAACACATCATGACACCGAGTTAGACACCCCGTCGAGAGATGACCGCTTGCTTCTCTAGTTATACCAACTTTAATAACAACCGCACAATAGCAATACAGAGAGCCACGTACATATAGGGTCCCAGCCATAGTGCTAGCCATCTGTTTAACTTTGCCTGATTTCTTTAGCAAAGAGACTAAACACAACTCACCTACTCTCTTCCAGCGGCCGCTTGTTTGTACGGAGACCTCCGGGCAAGTCCATCGACTACAGCGGGGTGACGCAGCTCAAGGAAGAACATTTCTGATCATTACTTTATCATTTCCTTGAAGTAATGAAGTTGTATCGTAAAAATCATGTTGCTCTGCAGACGCGGTAGTTCTTCTGCCTTAGTGTCTCGGTCTGATTGCATTTCTATGAAGAAATGATCATGAATGTTCTTCCTTGAGCTGCGTCACCCCACTGCAGTCCATAATGGACTGACCTGAGGTCTCGCTATAAACAAGCCGCTGCTGGAAGAAAGTAGTTGAGTTGTGTTTAGTCTCTTTGCTGAA
The DNA here is from genome assembly GCA_962446985.1 of Xyrichtys novacula. Lineage (NCBI taxonomy): Eukaryota > Metazoa > Chordata > Actinopteri > Labriformes > Labridae > Xyrichtys > Xyrichtys novacula. The sequence goes on from OY660870.1 coordinate 35,918,666, forward strand.
GAAATTAGTCAAAGTTAAAAAGATGTTTGGTGTCTAGTACTATGGCTGGGAGCCTATATGTCCTGTTGATGAAGTTAGGTGCTGTTCTGAGCATTATTTGTGGCTATAGAGTGGCGTTTTGGTTGAGGTTTGTCCTTTTTCATACTTAATAACTATCTCGTATCCTGTTTACTTTTGACAGTCATCTGCATCCTGTTATTGCGAAAGATTAAAAAACACTGTTTTGTCTGTAAATACAGCCTGCTTTCACAGCGCAAACATAACAAGCTAATTTTCTATCCAACTACTGTCATGCTGCCAAACTCAGAGTGTGAAGTCAGGTGTCATGTGCCACAAGGCGGCGGCTGAATTCATAGAGTGGTGTCATTGAAGTATCTTGTGTACACTACTTACCTACTGAGTAATTCGATAGTGGAAATCATAGTGCAGTGCAGACTCCTGCGTTTATTTAACATAAGTTTGTGTGTTTAACAATGGCACAGCCTTTGAAACCTGCCTGTAAAGCAAATTTCCCTCAGGAGACAATAAGATAGAAGTTGAAGTTCTCTGCTGATGTTTTCTTGCTGGACATACCATGAGGGAAAGCAGGTCCTTCAAGTCTGCAGGGTCAAGAATCAGTGCCTGACAGTGACTTTAGGAGGATTTTAATCTTTGTATTTGTTTTGTGTCCTGGTAAACAAGAAAACGCGCTCCCTCAAATATTTAAACAGCAAAGATTTAAGTGGTTCTTGTTTGGCGACATGCTGCTTGTGCAAACCAAACCTTTTTTAGAAAACGACCTCAACCTGAACAAAAGATGACAACCAAGTGTTTGAGTAGAGGGCCGTGTCTGCTGTGGAAAACTGGGTTTACTGGTATTTCTGCACTAAGTGGAGTCTATTATAATGGGATGTATGTAAAACAACACTGCAGTGTCAGTGACGTTTGCTGTTACGAAACTCTTTTGTCTTTTTTTTCTTTGTGGGACTTTTTTTTAGTCCGGGGGTCAGAAAGTGTCCTTGTTGTCATGGTTACCACAAATGTAGTCTGTGGTTAAAAAGTCAGACGTGCCCCATGTGGAAAAGGGTTTGTATTTATAGGCATTGTTGATGGTAAAAATTTACAAGTAGAGCTCCTTGTTCTCCAGGGCCACTGTTTGGTAGATATCCCTAATTCATCATTTTTCTGCAGACTGTTCCCTCGATGTGTCTCCTTCTGTGTTTAGTGGAGAAAATATTATGCTGTTACTGTTGATGTCAATGTACCGATAATATCCCGACACCCTAATTCCCATTAACTTTAAGCATGACCCAATCTCAGTCTCATGAATTAATCTCATATTTGGTCCTTCAAACAGACCAGGGATTTTTGGGATATTTTTTGGTGATTGTTGCTGGCTTAATTATCTAATATTGTGTTGGCTATAGCATAAGTTGTGATTTTTAAGTTGTGGGTATTTTTTAAGGGCCCACAGTTACCTGCATTCCTCCCTTTTTCTCCAGGCCTCCTTACAGGTGTTTAGTTTGGCTTTACTTTGCTTTGTTTGGTTAATTGGTTTGGGTTTGTTTAGTTGTAGTATATGTTTGCTTTGTACAACACCCTCACACACATACACCTACCTTCCACTCATGCACACTAGGGATGCACCAATTAGATATTTGGATCAGATATTGGCTTCGCTATTGACAAATTCACTTGATCGGATATCAGATGAATGACGGCGATCAAGCTTTCCGATCCAGTTTTCTAAAATTATTTAACGCATCGAGGTCTCACTTCTTTATGCTGTGTGCTAATGTGCAATTTGTTAATAAATGATAGCCCTTTAAATTATGCCAGAGGAATAAAACTGATTCTTATCTTTTACACGTTGATGCTCAGAAGAAGGGGAAACACAGTGATTGGTCGTATTTGCATAAATGTTGCAGACATTCATCAGAATGTCAAGGTTTTATCCCACGCCTGTGTAAAAGCATTTTGGGATGGATTTTCAGTGGGGGTGATAAACCGTAAGGAATAAGCAGAAGCTCTGGGCATATTTAACAGTAAGAGGTTAGAAGTTGTCAGTTGACTGTTCCCAGAATTCAGCCCTGAAGGGACCGCTATAAGAAGTCTTGAAAAGTCATTTTTATCCTCTCGCATTCCTCTTGTCGAGCAGCACCTTCTCCCCTCGCCCTCTTTAGTGGGAAACGAAGAATAACAGCGTTAATTCATTTTTATTCCGCCGTCACGGCGAGCTGGTTGAACGCCGCGAGACTGCCCGTGCAGAAGGCAGCAGGCAGGCATCTGGATAGACCATCTCCGAAGTCACTCTCAGGTCTTCAGGGTCGCAGCGATGTCGTAAATCGCCTGGTTAACTACTGTTCATAAATTTAAGGGCTGCATGCTGCTCAGTCTGAATATCTCTGACTGCTGCCTCAGTGTGAAGTATCAAGGCGAGAGGGTGTGAGTTATGGGAGACCACCTGAGTGCCAAGGCAGAGCTGCAGAGGCTGAGGGTGCTGTTTTTATGATCCGGGGTTATGAAGAGGACAGGTTCAGCCCCAATGTTTCAACAGTTCAACTTTATTTTGGCTTTGAGGTTCCAACTCTGGGTTGGGAAAACAACATCGTGCTTAAAAATGATCCCTGGAGCTGTTTGAGGCTCATCCTACAAGCCTCTTTTCTTCATCCTTTGTTAGCGTTCGCCTCCTTCCAGCGTCTGCACTGTCAGCAGCGCAGGATAAAACCCGAACGTTGCCAGCAATAATAACCATAAAGCTCAGGACCTGTGTGCTCAAGCTTTTGCACTCATAACGGCTGCTGATGGCTGAGCCCCCCTCGACGACGTCTAGTAGCTTGTTAGACGGGAACAGAAGTTCAGCTACAGTTTGTGGTCAGGGACTGAATTTCTTGGATTTTTTTCACACCAAGTTGGTGCTGATAGATTTTTCTTGTCTTTAAAAAAAGTAAGAAAGTTTGAAAAAAGATCCTTTGTGGTGCAGTTTTGAGGCGAACCCTCCAGGGTCCAGTTGTTGTTAAAATGCACCGTCGTACTTGTGAGGCTTCACGGTTTGACTGGTCTATGTCTGTTGTGGTGTTGTCTTTTGCATGCACAGTTGTACAGGCAAGGCAGGGAAACTACCTGGGAATTACTCTATTATCATTTGAGTCTCATGCATCTCCTAGAAAGACACATTTCTCTCACATCTATATAAGAATTAGAAATGCTGATACTTTCAGCTGCAGCAGCTCTGTAGCAGGCTGCGACTGTTTTCGAGAATTATGGCGCTGCTGTTGTGGATTGGGATGAGGGTATGACTTTGTGACAGTGCTGTCACCTTTTATAATCTACCGAAAGAAGCATAGACCTAGTTTCAAAATAAAAGCATGCTTTACAAGGGGTGGGAGAAATAATCACAGCATAGTATTGCGATATTTTGTCTGGCGATATATCGTATCTTCTCAATAACCAAGTATCGATTTTTTTCAAATTAGTTGCTAATATGGAGTCAGATCTATGATAATTGAAAAATAAAATCAGCTGTTTGTCCAGTAAGGTTCGCATAGGTGACATCATAGAGCAGGCTAAAGTTTGTACAACAAATATATATATAAGGTTTTCAAGATGTGCTACATGAAAATAAAATACAGTGTAAATAAGACAAACATAAAGGAAAGACAAATGCTAAATTAGGTAAACAATTGAAAAAATTGTGTAAATCACAATATATTGTATCACAAAAATCACTGTATTGCAAAATGTTAAAAATCGCAATAATATCGTATTGTGGCCCAAGTATCATGACAATATTGTATCGTGGGGCCACTAGTGATTCCCACCCCATACTTTACCAGAGAGTAAAAATAAATGTCAAAATAAAAGCACCATGACGAGTAGTGTTATGATAAAATCTCTTTTACCAGAGAGTAAAAATAAATGTCAAAATAAAAGCACCATGACAAGTAGTGTTATGATAAAATCTCTATCCTTAATAAGTTTTGGGGCTGGTAATGTGGATGAAATGAGAGGTTAGTAATTTTCATAGATTAGTAAAGATTATGAACAGCAGTGTAGCTCCACCCTTGTTATGTATTGTTGAATTTCTGGTCATGATAATAGTGAGGTTAACCACTGTCAGGCCAATCTTAAATTGGCTTTTCAAAGATAAACAATGAGGCTAAATAGGCCCAGAAATACTCCAGGTTTGATGTTCTGACTGAAAGAATCACTTAAATATTTGTACTACACCTTTTATGTGAAGCAAGTTTGTGGAGTTTGAGGAGAGTTTCCTGCAGAAAAAGAGCCTGTGCATCTGATTGTTGTGGTACTAAGGAGTGCTGTTCATTTATTTCAGTGACATGCCTGTGTGGGTCTTCAAGAAGAAGAGAGTTTACTCTTCACTCTGCCCACAAACTGCTCCTTTGTGTCTGTTTTTATGCAAGTGTGCATGTGTGTGAGTGTGTGTGAGTGTGTGCACTTGCTTGTGAGCACTGTGGTCTGTGATCTCAGCTTCATTAAACCATATCTGCTCTAACTGCACGCCTGGCAGCCTTCTCTTGCGGTCTAATGTAAGCACATTAAAGTGATTCATCTGCAGCTTACCCAGAATGACAAATAAATGCAGGTGTGGCCATGAACTCTGAGTCTGTATGAATACATGCAGATTGTGTTTGTGCACAGAAACTGAGCTCCATTTCCATCTGATAGTTATGCCTTAATGTTCAACAGGTGATGCTTGACTTTAATGGGTCTGGAATAATTCACTGTGTGACCAGCAGGGGGTGCTAAACTTACAGCCCTGTAGGGAAAGCAAGGCGAGTTTATTTTTAAAGTGTTTTTCAGCGAGAAAGTTCACAAGACATCATGAAAAGGGACATTTAAAATATCTATAATAGATCATAAATACAAAAGAGAAGATAAATAACAACTAGAGAAGAAAGCCCAAAAGTTAGTAAAAAGCCCCCATAAGCTATTTTTTTTTGTTTTAACCAGCTGACAAGAACAGCAGACTTCTCTGCTTCTAATTAAAACTCTTTATTTTAACTTCATAAATGATTTGGTTGGTTTAAAAACCTTATATACACACTGTACATCTTAACAAATGTAGTTATGTGTAATTCTTCTGTCCATATCTCTCTGTCTGGCCTGATTATCATAAATACCTGATACCTTTTTAGTCTTTTTTCTCCTACTTAGAGGATATAGTGACTGTTTTCACTTTAATTTGGCTTTTATTGTGAGTGACTTGATCCAGAAATAAGCTCCAGAAAAATAAAGATGTTTTCTGTAAGCTCAGCTGTGTTCTGAACAGACATGTTTGTGGGAACTGGAGATTGGACTTGTTTTGAGGGTTGTGATGATGAAGGCCTCCTGTTGTGTTGGTCCTCATATCTCAGATGATGATACAGAGCAGACTCACACGATATTGCAACACAGAGGAGAAAATGTTTAACAGGAAAAGAGTGAAAACAGAATAACTTCAGCGCCTGATGCATATCCATCTTTGTGAAACCACTCCATGATGATGATGATGATGATGATGATGATGATAATGGTAATGGGAATGCTGATTGGTGTTAATGTTCACACTGCAAATGTGGAGGGGCAGTTTTGAAGGACAAACACATTTTTCCTCCACATGGGCTGATTAATCCCAACATCCACATCAGCATTTGGTATTCATGATCCGATCTTTTTCTCTGTTAAACCTTCAATTTAATCTGATTTTATGGTCTGAATTATTTTTTAGCCCTGGTGTAGAGAGACGCATAATTTAAGATGCAGTGTTCATTTTCTTCAATCTCTAAATTGGAGATACTTTTCCATCCATCTATCTATCCATTCCAATGCAATCTCATCCATCCATCTATTTCAATGCAATCTCACCCATCCATCCATCCACCCATCTTTCCATCTATCACAATGTAATCTCATCCATCCATGCATCCATCTTTCCATCTATTTTAATGCAATTTCATCCATCCACCTATTCATCCATCCATCCATCCATTTCAATGCAATCTCACCCAGCCATCCTTTCATCGATTGATTCATCCATTGATCCATCGATCCATCCATGCATCCATCTTTCCATCTATTTCAATGCATTTTCATTCATCCATCCGTCCATCCATGCAATCTTATCCATCCATCCTTCCATCTATCCATCCCAATTCAATCCAATCCCATCCATCATGTTGACCCAGACACCCCCCAAATGCCTGAACCAGCTCAACTGAAGGATCACTGGTCCAACAGAACACCCACATTATTGCTGATGAAGCACCACTCCACCAGTCAGTCTTACAATCAATGGGTGAAACAGACTCTGGGATCCTTAAACTCCTTCACTTAGGGCACAGACTCACTCCCCACCCAAAGAGAGCCGTCCTCTGGAGAGGTTCTGATTCTCACCCTCATACCTGCTGGTGGTCCCAGCCTGAAGAAGCCAAAAGAAAAGTTTCACACCTTCACCTGTTTACAGTCTGAGGTCTACTCTCTGTTGCTCCCCCTGCAGGTGATCATTGCTAATGCAAACAGTCATCTGCATCCAGAGGTCAACAGTTTAATGTCTCCACTGTTTCTATGTGAGATCATTTCAGTCATTCACTTGAATTCAAGTTCACCGTTAAATTGAATCAACCCTTGGCTTCATATTCAGAGCAGTGATTTAGTGTCGAATGTCCAAAGTGAGTCATTGAGGAGTCTGTGGTGTTCCTCTGACCTGCCAGGTGAGCGTGTACTTCTGCGTGTGTGTTTGCGTGTGTCCACCCCCAGCTCCCACTGAGCGCCCAGCTCCCCATAACAGGAAACAGCGAGGTGAGGCCAGGGTTTATGGGCTAATACGGCCTCAAAGGAGCCTCTTGTTTTCAAACAGAGCTGTAGCTCTTCAGGCTTGTTTTCCATATTGGTCTGGCGTGGAACACTTTGACCCTGGCACCGGGGCAGGAAAACATGACACTGACCGGCCCAGAGCTTTGAACGCTGTGGGGACGGACAAGGGGCTGCCAGGGCCTGTGCCCATCTCCCCCCTCAGGGTGAGACAGAAACAGGTCGGGCATCAGTGCCAGCGGACCGCACAGCCTGCGTGTTCAACCTGCTGGAGCTGAAAATTATCTTAAAAAAACACGCAGAGCAGAAATGAGGCGTAAATTCATTTTTAAACAAATAAAACATTTGCCAAAAGAGTCTCTTCCAACGACTGAAACGGTATTTAGCAGCTGAGGGCCCGTCCAAATTTTGTTTGCGTCCTACACACTGAGAAAGAGAAGGAAATCAACCTTAAAATAATACTAAACTCCTCAGATATGACCTTTCCAATAACCTGAAATTTCAGCTTAAGCATCAGAAGGTTTTTCAAGCCCCCGTGAGAGGACGTGTCCTGACAAAGATACTGTCCATATGCAGATATTGTTCTGTTTTCTAATATGAAAGCAGTTGTTTTTATGTGTGTACTTATTAAACACCAGGCTTTAAAAAAACAAAATTCCTGCTGTAATGGTTAAAGTTCCTTAACTTGTTGACTGCAGTTATTGATTCAGTATGGAACAAGCGTACGTTTTCATAAAATAGAGAAAATGAATCAGTTTTAACGTTTAATTTGTTGTCTTTGCATCAAATTTAAATGATTTGCAGACTATCAAAGCTTATTTTTATCAGGATTGTACACAACATATGGATTACTTTGGGGTATTTAGGTTGTAATTTAACAGGGCTGAGAAGCAGCATTGCATCCATTTATAATAATAAATTTCTAGATTATCATGATGACTATCTTAATTTAGAAAAAACAAGGCAGAAATTTTTATTTACAAAAGTAATCTTTTTAATGCTGAGATTACTGCATAATTTTATTTATTTAAAATGAATCAATAACATTATAAAGTATTCTCAGCAGTATAATCTCTTTGAGAATATTTTTGCTGATAATTTCTCATTAATTCAAATAATCAGAGGAGATTAGTTTTCCTCACTTTCACCACTGACGCTTCGGTGCAAAAACTGCAGTTCCTTGATTGTCCACTAGAGGCAGACGGCCCAACTTCAGTCCTGTTTCTATAGCCAGGTTTTAAAGGTTTTTGTCTTCAAAGCTAATGTTTTTCTGCCTACTTTTTTGCCACACAAAAGGGAGGGGTCAAACTGATTAACAGGTGGGGGCTTTGGACCTACCTGTTCAAACCAGGAGTCTCCACCGTTTGGCTTTTTTCAGTTTTTTTCAAAATTGAGGTGGAGACCTTTTTCCCCCTTTTGGAGAGCACCATTGTTGGGCCTCAAAACTCCCTTTAGGTGGTGTCAGTGTGGGTACGTCCATGTTTTATTGGATCTCTAGTCAGGTGTATACCAGCCTGTTTTCTACCCCCCATCAACAAAACTTTCGTTAAAGTCTATGTGCAGTTTCTCCTGAGTTTTTACGGTGTAGTTTTGAATCATGCACATTTCTATTCGCTCCACCTGTGCAGACTTTAATCATGATCAACCTGTCCACCACTGAGAGCAGGTTCTTGCACGTCCTCCAACATCAGCCCCCCCTCACTGAATATTTCCTCCTCTGGTCGCTGCCCTCCACCTCCACTGTTACCCCCAGACCTGGAGAGGAAGCGTGGAGCTGGCATACTGGCAGTTTAAGACTGTGTGTGTGTGTGTGCGTGTGATTGTGTGTGTGTGTGCGCACATGTGTGAGGGGGATATTGAGGGATGAATGCCATGACTAGTTCGGAATGTTCCAGAGTGTTCCAGAATGTGCGGTCGGAAAGTCTGAGCGGGGAAAAAAGACGAGGAGTAACATGGGTGAGGGGAACAAGACCTTATTGACAGGGCTCGCTCTCTCACACACTAATACACACACACCTACACACACACCTACACACACACACTAACACACACACACACACACACTTTGGCCCGGCGTCTGCCCAGAGCTCCTGATTCATGTGGATGTTGGACTTAATGATCCAGGGATTCAGGGAGTTTTCCTTTTCCCGCTCATGTCCATTAATGTGTCATGAAGTGAACAATATACAGGTTAACTTTCCAACAATTCAGTTTGACCAGGAGGAGCTCTGCTTAAAGGGACAATTCACCACATTCAATGTGCAAGTCAGTCAGTGTCCGCTAACCTGGTAAAATGGATAAAACCGTGGACCTGCGGCAGATTAACCGCTCCAGTCTGCTTTTAATAGTTGAGTTATCGTTGCATTTGATCCAATCAGGATTTTCAACACGCATCAAACTGCTAAAAAATTAGGTTCTGAGGTTGAAAACAGACGTGGCATCCCTACTTTTTACTGAATAGTATTCATCATGATGTTGCATAGATATGGATTATGGATTAATTGACTCTAATCACTAGTAAATTAATTGGTTAGTCATTTAGGATGAATGTTTCTGCCTCATGCCATACCAATCCTTCTTTGTCAAATCAATTCAGCTATGACACATTCACACATTTAAATATTGCAGTAAGTGCAGATTTTCTGCAGAGCTTCATCAATGACTAACACTGACTAACACAGACTGAAGACTGTTTCTGTCATTACTGCTTTCTATGGGTGAAAAACTAATACTTAGTGTTCCTGAAGTCATCGTAAACACATTTGAGGCTTAAGAGAGGAAACATGTTTTATTATTACATCTTTTTATATAATAATTCGTAACAATTTGAAATACTTTTTTATATTAAAATTAATTTATTACAGCATGTTTTGTTAAAGTTTTTACTTTTTTGGTTCATAAAGACACTTTTACAAAAACATTTTATAAAAATTTTGTAGTTTCAAATCACAGTACTTTCAGAAATTCATCTAAAAACAACACAATGCACACGAACTTTCATGCATTAACTTCTTTTAGACTTGAAACCAAGGTGCTCTTCCGAAATGAGAGCTGAGGGCTGAACAGAGAATCCTTTTTTTTGCAGCAAGCTGTAGACTGACCCTTTTTTTTAGTCTTTTCATTATTTCTTATCTCAAACCACGTGACTAATTTACTAAGACAGAGATTTTAGTCTCTTTTGAAAACGCATATATTGTATATTTATTTTGTTCTGATAAATTTCTTAATTTTTATGTGTAAGTTTGTTCATATATTTGACTACTTTCATATTATCTTTGCTCCTGAGTCTTTGTTAACCAGATTAGGGATCTCTGAGTATTTGTTAGTTACAGAAATGGATTAAAGAAGTTGCTTTCTCAGCTCATCAATCATTTTTACTTTGTGAAATCTTTTAATAGTTTATTCGAACTTGATCAGTGAATGTTTTTATCATGTCGATAATCTCATCAATGCTCGTATCACACAGTCTAGAGTTTTAAAAATCTCGAAATGGTTCTAATGTTTTTTTTTTTCTTCTGTCTTTCAGGATGGTTCCTACCTGGCTGAGTTCCTGCTCGCTAAAGGCTACGAGGTAAGAAACCGACTTTTTCTCCCCCAACTTTATAACACAGAGAAAACGCGCAGACAGTCACAAACGCCAACAAACACAGACACACACCGAGCGACATTCCCTCGATAAGCTGCGTCCACCCGCAGCAGTGTGTGGGAGCTCCCGAGGGATCATGACGTAAGGTGACGGCCAACACGGAGCACGTACTGACTCACTCTTCGCCCTGATAAGACCCGCTGTGTGACTCGGAGCCTGTTCACCCCTCACCTTCTACCCCGGGTCAGGCCATTAACAGGGAAGTGATTGTTGTTATACGGCCGTTTGAGTGAGGTCACAAACTTTCACCTGCTGCTCGATGTGTTTTCAGGAGCTCGAAAAGTCAACAGGCTGCAGGTTAAAGAGCTGTTTCTGACTCACACTGAGGCTGCAGAGCTCTTTCACACTCTTTTACACAGAGCGTACATGTTGCTTTGTGTTTTTCTGACAGTAGCTGCATGACTTCATTTCCCCCCCAGTTGTGTAGCAGCAGCACATACACAAACACACACGTAAACACACACTCACACACACCTTCATCCTGGCCTGCATGTTCTGCGGCACCCCTCTCCTCTCGGCCTGCCTCTGAGGCAGCAGAGAGGAAGTGGACGGTTGTGTGGAGGGGTCTGGGGTTGCATTAAAGAGGAGAGCACAGGCAGGCAGGAAGTGCACAGTGAATAAAGGAAGTGAGGTCAGGGCACAGCGTCGTCCCACTAATGGACTCCCCTCGGATCAGGTTCTGTTATCTTCTCCGAGCAGAACTTCCTCACTCGTCCCTCCAGAACACGGAGTGCAGATCACAGATCACAGGCAGCATTAAAAACACATGACACACAAGATTGTTTGATCGACTTCTGCCACTTAGAGTACAGTTCAGCCACGAATCCAGGCCAGTAAACATGACTTTTAAACTTGAAAAGAACATTAATGCAATGACGGGTTTGAGTGTGACACAGTTTCATGTGTAATTAATCAAAATGTGATCATATGGTCATAATTTCCTCCCTAATCGATCAGATTTGATCAACCTTGCATCTCTTTGCAGCATCACTTCTGTTTGGAAACACTATCCTGTGGTTAGATGAGAGATACACAGATTTTTCTGGATTCTGGAGAACCCTCATCACCAGTTAAAACTCTCGTTTTGTTTTTGTGCACATGCTGGGACCTGAGTCTGGTTCTGCTCAAGGTTTCTGTCTGTTAAAGGGAAGTTTTTCCTCGTCACATTGGTGCCCGATCAGGAGCATCTCCTTCAGCGGGAGGCGGAGTTGTATCAAAGTTTGCAAATCACACAAGATCAAGAAATAACAAACATTATTAAAGACAGTTTTCAGTTAACTAATCACTCTGAAGAGTACAGTTACATCTGCAGTTTTATGGTGCCAGTCAGACAGGGTTATGGGTGGAGTTAAGGTGAGACAAAGTGATGCAAGAAGACCGACCCAAAGTGAGAGAAACCTCTTTAGTGGAGCCAAAGAATCAGACTTTTTCATTCATGAACCAGATTAATCGATCATCTGTGCTGTCTTCTTTTCTCTCCCAGGTTCACGGGATCCTGCGTCGATCCAGCTCCTTCAACACGGGCCGCATTGAGCACCTTTACCAGAACCCACAGACACACACTGAAGGCAGTAAGTACATGATCTTTACTCCCAGTGCTAAACTGGTGAGGTGTATGGGTGTCATGGTCAGAAATCAAACTGGAGGATCCTAACTTCACTTAGAGTTTCTGAACCTGTTTGGCTGGTACGTGTACATATAAGAGAAAAAACTGTTTGAATTCAACTTTTAGTCAAAGCTAGTCCTGGCAGAAAGGGACAGTTACAGTTCTGACAGATATGTGTACAAACATAGTGAAAAATATACAACTTTAATACATTAAAAGACATGAAAAATCACATGAAACCAGCAAATACTTCATTAAGATTAAAGAGAAATCCTCCTCAGACAGATGTGGCTGTAAATCAGAGTTTATTCAAGTCATCTTTAATAAACTCTCTGCTCTCTGTGTGTGTCTGGTTTCATAAGTGACTGTACTTGTTTATTTGTCCCTGCTCTCTGTCAGACATGAAGCTTCATTATGGAGATCTGACTGACAGCACGTGTCTGGTGAAGATCATCAACCAGGTGAAGCCGACGGAGATCTACAACCTGGGCGCTCAGAGCCACGTCAAGGTACTGTGATTAACACACAAACACATATGTGTGTGTGTGTGATGCACCGCTCTCCCCTGAAAGAAAACCCCCTTTCTGATAAAAAACGGTCCTATAAACGTTTCTAACCAGCTTCCCTTTCTCTGGAGTCACTGCACACGGGTCTGTTTTTAGACCAAACATAAAGAGGAAAACGGTCTGAGCGCGGCTTCAAACAACAAACTTTTATCATGGTGAGGGTGAAACCATGAATTTGGATGTGAAAAGTGAGCGTGTTAAAGTGAAAAGTTAAACTGTGTCATGGAACAGTCTCTGTTTTTTCAGAAAACTAGTTTCAAGTTGAATTCAACATAACTGTTAAACCAAGGAATGAGCATTTTAAGACTTCCTTGACATTAGATTTGCATTTTTTTGTTGTTTCCTGGGAGTTTTATTCTAAATCTTGACCCTGTGAGTCCTTTCTCTCTCTCTCTCTGGCGCCATAATCCCAGACTTTTCCCCCCTCTTTTTTAATCCCTTATGTAAAATTTCCCTTTCAAAAAACTGATAAATGGATCTTAAAGTAGGATAACCGTCAGCCTTGTGTGGGAATCAGTTCCCAAGTTGTCCCAGAGCCCGGAGTGATGATTTTGTCGAGATAGTTTCGTTTCGGAATAGCGGAGGTTATTTGTGATCCTGTTAAAAAAGGGACTTTCAGTTCTGGGAAGCGAACAGCTCATGTGCGGAGGATGCTGGACCTGATGGGACAGGAAGAGTGATGTTTTCTTGGATGGGTCAGTCTGTGCCACAATGTCCCTTTTGTCTTAGAGCTCTGCAGTTATCCCAGGAGATCCTTCAGCGTCACCTCCCCTGCTCCTCCTCCTCCTCCTGCTCCTCCACACTGGGGCCTGACACACAGTCTCCAGACACATTCTCCGTCACCATAGTGGTTTTAGGGTGGGATGTGGAGCCAGGAGCTTAGTCAGATTAAAGTTAATAAGAGCATTTGTAACGTGAACATGACACGCTGCTTTTTGAACAGTAGTAGGTTCTTGATCCCGTGCAGCTGCGTCCAGTTATATTCTTTTATAAATTCATTATTCATTTCAGCTGAGATGAATCTCTGAGTCTTGGACGTAACATGAAACTCATTTATTAGGTTTAAGATAAGCTTTTGTTGCACTGACAGATGATGGAAATGATCAGGAAATCAACAGTTTATACTCAAAATATGATCTCAATCAATTAAAGGTGAGTTTTTTGTCTTAATATTCCATCAACCAGCTAAAAAATGCATTTTTCAGCATAATCAAATCATGCCTTTTTATTAAAGGGGACAGTTGAAGACAGACAGGAAATGTGGGGGAAGACATGCAGCAAAGAAATTTGAACCAGCGGCTGTTACAACAAGACCGACAGCCACTGTATACGGGACGTGCGCTTAGATTGCCAAGCCATTGTGAAAGAGTGAAAGTTACAGCTCAGCTAGTTTAATCAATAAATGTTAAATATCATTTTGTTATTGGCAGCTGGTCTGAGTTTCTTTTCCAGATTTTTGAAGCTTAAGTTAATTTTTCACACCTTCAAATATGTCCTGATTTATTTAATCTTAAAACGGCTCACCTCGATGTAATATCTTTATCACGCTGTGCAGTATGAAGTGAGAACTGTCACTTCCATCACATCAAAGATAAAAATGTGATGGATAAAAAATTAGACGTACGTGTTTGTGGTTGAACTTGGCTGCTTCCCTCTGTTTATCTCACTTTATGTGGGGTCAGAGTATTTGACTTTAAAACCTCCCAGTGTGACTTCTGAACCTGAACTCCTCTCTCGTCGGCTCATTTGACTGGCATTTTTGTCGCTCTGCATCCTGCATCACTGCCATCAAAGTGGCTGGCTTCAGACTTAGTTTATCAGCTGCCATGGTCCTACCTGCAGACATGTTGACTACATGTCCTCTGGCCTTATCGCTCATACTGCATGTTGCATTGATTTTTGAATACGTACAAAGTCAACATGCACGCACATTCTGACTGTTATAAGCCAGTAGAAGTGCCATTTTTCTGCTTTAGAGTAACAGATGACTGTTTCCAGCTCCATCTCCTTTCATAACTTGGTCAGTAATTTGCAGTCATAGCTGTGCCCACCTCATTTGTCATGTAGCTCCTATTTGGTCTCCACCCAAACCACTGAAAAACATCCGACTCTTGAGACACTCAGTTTCATCTCCCTCTCTGTTTCATTTAAATGTTAGTTTCAGAGCATAAAAGCATCAAACTCTGAAGGGATTGCTGCTTTCTCCTGTTTTATTGCATAATACACTCAGCAGTTCAGGGTTCTGACTGTTGTTGGACAAAGACGTCACCGTTGACTCAGGAGTTGCGGGTCTAAGAATGGAAAAAAAAAACGAGGAAAGACAAAAAAGGAAATGAAGGAAGACAGACAGACAGAAAATGAGAGTGGGAGAGATGGTCAGATAGGAGGAGAATGATGACTCCTCTCTCCACATCCTTTGTGGTCAGAGATCATGACTCTGCTCCCACCTCCCACATGGATGATCATCCTTAAATAGGCCACACACACACAGACACAGACACACATGCAGAGTGTCAGAAAGTCCCTCTACCTTTATGAGAATCTCCTGAGTTTATTTGTTTCCACACCTTTAAAAACCCGCTCTGCTCACTCCTCACCACATGCTGCTGAACCCGCTGGATTACTGGCAGCAGCGGCGGTGTGGAGACATTTCCAGTCTGTCCCACCTCAGAGGAAAAGATCAGTCACATACCGACTACTCAGCATCTTTCTCTTCCTTCTTCCCACTGCCGACGTTTCACAGGGAATCCCTTCTGAGGGCAGCTCGTTCATCACACTCACCCGGGGAGATTTAGCCCTCGACTCTGTCAGAGAAACACGGGGTGTCTGCATGTGTGGGTGCTGGTTTCCGCTGCACCAAGAACAGAGTGGTGGTTTTATTTCTGATGCTGCAGGGGCGGAGGTGCACTGGGAATAGTGGACGCCGGACATTGGAAAGGCCTGACAGGCAGCCAGCTGCATTATCAAAAGACCAGCACATTAAACAAAACAGAAGGGATATTATGTCTCTTTATTAGACCGCAACAACGCAAGATCTGATCAGTTTGATCTCTGGTCTCAGGCCTCTTTCCCGAAAGCAGTTTCCCAAATATTTAATCATAACCCAGAGGAACGACGGCCAAAAGACAAAGTTAAGACAGAAATTTCCATTTGTGGTTTTGTTGGATTGTTTATTTAGTGCTTTAACTCATACGCTTTGGGATGATCACAGACGATAACAGTGGGTTGTGTCTCAACTAAACGTTAAAAAAGTGGGTTAAAGTTAAAGTTGTTTCACATTATTTAAATTTAAAATTTTCTGTCTTGAAATTGTGATTCTGCAGAAACAATGGTGGATAGTTTAACTGATTTATGTAATTTAAGCACAGAAAAACTCCATTTGCATCTTCCTTTACAGTCTCTGGTCACTCTTTCAGGTATTCGGTCCCTTTTTACCTTCAGAAACGCCTTAATACTCTGTCGCACAGATTCATCAAGCTGCTGGAAATGTTTCTTAGAGATTTTGGCCCTCATTGACACTGAAGCATAATGCTTTGCTGCAGATATGTCAGCTGTACATCAGTAGCACATGTGCAAAATTTATAGATCTGATTAAAAACTTGAGAGATCGGAAAATCTGAATCCACTATTTATATCGGCGCAAAATCAAATAATCCGATCAGGACGTGCGACCAAGATTTATTCGGATCGCAGTAGTGGCTCACTCCATCCAATTCAGGGTTTTTCCCCTGTTAAATTTTGTCAATAGATGGCGCCATTGCTTACTAATTTTACTATTCTGTCAAAAGTTGCACCGTGCGTGCAGATGTGACATCATTACTCTGTATGTACGCCTTGTTCTGTTATCAGGGGAGCAGACATGGCACCTGCAGTTGTGTTAATAATGACACCTCCTGTACTGACCTCAATAAATGAGCAAAAGGCAAATGAGTGAAGACGGAGTCAGGTAAGAGAGTCACGATCAGAGGTAGTGTTTACATGGATGTTTCTGAAAAACGAGTGGCGTAAACCACCCCTCTCGATCGGAACACAATTTCTTTCCGATTGAGCCGATTTGGATCAGAATCTTCCGATCGACATGTTTATATGACTCATTTTTATTCCGATCGAGCCTGTATTTCGATCATTTGTGCCCATGTAGACACAGCTACTGTGTGAATCCCAAATCTGGTCATATCCATACGAGTTATCAAACGTCAGCTTCAAGATCATGCTGCAGGAAGTAGCCACCAGGACTGTGAGTGACAAAAATAGAACTTTTTTGGTCAAATGTGTCCAAGAGAAAGAAAAGATAAAACTCAATCATCAAAAAAAGTTCTTTCAGGTGAAATATCAGTCTAACTAAGCCTTACAAAGTCCAGTTTTAAAGCGAGGCTGTGAGGCTTACAGTAGCATGGCAGAAAGCACTGAGATTACATAATAGGAAACTGCGTGTTTGTCAGCCCCAATTTGCTCAGTAAAATACATAAACCAGCTTGTTTTCACAGCCACAGCCTCCTCCACAAGTTATTCTGTGTCTTGTTGCTCTTTGTGGTCAGAAACTTTCAGGAAAGTGAGTTTGACTGACAGTCCTGAGGTCAGTTTGGACTCACAAACACGCAGAGGCGAGGGAAACATGTTTGGTTTGTAGTTTGCAGAGACCAAAAGAGACGAGGCTGTATCTCCAAATGAGAAAACTGACTTTGGCTTCACTTATGACTTGATTTATTACCTTTGTCAAAACAGCACGTTATGTTATCTTAACTTTATTAATTATGCGTTTTTCTGATAATTACATCCAAGTATTCTGGAAGCTGCTGTTGAGAGAGATTCATGAAAAATGGAGCAGATTGGGGAAGTCCTCTCAGGCCTCTTTTACTGTAATCAGCTCTGCATATGAGGGTTCAGCGCAACTCTTATTGTGTTTTCCCACTGAAGCGCTCCGGAAGTGCACAGGAAAGCCGGGAACAAAACCCCTCAACGTCGCTCTTCTTCCAGTGCGAGCTTTCCCACCTGCAGAGGAGGGTTAGAGAGAGGGGGAACTTTGGTGCAGGATTGTTCTGGACTGTTTTGCATTCAGGAGACGGGCTTCATTCACCCAGATTGTTATCAATAACTCAGCTCCTGCTCTGGAAAAGTCACTATCACCCTGTTTGCATGCCTTGTTGATGCATTTATGGACCTGCGGGGTCTGTTGTGCAGCCAGTCTGCAGTCTGCTCTCATGCACAGGCTGTAATCCCAGACTTACTACAGTTAGTAGGCGTGTTATGTAATCCTTGATGCTTGTTAGTGATGTGATCGCGCTGTTTTGACTCCTCGCATGTGTGTGGAGAGGATATTGTCGTGTGTTTACAGCCAGGCCTTCGCTGCCTTATTTGCCCTCCAACTGTTGAGGATGCATTTTTATATTCAACACTCGCCAACTCCGTTCCAAAAACAGCAGAGCTTTGCTTTCCAGGAAAAACCAAGCCGTCTCCAAATTTGGTGAATTATGTAGCCGCGCAAAAGGAGGCCTTTATGGATTTAAATGATCCAACTGAGGCTCGTAAAACTTAGTCTGGAGATCAGTTGGGTTTTGTCCCAAATATGCTGTCATGAGGTGGAGAATAAGATGTATTTATGTTAATGTATTTATTATGAATATAAATACAACTGGGCAGAGACTACAGGTCCAGCAGGCTTTATGGAGTATTAAAAGACAAATTGAGCAACACTGAATTTTAAAGTGAAAAGAAACTTTTTTGTGCATTAAAGGTTAAAACAGCAAAACTGTAAAAAGTTCTACAGCCTAAAAAAAAGCTCTCCTAGATTTGGAGTAAGTATATTATGGTAACAGAGGAGGCACGAGAAGAGAATTGACTGATAAGGGGTGAATTTAAAACACATGTTTTTACTGTGTGAACTTCTTGGGCATCAAGATTTATTTGGTTTTGACTAGAATGAATTAAAGCTTCAATGGAGAACTTTTGGATTAAGAGCAGTGACTCTTATTTCTTTGCTGTTTTGTCTCATGCATGTGTAGTTAGTGTTTTAACATGAAATTGTGTCCTACTTTCTTTGGACAGTAAAATAAATAAGACATCTGAAGTTTTGGGAACAGGAAATCTAAAACAAAAACCCTTTAGGCAGCGTACAGTTTGTAATCGCCTTAACTGACACCTGCAGTCAGTGTTGGTTTCAGATTTTTTAATTAACTGGAATGTTGTTGACTTTATAGTCATAAATTTGCATCAATATTAATATCAGTCTGTTTCATAACTGGGTCAAACTGGATCTTTATTCAAAGCTGAAATCCTCCTAAAACGTAAAATCTCAAGGACTGATCTAATAACACAATACATTTCCATCCTCCAGTGGTTCTTAGGCCCAAATACACCTTCACAGTTTGTCAAAAATAAACTGTGACTGAAAATTAACTTTTTATCCCCCTATTAAGATGGATGCTTCAGAAAGTATAGCCTGCACGGTTTAGTAGTAGTGGCATTTTTAAACACCAGTTTTGCAGCTTTGCTTAAAAAAATCTTTTTCATTTGCACAAAATTCCCCCAAAATTTCCAGACACTTTTCTTTTCTTCTAGAATAAACGCAAACAGATAAGAGAGTTCTGCTGCAGGTAAGAGTCAGAGAAGTAAACTGTGGACTAGAGGGAGGCAGTATTGACATTTATACCGTGAAACCTGTGTTTGTGCATGTAGTGAAGCTGTCTTACTCTTTCCACTTTGCTAGCATGTTGACTTTCCATGCGTTTGCTGACAATGTGGAAATGTACAATTATGCATGAATATCAAGGTAAAAACTCCCATCATAGTGACCTTTTATGTCAGGTCATACATCTGGAGATCTCCCCTCTACAAGCTCTGGAAAGTTCAGTCAGGCTGTCCTGAAATATCCAGGAAACTTTACAGTAGTGGATATTTTGCGTGAAAAAGGCTCTAGAAAAGCTGAATTATCTGGTTTTGTTTTTTGGGGATTTCCGTGTCTTTATTCTTTTTCTGAAATTACCTCAGAGTTTTTTAAATCCAAAAGTGACTTTTTCCTGGTGCATGATAAACTTCAGGATGGAGCTGGCCTCCACACTACAGTGTGAAACATGAAGTAAACCACCTCAGTGAATGATGAGCGGTCTGGTGTCGGTAACAGCCCATTGGTGGAGTTTACTCACCCTCTGATTGGTGTTTACATTATTCCCATTCAATCAGTGCTCAGTTGCACGCTTGCAGCCGTTTGTGTGTATTTGTGTATCTCTGTAAATTAGCACGTTCCCCTCAGGAGCATGTGTTCTGGGTCTCTTCGGACTCATTAGCTGCATGTGTGCGGTTTGTGTGTATTTAAGGTGCCATGCTTTCCATTGTTGTAAAATTCCCCTTCTTCGGAATCAGAATCGCGGCGGTTTTGGCCCAAACAGAGATGCAGTGTAATCTCTGCGCCCACATTTTATCATGCGTGCCGTCTGTTGAATGAGCAGAAACAGGGCTGTTGGTGGCCTGGTGAGAATAGCTCCCTGAGCCTGCAGATCCCCGTTTGGAAAGGTTAGAGGCAGCGTGCCTGCAGCCTGGGTCCAAACTGAACTTTAGCTTAAGAATAGAGCCGCCTGTGCCAAGAGAAACACGTCTGCACTTTCCTCCAACACAGTCAGGGAATGTTTTGTGGTCGTGCTTTGTGGGTCAGATTAGTTGCTCCGCTCATGAGTCAGTCCTTTTTCTGTTTTCCAGCAAGGTTGTAACACATGGAAACATGCAGTTTGGTGAAAAGGAGGGGAGCGGGGGGGCGTTTTGAGGTCTGTAAAGTAAACACACTGAGTCAATAAATAGTATCAGAAAGCTAAATGTGATTTGTATCTAAGCTGAATCTTAAATCAAACCCTAAACGCTCGACATCAACTGTCTTGTTCTCGTGTCACACAGGAGCCAAAATAAACGGAGCAGATGTAGTTTCACCTGTGATTTATAGATGGCAGCAGTGAGCCGCTGTGAACAACTCCCCTGACACTTGGAGGCAGGACTCCAGCAGCAGGTCCCAGTCAGGATCAGACGAGATTATCAAATCTAACCTCAATAAAACAGATAAATTTTGGTATTTTTGGAGCTTTATTTGAATTTTAGCAGAACAAACCCATTATTTACATTAATCAGAGCTGTAAAAGTTGAGTTTCGTATTTGTATTTAAGCCGAATATAAACAGATGTTTTTGATTCTCTGGGTTTGTTATGAATAATTAAAAGTTTGGAGACAATTGAAAGATGCAAAAATTTTAAAAGCAGTTTTCTTGTTTGCAGATTAAGAAAATAATTAAGTGATATTAAAACTTCTGTAGGCTTGTAAAATAAAATTTTTACCTCTAATTTTTTAGTCATTTGTGACTAAACTGAATATTTGTAGTTTTGTAATAATACTGCAGTTACTGCATGGGGTTGTGCAGAACCATAATGACATTTTCTCTTATATTTTGATGGAAATTTTTGTTGTCAATATTTCCCCCCTCGATTTAATAATTAAAATGTTAAATTAACAAGAAAATTAAGCATAGAAACATCTGTTTTATGGGGTCGGTGTGAAGGAGAGGAGTAAGAACATGTCAAACCTGTAAAAAAATGTATTGTTTTGCAAATTTTCATCAGGTTTTACAAAATGTCATAATTTAAAATATCTTTTGTAAGTTAGGCGGTGTGTGCGGTGCATTCATTTAGTAAAAATAAGCATCTGTTCTTTTTAAAGTTGCAAATCAAACCCAGATATATTTTTCTACAGCAACACAGAGAGGACAAACTAGTCACATACATTTTTTTTAAAGTATTTAGTGAGAAATCCAAGAAAGGAGAGAGAAAGAGGTTTCTGTGTGTGTAAGAATGAATATTCAAAGACGGTAAAAACACGACTTTTCATGCCTCACAGGAGCGTCCCGTCCTCAAAGACCACTGCTGCTTCACCAACATTTCATTCAGGAATCTGACTGCTAGATAACGCTAAATATTCCCATAACTTTGTCCCATTTTTCAAACAATGACAAGCATTTTTATTATTTACTCCTTTAAGACAGCAAGAAAACATCTCTTTGGGTCGTGAATCGTCTCCCTGTTTCTGTAAAATGAGTGAAAAGAAAAGAAATAAAAGAAACCGAAGAAAGTCGAGCCTCGAAATTAAGACAGGAAAGAGATAAAAATCCTCCCTCCCTCTCTTACTTCTTCCTCCCTCCCACTCTGTGTCATCTGTTCCCTTCTCCCCTCGGTGATGAGTGATTGACAGTAGCCTGTAGCATGTTTGTGGGTACAGCGAGTACCACAATAAACGCTCAAAGCCTGTACGGCGTTCTTCATCAGCTCGCTGTCGTTAGCGAGACAAGACAGCCGAGGTGAGAAGACGGTAACCAGGGATCACTTCAAATATTTATCAAACTCATCAATCTCTCTGTTGCTATGTCCTCCAGGGAGACATTTGGCAATCATAATCAACCTCATAATGGATTTTATGTAATGATTTATCTGGAGTACGTGGCTGGAGACATGATTCATCCTCTAATAAAGTGCTGCATGAAGAGATTTGTTTTTCTAAATAATTAGACCAAAGCTGCAATTAAAGTCTCATTTTTTGAGGCATTTTAATCGTAATTATGTCTATAAATATCTCCATCTTTGTCTAAATAAATACTTATGAGGAGGATTGCCAGGAGTGGAGTTTGGATCTCCAAATAAGTCGTCACAAATTGCAACATGTTCCCAACTTCGAAGGAATGAGCCAATTTGTTGCACCAGCAGCTGAAAACGTAATGGCAGCACTTAGGCCGTAAAATTCGTGCCATTAAGTCGACTTATCTTTCATCGTTAACTGATTAGTTGGCCCAAAAATGCTTAGTCATCACATTTAGAGCTTCTGCTCATTGTTTCAAGTGTAAAAAGTTTTACGATGACAAAGGTAAAAACTGAAAAAGTAGGTTTGTAACTGCAGAATGTTGCTTTTTATAACATCTCCAGTTCATTTTGTGCCTTTTTAATGCGTTTAATAAACTCAGTGGTCTTTCATTTAATCGTCCTGTAATCACTAGTAAAAAGCACGTTGACCCGAGATTCAATTCTTCTTTATTTTTTGTGTTTACATGAGAGCTGTCAACTTTAATGCATCAATCTGCTTTCGATTAGGGTCCTAAATTGATGCCTTGTATTTTTTATTGTGTGATGTGTTTAATAATGACACTGCTGCTGTTTAAAATGGCATATTTCACTTTTCAGCTCAGATGAAACTCAAAAATAATATGCACTTTACATCTAATGGGATTTAAGTATCACAGAAGCACTTCTTTATTTTTAAAAGTGTGTGAATCACTGCAGACCTGTCGCTGCCTCCTCTAGATTGTGGTTTCACACCACATTAGTTCAGTTCTTTATTGAAAAATGGATCCAAAAGTCAAGATCATGAAGTTTACTTTGGTGCATTCCCAAGTCAGGAGTTTATTTTTATTTTAATTTTTTAATTTTTAAAGTGTTTTAGATGTCAATTAATGTCATTTTAAATATTTAGTCAATGATGTTTGTGATTGTTGTGAATAGCAATTAAAAAAAATAATAATTCAACAGACCTCCTACAAGTATATATATGTATAGGTATACACCGTGTACGCCTGTTCATGTTGCATTGTTTTAATGAAACCCCAAGTAATAATAATGATAATAATAATACATTTAGTTGTGTAGAGATTTCATGGCTCTTGAACACAGGAGTAAATAGGATAAAAACACATTAAAAAGACTGGCTAAAATACGGTTGCAAAAGCAGATTTTGATAGATCAGTACAGTCCGGTTGTGTTTGGGACAAGAGTGTTTCAGAGAGAGGGGTTATCTATGGAGAAAGCCTGGTCCCCCCAAGTTCGGTCCTCTGAGCAGGGTTGAGAAGGTTAGAGTCGGAGGATTGTGAGGTTGAAGGGGGCCTGATCATGTACATTAAGTGCGTACATGTGTCCTCATTAAGTGCCCTTAACATGCACCAAGAGTTGTAAGGACTTTACCTGCTGACTGTTTTATGATATATTAAATAAAAAAATAGTAAAAATAAGAGTTATGTGCCGTTTAAACCTCATGAATTACACGTACAGGATCAGTTAATGTGCAGAATCTATATTTTTCCTGGACTTGATACCAAAACAAGCGCTTTAGCTGTACTGTCTGAATCTTTGCATTTATTTTCAGTTTATTTCGCAGTGTCCAGGACATTTTTCTGCAGGACTAAATATAGTTTCTCGCTGTGAGGTTTGGTTTTTGTATATTGACATTGCGGCTTCCCGTACAGCCTGTTTCACTGCAGCTGCAGATCTAATGCCGAGGCGGCTGCATCCAAAAGCAACATATCTCCATTTTCGTGTTGCATAGAAGCTTTACACGCTGTTTATTTTAAAATCGCCTCACTTATCTATTTGCATTGCTGGTGGTGCTTTCATTACGAGTGACGTTCAGTTTACACAGTGAAGAAAGAGAGAAGCAGATCAGTTTACACAGAGACTTTAAAGTTTGGGTATTTACTTCTTTTGTGTGTGCAGAGTGGTGTTTACTTAGACATTATATGAAGTGTACTCAGAGATTTCTGTCAGCAGAATTTCTGACTATAACAGAGCAGAAGAGCTTAGAGGTGAAACTGCTTTTATTGAGGTCATCTCCACTCGATTTCACTCAGTGTTTACTTTTCTTTCATGAGGAAAATTAGTCACAATAATTCGTTTGTCATCAGCGCAGCCTCTCAGTTCCTCCTACACTTAACGTGACGCACAGTGAGAAGATGCAGCTCCACTCAATCCTTCCATAAGTGACATAATCTCATTACTCACGCCAAACATTGTCTGCTAATCTGGCTGCTGCCCACTCTGCGCTGTGCACACCCTCATCGAAACACACACGCACAGAAACTTCCCCCAGCTAATGGCGTGTTTGTGTAATTCGGTCGTTTTATTTAGAGTTTTTCTTCCACGGAGTTGGCCTGCAGTCACTCTCGGTCTCTCAGCTCTGAGGTTTTCTGTTCGAGCAGTTTCTCCAACAATAAAACGATGATTTAAGTCTGCTGTTAGAGGATGAAAGGCTCTGAAAAAATTAGATGTAATTGCTTTTAAACAATCTGTAAACTCCCTTTTGAGAGTGTCACAATCTGTAATTGTTCCAGTGGCACCGTTCCCTGTTTGCTGATGTGTTTGGATTGCGGTCTGCTGTAACTGAGCGATGATCTCATTTGTTTGGATCACATGGAGGAATGATGATGGAGGGAGCAAGAACAAAAAAGACGAGAGTTTGAAGAAAAGATGCTTATCGTGATCGGTGTAATAGTTTTCGTTGACTTAATGAAGGCGTCATTGTACAGTGTGGTTTCATTAGTTTTTATCTGAGGCTGCTTTGTGTGTGCGGGACGCTGTCTTTGCCTGTGTGTTTTTAATTGAAGCCTTAAATCAGGCTGTCATACCTGTGTGAAGGGAGGGGCCACTCTTACCTGTCTGCTGTCAGAGGAACAAACGGGCCTTTATTCTCTGAGAGCAGGTGAGACAATGAGGAGAGAGGACAGCTGATCAGGGAACAATTCACTAACAGGTAGAAGAACTGAGAGAGAAAGAGTCTGTCTTTATGGTTTTGGTTTAATATTTATGAGCTAATAAAACATTTTAGAGATACACATACTGATTTAAACTTATTCATGTAGTCTGTGTCTGAAAATATCAGACAGACTTAATCTATTATAATATAATACTGTCAGATACCCAAAGAGGCACACAGGACATACAGATAAGGAGGATTTCACAGCTGAATTTTGCATCAGCATGCACAGAGATTTGGGTATTTCATCCCTTTTTAACATAGTGATAATAAAAAAAGACAGACCTTGTTGAATTGAACCTGCTCTACAGGCGTTTTTCTGCCATTGTTGCATCTACGTAACTACATTAAACTACATGAATACACATCCACTGATGCATAACTACATAAACTAAGGAGAGGCATCACTACCACACAAAACAAATAAACGCATAATTACAAAAATATAAAAAATACACGATCACTACTTCAAAACTTTAAAAAACTGCAGAACTTTTACTGCATAAAGGTGCATATCTATTTAAAACATAACTACACAAGGCAAAAGAAAAAGTATAACTACCACAAAACTACATAAAACCAAATAAAGGCATAACTACTTTCACAGAAATCTACATAAATGCATAACCATTAATATGTAACTTCATAAAACTACATGAATATGTAACTAATACAAGTAAAAAACTACATCCGTGCAAAACTACTGCAATGTAAATGCTATGACATAACCAGGGGAAATGACAGAAATGAATATCTATTACTAGAAAGCTATAAAGCTCAGTACATGCACATTTCTACACAAGAACACACAAATGCAAAACCACTAAACTACAAAAATTACATAAATGTTAAACTTTTACTCATAACAACATAAATATTTTTCACACTTGGCAACAACAGTAACCACAGTAATTTTTGGATGATTATATGAATTGAAACCGTTATAAATTTAACCTTCTTTCCTGGTTACATCTACGAAAGTTATTTTAGTCTAGATGTAGCCGTCTTGTTTCCGCCTCAGATTTTGCTTTTTTCCGACTTGGTAACTGAAACGCTGGTAAGTCGGGTGTGACGTCATTTTCAGCTCCGACATCCGACTTCCGAAGTAACTCGAATGCAGCATAAGTGTCCCAAGAGTTTCTATTTACACTTGCAACATTATAGCTGAATTTTTACTTGTAGGAGGGGTTTCCTTATTGGTCCTATTAGTGAATTTCTTTTTAGAAATATTAAACTCTCCAGTCTAAAATGAGGCACAGAGGTTGGCTTTCAGCTCCGTGTTGTTGTTAAGTGGCTCTGGATGTGAATAATGTGAAGTATGTTCAGCCCGGTCCAGTTCTCCTGCACCAAAAACATTTCTTGGTGCATGGGGTATATTATGTTAAAAAGAGAAGGAGCCTTTTTCTGAAGTGTTCCCACATGATTGAAAACCCACTGTTTCCTGAAATATTTGTAGCATCATGGTTATTTTCCTGCGAGCTGACAGGTCCAGATGAAGCCAATAGTTTAAAAAAAGTACAAATAAATCAGAATCCATATACTGTTCGTACTTCTGCGCTTATATTTTCAAGATAAAACTTGTAAAGCGGGACATTTTCTCCACTTTTTACAGTGTTTTTGACCTTTCTCTCACTCTCATGGCCAGAATACCATCACTTCCCGTTCAGCTCTCTGTCGCTGCCAGATGTATGAGTGACAGAGCGAAAAAGTGATCATCAATCAAACCATCAGCGCTCTCTCTTTGTGTCTCTGCTTTCCTGCCTGTTTTTGCCTCTCACTTTTTCCCATCTTTGCCACAGTGGAAAAGTTCTTTGTGTACCTCTTTTCTCAGGATCCTCAAAGGTCAATAGAGCATCTTTGAAAAAGTCACTCCTCGCCCTCAGGCTGTAGGATTGTAGTTCAGATCGTGATGATCATCATTAGCGGAGGTATCAACAGCAGGGAAGAGAAATGTCTCCGGCAGTGTGAGAACCTGGTAGCTGAGTGTGATAAATGGTTTTTTTGAACGCTGATTCTGTCACAGAGAAGAATAGTTTCCAGTTTTCCGCGGTACCATCAATCAGCAGCGTGGCGTCTGGTCGGGCAGGTTAGGCAGACGGACAGACAGCGACGGGGTGAGGCTGACGGACGTGTGAGGAAGACGAGTAAAGAGCCGTCACAGGACGCCAAACTCCAACTGTTGACCCGTAACCTCTCTGAGCTCATCCTGCAGACGGCTTCATGGACGTGTTTTTGTCTGAGTCCGACCTGGTTTCATCATCATCACATAAATCAGCTGACAGAGATGTAATCGCTCAACATACAGAAAATAACCTGCAGGGCTGCTGCTAACGATTATTCAGCAAATTCATCAAAAAGTATCACCCAGTTATGAATTACTGTGTAGGTGCATGAGCCGAACATGTTTTATAGACAAGTACCAACCCAAGTAAAATAACAATGATAATAATTAAGATCAGGTAAGTTTAGTTATGGTAAACTGACTTTTTTACAACCAATAGATAACAATATTTACGGTAAACTGTCTGTGAATGTTGCTGAAAGACACCGTGTACAAAAAGACAATTTTTAAGGTTATGAGTTTTGCATAATTTGGCATAAAGTTGGATTTGAAACTGTTCGTAAAGCTGTTATTTTTCTAGTCTATAGACATCATTAGGGGACAAGCTTTTCATTATTTAAGAACCAAACTGTAGCCTGGTCTAGATGTGGTTTTCGTTGTCGTTTAAGTCTTGATTTCCATTAGAGTCAGTGATATTCCCCGTACCTCCTGTCACTCACTGTTACAGACAATGTGGGGGACTGTAAAGCCTGATAGTCTCATGTTCATGCACTGTAGATTCACGTGTACGCCCCAGCTGATTGTTATCCCTTCGCCTGCCACTTTTTACTGTCTCCTTTAAGACAGAAGTTGAAGTTAAGTGTGACAATGAAAAATCAGTTGCATCAGAGCACAGACTATCTAATAAACAATCAATACAGGCCTCTATGTGAAACCTGCCTTTATTTGGGACGGGCCTCTATTAGAAGTCTTACGGTAGTTAAAGGAGTGGCTGTTCTGTCATGGCGCTTCATTATGGCTGCTGCTCTGTTTCTTTGCCTGTTTCTAGATTAGCTGGGAATAAATGGAGTCTGCAAATCAGCATCCGCCATCTTTAAAGGGTCAAACACACTGTAACACAGAGTTAGACACCCCCTCGGGAGATGAATGTTGTCGACTGCTTTCTTCTCTAGTTATACCAACTTTAGCAAAGACCTCATGATAACAAACCTCAACCAAAACGCCATTCTATAGCCACAAATAATGCTCAGAACAGCACCTAACTTCATCAACAGGACATACAGGGTCACAGACATAGTACTAGCCACCAAACATCCTTTAACTTTGCCTTATTTCTTTAGCAAAGAGACCAAACACAACTCACCTACTCTGTTCCACTCTCTTTGTTACTAAAGTTGGTATAACAGCAGAAGCAAGTAGTCAGCAACATTCATCTCTAGGGGGAGTGTCTAACTCGGTGTCACGGTGTGTTTGACCCTAAATTAATTTTATGCTGGAATATCCCTTTAAGGTCCAGATCTCCTCTTCATGAACCGGTTTTATACAGTCTTTGACTTTTTTTTACAGTTTAACGAGGTCAAGTTAGTCCTTACAAATCTCTTAAAATACGACTATGACTAAGTAATGACCCAATTTAATTTACAGTTGAGAAACATTAAACCCCTTTTTACTGCTTTATTAATGGATGATCTAATAAATTATTGTCGGTGAATCATCAGTTTATGAGGTTTATTGATCACTCCCCAAACTATTTCGATTCTTCATCATCAGCTCTGTAAATGAAATCTGATGGGGAGTCAGGGATGAGTGGGAAAAAGTCAACAGCATCTCTGAGCTGTTTACTTAACAATGAAACCGTGGCGGTCCGCTCTCAGGCGTGTAAATCACTTTGGAGTGCGCTCTCTCACAGGACTGTGCATTTCAGACATGCTTAAGCTGCAGTCACTGACCCTGAGATATGAGCCATATTTGTGCAGGAGTGCGTGTTTTCCCATGTGTTGTGCACGATGCGTTCAGTTCTGGGGTGCCAAGAGAGTCGCCACATACGTCCGCGTGAAGTTCAGGTGATGAAGATGACAAAGAGGAGGAGGAGGTTGGGGATGGATGAGTGGGCGATGATTGGTGTGATGATCTCTGCTCCTTCGTCTGCGTGCAGTATGAGCAAACTCCAAAGAAAACACTCTGCTGTTTTCTTTTCTGCACTTTCCACTCACACAAACACACACACTCACACACACTCGTCCTCTTTTTCACTGTCACTCGCACACAAAAATAAACGATTACTGAGAATTTAGTAAGACATGACACAGGAGAGAGGAGGTGGTGCATGAGCGTGCACCAATAGTCCTCTGCGCTGTGGTTTGTTTCCTGCAGCTCTTTGCTGTAGGTGAACTCATCACTTTTTGGGTGTCATGGTGGAGTTGCGGCTCGTAGGCGAAGCTTTGGGACCCCCTGACGTTCCTGAAGGTTAGCATTCCTCCCCAAAATTACAGACGTACTGACAGGGAGAAGAAAAAAGGCGATAGTTACACAAACACTGGTCTCTCTCCTCTGACAGTGACGACCATTAAACACTCAAAAACAAACATACATACAAGTTAAAATCCACTCAGGATTCTGGTCTTCCCATGCTCAAACTTTCCTTGGTCCTGGTGCCACTGGTGTGGGAATATCTGCTCTGACTGGTAATCTAAGCTCGGTGTGTTTACACATGTGTGGCCAGCGCAGGCCACCACCACAGCTAAACGTTTACAATAATAGTCTCCAAGTGATGCCTGTTGTAATAAAAGTCAAGCGTCCCGCCCGGCGCGGTGAAACCAATCTGTCGTGCTGATCTTATTATAGTCAAATTAAACTGTCGTGCCTCGGGCGGCGAGGCTGTAAACTGTGGAACTTCAACAAAAACACACTCGTACCCGGCCAGAACCTCCACCGTCATCGCACACAGGTGTGTGTTTGTGTCTGTGCGCAGCATGTGGAGACACACTGTGGTGGGAAAACTCTCTGGATATTTCCAGCACTTCACTCTTTTGTACTGAAAGTTGCTCTGCAGTTATTCTGATTTTTTGCTGCTCTATTTTGGTGCTAATAAAACACTCCACATACTGATTCAGTTATCAGATGAAGTCTGTTGTTATCAGCTACTTACAGGTTTAATAATTATACTTAAACAAAGTAACACCTTAAATAAGTGGGGTTATTATTCAGTTAGGGACTGCCTATAGGAAGTATATGATCAATTAATTAACTGGACACTGAAACTTCAAAATAAAGGAGTTGTAATTGTTCCTTTCATTCCTTTCATAATTGATCCTTTCATTGATCCAGCAGTGTTATGAAGTTTCAACAGTGTTGCAATTTATTGCAACACTGATTAAAACCTCAAAATTGTGTTAGAGAGTCTCAAAAAGGTCGAGCCCCCTTTAAAACCTTAAGTGACTTTTTATTTTATTAATGAACGTTTTATACAAATAAAAATGAAGTCTTATACAAATCTAATTAATACATCACCCACATTTGTTAGTGTTTAATAATATCTCAAATTACAGTTAAGAATGGAACATATTCTTATAAACTTATTTTACCTGGATACACTTCATATCTATGCAGTTGCTTTCTACCTACAGAAGTCATTTATTTAGATTTTTTCCTGATATTTCTTTCAAGTCCATTTTTTTCTTACTGTACGACAAAAAAACTTTAATTTTCGTTTTCTGTTACACATCATTTTTCTCTTTAGCTTGTTTGTACCTGTGGATGTCTGAATGTACACCTGAGCTAAAGCTTTCTCTCGTCATTGTGCGTTATATAATGACAGCAGAGGCTTTTTATTTATCCTATTTCTATTTTGATTGAGTTTCTGTAGATTTCACAACTTTTAAAGTAATTTTTAAACTAAATAACAGTTTGAAAAAAAGAAGCCTTTTCAAGATTATACTCTAAACCAAAGAAGGTCGAGATCATCGTCTTTTAGAAATACTGTCTGCCAATGATCTGACATGATCAAATCTTCTTCTAGTTCTTCCAACATTAAACAGATTCTTCTGTTTTTTCCTCATTGAATGCGCACATCCTTTAAACAGTGAATAATGTAATTCAACTTTAATTAGGTGCTAGATTAATTTCTTGGACAAATTTAATTCTTTACTTTATTTCTTCTCTTTTCTCCTGTCTGTAGATGATAATGAAATAGATCTAACTGTCTCTAACATGCAGCTGTTAAAAAAGACACCACTGTATATCAGGAAATAGGACTAAAGTGAACTTCAGCGTCTGCTGATGTCTTTCTCAGAGACGTTTTGTTGCTCTGGATTGTGTCTAAACTTGCTCCGAATCAGCCGCCAAGAAACCAGAGTGAGCGTCTCGGAGCCAGACAGATCTCACTCTGCTCTCAGCAACATGTGTTCAGTCACTGTCAGACCCAGAGAGAGTGTGTGTGTGTGTGTGTGTGTGAGAGAGACACAAAAGCTCTACCAGAGTGTCAGTCAGCACCTTACTGCCCCGGAGGAGGACACGAACACGTGCACACACACACTCACAGTGTCAGAGTGTTAGAGCCGTGGGTTACTGTGCTGCTGCTGCATGTAGTTTTCTGGTGACTGTCGGTCCCCTTCCTCATTTATCGATTCTGACTTGTGGGTTGGGTAAGAAATTCTGGTCCATCATAACCACATGTGGAGTCCGAACGCTACTGTTCTTCATCTCGGCACATTTACGGATCAGGCTCTGGATGTCAGTGCAGCAGATCTGAGTTTTCGGCCTTGTTATGCTCTTATGAATTAGCGTGACACTTAGTTTATAATCATGCAGAGACGCATTAAAATAACGGGTGACTGTGGGATCCAGTGCTGCAGGCGGCATGCATAAACAGCAGCTGACCACTCGCCCTGAGCGCATTACTGAAACACCAAACAATGGGTTTGGAAGAAGATCTGCTTTTTTCACTCAAGGCTGAGCTTTCTGGGAAGGGTACTACTTTTTTCAGTTATACAATATTTTGCAAAATCACATGAAAAGAAGCCAAATACTAAAAGAATTTAAACTTAAACTCTCACATTACTCCACTTGAAAACACAACCTCAGCATTTTGGTAAAATAAGGCTCAACGGTGATTCTGGAAAAATGATTTTCAAGCTGTTTTATAAATATTTGTGTTGATAGATTTATTTTAATTTAGAATTTTCAGTTTGTATAGAGTTAAATTTGAAGACAAAGTCTCCTTTAGTTTTTTTTAATAATGCACAAAGTACAAAAGAAGAACATTGTCCTTTTCCTGGTGTCATAACTGCTGGCAAACCATCAACAAAAACATTGTCAACATGAGTTTCAAAGTGAGTGAGCGCAATTATTAAATACCTGATGATATTCAAAGAACATTAAAACTTCATGTCTGTCTGTTCGTTTGAATGAAAGCATGAGAAAGCAGCACAGCGCTTAACGTAAAGTATTCAAAAACCTCCGAGCTGACCTGAAAAGCCCCAAAATGTAGAAGAGTTGAAGAAATAAAAAGTGACAAAACAATGGGAGCAGAGAGAAGACCACATTCACAAACACGAAACCAAAAACCCCGTAACTGACCAGCAGTTGGACGGAGGAGCGCACAGGCATTTCTCTCTGTGAGAATCGGGGACGTCCAGGCCCCCGCAGAGAAAACAGATCCTCCAACACATTTACTGTTTTTAATCCTTAATCCTTTCTGGATGAAAAAGTGATGTTTCCTGAGCCAGTTTAGAGTCTTTTTAACATGAAATTTTCCTCGACTCCCACAAAGTTTTCAATGTAAACTAACCTTTAACTCCTCGGTGCTCAGAGTCACTGATAGTCCAGTGTTAGAAGATCGTGTATAGAGGCAAAACTAGACAAAAAACAGCTTTGTTTGGATGTAAATAAAAGTAGAGGACAGATGACATCTACTGTATTTCAGTCTAGAAAATAGTTGAGTTCACCACTTGACTAAGTGTAAACCAAAGATGGTATATTCTAGTGTGACCATATGTCTTCTTTTACCTGGACATGTCCTCTTTTTCTGGACGCTGTCTGGCCCTGTCTGGGGGGAGTTTATAAAATCCTCCAAATGTCCGCAGTTTTGTACGGAAGTTTCATGTCGTGTGGACTGACTGAGTTAGAAGCACCTAAAAGACACTCGATCCGAGCTGAAAAACTCTCAAAATTAACTTTGTGACTCTGCCCCCGCGTAGTCATGTCCTCTTTTTGGGAAATCAGAATATGGCGACCCTAGTAAAAAGAATGAACGCCGTCTGCCTCCTCGCTGGGTAAAGCCTCCATGAGAACAGCACCCTCTGGTGACGGGCTGCAGTATAGGTCATAAATCCCCCATCCTCCAGCAATCCCTATGGAGCTGTGGACAAACTTTAGAAATTAATTATGCAGAATATACATTTTTCTCTCCTCTGGTTGTGATGTTGACATGTAGTTACTTTAAGACTGGTTTGTGCTCAAGTCCTCTTTTTTCTGTACAGTTCCATTTTTATAAGTTATTAGGGGGTTGCTAACTCAAACCCGCACTTGGTCAATCTTGTGTTGAGTTCTGCTAAATAAAGTCTTTCTTACTAATTCATTAGTAAGTAAGTTGTTATTTAAATCTTAAGCTAAACAACAAGGAAATTAGTTGTCTTGGATCATCTCCTACCTTGAAATGTCCCCTAAACCCAAGTACAGAAGAAAAGAGAGAAACAGACAATCAAAAGACCCCCAAACAATGTTGAAACATCTATATTTTCTGTCTTGAATGATAAAATGTTTTTTAATTTATACAAAACTATCATATTGTATTCTTTTATGTGGATAATTTATTAAGTTTTAGGTGAAATAACCAAGGATTTAATTATGATATAGGTCAGTTTGGTGTGAAAAGCAGCTTCAATGTTCATGTGATACAAAGTCAATCACAGGTTGTCCTCAAACTTTTATGACACCTGTGTGAAGGTTTCTCACACAGCGTAATTGTTTTATCTGCCAAGACATTTGAAGAATCCCGAGTATTGTCACAGCTCTGACAGTGACCTCATGGGAAAGATCAGAAAAGAAAAGAGTCCACATCACCAGGAACGGTACATCTCTGCTCGCAGGAATTGAAGCATCGATCTGTATTCCAACTATTGCAGAGATTTTCCTCTGACTCTATAAAAAAACGATCAGCAGAGAGGAGCAGCTGCCAGGGCGGACCTGGCAGAGCACCAAGAGTGTCATTGTGGTATGTTGTTGTTTGCTTACAAGTGTAACCGCACTGGGAGATTGTCACACAATGGCAGCTCTCATTTCTTTACGTGTTGCATCTGTTGACACTTGCTGTCGGATCGGGAGATGATCCATGACGGCTACGTGATGGGCAGGTCTCTGCAGAATTCCTCGAATGGCAGTTTTCTTCTTAATGCTCACCACAACTAATTTTTTTGTCTGAGAGGAACAGACATGTATTATTTGGCTTAATACCTTGGCTCGGATTTTCCATCCTAATTAGTTTGATTTGAGATCCTGTCATGAATGTTCATAATATTTTGATTTCTACCTGGATGTTTCAGTCGCACCGGCGCTCAGGCCTGCAGAGTTAATTTCTTCTAAACCGCCTCTTGGTTGGTGGCCAAGATCTGCTGACAGAAACTCCTTTGAAAACTCCTAAAAAACACATTATTTAGTCTGTGCCCAGCTTCCCCTCTATCTCGCACAGACAGGACGTGAACGCCGGGCTCTGAATATGTGAATATGCAGATGAAGTGTAAGGTATCACCGCGGAGGAAGAGATTTCAAACGCAGGGCTTTGAATGGGTCTCTGTGAGGCCGCGTCCGTATCCGCTCCCACGCCGTAAACGGGTAAGGCGACCCGGGTTCGACGGGCTGTGGTCGGCCTCGCTGGGAGTGGATCGCCCTGTTAACTCTGGCTGATGTGGTCTGAGAAGACTGTGAAAACATACACAAAGATGGCACCAGATACGAGCGCGGCCTCATGTTTGCATGATTAGTGAGCGACTGTTGAAGTTTGTACCGCTCATTTGTTTGAGGAAAAGTAAGATTAAGAAAGAACACGGTTTGATTTTCCTTTTTTTCATGGATGACGACACACCTGAGAGTTTAAATGACAGACCGGGAAGTAACAAAACAGCTCAGTGATGCATTAAATCTGCACTACGGCGATGACATCCATGTGTCAAAGTCTTTGCAGCTGTAGTTGTCTCCTGTTTACTGCGGTTAAGCTGTTTCTGAGTGTTCGCTTTCACTTACTGTCACACTAGCTGGATCAAATGTGGGAGGAGACATGCAGCAAAGGGTTGTGGTGGGGCATGCATTTGGACCGCTTGTTCCCTCAAAGTTGATAGATCTCATAGATTCTGTCACTTGTGCACATGTGCAGTAGATGCAAGTCCTTACAAAGACCAGGAGGAGCGTCACTCCGAGTTCACTAAGTTCATGATGTGCAGAACAGTTTCACCGTGTTGATAGATTGCGCTGTTTTTAAAACCACAATGCGTGCAATTTTCAAGTTATTTTTTGTGAAACATTTGGGCGTATCTTATATGACGCTGCCGTTTAGGACACTAAATATCTATTCAGCACTTTTTAATGATCTTTATTGGACGTCATTTAGATTTCTCCAGCCTCAGCCTCTAAAAATGTTCTCTGTCTTTGTAAAATGTTGGTGGTTGCGTCGTCAGGAGGCAGATTTCAGCTTTTTCTGGAACTCTGGAGCAGACAGCTGGATAGCCTGAGGTTGTGCTTGTGGTTAGACCAGGTTGCTGCTGGATCGTGGGATAGTCAGGGTCAGCGGATTTTCTTCCTATGTGTACTCCTGTGGGCTGATCCTTGTCAGTCCATCACTGACACTCTGTCTTAAAATCAGCATTATCATAATTCAGTCACATAACTTTTTTACCCAGGGATTTTTAACGCTGATACTTCGTCATACCCAACAGCCTTTCCTCTGTAGAATTGGGCAACAGTAGTTTCTCCTTCCCTGGAAATGTTCCTCTCAGATGTTTCTCTGATGTCGTCTTTCCCTCTGAGCAGTATCAGCAGATAAAGGAAAGTCTTTCCATTAACTTCCAGCAGAGACACTTCCCTTTCCCGTAAACCCTTCCCCGACACAGACCTCCTTCAAAGAACGGCCACTATGCAACAGCCCGTCCCGGCATGCCGACCCTTGCTCCGACATTCCCGCCCTGGTGAGAGGGGCGGGTGGAGTCAGGCTGGACTTGAACTCCAGCGATTGTTTTATGCTAACCTTTCTCTGTGTGTATGTATGTGTTTGTGTTTGTGTGTATCCACGTGGGTTTGTAAAAATGTGAGTCATGAGTTTCTGTTGATGAGGTATTAAAGCTGAACACATCAGGAGATGTGTGGCTCTGGAAAATCATACTCAGCTCAGATGAGTGTTGGCAAACATGAAATTTTGATTATTTTATTTTTGTTTATTTTATCTGTTTGTACCTTATTTTAAGAAAAGGTAGACACGATCAATGAATAATTTATGATACAGTACAGGGAGGGAAGAGAAGCCCGTCTGAAATGAACATTGATGGTGAATCACAGAGTAGGGGTTAAAAACAGGAAATCCAATGATAAAATACAACACATTTCAGGAATTAAGAAAAAGAGTAAAAAATAAGGGAGTTTAGACATTGTAGGAGTTTTAGGACTTTGAAAGCGTTTGCTGGAGGCTGTAGGGAAGTCTTCATATTTGCTCAAACATCTGAATCTGTGTAGATCCATCAGTATATCCTCTATACGTGAAAACAGTCCTAGGATAGCAAAACAAAATTTACAAAAAGTTGTTCGGGTTTTTTTATATTTATTTTGTTTTTAAACTAAAACGTAAATGAAGAAAAACAAAAACCTGATGAGCGCCGTTTTTTAGTTCTAAAATTAAAATGAGAAAATGGCAAAAACAAGATCTCGCCATTTTTCTCATTTCAGTTTTGGAACAAAAAATTTGCGCTCAGGTTCTTGTTTTTTTGTATTTTCATTTTAGTGTTAGAACAAAAAAAAAAATAATAATAACCAAACTTTTTTTTCTGTTTTTTTTCTATTTAATTTTGGAACAGAATAACCAAAGAACGAACGATACACGGATTGCGGGACCACCTGGCTTGTGCATAGTCCAGAATCCTGCATTCATGATAGTATGGGGGTCATAAGTATTCATGCCATCGGCACCATTTGTGCTAAAATCTCACCTAGGGAGGAACACATGCTGTCATCCAGGCAGTGCCATTATCAGGGGACACTTTCATATTTCAGAAAGCGGATACTAAACCATATGCTGCATTTTTTACAACAACAGGTGATAAACTAGCATTTAAACCCCTGAAACTGGTCCCTTCAGTTCCTCGGACGTCATTATCACATCTGACACAACATCCCAACTTTCTTGTAGGATTTAAAGTCTAGAGTAAGATAAAACATTAAGCAATATAGTTTCTGTTGGTTCATCACACTAAGTAACTTTTTGGTTTATTAGTTCATGACGTAAACTGAAGAAACTCCCTCTGCCAGTAATGACTTGTCATTCAGCTCAGCCAAAGAAAGGAGCCAATAAATAACCTCATAATATTTCCTGATGGGACACGAAGGATGACATACTTAGTCATAGTTTGAATTCATTAGGATGAGGTGAGAACCAGGGAGCTGAAGAGAGTTATTTTTACAGTTTGTTTTGTCGACACTAATACCCTCTCTAATGTCTGAAAATGTCTGTACGTGTTTCTGTGGCGTTCAGAATTAGTCTGAGCTCGGCTCGGCCGCTCCTCGGTCAAAGCTGGAGTCATTTTAATGGAGATGAATGAGAGAGTTTGAATTCCCATCACAGCCCAGCACATGCTCCCATTAAGCAGCCTGTAATATCTCTTCCCAATAAGGACAGCTTTACTTTGCCATCATCTTAAGATTGATGACTTGTATTTGCGGTGATTACCGGCCGTGTGTGTGTGTTTTTTATTTTTGTAAGTGTCGGGTTAATTTTAGCCTCCTGTATTATCTGTAAGCCTGTAGCGCTGTCTTATTGGTAACACACACATACGCAGAGCTTAGCTGAGATGTTGTACCGGGGTCTCATGATTATGATGCACACTGTCTCTGCATGTGTATGTGCACAACAGGTGTCACGAATATGATTTATTAAGTCCTCCTCCCTGAACGAATCTGCATACCTTCTGTCTTCGAAGAAAGGAGGCGATTAAGTTTGTGCATGTGCGATGATTTATGTTCTTGAACGAGAGCCAGATAGTTCAGAGTACAAGTGTAATAGTTTAACGACATTTTCTAACAATTAAGGTTTGTTTTTAGCTTATCAACCCCTCCAAAGACTGATTTTTAAGATTTCCTCTGCAGTGACTGAGGGATTAAGGGGGTGTGGGATTTCAGAGCCGGGAAAAAATGGGGGGAGATGGTGAAAGATGTGGAGGAAGGCGTAGAGATAAGAAAGTGCTAATGTCTCTAATCCTCTCCAGATGAAAGCTGTCGGTCGGTGTGACGGGGTGGGAAAAGGATGGGAAAGGTTGGCCACTCCCACATCACACCATCTTGTATGACTCAGCCTCTTCACGCTGACAGACAGGCCATCGCTATAGAGATGGACGCTGCAAAACACACACATGCAGTCAGAAACCTTCGCCCACTGAGGGATTGTGGGTCTTTTGTCTTAAAGTATGACTGTGCTGCTCGGATCCGTGTTGACCTCATTTAAGGACAAAGTCTGGTAAAAGTACATCTGTACTGTCAGTTCAGGAGGATCTGAACTCATATTTATCAATTTCCACCAACAATGAAGAAAACACATGTTGTACTACTGAGGTTATTAAATGTTATCAATCATAATATTGAAATTCTGAGGTTTATAATGTAAATGTAATCCAAAGGTTCCAGATTTGTTGTTTTTTTCTAGCATTCAGGATTTTTTTTAAATGGGACAATATGCACCAATGAAGATTTACATGTAAATCTGTGTAATGTGTGGGATGCAGCTCATTAGCAGGTTGGTGTCAATACATAAAACCAAAACAAACATCAATCATAGAAGTGAAACATATACAGCATATCAGGAACAATATAGAAAACGTACAAACCAAAATTTTGCAAATTTTGTTGTGAGTGTTGGTTAAATATGTTTCTTTTAAATAAAAGGTATTAAATGATTGAAATAGTGAAAAGAACAGATAATTTAATTTTACTGTTCAACAAAATAATCCAGCTAAATTAGTTTAAAATCTTCATTTATAATGTTTTCATTATTTTTAACTTGAAAATAGGAAGAAAACAAGCATTAAACACCTTCTTAAAATGAGATAATCATCACAAATCACTGAGATGTTGATTAGGACTGGATAATATTATCAGAAAGCCTCTGTTTTCTCTGAAATATGGTATTTGATTTGCCTAGAAACTTTTAAAACTTTTTGGAAAATCACTCGAGTCATCTCTATTGGTGTGAGTTTATTTCATTACTGGCTTAAAACTCCTCACTGTAGCTTTAATGGATTGAGTTGGAATGAATAAAATAAGCTGCACTCACCAAAAAGGTTTTTAAGTCAATATGTTAATTTCTGTGGTCAACGTGCACTTTTAAGAGGATTCCCTGACTTTTGTGGACACTCAGAAACTTCCGTTTTTACTCTTCCGCTTTGGCGTCGGCCGCTCAGTTTAAACACACCCCCTGTTTCTAACCTCTTGCTTGTTTTCAGCACCACTCCTGTTGTAAACTACGTAACACCAGCGGTTTTCACTGGGACAGAATGACCCATAACAGACTTTGTCCTGCAGTGACTGTGCAGAACTTATCGTCCTCATGGATCTGCTCGGCTGTAACCTAGATTTAGTTGATTCTTCATATTCTATACACTCTCACACTCATAAACACATGCAGCTGTTGTGCTGCTGCTGCTTCTGTACAGGGGGTCCTGGGTGGGCCTATAGACTGACTAGGGTTTGAGGTGGGGCAAGACCGCAGAAAGAGAGCGAGGGCAGGAGAGGGGAGGTTGTGTAAACTGGGTTTAATGTTGGATCAGAATCTGGGCTCCGTTTTGGTCCCATGGCTCCGTGACAGCTACCAGTGCAGCCAGAGTGTGTGATGGTATGCGTTATTGTGGCTGCCTGTGGTCTGTGTGTGTGTGTGTATTTATGGGAGTGTGTTCTTATAGTAGAGTGCACGTGAGTCTACATATGTGTGTGTGTGTGTGTAACCAAAGAGAGGCAGCACCTGCAGGGGCGGTGGTCTTCAGACTTCACTTCTATTTAGAGCTCATTGCACCATGTGTGAGCGTGCATATGTGTGTGTGTGTTTGTGCGTGGTGTCTTGATGGCTTCCTCCGCTCACAAGGACAGCATTCATCACGCTGTGCTACAGGGTGGAGGGTGGAGGGTGGAGGGGGTCGACGAGTGCTGCCAGATTTAAGTGGGGTCTGTTGGTGTGCGAGAGGGGAAACGGGTGGAGAAGAATGCCCCAATTTGTCAGGTCTTAGCTCCCATCACCCGCTCCGTCCTCTAATCTGAGATGATGCTGGGTGGGTGCTGAAGACAGCCAAATGGGGCAGGAGCAGCAGCTGGAGTTGGGGGATGATGGAGGTGTAAAGGGGGTCAGTTTGGGCCCAGCAGGGGGGCTCAGTCGTGGGAGGTCTTTCCTCACCTCTTCTCTGAGCGCTCACTTTGAAGTCATCTGGTCCTGGTCAGCTGATAAAAAAGTGTGAGGGGAGATGTTATCTCCTCTGTAGGATGCTTCTGTTGTCCTGTGAGCTGTGGAGATGATTTCATCAAAGTAAAAAGACAGACCACTGATCAGTGTGTGCGTCCTTTTAGTCTGATGTCTGAAAAGTTAGAATGAGTGAACTGTTATTTTCAATCTCTCTATGAAGGCAACAAAACCAAAAATTAATTGATTGATTGATTGATTGAAGTTTATTTTAAACAGATTAAAAAAATTATGATTTTAATACTAAAAGAAGTAAAGAATACAACAACAAATGACAGAAAGTTATTCATGTTCAAAAAAGAGTGGGAGGAAGTCAAGACTTATCTAGTCCCACCCCTTCTCCTACACTAATGGTTTAAATATATATCACAATATTATACAATAATGTTAATCATCATAATTATAAAAGCAATAAAAATAATCACCACATTACTTGAATAGCTGTGATTGCGCTGCATTTAAACAGACATGACTCTGAAGTGGAGGTCACTGCATGTTTGTTGCTGTATTTGCATTTATTTAGGAAGTTATGGATGTCCTCCACTCTGCAGAAGAGACGGATTATGGCCTGAAATGATAAAATTAGAAACAGTATTAGGGTTCGGTGATATGGCCTCAAATCAATATCACAATATATTGATCAGTTCACCTTGAGCTGCTCACCCCCTCCCACATTAACTTCGTCTTCTTCAGCCGCTCCAACTTTCTCTCCGTCCTCCATCTCCTCACCTGTCTTTCCCTCTTTGTTACAGACTGGATGGGGTGGAGTCACGTCTCTGACGTAGAACAGCGTCTTAAAGGGACATGAGACCATAGCTTACCTACACACATCCAAAAACAACTTTGATTTATCTATTTTTTTTGACACCGAATATACCGATAAGGGAAAAATGACGTTGGTTATTGTCATAAATTTCGGTATTGGTAAATTTTCAGTTTATTGCCCAACCCTACACAGCATCATCCAAATTTGCGTCTGTCATCTTCCGCGTAAGAATGACTCAATTTTCAGCTGCTGCTCTGTCATCGCAGCTTGGACAGGAGTCATACAGCTTCACTAAGACAATAAGTGTTTGCCTGCCAGTATGTGGCTGTCTTTCCATTTTTCCGTCACCTCAAACCCTCCCTGAGAACTCTCTCTCTCTCTCTTTCTCTCTCTCTTTTTGTACTGTGTGTTATTCTAGCTGATTACAAAACACTGGTTTTGGTGTTTCTGTTCCTGCCAATAGGATGACTTAGCAGATTTGTGTCAGAATATAAATCTTGATATTTTGAGTGTGACTGGAGTTGCACAAGATGTGTTCTCAGCATCCTCATCTGTAAGCTGGCCATGCTTTTGTGCACTAGAGTGGCTGAACTGTGCTTACATTAAAAAGGAGGTGCATGTCAGACTTGGTGAATATGGTTAAAGAGGTTTTTTCTTTTTACTCTTGTGTGCATATCTCTCCAACCAGCAGGTGGCAGTAGTCTGGAAACCAGGGATTGACAGACTAATTGTTGTAATCTAGACCCCCGTAAAGCTATAAAACTACTCATAAAAGGATGCAATTGACTTTTTTATCAGTCAGCCTTTTTCCTCCTGAAAAAGAAAGGACAGGTTGTTTCTTCTGCCGTCCTCGTTTTAATTTCACCCCCTGTGCAGCCAATCAGAGCGCTTCCTTCCCACAAACCAAGAGACTCAGCTATGATTCAACATGCTCAATCACTGCAAAGCCACAGAGGAGAGCCGGCGAGTGCCGAAGAGCTG
Source organism: Xyrichtys novacula (assembly GCA_962446985.1). NCBI lineage: Eukaryota > Metazoa > Chordata > Actinopteri > Labriformes > Labridae > Xyrichtys > Xyrichtys novacula. The sequence continues at coordinate 35,961,318 of OY660870.1, forward strand.
GGACACAGAGCGAAAGTGAGGGTCAGAGCAGTAACACACAGCCAAAGATAGCTGATGTCCTCATCCTGGTGACAACATCCAGAAGTTATCTGGAGCTGGTTTTAACCTGAATGTAAAATCCCTGGAAAGAAGCTCTCAGTCTGATGACAAGACTCTCTATCTGTGTGTTCATGCATGTCAGTGTGTGAACATGTATGATTGCTTCACGCGGCCCTCGGGGGACGACCGCAGCCTTCTGCAGTGAGACCTGTTGCCATGTTTACAAGTGTGTTTGTGTATTTGTGGGTAGGAGTGATTGAGTGGTGGTGGATGTCTGCAGGGTAGATCAGGACATCAAGAGGAGGCAGGAATGAAGGGCTCTGCTTTTCTCAACTGGTTTTTCCCTAATCAGATCCTCCTTTTGAACACTAAAGCAATGACGTATGTGACATTAATATTCTTACTTTTCCCAGATTGGCCTGAGCATTAATTATAAGACAACCTCTTCTTTTCAAGACTGATCTTTAGGAAAACTCTTATTGAAGACTCATTTTATACAGTGAGAAATTCTGATCAAGAAAAACAAGAATGAAAAGAAAATTGAAGCTTTTTCTAGCATTGCTAATCTAATTTTAATCTAATCTAATCTAGTCCAATCTAATTTAACTTAATCTAATCTAATTTAAATTGATTTTATCTAGTCTAAACCGATCTAATCTGGTCTAATCTAATTTAAATTTGTCTAATCTAATCTAGTTTTATCTAATCTAATGTAGTCTAATTTAAAATTTATCTCTAGTCTAATCTAATTTAAATGTATCTAATCTAACCTAGTCTAATCTAATTTAAATTAATCCAATCTAATTTAGTCTAATCTAATCTAGTCTAGTCTAGTCTAATCTAATATAATCTAATCTGATATAATCTGATCTAATCTAACTATAGTAGTGATAGAAATAAAGGTATTTCACTAAAAATGAATTCATAAATCAACACAGATTAGTCTTGGATTAGTCTCAGTCTTGGAAAAAAGTGAATCCAGACAGTCTTTATAATCTTGATTAGCGTACAGTTGCTATGGAAAATGCTAGCACCACACCCAATGACAGATATCACCGCCCATAATTCATGCAAGGCATCATGGGACCTGGGAATAAAGTAGTTCCCAAAATTGAAAAGAACAACATAGCAACTCACTTTCAAATCCACTCATGTTGTGAGACCAGCAGCTTTCAAGAGACAAACTGTGTTTCTGTGACTTTGGTGGAAGTGTTTGCAACTTTCTTCTCCTAAAGAAAAGATCAATATATTTTCAGTGAGTGTATAAAAGTGAGGTGATTTGTGATGATTCATTCATGTGTAAAAATTGGAGAAATTTTGTATGTTGTTGTTAGCTGATGAGGCTGTTTAATGAAAACTGCCTTAGACCTCAGAGGAGCGATGACTAAACCCTGAATATAGGTTAATATTAGATAAAAACTGACATGTTTCTAGATTTAAACCAGGTTTGAGTATTTCAGTGTTACTTAAAAGCTAATCCTTTTATACCACTTAGCAAGACTTTCTGTAACACGAGTCATTTATAAGGTTAGCTGGAAAAGCTATCAGAGTAAAATGATTGAGGTTTGGATCTGAGGCTGATTGTATTGGCCGAGGCCGTTTTCAAATTTCCTCGGAGATGGAGCGTGAGACAGCAGAAAGACTGGCCATCACCTGTTCACATCAGTGCTATGAAGAGAAAAGAGAGAGAGAGAGAGAGGGTGAAGGAGGTAGAGCGGAGTGCCAGGAGGCAAACAGGGACTTTCCAGGCTCGTCTGCATAAATCCAGAGTTTGACAGCTCATCTCCAGCTCTCCGTCTACCTGCCCCGACACACTCTCCTGCAGCACGTACTGCTCCACACTCACCCGAGCTCCCTCCCACCTCCTGCTCCATCTGTCTCCCTCACATCCACCTGATCTGTTTGACTTGTATTTGTCCATTGCCATAGCTGCAGCAGCCTCCACACTCGCCCAGCAGAACTCGTCTGTAATTAGACTCAAAAACGCTCATACGATGGCGATGATGAGTGAACGTCAGCGGAGGGGGATTAGTGGGTGGATGCATGCCATGCCATGTACAGATCTGGAAAATTAATGTTGTTGACCTTCGATTTGTCTTTATGTTCAAGGCAGCGAGGTTTATTTTTATAATCCATCTTTTAAGCTCTCTTTAAGTAGATCCTCATTTCAGCGTTTAGCCCCACATTCTTCAACCGTCTCTGCACTTAAACAGAGTATACAGACACAATAAAAGACATACCTGAGTAAATGAGGGGGAAAATCCTCCAACTGGGTCATTTCATTCTCTCTAAAGGAGTCAGCAGCCAAAGTACACAACGCCACTTAGGTGATAAGTCTCTTTTTGTTGTCGAATGAAACTTTGATTTAGATAAACTCTTTTAACAATACACTCTTAGTAGTTGATGGGGATCTTTAGTCTTCATTGATGCTGATATTGTCTAAGCAGTTTGAGTCCTAATCATTGACCCCCATCCCAACATGTGGTTGTATCCAATCCAATCCACTTTATTTTTATTGCACATTTTAAAAACATTTAAGTTCACCAAAGTGCTGAAAGGTAGGACAAAAAAGAACAAATACTGCAGATGTTAAAACATCATGAGAAAAGATGTAAAAGCAGGTAAAAGAACATTTAATTGAAATAAAATAAATAAAATAAAAACAAAATAAATAAAAGTGATAAAAACACAGGGATTAGGACCATAAAAGACATAAAAGCAGGTAAAAGAACATTAAAAATAAGATTAAATAAATTAAACAAAAACACAGAAACATAAAAGAAATAGAAGCAGAAAAAAATCACAGGGATAGGGACTATAAAAGACATACAGCAGGTAAAAAAACATTTTAAACAAAATAAAATAAATGAAATAAAAACACAAAAACAGAAAGAAATAGAAGCTACAAAAAAACACAGGCATAAGGACCATAAAAGACATAAAAGCAGGTAAAAGAACATATAAAATGAGATTAAATAAATTTAATAAAAACACAAAAATATTTTTAAAATAGAAGCCATAATACAACATTGGGATAAGGACCATAAAAGACATAAAAGCAGGTAAAAGAACATTTGAAATGAAAACGAACATATAAACATAAAAGAAATAGAAGCATAAAAAAACCATAAAAGGCATAAAAGGACAGAGATCACACTAAATACAGTAAATAAATATGAGTTTTAAGCTGTGACTTTCGTAAACTGTTCCCTCACCAACCCGACTCCAAAACACTCCTGTTAACTCTGAGAACCCCTTGAAGCTGTTGTGCTATTTTAGGAGCTCAAATACGACAAACGCTCTATTAATAAACTCTTTTGTCATGCTTTCCTTCAGGCGAACACTGAAATCAAAGCCCTTTTAAAGATGGTTTTATAGTTTCCTTTGTCGCTGACGGGACCTATAATTGACTCGTCAGCCCTCAGGTGTCACCTCTCCAACACAAAGCGCATCAGTTCGGAGTGAAATTCTCGCCTCGTCTGGAGGTGTGAATGCGTTCTGTGTATGCTGGAGAATCTCTGATATGCTGGCAATGTTTTGACTCCATGCTTTCGCAGGTGAAGTTTCTCATGTCAGACAGTCATACCTGTAATTCTATCAGCTGTTGCGTAGGCGGGGGATTGATATTGTTTATGGAGAACCGCTTTAAGAACACTTAGTCCCCATCAAAAGACACTAAAACGCCTATTAAAGAGCCAACACATGTTCCAGCCTGATGATGATGAAACTTCATACATCCACGCCTCTGTCTCACTCGCCCTGTCACTCACCGTTACTCCCATCACTCTCACTCCCACCTCTCTTAATACCATGTTGTGTCTGCGTCTAAGGGAAAGGCCCATTGTGAGGAAAAATCTTTGTTTTTCTAACAGGTGTGTGTGTGTTTATGCACAGAAGAGCCTGAGTGACACATTATTAACAAGACAGGACAGGAGGCTGAGAGATGTTCGCACTACGCAGCAATGCACGATGATGGAGATGCAGCTTTGTTTGGAGAGCGGGCTGTTAGTGTGGGCCTGACTGCAGCAACAGTAGCTCAGACTTAGAAAACATGAGGAGTCTTTTAGATTCATGTTATTGTACAATTATTTAATCTTCGCTCACTTCTCGGGGTTGGGATCGAAACCTGGAAGCGGTTCCACTTTTTTAAAACCAAAAAGTCAGAAACACTCTGAAGTTTTCTTCTGTCCTGTGGCGTGACGTCGTCGTACCGCCAGCCAGCAGGTGTTAAACTAGACGAAGAAGAATTACGGTGCAGAATGCAGTTTACGGTGCAAATGTTTTATTGTAGGGGGGGAGTCAACCTTTAATGCCAAACACTGTGGCATTGTACATGATATTAACCCAACCTGTAACATGCTATCATGCTGTAACAAAGACCTGAGGGTGCTTGGTTTAATCTTAATTATTCATATAGATGTCATATCACACTGTGATGGTACAGGAGTGCAGATATTCATGTTAGATCTCAGTTTTCGCAAGTATCTCCTGGAGATGCTCAATACCTCATCCTCAGTGAAGAGGTGAATGGATGAGGGAGAACCAGGAGACCAAGTTTTAGACCCTGGCCTCAGCGATGGGATGGATATTCAATAAGAGAAATGTTGATGTTTTTTTTAGTTAGACTCCTAATTTTTTTGGCATTTTTTTTGACGCTCTCAACTGTTTTCAAAATAATTTCAAGCCCTATTACCAGCCTGTCTTTCCTCTAAGTGATAGAAAAGTAGAGACAATGAATTTGACAAAACCTGGATTATTTAAGAGGGTCTATGGGGATATTAATATCTAAACAGATAAACCCCAGACCCTAATCTGACATATAGCCAACAACACAACATAAACAGTGATTTAAGAATAGTATTAGCTTAGAAGATTACTACTTTATGAACAGATACAAAAGAATTCTTTCCATTTTGTATCACTGCCAAACAGTTTCATTGTCTGTATTGGTCTTTGACTTGACAAAACAAGACTTTGAGGGATGCAGACTTCTCTGGAAGTCTTAAAAATCTGTCCTGGCTGAGTAATCACCCCTATCTGAGTCTAATTACAGAGAACCTCACTGGAGCTGAATCTGGTGTTTCTGGAGAATCATGTCGAAGCTGCCAATAAAAAAACTCTTGAGCAAGTCAACCAATAATTTTGACTTTCCTGAGAACTTTTAGAGTTGTGTAAGAGGAAGAGTGACAGGTGTGTGTTTATGACTGAGGCTCATGATTTAGGTCATGTCTGCTGCCACGAGAAGAAAAAACAGACTTATAGTGACTTCACTGTCATTGCAAAAACACAGAATGAGAACAATGTAGATCTCTAAAACCACAGTACAGAAATATGTTTCTGTTTTCTGCAGGATGATGTCTGCAGTTTTTTTTTGTCTCCATGAGTCAAAGTTGTAAATATGAGTGACTGATGAAAAGTTTTCTTACAGACTGCTCCTTTAATCCTCTATCAGACAGTTTTATCCTGGTGATGTGCTCTAATTACCCCGAACACTTTTCTCTGAGTCTTTTTTCTCACTTCTGGATTACTGACACAGAGAGGATCAGCGCTGCTCCAAGTCTTTGTATTTAAGAGAAAAGTAGGGGTCTACGTCTACGTTTCATAACGAACATATGAGTGACACTGTAGTTGACCTGATGAAAGCGGCGTAACTGATCTGTCTGGCGGTGCGTGGGTTGCCAGGTCGGGTCGAAACCTCTCTCTCCTGGAGGGAATTCAGCCTGTTTGTCTTTGCCCTGTTAACACACGACCGCTCTAATTTCACTTGGCCTGTAATGTGATGAGTAAAGGTGTAATTGACTGTGGTTTCTCTGCACTAAACTCCCACCCATGCTCATGTACACACTCGCACACACACGCACTTTCTCCCCGTCCTCTCTTTCCCCCCTCCGGTCTGTCTCCACCTTCAGGGCGTCTCGGTGATTTCTGTATTTGGGTGTTTGCGGTCGCGCGGGAATGTGCCGCAGTTTCAGTCTTTTACATTAGGGGTGATGCTCGCAGAGGGGCGGTCCGGCTGCTTTCACTACTTTTCTCTGTGATTTCGGTGGAATCTGAGGTATGACAGCAGTTCACCACAGGTTGTTAATCTGCCACATCAGTGTCTAATTGTAGGGTTTTCTCTTTTAAACAAATACAAACAGAGCAGGCCAGTGCAGACGAGGGGGTTTTGTTTTAGGGTGTAATAAAAAAACACACACTTCAGGAGACGAGGGCATGAAAACTAATACAGTTATCAAAGAAAATAAGCTACTTTCACATAAAAAAGAAAAATATTCGATTTTGGAAAAGTTGAAAACTCTCATTTGACTCTTTCCAACATCTCTGCCCTGGTTATACTTTTTGATTTTTGGTCATTATTTATTCTTCAAGTCCAAAACAAATCACAAAAATGAAAAAGGAGGTCATCACATACAGAAATACAGAATATACCCCTTTATTAAATACATTTAACTAACATTTTATCATTCATTTCTCATTATGACCCTGAGATCATCAACAATTGTTTGTCGTGCTTTTATTTTGATAGTTTTCTTTATGGTAAAACAGTTTTTTTACTTTGAAATCAGGTGGAAGGGACTGTTACAGTTACAGTTACAAATCAGCTGAAAAGTAAAAATGTGTGATTGAGTTGTCACCCAGAGACCCACGACTCCTAATGTAGAGTTTGGATTCACAACGTCAGCTCTTGAAAGTGTCCGATCTGCTCTCAAAAGGATGCTAAAGCTAGCTCGCTAGCTTCTGCTGAATCATTTCTTCTCTGTTTTATGGCAACAAGCGAAAAGGAACTCATGGTATTAGCATAAGCTTAAATTTAAGCCCAATATTTAACCAAAAGAAGTTCTTGGTCGAGTAAAATCCTGAAATTTTTGACCAAAAATTGACTAATAGGTGGGAGGGTGGGGGATATTTTAACTTTGACGGCAAACCCTTCAGGGGGGACAACGCGGCTCAGAGGAGCGAAAATATACTGATATCAATACAAAAGGCAATTAAACACAAAAGGCAAGTTTAAATGCTCAAAATATAAATAAATAATCAGTACACCAAACTCAGAGGCGGAAACCAGATGGCTACATCTATTAAAGTTATTTTATCTTTACTTAAATTCAGACAGCGCAAGCGCTAAAGTAAATTTTGTTTCCGCCTCCAATTTTGCTTTTTTCCGACTTGGTAACTGAAATGCTGGTAACTTGGGCGTGACGTCATTCCGAGCTCAGACTTCTTACCTCCGAGGTAACTCCAACAAAGCAATATCTTCCTGTCTCCAGCCAAATTGAGTCGACCAAACACATATCGACGAATAAATCAACCAGTCGACTGGGACTTTAAACCCCTACCAATATTAATATTCAATTTCTCTAAAGGTAGCTATTTTAATACCAGTACATTATGATATGATACACATTACTGTAACTTAGTGCAGAAACTTAAATGTCTTCTTAATGTCTTCTTTAAACTGTAGACTGGGCAGCTATAAAGGTCCGACACATTTAGAGTGACTGACTTGTTTTAATTAAAGGTATAAATATAAAGTATAGTTGTAAAGGTCTTCATTGTCTCACCGCTCTGTATACACAACTTAATGCCTCTGTATTATACTGCATGGAGGGACATGCAGGAATGCAGAGGGAGGCCACGGCTGAATAAATGTGGCTCATTTTTATACATCTGTCAAGACACACACACACACACTGACGCACAGACACACACACACTAACACACACACATGTGCAGAGTCACATTCCCCAGTGTCAAGCATGCATTTCAGCAGACCTTGTGTGAGCAGGAAAGAAATGAAACCACTAAACGCAGCACCTATATCCTGAACATTTCAAACCTTTAAATGGATCGCTTTTTTCTGAGGTCGGCGGCAGACCCCCAATGCTGACAGAGACTGGCCCACTTCCCAGAACAGAACAATATCCACCAGGTCGACCGACTGAGGGGCCCTGCAGACACCCCTCAGACACACACACATGTACACACACATTCTTGCACACGAGCGTCTGGCCTTTAAAGCGTCAGCGCTCAGACCCTGCCTTACATAATGACCGAGAATGGAGGCATTAAGGCAATTTGTTTGATTTAAGTTGTCAAGGCACCCCGGACCCTGCCCCTCTCAGCTGGTTTTGATACCTGCTGTCTGGTGTGTGTTTGGTGTGTGTGGTGAGTGTCTCCAGAGGAGACAGCAGGACACACAAGAGGTCTCGGTTAGGGAGGTTCTGGTGCAGAATAAAATAAGGTTTATGAGAGTCCAGGGAGGGAGAGAGAGGAGACAAGGCAGGAGGAGACATGTGGGAGGAAGGATGAGGTGGAGGAGGGGAGGAGCTCCCCAGTGATGGAGGACGAGGACTACACTCTGTCTGTTATTGAAGAGGGAAGGGTTTGTGTGCAGCCCTGATGTCTACTTCCCCTTAAATGAAGGCAGCTTTGGTCTGGTTTGGATCCATCAGCAGTCAGTTACGCTGACGGCACCAGTCTTGACCCGGAGAACCCCGACGTTCACATTTTTCATCCACGCAGCATTTCTGGTGTTTGTGACATTCATGATATTTACTTTCCATGCCGTCTGTAGTTTGAGCGTCACGTCATTTCAGCTCCTGTTTGTGTCACTGTGATGGGGTCCACCTCATGTGTGTTTGTGCTCTGAATCCAGTGACGTGTGTGTTGTGTGTCGGTGTGTGTCTGTGTGTGTCGGTGTGCGGCGTCCCCTCACTGGCTGTTGTGAATGATGTAAATATAAACGAAGATGCCAGAATGAAAGTAAAAGCGTGAGTGGAGTCACAGGTAATTACACAGAGCTGCAGAGGGTAATTCAACCTGATCAAACCTGCTCACTGTGTGTGTGCGTGTGTGTGTGTCAGTGTGTGTGTGAGTGGAATAGAGGTCCAGTGTTCAGCTTTAAATAAGGGGTCTTTATCTGCTGTGGAAGCACTAAAGAGCCGGAGCGTTTCCTCCGCACAGACCGGGCTCACGCCGCCCGCTCCAGGTGTGGTGACCACGAACCAGCACGGCTTTTAACCGTCACGCCTGATTTGGAGCCCGAGGGCCGACCTGGCACTCGCACAGATGCACACAGTCCAAGTCCACAGCATCATAAAGTCATGCACGCACACATCCACTCCTGATTCAGACTTAATTTCCCCCCAAGTGTTCATTAAGATCCCTCTCCACTTGGCCTTCAGCCCTGGAAACTGGCATTCTGGGAGTTTGAGTATTTAGTTTGAAGTATGAGCTCTCTGATCGAATCTGATGCGGTCGAGAAACGACACAGTATCTGATTCTGTTCTGTGGTTGGATTTTAGTCAAACTTAAGAAAACTCTCACGCTGTTTTTCAGAACTTTGACAAATTTTTGTCGAGTTCAAACTTTCACCAAACAATTTTCTGTGTGGGTTGCATGTCTGAGAGCAGGTGACCAAAATTTTCACCTGAATTCACCCAGAATTTTCCTCGTTCATTTTCTGCAGGGAGTCAGGTTGAGCTGATTTAAGAACAAACCAGGGAGCTAATGGAGAGGGACGATGTTGAGCGTGCGTTCAATTTGATCTTCATGCAGACTTTCTATTTTTATTTTATTATTTTTAAAAAATGTGAACATTACATATTGATAAACATAGTAAGTGACCAATAGTAAGGGGACCAAAAAGATTTAAAGAGAATTGTCAAAGTGCTAAAGTGCTAATTAGAGTTTCATTTGCTAAAGGTGTTTAAAGTGCCATTTGCTGCAGTACAGCTTGTCAAAGTCACGAGTGCATAAGTGCGAAATTATATTGAATTGCACGATGCCCATAGCACACAAGCTGCCTTTCTGTGTTTTCTTTCCAATATTAGTCAAAGTGCGTTCTTCCAAAATCAGGCAGCATGAATAAATCAGTGTAAAAAACTATTGCTCTATTATCTGATTGTCTTGGATAGGGCTGCAACTAATGATTATTTTAATTATCGATTAATCGGTTGATTATTTTTTCGATTAATCGATGAATCGGATACAAAAACATTTTTTATTTCCACCTTATATTTCAAAAAGGAACATTTGAACTGACAGAACAAATGACTGCACAAAAATCAGGTTGCTGCTCGGATGTTCTGTTACAATAATATAAAAAAAAAATAATTCTTGTTAACTATTTTTTAAAATCATTCAACTGTTTTAATCAAACTCAGAAGATCTCTAAAAATATCTCCTCTCTCTCTCTTTCTTTCAGATCTCCTTCGAGTTGGCCGAGTACACCGCTAACGTGGACGGCGTTGGCACGCTTCGCCTCTTGGACGCCATCAAGACATGTGGTCTGACCAACAGCGTGAAATTCTACCAGGCCTCCACCAGCGAGCTGTACGGCAAAGTCCAGGAGATTCCTCAGAAGGAAACCACGCCCTTCTACCCTCGCTCACCTTACGGTAAAACACACACACACACACACACACACATGTAGTGCGCTGACCATGCATGTGGAAACACACACACATGCAGATATAAAACTTTCTAACTCGCAGGTTGTGTGCGACCACGTAAAGGGAAAGCAAACAAGGATTGCATGATGCCTCTGCAGCACTTTTTCCTTGTAAATGTGTGCGCATGTGTGCGCATGTGTGTGCGTGTGTGTATATATTCGTGCATGAGTGTGTGTGCGTGTGTCGGTGAATAGAGGGGGGCTTCAGTGCTCAGGCAGCGTTTGAGCTCTCCACACACCCCGAGGCCAAACGTCTGACTGAAGGCTGGAGTGGCTCTCACTTTAACAAAGACACCTTTATATCCACAGCACTCAGCACTCACTTTCAATACACACACACTCACTTACACACACACACACACAGAGTCGGGCTGCACACGTGTGCGAGCGATCGGGTTTCATGTTCTGTGTTGTCTAAATGCTCTCCTCGCCGACACTTTCCCCGTCTGTCAGCGCTCAATCTGAGGCTGCATGGGAGGCGCATACCATCATGAGGAGGGCTGCTCTTCTATTAATTAGGAAGGGGGAGGCCAGGGTTGTCATGGCGACCTCCCTTCACCTCCAGTGTACATCCTGACCCGTGGCTTAATCAACGGGCGCCTCCCTTCGCTGGCTCTGGTATTCCCCTCCTCACAGCTGAAGGGAGGAAGAGGAGGAGGAGGAGGAGGAGGATGGAGAGCTCTCTGTACGTGCCTGCTTTGGGTCAATCAGCAGGAGTCTGCAGTTCACGTTCCTGATGGTGAAATATGATCTGCTGCGGCGCTGAAGTTAGAGCGATGAATTTCTGCAGCTTTAAAATCAGAGAAGAGAGAGTAAACCCTTTAAAAAACAGTGTGAGGGTCTGAACGTGTCAACAGAGTGAATCACAAGCTTCACGTGGCTGCAGATGAGTTTGTTTGAAATCTCTGCTAATGATTGTCCCTTCTCCACATCCTGTCTCAGGTGCTGCAAAGCTCTACGCCTACTGGATCGTGGTGAACTTCAGAGAGGCCTACAACATGTTCGCCACCAACGGGATCCTCTTTAACCACGAGAGTCCGAGGAGAGGTGAGCAATCTTCGCATATACGGTCGTTTAGACGTCTTAACGCTGAAATTTTGACCTCAAAGTGGGAGAAAATGAAGTGTGCATATCCTGAGAAAGAGACTAAAAGGTTAACAAATCATGAAATTTTCATGTTTACAAGTTCGGCCATGTAGGACTTTAAAAAGAGTCACATTTTTAAACTATGTAAACATGTTCATGCACTTCAAAATGTCACAAAAACATCAGAAAAAGTTGAAATTCACCTTTAAATTAACTTTCATGGTTAAAAAATCTTGCGATGATAGAATATTCAGCCTGTAATTGGTGTGTTGCACCTGATCAGTGTCATTTAAAAGAGCTTATTTCTGCCATTGACATACTCAGATTGTACAAACACTGATTAAGAGTTTAACAGAAAAGATTCCTCCAGATTTACACGACAAAAACTCAAAACAAAGCGTGTTTTTGTCTGATAGGAAATGTGGAAGACTTTCACCCTCCAAAAAAGTCTTGATAGTAAAGCTCCTTGATTTGAGATTTTACTCTGATGTCCAGAAACTTGAAGGTAAAGTTTTCTTGCCTTGCTGACGGACAGTTTTACTCATTCAAACAATCTAAGTCATATTTTTGATATTTAATATCTAGAAATTTCCTCTTAAGTCTGCTCAAGTCTGATGTAACAGAAAATCACTGTCGTCCAGAGCTGTCAGTTTGCTCTTTAAGTGAAGATACCAGACTTCATTTACAGCTGGTCTACAATGACTTCAGCCATCACTGCCCGTCTCACTGCTGCAGGACGAGACTTTTTACCTCGCTGATTTCAAACATAAACATTTCGACTAATAACTAAAGATTAAATCTCACGTGAAACCTCTTGACCTTTTCCGACTCTTCATAACGCAGTAAAACTCTTTATTAACCATTGTTGAGTCGTGTCGAAGGATTCAATTACATGCTCTATATAAAGTCCCGCTCCCTCGCAGATTTTCTCATAACTGCTTGACACACACTCACACACATCGTGACACATACCGAGTGGGTTGTGGTCGCCTTTTTAATATGTGCTCTGAGCCCTGAGGGTCGCAGGCGCTGGTTTAACCCGATTTACACGCCACCGAGACCCAAAATGAATACCACATGAGTGCAGCCCCAGAACTGCGCCCAGGTCAGCCGCTCAGGTGTTTATGATTTATCCCCTAATGAAGGCCCCGTCCACGACCCCGGACGAGGTCAGGGGTCAGCCAGTAAACCCTAATGGGTTACCGCAGATAGATAGGTGTGGGAACTGGTGTGGTTTACAGCCGGTTCAGCGAAGACGGTGCGGTCGGCATCGAGGTCTTGTAACGGAGAATTAGGCGGCACAGGCGGTCAGAGAATGATGTGTGAGAGGAGAGGAGGGGACGGGCCGGATGACAGGGGTACAAATGGAGACACACGGCCCCTCTCTGAAACTTTTCCAGACTTTAACCCGACACAAGCTGGAATTTAAACTCACATAAATTCACTTTTTACACAAGGCACGCCAAACAAGAGCGGTCGAATCATGGACGAACTTTACAGAGCAGCACTCAGAGCTTTTTCTGGCTTATTTGTTAAAAACTTGCAATGATTTTCCATCGGTCCATCACATTTAAACCCAAATATAAACCATGAAATCTGTCATTGTAACAAGGAAAAAGTAGAAAAGTTCAGTCAGGACGCTTCTGAAAGATTCAGTTTTATTTACAAATCCTATTGCGTGTTTTAATCCTGTAAGACAGTCTTATAAAACTTGGTTTAAAACATATAAACTCAACAGTTCTGCCGAAAAGAAAACCTGAATTTCATGTGAAAACCAGTTTAATAAAGAAAAAATGTAAAAGATGTTTTCATTTTTTCTTTCTTGAGAACGACTCGCTGAGATTTGAGTTTTTTCACTTTTTTAGCTCCAGCCTCTAAAACTCACCGCCCTGCAGGTTTGTTAAATTGTGGTTTTGCACAGTCAGAGTCATTGATAATAAACTGATCAGTGAGCAGCGTCTCTGCAGCTGTGAAGTCAGACGCTTTGGTCCACATGTGCACACCATGACCTTATAAGGGCAAAGCTCGCTGCCCGCTCGATAACACGTCCTCTGCCTCTCAGTCCTTGGTCAGCTCTTTTTCATCTTTCCCCTCTGACTCCGCTCCTGTCTTTCCATCCTCACCGCACTCTCTCTCTCTCTCTTTTCCTCTTTCTTCCTCTCTTTTACTTCACCCCTTCTCCTCAGTCAGCGTTTCTGCCGCCGGGTTCCCTCCTGCCACTTCTATTCTCAGAGTTACGGCTGTTGTTGCTCATAAAGCAGGAACGCTGCGCTCTGATGTGGCCAGATGTCCCACGGACGCCTCGCTTTGACCCAGTGTGGCGCTTGTGTTGGCTGGACCGGCTAGTGTTTACCGAGGCCCCCGGGGCCCGCCGCGACCCCGCCGCTGAGGGGGCGTTTGGCCATGCACTCTGTCACCCACCAGGTTTAGAGGGAAGGAGTGGGTGTTTGAACCCGCAGAAACACCCCGTGGTACAAGTTTCATTGTTGGAGTGTAAAGTTGAAGTGTTCAGTAAATGAGGTGAGGAACTGCAGAGAGAGAAAGGTCAAACTCCACCAGTTTTCTTATTATTTTATAAAGTTTCAGTCTTAGTCCTCAAGAAACTGAAGTGTCATCCTCACACAGGTGTTCTTTGATTTGGTTATAGCCGTAAACACTTTCTTGTTCATCATCAAGCAGCAAATCTTCATCTCTAAGTGTTTCGCATCCACTCTAAACAAGACTCCGTTGTGCTCTAAGGATGCTCGTCTCCTGCCGCTGCTGCTGCTGCTGCTGCTGCACACTGTTGGAGGGAAGAGTCTGAGAGTCCCTCGTGTGATCCGACGTGACAAATGTTTAATTTTCTGAGCAGCTATTTCCAAAAAAGTGATGTATCTAAGTTGGAAAGAACTAACTTGAAAGTTTACTTGAAGTCACAACTAGACACAAAGTTCTCCCAACGTCCTAAACCCAAACCAGAATGAAACTGGAACAAATTTAACAGTTGAAGTCATAATCAGAGCTTGTGAAGCAGAGGTATTTAGTTTTACTAGAAAAACAGAGAAGATTTCGATTTTTCAGAGAAGGTTTTCTTCTGATTTTTGAAAAATGATCCCTCATTAATTTAAAAGTTTCTCTTTTCTTCAGTAAATGCAGTGTGCTTCTGTATCTCGCCTCTAAATTTACACATGGATGTTTTAAAGAGCATCAATTAACCCAAAAGACAGACAAAAATATCAAACTATTCCGTGAATATTAAGTGCAAACATCAAAAATCAAAATAAAACATTGAAACATGGAAAAAAACTCTTACGACGATAAAAAGTGACAATATTGAGATACAGCTAAAATATACATCAACTCCTGGATCCCGAAGTTGCTCACCAGCATCCTCACACGGCAACATCACCGAAACTGGATGACAAAAGACAGTAAAGAATGAAAGCCGGAGGATTTCCCATCACTCCTCAGTCCTCAGCTCCACCCTGAACATCTCCCAACACTGTCCCTGTGTGTTTTGGCTCCGACTGACAAAGGTTTTTCATCACCTGCCCCTCCTGCCCTCTACGTGCTGCTTGTATTTCTGGATAATTAATCACTAATGAGAGAGGAAGTCCATGATGTCAGTCACTGCGAACACCACCTGACATCAGCTCCATCCCTCCTCCTCCTCCTCCTTCTTCGTCCCACACCCAGGAAAAGCTGCGGTGTCACCGGCTCCTCTGAGTTTCTGTTTGAGCAACAAATAGATGTTTGGCTCTGTGAGGGAGACTTTCCCTTAAACAACAAACTCACACAGACTTCCTGTTTGGCAAAGCGGCGGCCAGTCCTCTTCGTGGCGTGGTGTGGTGTGTCACATGAGGGCGGTCTGGTGACTTCTGGGAAAAGTTTTGATGAAGTTACACTCCAGTTTCCTCCTCAAACCGTCCCTCCAACAAGGGATGACTTAATCCCAGCAGGAATGTGCTCCTGGATTCCCCTTACAGTTCTCGTAAACACCTTACGACTCCACCAATAAACTCTGCTCTCCATTGTTCTGCAGAAAAAAGGTCGGAGTGGGACAAGTCCGGCAGGGAAAATATCACGGTGGAGATCCAGCGTGAAGCAAAGCAAACAGAAGCCTGCATCTGCCGGCCCGTTCACACCGCTGCCGCTCCAGCGCTGGTTAGCTTAGTTGTTAGCCATAACAAACAGCCCTCACACTGACTCTGAAGAGGGGATTAGTGTTAGCAGGGGTGCTAAATAGACTCCATATTGCTGTGACATGTGAGACGGCGCAGCGCTCCAGAGTTTCTTGGCGAAACTCATCAGAAGTGAACCTGTGCAAATAACCGGCTCGTCTATTTATTTGATCATCGTGTTCGACAAACACGCAGCACCTCAGAGCACCCCGAAAATCTCGTTTTTGAAAATAAAGGACAAAACCCGAGTTTAATTTACAGTTATTAGCCGAGTGTTGATCCAAGGCTCTGCAGTAAATCAGCGCAGGAGTGTGTTATTTGTGTGTGCTCGCTGTTGCTACCACTGACCGGCCCCAGTGGTCGGCTTATCCTCTGGTTTATTTGGGGAAGTCCCATCCATCTCTCCACCCTGAGAGCTCTGTGGTTCACGCTTGGCAGTATAGAATAATATACTGTTATGTTAGGAGAGACCAGCTAGCGTTGGGGAAGTTAGAATAGCACTGCCAAAGTCAATGCTGCCCCCTCAAACACTCACACATACAGCTGCTGAGCCTCGGCATGCCTCGGCTTCGGCTTTCTGCTTTCCTTGAGGTTGAGCCCGAAAGGTCAGATCACATGATAGATTAGTAAGAGGATATGTTTTTCATTTATTGGGGAGGTTATTTTCAAAGGAAATTCAGAGTTAGGAACGACTCGGTCAGAGGGGGTCGAGGGGATTTGGAGGAATCTCGCAAGACGTTTCGACACTTTTTCAGCCTTTTTCGTTTTCGCGGGGTGTTGATGAGAAAAGGCTGAGCGAGAGCAGTCTAAACATCAGCTGAACTGTGGCCAGGTGAAGGGCTGAGTCTGACACCTTGAAGCAGAGCTGATGACAGAGCCCTCTCCTCCTCCCACCGCCGCTCGGAATCACGTGGCCCGCGAAGGTGCTTCCCCGCACTTAAACCTGCCGCCTCTGCTCCAGATTTGACGTTGAGGTTTCTACAATACCTTCACTCATTCCTTGCTGCCGCCTGCAAATATGTGTTTGTTGTCCCCGGTCGCCATGGCAACCAAGAATCCCGTTGACAGACTGCATGCTTTGAGCGATGGCAGTTGAAGGCGGCCCAAACGCCTTTCTCAACCTTTGCAATGTCCTCTTCGGGACGGCGGTGGAGCTCCAAAACGTCAGTCTGCGAAAATTTGATGAAGTTTCTGCCAGACACGATCACGTCTCTGTTTTGATTCTTGGATAAACTTTAGTCTCTCTCGGCTCTGCGAAGTGGAGGTGGAGTTCAACATGTATCATCCACTCCCCTCTCTTTCCCCACACCTTTGCACGCCGCGTGCTTTCCATCCAATTCGTTGCATCACACCCAATTTTTAAAAAAGTCGCCTTGCCGTCTTTGTCTTCGTAATCTTCCAGCCCCGTCCCAACCCCACATCCCGTTTCTCTCTCTCTCTCTCTGTCAGCTGAGTCGGCCCAGAACGAGGGCAGCAGCCTGTCAGGTGTGAATAGACGCTGCGTTGGCGGGGATGAGCGCATGACCTGTCTTGGCTAAAACGCAAATATTCCCCCTTCATCCAGGCTCCAGGGATCAGTCAGAAATGTGAATTGTGCAATAACGGCGATGGCAGACACTGACAGGTCTTTGGCCAACTCTCCATCCAGAGAAGAGTCCTCCTGCCGAATCACTCAGTGCTCCGTCAAGTAAAGTATTTTGTCCATAACTCAACGCAGATAAAGACGACGGGTTCGAGATGAGTATGCGTTCACTTTGATGCAAACAAGGCTGCAGGGGTGGACCCTAATCCAGAAACGTGAGGGAGTGGAGATCAAAATTAAGGCTCGCATTTTTCACTTCAAATCTACCTCAAAGCCTTTCACTCCCCAAGGCCATTGCTCAAAGACAGAGGGGGATTATGGGATTTGCAGTTCTGGTTGAATTCCAAAACAGGTGTGCAAACCTTGAGTCGAGGTAACCGAAGAGTTTCAATCGTACTCAAATTTAAGTCCTTTTTAACAAGCGGAGAGTGTGGCCAGTTCAGACAGGCTGAAGAAATGACGAAGAAATACCTGGAAGCAGTCTTTGTGTCCCACTTCTGTAGTCCAGTTTTTGGTCTGTGGCTCATGGAAACTACTCCAACAGCATTTTTAACATTTGCATATGAAGATTCTGATGGACAAACATTATATATACAGTTTGGCCGAGCCCTGTGGATGCAGAGATTGAGATCTTTGGATGTAAAGGTTACAGAATCCGTGTATCATTCGTTCATTCAATTTTCAAAATAAAACCGAAAACGAGAAACTGAATTGTTTTCTAATATTTTTCTCTAAAACGAAAATGCAATAAACGGATAATGGCTAATTTTCCGATTTCCGTTTTCTTCAGCTTAAATGAAAATGGGATAAATGGGTAACACCAGTTTTATCTTATTTAGACTTTTTTTATCTGTAAAAAGTTTCGTGACTCCTGAAGTGAATCTTTGGCGTCATGGCTGGACTCGAGAATTATTCAGGGCTCATACAGACCTTTTTTCTAGGATGGCAAAACTCATGCAGAGATTTACACTGCGCTGCAAGAGGCAAGAGTGCCAAGGTGTTCTGAAATGTTCGTCAGAAGCTTCTGTGCCCAAAACAACCTGCTGGGGCCGCCCCCCCCAGGAAACTTTTTCCAAACGAAGAAGTCTAAATCAGATAAAACGGTCGTTATCCATTTATCCCATTATCTCATTTGAGCTTAAGAAATCAGAAATCGGAAAATGAGCTGGTATCCATTTTTTTAATTTTCGTTTTAGAGACGAATATTTAGAAAACAATTCGTTTTCTCGTTTTTTCAGTTTTTCATTTGTGGTTTTATTTTGAAAATCGAATGAACGAATGATAAACAGATTTTGTAGGATGGTAAGCAGTCAGTGCACAGCGGTTTACCGGACTAGCAAAGCTGATATACCTTGTCTCACTGCCTCTTGAATGTGGCCTAAATGTGATCTGGTTGTGAAGAAAACCAGAATCTGTGAGTCCGATAAGGTTTTCTGTTCAGTTTGCTGTTTGAGCCTTGTGCTGCACGACTCTGTATCTGCAGAGATTTATTTTCCAGTGATTTAAGGAGAAATGCATTTATCATTGTTTCATATCATAGAACAAATCCTTTTTCAAATAATCAATAACTGATCTCGAACTCTCCCATAAATGGGTTTCAGTGAACGCTCTGAGTTTGCATCCCCAGTTTCGATGACCATGTCTTTGCACCTTTTTGTAAGACGAGGAAGAACTCTGTAACATCCTGCACATGGCCCTGGAACAGATTTATACGCTGATGAAAAACATACTGCAGGTCGAGAGCGAGAGGCGGAAACTTGGCTTAGGAAGGAAGTAGATGTTCTACCTTTGCAGATGTAACATTAGAGATCAACTTGATGAATGCTCGGCATGATTCAAGGCTTGACTTTACTCTGCTTTTCAGATTTTCCAGAGCTAATTCGCCACTCTGCCGGGCCACGACCACACAATACGACTCCAGAAAAAAAAAAAAAAAAAAAGAGTCATTCGCCTAAATCAGCCGGTGGATAAATCTGAGAAATTAAATGCACATAAATACGCTCGCAGGCAGTAATATTTAGGAGTGTTTCTCAGACGTTTGAGGTCTGATTGTGTAAGAGCAGACCCGTCACACAGCATGAAAATAGAATTCATAAGTCACCTTTCTTTAGCAGCCCGGGTCTAAGTACAGAATCTGTTGAGTAACCAGGGGCCAGCCCAGCCAAAACCCCCTCAAACCCACAGTCCCCTCCCTGAATCCCCCTCACCTCGAGCCCCCAGCTGACAGCTCCCATCCCCATCCTGTCTGGGCCCACATGGCCTGGCTCTGGAGAGGAGACATCTCCCCACAGCCGCCTCCTCCTTTTTCTACTTAAGCACAGCTGTGCCAACGAAGCCCGTGTGTTACGTTTTTCCTGTTGCTCCTCTTGCCAAAAACCGAAAAGGAATGGTGGAAAAAAAAGAAAAGAAATGGTTAAGTGAGAATGGAGAGAGAGAGAAAGAGATTGAGTGTCCATTTCTGGCACCGGTTCTGCTGTCTGCTCAGTTTTCACGGCCCGTGGTTTTATTAGACTTTCCGCCGGGCAGCGGGCGAGGTTAAACGGCCACCGCTGCCCTGTTTGGGCTCTAAAACTCCTGTTAGTCTCCCCCCTGGCTCCCCTCGCCTGCCTCCGCCCCCTCCTTCTGGCTGTCCTGCGGTGCCGCTGCCAGTAAAGGAAACACATTAACACCCGGGCCAGTAACAGAGCAGGCTTTGTGCAGGGCCAGGCAGGCCGGTACATTAGGCCCACGCTCTGGTCCACACCACACCAATTAGAGCGGGCAGGGAGCAGAGCCACTCCAAATAGAGGTGTGAGCTTTACAAGGAGACTACAGGTGTGCTCGGGGGAAAATAATGCACTTTATTACTGATTGGGTGTACTGTTTTACACGGGATCCCTCTGCCACCTTTTTATGGGCCAACTCGTGCTCACTGTCGGGTTTTGACAACCTGTGTTTAACCTGCTAACTTCACCCTCTCTGGGATGTTGGAGCAAATTGAACCTCTCTGTGTTTTATGTCGTCTGGTCACCAGTCTGGGCTCGTGTTGAAGAGATGGTACTAAAATCCTCGAAGTTCTTACTAGACACGAGCAAAGTTTCAAACTATGAGGTAAACTTTTAGCCTACTTACCAACCAGGAACGCCTCGCTAAGTTCTTCATCACAAACTATTTTTTTGTCGTTCCCTTTTTGAAACAAATACAGCCGTATTTTATAACTTGTCATCTTCATTGGAGAAATAACAGATGACAATGACTCGGTAGTGTGGCAACAGTGGAGGAGGTTTCCAGAGAGCCAAACTAGCTGAGAAATAAGATGTTTTTTAAGGAAACTTTGAGTGGCCATAACTCATGTTATAATGTTCAAAGCTGCGAATACTGACATTAGGGCTGGGCGATATGTCCTCAAATCAATATCACAATATATTGATCAGTTCACCACGATAAGCCAGTCTGAAAGTAAGAAAAGACTTCTTTATTTTAAACGCTTAAATCAGGTTCATAAAGTCTGCAAGTTAATAACGTCAGATTGTTGAGTGTGGCTAACTTCAGCAAAGCTAGCTCCTCAAAGTTTACGTCAACGTACCTGTGCTGGTTACACATTGCTACGGTCATGCTAACGAGACACAGCCTACACACACAGTCTTCTTACCATCCAGTACAACACAAGAAGATATAGTAGAAGAATAAAGGCAGGTCCTCTCACTTTCTCACACTTTTAGCTTATGATAGCATGTTTTTATGTTTATCATAATATTTTGACACTTCTTTTAAGTCTTCCCTCTCTTTTGAATTGATTTTTACTGCAGGAAGTTGTTGCAGGTGTTACAATATCACCGTCTTCTGCAGAATTTCCTGTTTTCTCACATTGGTAGAATAAAGATAGATAGAAAAAAACATCTTTAAAATGACATGTGATCGTCTCTTTTCACACTAAATGCTCTTAAACCCTAAAAAACAAACCTCTTTACACTCTGCAGAGGGTCTGTTATGGACGGTAGAGACTGTTTCTCTCTTTTAAAAGTCACTCCCTGATTTTTTTATAACTCTTTATCCGTTTATTTCTCTTCATGTGTAAAATCTGAGGAGTTCCCCTCTCTAAACAAAGCGCCGATTAAATTTCCCCCCATTGACTTATTGCTAAATTGTTCGAGAAGTAAATATATTTGATGAAAATGTTGTGCGTTCATGCGTGTGCAGCGTTTTTGGACAAAGTATCGCACACCTCTCATGAGCTCATCCAGCTGATACGGGTGAGAGCGAAGCTGTCAGCCCTGAATGTGTGCGTTTCAGATGAATAATTGATTGTTAACATTTGACTACAGTCAGCAGGAGAAGTGGTACCTGCCAGAACAGATGACCTGCCAGGTTAGAGAGAGGCCCCCGGGGGCCAGATGAGACTATCATGCAGATCCAGGACAGGCCTGACATTAGAGGGGGTTTCCGCGGACCGTTTATCTACGCTCTGTAGACACGTGTTATTTCCTCATAAACATAGCTGGGTTTTGAGATCAGACTTCATAGATTTTTGTCGTCAGTAGTACTTTCAGTGGGATTCTGAGAAAGCTATAAAACCGCACAAAACTCCAGCTCGACACAGAGGTCATGTGACCCGCTGCCACCAACACACAACAGGCTGTATTTTCCCAAATAAGCGTGTCTAACCGTCCCCGGTCTGTTTCTGCTCAGCCTGCCCAGGGCTGTCGCTCTTATGAAATAATTACTACAAATTCGGAGCATTCGCATGATTGGCTTCATGGGATTTTCCTGCGTCTAGATGACGGCTCTGCTCCATGTCAGGGCAGCGGCGATACAGTGTCGAGACACAGCCGCCATGCTTCGGGGCGGGATGGGCGCAGGGCTAAAAGGCGACATTCATCTCAGACGGGGGCGAGTTTAAAAGCCTCCTAGGAGGGTCTCAGAGAGGTTCATGTGAGGCTGTGGGAGATTCATGAAGAGATGAGATGTTGTTTGAGTTAAAAATAGCCGACCCTTTGATAAAATCCTCAAACTTTTCCTTTGAAATCATGTTATGTCTCACCCGCCATTTTGGCTTTTGAGATTTGCCAGATTTTAACCTCTGGAGCTCTAATGAGTTGTTCCAGCTAAGATGATGGCGTTATTAGACGTGACACCCTCATATTATGCGTTGATTTCCATCAGTTTAACGTTGTTTAAGTTGGATGTCTGGTGGATCTGCGAGGTATCTTTCCCATCGCGGCAGGAACAAAGAACCCGACACCAACCTTCGCTGTCCTGCCAAAACACCCAAAATCTTCTCCGAAACAGTCATTAGGAGCTCATTTGTTCTCCCGCAGATTGTAACCACCACGTGTCTGGGCCACGCTGGTCTGGCGGACGGTTCCTCTGTCAGTTCTGGACTGGACCCTGCAGCAGTGGAGCCGGGGTGGTCTTGTTTAGTTGTCATTTGTCTCTGGAACCTCCCTGTTGCTGCTTTTTTTGGTGTTGACAGGCTGATGCTTTGAGATTTATCTTGGCGTCCAGCCCGGGTTTGACACCGAAACTGTAAATTAGAAAAGAAAATGAGAGAGAAGGAATCGAAAAAGGATCTAGCGGCTGAAATGTGAGGTGGTAATGAATCGATTTTGACTCAGGGTGGCTTTTTGTTTGGAGTTTTTGCTTTGGCTGTGGAGGACCTGGAGCAGGAGTGGAGGTTTGGACGGCTGTCAGTTTGTGTGTGTGGAAGTTTAAGCCGTTCCCACAAAAAAACTACTGGAGACTTTGAGTCCCAAGAGCTTCTTATTTTAAGGAAGCAAAAGGTTCCCCGGCTTATTGTAGTCTGTGTTTCCAAAGAAGCACGAAGATTTGGACAAATTATTCCGCTATCATGTGAAAAAGCCAACCCTGTTTACATCAGTTACGTAGATCTCAATCTTTACAATCCTTTTTATTAAGCCGACAAGGTTCACCAAAGAAATAAACAAGTAAAAAAACAACAAAAAAAACAGAAAAATTTCTAAAAATACTGCAAAGAAAACACATAAAAACATTGAAGGGCACTGATGAGATCCTCTTAAACCAAAAAAGCAACAGACGTATCAAACCAAAGAATAAATATATGTCTTAAAAGCAGAGTTCAAAGTTCATATAGTCAGTTACTTGTCATTTAAATCCATATATTAACTTATATTCTTCCACTTATGTAAGTCTGCATTAAAACCTTTTTCTCTGTAATGCAATGCACCCTCCAAGATTGTTTCTTAAATGAAGTTGATGGTTATTTTTCCTGCAGTATCAAATATTATAATAGTGGAATGTTTGCATTTGCATATGGAGTAGTTAAAAGTTGTATTTTTATCGTTAAATGTCTTATAAAAGCCTGTTAGATTTACAAACTGATGAGGTTTCCTTTCAAACATCATATCAAGCCTATTGCTCTGTGATAAAAAAAGAAGTGAACAAAAAACTGAGGAGTTAGGGCTGGGCGATAAACTGGAAATTTACAGAAACCAAAATTTACAACAATAACCAACTTCATTTTACGACTTCATATATTTGATGTCAAAAAATAAATAAATAAAAGTTGTTTTTGGATGTGTGTAGGTAGGCTATAGTCTCATGTCCCTTTAAGACACTGTCCTACGTCAGAGACGTGACTCCACCCCATCCAGTCTGTAACAAAGAGGGAAAGACAGGTGAGGAGATGGAGGACGGAGAGAAAGTTGTAGCGGCTGAAGTAGACGAAGTTAATGTGGGAGGGGGTGAGCAGCTTGTGGAGAAGTTATCGTCTATTTATCGTTATCGAGGTGAACTGATCAATATATCGTGATGTTGATTTGAGGACATATCACCCAGCCCTAAGGAGAAATCTTGATAGTTGATCGATGCTCTCATTTGACGTGTATTAAAACTCTTGAAGTTCCTTATAGAGGTGAAAAAGTTTTACTTGTTGTCTTTGTTTCCTTTACTCTTCCTTCAAAACCTCGAACTGTGCAGAACCAGAATCTTTGTTGGACCCTGACACTCAGAAATTTTAGCAAAAGACGGGGTGAGAACGTTTTTTGGAGCGCGCAGACTCGGGTTCCTGTGGTGTACAAACACTCGGCTCCCCCCTGAAGTTCCTGATCCCAGAGGAAAGTTCCTGCAGTTGAATCTAGGCCTTACTGCGGATCATTAAGCTCCATGTGTAATGTGAAATCTTGATTTAACGTATCTGCTCTTGGAGTCTCTGTTTGGACTCTCTGTACATGTATGTGTTGGACAACGCCGATCCTCTGAAACATTTACATCCCGTGTGAACTCTAATTGATTTCTGCAAAATTCCAGCTAAGATTTAGTTTCGTTTGTGTTTCAGGTTCGAACTTTGTGACGCGTAAGATCAGCCGTTCTGTGGCAAAGATTCACCTCGGCCAGCTGGAGAGCTTCAGCCTGGGCAACCTGGACTCCAAGAGGGACTGGGGCCACGCCAAGGACTACGTGGAGGTAAAACACACACAACCAAAACCACACACACACACACTCACACACACAAAGGAACAAACACGAACCGCTCGAGCACGGCGGCTCCAGAGTTGAACAGGGTTCAGACGTGCACACAGCTTTAACGGGGCATGTTTTCCCAGATCATTTGAGGCCGCAATATGCGATCTGCATGAAGCCTCCTATGATTCTCTGCCAAAAGAGAAACAGAGATAGAGAAGGAGCGGAGGGGGCGGGAGGAGAGGGAGAGGACCGCATGCTGTGAGGCCACAGACTGCACTCTGGTTTCCCACAACTCACCCATGTCCCAGATCCCTTCAGGCCCCCATCGCCATTCCCCGAACGCCCGCAGAAGAAAGAGAGAGATATTAAGGGAACTCTGCGTCCCGGGGACGATGACAGAAATATGGTGTTTGTGTTCACGTAATGGTGCCAGCAGCAAGCAGAGAAAGGAGCGGGGAGATGAAACGATGAAACAGTGGGGTCTCAGCGTCCAGGAGCAGACCCAGCTCAGTGTGTGTTTGAATGTGTGTCTTTTTCTCCCGTTCGTGTGTGTGTGTGTGTGTGTGTGAAGAAGAAGAACACATTCCTAGGATAAGGTTGGAGCATGTGAGTGTGAGTGTGTCGATGTTGAGATGAAAGACTCGACGGGTTGCCATGTCTGACAGCAGACCCCTCGCTGCGGACCGTGTTGTTATTAGGAGGTGATGGTGGCGTAGGTGGCGGGGGGCGCTCTTTGAGATGGGCGTGGAGGTGAGGAGGTTACAGAGGGGGGGAAGCCGAGTTTGACTGCAGATCGCAGTGTGAGGTCACGGCGTCAGAGCGGGGTGACGCAGCAGATCACGCTGTTCAGGGGAGTCGCAAAAGCGTCGATGGCGTCAGTGAAATATCAGATCTGGGAAAAGTTTCGATCACTCAGAACCGCAGTGAGTAAGTTTGGCCTCATGCGGCAGGAAGTCTGACTCGGTAACATGGAAAATTTTTCAGTTTTGAATCTGCTTATGAGATGTTTGTTTAACCGTCACATAGTTCATTCACATCAGACCGAAACAAGGATCTTCAACATTTTCGTGTCGTCCGATTGAGGCAGGATTTACTCAGAAACGCTCGTGGTCTCCGGCTCTGAATACCAAAGTAGACTTATCCTCTAGTTCAAAAAAGAGGTGTTTGAAAAAATTAAAAGAAATACTTAAAATGACCTAAAGATTGTAAAACTAGGTGGTTCATAACAGAGGAAAGGTTAAGAAGCAGAAAAAGAATCAGAAACCAACAGTCTGACTCGTCTTAACTTAAATTTGTGGCACAAATCAGGAGATGACAGAAAAATTTGAGTTTTTGTTGTTGATTTTCTAAAAATACAATATGTAACACAAAATCACACACAGAGGGAGATTGAGTTTTTGTTTAAAGCTCCTGTAAGTAACTTTTGGTGCCTGAGGTTTCAGTCTTTCTTGACAAAAATAACCTCCTCCTCGTCTCTTTTTATGGAAAAGTGTGTCATTCAATTAGTTTTCAATTATTTTTCCCCTGTTAATTGTTAGAAATAATTTATTGAACTAGATGATGTTTTATTGATTGCATTATTTAGCTTTTTGGGGACATAAAAAAAGAAACCCTTAGAGGAGCTTTAAGTGAGAGTTTCTGTCACAGGGGATCTGGTGGTACAGAGAAAACATAACACTGAAAATCTGTAGTAGACCAGTATCATTTGCATGATTTTATTTGGCCATAATAATTGGAACAAAAATCTAAGCAAACCAGGATTAATAACTACAGATTGTATGGGAGAGTATAGGAAAACTTAAAAACAGATCATTTTGATAGTAAGTCTCTAACATAGTATTTAAAATTTGGAGATAGTTGATCCTAAAATTTCCAAACTCAGGTTTGTTTTTCTGGCTGAAGTTGTTCTCTGATGCTTGAGTGACTGGGTTACTTCTGAGTTAAGTATTTTTGGCGATTTAGCTCAAGAGAAAAGCACAACAGTCTAAAGACAAACTATTTACATGTTTAAATGCACAAAGGAGGAGATTGTTTCATGAGATTATTCTGCTGACTGTCTCAAACCAAAATAAAATCCAGTATTCGAGAAGAAGAACTTTTAACTTGTTGGGTCACAGTCGGCAGGTTTTCTTACTCTGATGCGATCCCCTGCACCGGTATCTGGATGTGACCGTGTGTGTGCTGGTCTGTCCGGGGCTCCCTGCCTTGAGACGCTCCAGGTTTCCTGTGGGAACGGCCCACATTCCACTTCTGGTGAATCAGGCACCTCCTCGCCGCGTGTCTCCAGTTTCGGAAAAGGCCGATTTCGGGGAAGCCAAACAGAAGCTGGAGGTGCTGAGGGGAACTGATGAGGAGGAGGAGGAAGCGAGGAGGCGAGGGGGAGAAGATGAAGGCAGGAGGGGAACAGACGCGTGTTTGTACATTATGCATAAATGAACCATCTCCTGCCGAAAGTCCGCCGCGCCCTGCAGACCATCAAAGGCCGCGACTGTCACCACGCGCCCCCCTCTGTCTCACCCGCCGCGTTGCCATGGCGAAGCCAAACAACTGGCAACCTGTAAACAGAACCATGTGTGTCTGCTTCAGGCTGACAACTGCTTTTCCTCCCTCTCTGTCTCCCTCTCCTCACCCCACCCAGGACAGGGAAATTGCTGGTAATTGGCTGTGGATGGATTGCGGGTGGCAGGAGGGGCGTGCTGTGTGTCTGCTCTAACGACGTCTGAAGGCGTGCGGCTGGCTGGGCATCGTCTCAGACGGGTATCGGGTGTCTGTTGCAGGCAGGCAGACAGACCTGGAGCTGCTGCCCTGTTCTCCTGAATGAAGTCCTTCATGACGATTATGGCGTTATGGAGTAACTGAACAATTTCGGATAAAATCAGATAAAATCGCTGAAACAGGCCTGATCCTATTTTCCTGTAAAGGGGGTTAAACTTTGACTTTTTCTGTCATTTGATGCTGTTTGACACACTCAGCTGCTCGCTCTGTCGGCAGCCTCCTGGTCTCTCAGTGTGGGCTGTCAAGGAGGGACTTAAACCCACCAATACCACTCACTAGAATCATCTGTATCAGAGCAGATAGAGATGTTTGGATCGGCTGTTGAATCCTCCGCCCTCCCCCCTCTCTTGTACCTTCACCCTGAGCTGGCTCACAGAGGGTACAGCTGTTTAAAGCCCCTTTTCCACCTCCCTACTCCTCCTCTTCTGGCTGCAGAGAGCCATTTCCTGAGCAGAGAAGAGGTCCAACAGGGAGGGAGCAGGAGCAGAAGGTGGTTTTGGCCTTTTCTCTCCCCCTCTGGCTCCATCCTGCCTCACTTTCTCTGTCTTTTTGTCTGTTTCCTCTCCACCTCCTTTATTCTTTATGTCCCTCCAGCCTCTTAACCTTTTACGTTTTTTGGTCTTTTGTGCTCCCAAAAAGCTGCGTCACTCGCACAGTGCTCCACCAAAGTGACGCTCCCTCCTGTCCGGCTTTCATTTAGTGAGCGGTTACCACCCAGAGCCCGGTTATTTCTCTCTGACAGTTAATAAGCGGCTCTTATTTTCCCCCTGAATGGAGCTGGCGTTGCCTTGCTCGCAGAAACCGTTGCCAGATGAGATGAGGCTGACCTGCTGACACTCCCGACAACCTCCTCCTCCTTGCTCTTGTCTTGTTCGCATATTTATTTTCAAAATATAATCACCTGTGAAGTCCTACTCTTTTGAAGGAGTGTAGTCCTCAGGTGTGTGTGTGTGTATATGTATGTGTGTTTGTGTGTGTGGCGGCAGTAGCTGTCTGGTTCCTGGCATTGTGTCGAAGCAGCGAGGTGACAGGACAGCCCTGATGGTGTCATTTTTCACCTCCTTTATTTTTCTTATCCTTTTTTTTTTGAACCGCTGCAGCTGCCTTTCTGTGCTGTAATGGTTACAGATGAGGCTAATTAGCCAATCACGGCACAGATCAGGGCCAATCACAGATGATTGATGAGAGCGCCGGGCCATTCATCACTTGTTTTTGGCTCAGAAGGTGACAGAAAGGGCAGGCCCAGAACAGAGTACAGTATGTGAGGCGAGTTCTGTCTTTATTTGAACTTCAGGAGGAGGAGGACAGAGTCGGTGTGATTGCCTGGGTATCAGCTGATATACTGCTCTATAACCTTTATATATAAATGACTCATCATTAATGGAGCTGTGTGATGATAACAAGCTGAGTAAGGATCAACTGATATGGGTTTTTTGAGGGGCCAATACAGATTACTAGTAATCAAAGAAACAGTCAATATTCATTTGCAGTAAAAATCTATATTTTGACCTTATTTCAAAACATGTGCTTTTATTTTGAAATGAAGAACTGGAAGTTCTTCACAGAGACCGAGGAGCATCTCTAACCATAGACATTATACATGTTGACACCTCATTACATGCTGCCATGTTGGATGGGTCTCCCCACTCCAGGTTTGCTCAAGAGCCAAACGGGGTCAATGGAGAACTATTACCTGCCAGTTTCTTTTGTTTTGTTTCTTCATGCTTCATGGCGTTTCTTATAACCATGGGCATGTGGTTTTATAAGAAGTTTAAGTTGAAGAATCTTAGTTTTGACTGTGAAGATTGCCTTTGGGGAATGACTCAGCTGTTTGTTGAGAAGCAGGCTAAAGTGATCTGTATTAGCTACAGAGCTCAACGATGCTATTTCTGTAATGATTACAATAGCTGTTGTAAGGCGGAACCAAGTTGCCCATAGTTTATACAGTCTATGAGCTTTACCTAGAAGCTTGAGTATTGAAGGGCTGTCTGTGTAGCCAATCAGTGGGGATGTTAGGCGGGACATTTTGGTCATCCCGATTATTGGTCGATCTTAAAAGCTGAGTGGTCGTTCTCCTTCAAGAGGAGAATGAGGCGTCCATGATTTCCAAGAAGGACAAATTATGATCATCAGACCATAGGAGACTTTTCCACTGTGCCCTAGGCCATCATAAGTGGATGCAGCATCAAACTGTGGTTTTTGTGCTCATGCTGTGATTTCCACTACAGAGTCATGTCCGGTTTTGATCCTCTTCCCTTTTTGCACAGAGATTGTGTAATATAGATGATGACATGAACTAACATATATTTTTTAATAACACAATGCTGACATGTTGTCTCTGCTTTCTGTATTTCAAGTGTCCTGTGCTCCATCTTTAAAAGTCCTTCAAGACTCAGAGCTGGTTGTGTCGTAGAGGGCGCTGTCCCCCCGCTGGACTGTGTTTGTCCACTGTGGCATAGATAACTGCCTGTGTGTGTGTGTGTGTGTGTGTGTGTGTGTGTTGTCTGCGTGCCTGAGTCTTTACAGCAGTGATTCAGGGAGCTGATAAATACCTCTGCCTGCTCTCGAAGGTTTTTTATAAACACAGCTGGAGAGGTAAAGAGCTAAACTGGGAGCTAATAAGGTAGAGGAGGGAGAGGGTTGGGTTTCATCACCAGGACCTCCTGACTACGAGTCCTGCAGCCCGTGCACGCCCACCCGGGCTAATCATAATGTCATCCATGGAGATTTGTGTGTGTGGAGTGTGTGTGAGCACGCTCTGCAGGGAGTTTGGGGGGGGAGTGTAGATCATTCAGTGACAGAAGCTGCTGTCATGTTGACTGTCATCCCACACAGGCAGAGAGAGTAAACGACAGCAGCTGTGCGTGTGTGTGTCTCTGTGTGTGCGTGTGTGTCGGTGAAGGTTTAAACGGTGTAAATTGCAGGTGAAATTTGACCCTCAGCCTCGGGGGCAGCTCAGTAAACTTGGGCTCCCCCTCCTCTCTCCTCCCTCGGGGTCTGAACAATAAAATCTCCAGAAACCTCATGCATTAAGACACACAAATAGCCAAAAAGTTGATAATTTTCAACTTTTAGGGATAATTCAACATTTGACTTTGCTGAACTTTATCCTGTAAAAGCACAGAAAAAAGTTCTGAATGAATATTTTCTACTTCCAAACTTCTCCCTTTAATTTCAGATTAAGTCAGAGTAAAAACTTTAATTGTTTGTGTTTGCACGTGCGGCCAACCTTGAAGTTTGGTGCATGTGTAAATACAGCTTGTGTCAGTCTAAATCCAGCATGAACTCCACTGTAGAGGTTTAAACTTGAAGTTTTACAAGTGTTTTTTTAGCAGCATATTTGTAAGGCTGTAAAATCTTTTTTTCCCCTTCAAATTATTAAAAACTTTATTAATGCTTGCTAAACTTTATCCTGTTAAGACCCCAAAAAAAGCTTTGAATGAAAAATGAAAATTTTCTGCTCTCGAGTTCACCCCAAACTTCTCCATTAAATTCCAGATAAAGTCATTGCAAAAGCTTTGGTTGTTTGTGTTCGCACATGCGGCTCAGCCTGAAAATTTCAAAAAAATTGGTGCATGAGTAAATACATTTTGTGGCATTTTAAATCCAGTATGAACTTCGCTGTAGAGGTTAAACTTGAAGTTTTATTAGTGTTTGTTTCATATGAATAGAAACTTTAATGGCGTAGTAAACCATCTGGTAGTTTTGCTCTGTTTGGTGACATTATTTGCTGATTCATCTTGTTTTCTACAGTCCGCTTCCCCCTCGATTAGCTGCATTTGGATCCAAAACCATATTCTCAAATCTCAGTTTTCGACTAAAGCTGGGTAAGAAATCCCCAAAGCTCTTTTAAATGAAAAGTCTAAATGTTTTGAACAACTGGAAAAGTATTTTTTCTGTGTAATGTGGAGTTGGGGTTCAGTGTTTAGTTATAGAACTGATTGAGTCATTTATTTCTGAGCAGATTTTAATGTAGGCAGTCAACACTAACATGACCGAGGTTCAGTGTTGAAACTCTCCGGGGCACAGAGGGTAGATGGAAGGTAGTTTCACTCAGATAATAAACACACAAGAAAGGGGCAGAGGAGGTGAAGTGTGAAGATAAGACTGATGAATTGGGTGAGAGACTCGAAATAGATCTCCGGGGAGGCGGTGTTGCTCCATCATCTGAGCCCAAATCAATCATCAAACATGGGGTGAGTATTTACCGTGGCATCGGACCAGAGGACAGACAGAGAGAGGGTCAGAGGGAGTCAGAGCGATACTGAGGATTTTAACAGTCCTAAAAAAAGGATATGAGACGCCCTCTTAGAGGACAAAACACAGACACATCCACGTCTGTAGATTCTGGGGTCACAGCTTTTATTTTGAAGGAATCACGTTGAAGTATGAGGTGATTCTGACCCAAAAGTTGTCCTCATTTTTGGGATGAAGTTCAAGACTCTTCTTCTTGTTCCTGCTCTGTTCAATCCCTCCCCTCCCTTCACCCCTCTGTTTTAGTCCAAGTCAGCGTTTTGGCAGCACGGCTCCGTGTGATTGGCTCAAAGATTTGGATTGAGGCTGTAACAAACTGGATCACAGCAGTTTTAAGGACTGACAGAGGGGCTGCGGTTTCTTTGTATTTAACAGGGGCTTCCCTTTAATGAAAGTCTGTATCTGTGCTGTCAATATGGAAGCCCTGAATTTCCCATGAGCACCGTCACCAACCGTGGCGAGAAGGTGGCTCTTGCCTTTGTTGTTGGTGTCAGTGAATAAGTACAGGTCCTTCTCTTCTCATGCTGCTTTTCATTGGTCAAGACAACCTTTTTCAGGATATTCAGTGATGATTTAGTGTATTAATTATGATTTATTACCATTTTATTTTTACCGTCTCTGTGTTTGCATCAACATTAAATCTTAAACATGGCAGATCTGCACCTCAACTGAAGATTTGAATCCCTTTTCTTAATCCTGGTTCAGTTTAAGTCCTGAGAGCCAAAACTTGCTTACTTTCTTCTCACTGCCAGTTTTAACCAGCTGATCTCTAAACAGAGTCACGTCTACGTCAGTGCCAAACCACAGCTCAGCTTTTTTATCCTGCAGGCACCAAATCGAACTCAGGTGCATAAATTCAGGATCAAGAAATACCCAATCATGTCTCCGATAATCTCATTTTACTGCTAAAGCACCAGCATAAGAGTGACACTATTTGATAATCAGTGACAAACTCCTCACTGTGTCCTTGAGACAGATCTGAAACTAAAATAAAATCATTATTATGCTAAAAGATAAACATGTAAAGTCTGAAAGTTTTGTAAACATACAGCGTCTTATAAAACAGGTTATTTCGATATTTAAAGACAGGATCTATATTCTCCTGCAGATCAGGATTATAAAACAGTCTGAAAAAGATGACGTGTCACACTGGAGTTACTAGACATATATCCGGGAGATTTTAAAGACAGAGAATGACACATAAATTCAGGGCAGGATTACACAGCATTTGGCTTAAACTTCAAACTCACACCACTGGATTATTTACATTTAATCACTTCATTTATACCCTTTTTAAACTCAATTAAAAGTTTTCAACTTTAATCCAAAGTATCTGCAGATTTGTCCAGATTATTGTGAGACTTTACTGCATGAAATCAACCTTTGATTTTAACGTTTTTAACAAAATTTAATCCTTAAGGTTATGAGTAAACTGTCCTCATCAGGTCCTTGACTGTCATCTTTTTCATGCAGTATCTTTGATTTATTCTAAGTGTTATCTACCTGAAGCCCGTCTCTTTCTTGGCTTGATAATGCGATGATCAGCTCTCCATCCCTCCTAAATAAAGGTCCCAGCCGTCATTATTTCCCTGAAGAAAATGAAGATGATTCTCTCTGACACGAATAACGACTTTATTTTCCCCGTTTCAAGGCTGTTTCACTCAATAAAACGTTGGAAGTTAAAAATCCACGAAAAACTCCGCAACCAAAATCATCCTCCGCCTCGAGTTTAAAGACAACTTTTGGACGTGGAGAAGCACATTTCTGTCAGTTGTAATCAGCTTTTATTGCTGTATTGATTGTGAGTACAAATCATTTTCAAATAACCCGAGCCAAATATTCATCATCATAGAGCCGTAGACGACGTGCCAGCAAGTTTTTCTGCCTGAAGGAGTCAGAAAGTGGTTCCTGTCTTTTCTTTTTAGTGCAAACTAGAGTCGGGGTGTCCAGCTGGACGGCTCTGATGGCTCTGGTATGAGGACTGTCTTTCAGCGTGGAGTGAAGGAAAGTTGAAAGTCCTTCATGCTGGAAAGAACTTTGTGGACACATTAGAGCCTTTTCGCTGCAGCACGAGTTTTCCTTGTATCGTTTATGACCTTAATATGAGGATTAGATTTTTACAAGAGTGAAAACAAGCGAAATGATCATGCCTCTGAGCTTTTATGGAAGTCCAGATTATTCAGTATTTCCCCTGTTTAAGTCAAGAGTGTATATGTGTGTGTGTGCCGCAGCAGCTGGCTGTCTCTCTCTCTCTCTCTCAGACTGACAGGCCTAAGCTCTCTCCTGCTGTGTTGAGGATGAAAGCAGATGCTCTCCTCCTTCTTCTGCTCCTGATCTGTTTTTCTCTCCCTTCTCCTCCCCGCCTCGGTGTAACCAGAGTCCTCAGCTTTCACATGAAGCCTGCAGGATAGTTCGCACCCCGGAGTCATGTAGAAAGCAAAGACAGGCACAGGAACACGGGCAGTTAGCAAGAACAATAGACGTTCAGAAGGATGGTATATGGGAGGTTCATTTTTGTTTGTTTCAGTCGGAGTTAACCTCAGTCTTGGAAACGTTTTGAGGGTCAAACGTTTACAAAGTTACATGTGTAAAAAGAACAATGTGAAAATCAGCCCACATGTCCCTTCTGGACCGAAACAAAAGCATGATGTGAAAAAAGAGTTCCCTTAAAGTATGCATCGAGTTTTTGTAAAACTCACTCTTTTGTTCCCGACTGTTTTTAATACATGCAAACCTCAATTTCCCTAAAGCTTTAAAATTCAGTCTATAAAAGGGGTTTCTGATGGGTCTTAAAAAGTCTAAAAAAATCCAACATTTAGGGCCTTAAAATGTCTTAAATTGTCTTTAAACCTCATAAAATATCTTAAATAAGTATTTGAAAGCTCTTAAAAATATATTAATGTTAGTTACAGATAAAGATTGACTTGAAATTAGATTAAAATGTTCTGATCATGTCTTTTGTACTTTTTTTGCCAGTATGGATGTAAAATGGATCTTAAATTGTTTTCATGACAGTGTTAAAAGAGTCTTAAAAAGTTTTAAATTTGACTTGTTGAAACCTGCAGAAACCCTGTTTAAAATGCACACTTAGCAACTTTTTTTATCGCATTTAGTTCCAGTTTTGAAGCTCGCCTCGTGTTGGTTGTTGTTTCAGGAACTTTTAGGATGAATTCTGGTTCTTAAAACTCATCCTAGTGTTTTTCAAATGTCTTTACCCTCACCGTTCAAACAGTTCTGGACCTGAACCCCCAAATTTAATTGATTTCTATTACACTAATCAGTCAGTGTTTTTGTGCAAAGTCCTGAGTGGCCATGATTTAAAAAATCTTAAAGTTTGTTGTCGTGAAGACGCTTCACTGAACTGAAAAGGCAGATTTTCTCCAGCTCTTCTCCCTGGAAGTGCAGCCTCTGTGGCGTCCTGCTGAGTCTGACAGGTTTGGCTGGTGACAGGTTTGTGAGTCGAGGTTAAATCCCACTCACACAGCAGGGGGAGTCATACCTCCCACCTGGTCAGGGGGAGCAGAGAGGAGAAGAGGGGGAGAGAGGGTGAAGGAGCGGAGGAAACGGATGGGTTGATGGCTCCAGAGGGGGAAAGCTGGTGGGAAGGCTGGGTGTCCTGCTGTGGGGGTTTAACGGGTCAGGGCAGGAGGTGGGAGGTGTTGACGAGGGGAGGAGATGAGGGAGTTCTTGGACCTCCTTAAATATTCTTCACATTTTAAAAACAACAGAAACTCTTCTTAATCTAACATCTGTCTCTACCTGTTTCACAGTATAATGCCTACATCACCCATAATCCTTTTGGAGACACAAATGGTTTGATTCAAACCTTTTCTCACACGTGCATCAGCGCTCCTCCTCCCTCACACCTGTGAGCAGACTTTGAAGTGTAAAAGCGCTGAAGTGTCCTTTAAATAAAGACGATGACCCTGATATCACTCTGAGGATCTGAAATCTGATGTTAAATTAAAAAGTGACGCTGCTGCAGAGGAAAGATTTCAGGAATGTTTCAACACTCTGTGCAGCTTTCATCTGGATGAATTAATACTGTAATAATTTCAAACCAAATATGCACGACTTTATATCATTCACACTTTCTGCTCAACCTTTCACCCCCAGATTTTTATCCTGCAGCTGTTTGATGTGACTGCGTGTGAGGATAAATGTATTGTAATGTATTTAGATTCATGCGGTTCGTTAAAAGGGACATATTATTAAAAAAATAATGACTTTTTTTTTTTATATATTTTGGGACATACACTGAAGTTTCCAGAGTTTCCATGGAGCCATAAAATGTGAAATAAGCCAACTCCGACCGTGCGCTCACACACTGCTGTGCCGAGGCGAGATATTTACGCCCCTTTCTGCAAAGCATGGTGCTGAGGCAAAGTCACTCCCCTTACCGCTGTATGTGTACAGGTCTGTGAGTGTGTGTGTGTTAACAAGCTCCGCCTCTTGTGCTTCCATGAGGATGCATAATCACACACTGGGACCTCAATATTACTCTTTTTTTAGGGTGCAGTATTGAAATAAAAAGGCGTAGTGATGGTGGAACGATATCCCAGCTTTTGTAATACTTGTCCCATTACCTGGTATCTCTACTCTACGAAAGAGGATTAGAGCCGCAAGAAGAGAAAAAAATAATACGGAAGGGAGATATTTTTAATTTCCATTTTGAGATTAAAGTCAGAATTTCGAGAACAAAGTTGAAATTTTAAAAAGTTTAATTGACAAAAATCGAAATTTCGAGATTAAAAAAATGAAATTTAGCGAATAAAGTTGAAATTTCGGGGTTAAAAAAGTCCCAATCAGGTCATGACTTATAAGAATAAAGTCAGAATAAAGTCCTTATAGTCTAACCTGTTGTTTAAGATATAAACAACAGGTTACATCTATATATATCTCTATATCTATATATCTATATAGGATATATCATAAGTATCATCATTATTTTATTACAACTTTACTCTCATAAGAAATGACTTTATTCTCATAAATTAACGACTGTAATCTCAAAGTTTTATAAGTATATTTTTTCTTAATGTGGCCCTAATACTCCATCTCGGCCACACCCTTGGAGCTAAACTTTAACAGGGTCGGCCATTTTTTTTCATCTGAGAACGGCCTCATTTGCATTTAAAGAGTCACAAACCAAAACTAACTGTTCTGGGAAAACCAGTTTGGAGCCGGTCCAAACTCTCGCCTCTGCTACCCGATCCATACTATATTTTGATCAAAGCGGGTCACGTTAATATCGGTTTGATCCCCGGCTTCACTGAAGCCAGGACGGCATAACTGAGAGGAGTTGAGTTGCAGAGAACAGAGAGAGCAGCAGCAGTAGGTAGAGGGTCCACAGCTGGTCTGAGAAGCTGAGACTCCCTCTGATTGGTGAGCACAAGTGTGTGAGGATCACTAATGCAGTAATCCCTCCCAGGCCTTTCTCTCTGAGTGTGTGTGTGTGTGTGTCTGAACTTGTGTGTTTTTGAGTTGTCACACAGTCTCATGTAGTGACATTTTAGGGAGTATGAGTGCCTGTGAGGGGAGGGAGGTGAATCCTCCAGTGGTCCAGCAGACAGGACTGATGAAGTGGAGGGATGTTTTTTTCGGAGGGTCGGGGTCATCTTGCTTTAATTGTCTGAGGAGTCTGGCCGCCTCTTCGGGACTGGAATGTGTGTGACCTCCACTCTCTCGCTCTCTCTGTGACTCTCGCTCCGTCAGACGGTCGAGCGGCTCGTGGGAAGATTCTCCGTCCAGACTGCGGAGTGTCGACATCGAGCCAAATATCACAAGAGCTCAGTCACAGTCTGTGCTCTTCTCACTCTCTCACAGCCCTCCCCCCTCTCTCTCTTTTCTCTCGATTACATTTTTTTGTCCGACTCCCTGACCCCTTTGATACTCTGCACACACACACACCATGTGGCCGTGCACATGTACCGACACTACATGAGTGTTGGTATTACTCTGCGTATGAGATTCAGAGCTTTCATTGTGCACGGCTGATTGTTTGCATGTGTTTGCGTGTTTGTGTGATGTGTTTTTCTCGCTCCGGTTTCATACTGTTGTGCTCCTGCTGCTTGTCTCTGTCTCTGAGTTGTTTTTCTCTCTGGGTCATCTGTGGTGTCAGCTGTCAGTTTAACTAAACCGTTGTAAATCATGGAAATGTGTTTGCGCCACTTTGCATAACATTACGATGGAAAAAGACACATGCTTTCAGAGCTAGGGCTGCAGAAATTAAATATTTTAGAGATCAGACATTGCATCGAATTTTCTGGCGATTAATTGATTGATTTTATGTATTTTAATTTAAATATATTTTTCCCATTAATGCTGCACCAATGCAAATTTCCCTGTTGTGATAATAATGAAGGATTATCTTGTCCTACTGCGCTATCCTTTAAATTCATTGGATCTCTTATTATACATGACTATACTGAATTACACACGTGAATATAATGTCTGTCTGACACTCTAATGATGGTGAAGTGTGTGCACAAACACGCTAGTGTAGGATGACTATACGTCAACTTTTACCCGGACATGTCCTCTGTTTGGGGGGCTGTTTTTAAGTTGATAAAATCCTTCAAATGTCGGCGGTTTTGTACGGAAGTTTCGAGTTTGTGTCACGTTAACTTACTGAATTGGAAGCGCGTAAAAGACACTCGATCTGACCCAAAAAACTCTCCAAAAAACTACAATCCATGAAAGCTAATCTGGCGAAAATTGCTCCCGTAATGTCCGGACCAAACACAATCTTCTACGTCATCTGAACCAACTTCCAGCCAATCATATAGCGTGACACCCAAACACATCCGGTACCTACACTGGCCACCCCTGCCTATATAAGTCCTGCAGATGTGCCACCCCATTCTATAAGTCTGGACACGCCCCTGCACAGCAGCACAGACGGATGAGTGGGATCTGAGTTCACTCAGGTTGTCAAGTTTGTGCAACAAAAGCTGCAGCTGCAAATCCTCTCCCAGAAAGACGTTAAAAAGGCGACTCCCATAATTGCGGGAGGAGGATTAATTGTCAGTTGTGTTGTTTTATGCACCAGTGAAACTACACCGTATCTATTGGCATTAGTCTGCAACAACACGATCACAGTGAAAATCTGCAGATAGAGGGGGAATTCTGCTACTTCTGCTGACTCTATATATGTAATTAGATAGTGCTTAAAATCCAAGTATTTTTTCTGTGACTGATGGGATATTTACAACATGATATTAGCATTTTAACAACAAATAAAACAAACATTTAAATCAGGGAGTCAGCCTGCAACCACCTCAAAATGCTGCGACTTTTACTGAATAGATCTCCGTAATTGTGTTGAAAAAAACCCAAATTGTTTACGAGTGACTGAACTCCTCAAAAGACTTCGTATAAAGACTGAACTGTGTTTCTTTTCTGAGCTAAACAAAGCTGCAGGTACTGCTAAGAAACTAATGTAGTCAGATCCACGGAGGCATTTTCCCGCCAGTCCCGCTGAGAGCTGCGAGCTGCCTGTAGCTTATTGAGCGTGGCAGCAGAACAGCATCCCAGCCCGTCCACTTCAAACGCTCCTGATGGCTTTAATGGAATGGAAACATTTGTTGGGTCACAGCAGTGAAAGCCTGTCTTCACTCATCCCACAATGCCAAATGGCTTCCTCATGTTGTCTGCTTTTTGTTAGGCTTTTTATCAGATCCACGCTCGCACAGGCTTATGATATTAAACCAGCCGTGTGTCCCCGCACTTCACCGCACACAAGCTCGCAGTTTACGCTCAACGGACGGGCACAAACACACGTGTTCGCAATCTGTCAGGGGGACAGTTTGAACGACAAGCTCATAAATGATAGATTCTTCTCATGTCAACATTGTTTTATCGCCACAGACGCACACGAACGCCGCGTATAAGCGACTGTACGTGTTCTATAAAACAACCGTCATGTGTGCGCTTAGACCAGATTGGAGGACTGTGCATAATTGGTGAGGAAATGCTGCATGGAGGTGTGGGTCTGATGGATGAGGAGTGAACTTACATGACGTTCAGAGTCTCTCTCTCCACCACAATGAGGCTTTCACTCCACGCCGCTCATATTGAACTCTATCCTTGTTAAAACAGCCGCGATGGAGAGCCGTGTATTTGCTTTTAGAAGGTGGGACTTTCTGAGGGAGTGCCAGGGATCTCTTTTTTTTTTAATTAAGCGGCCCCGGCGTTATGAGGGTGTGTGTGTGTGGGCGTGTGCGCTCATATGTGTGTGTAACCCGAGGGGAGGCCTGTCTGTGACCTGCAGTGATAGCAGTGGTTTGTTTTCATTCTAAACTTGCCCCCTCAGTTACTGCTTTTGCACCTTATTTGACCTCAGCCTGACCCGAGCGTCACCCCTCTCTGACCCTCCGCTCAATGCCAGGGCCAGACCTCCTTCTCTCTTTTTTTACCCATGACACCTCTGTGTGTGTGTGTTTTTTTTCTTTTTTCCTCTGGTGTTCCCCTCACTCTCTACGTCCAAGTTTGGCGCATGAATCGCCTTTCCTGTTTCACATCAGAGGTGGCAAAAGTACACACATTTATAACTTTAGCACATGTGGAGGTCTAAAAAAGTCTGGTAAATATTAAAGAGCTGATTCAGCTGCTTTAGAAGTCAAAATGAAGCTTCTGAAAAGCTCTCAAGGTAGGGCTGCACGAGCAATCGGTTTTAAATCCTTATTAGATTATTTGATTATGACGATATTAAAAAAATTTAAAATCGTCAAATTGATTTTCCTCTCTAGGCTCCCCCTTGCCCAATTCTAACACACACTAGTGTAAACAAACATGGTGTTTGCAAAAGAAGGCGATAATTTCGTGGTTAAATAGGACAAGAGTCAGTCATGTTGAATTGGTACGGCTTCACGGCTTCGGACGAAGAGCAAACCACGCCCCGCTGCAAAGTCTGTCTGAAGGCGGTATCAACCCGTCCACACAGAGACGAATTCAGGAG
Source organism: Xyrichtys novacula (assembly GCA_962446985.1). Lineage (NCBI taxonomy): Eukaryota > Metazoa > Chordata > Actinopteri > Labriformes > Labridae > Xyrichtys > Xyrichtys novacula. Next base: position 36,002,048 of record OY660870.1, read on the forward strand.
TAAACGTTAAAGTTTTTTGTCGTTTCAGTGTTTCATCCACACAGAAACGGTGTTTTAGGTGACTGTAAACTGTACTTTTTGAAAACGGGTCAGAGAGTGTATAAATCCGTGAACGACTGCCGTTTCATCATGTGACACACAGCGTAACTCTTTTATGGCGCTAAACAGCCTTTATTCGCATGCTCTGTACTCTTCTTCTGTCTTTTGTGCATTTCCTCTGCAGCGTTCCAGCGCCACTGACTGGCTTGGCGTATGCACTTCATCATTTTCAGAGGTTTTGTTTTGAGAGATGATAGAAAAACTTTTTGTTGAAGTGAAGTTTGGTGAAGTTATCACTAAATAAAAAAATTGAAAATCGAGTTTTCAGAGAAAAAGATCGGGATTTTACTTTTTGGCCGAAATCGTGCAGCCCTACTCGGTCCATGTATTATTTGTCCATTCAATTATTTCATTCAAACTAGTAAACGAAAAATAAAAAAAGGAGCAATATTTGTTTATTTGTTTTTCTGTGTAACCAAAAAATAAAAGATTAGTGTTTGTTTTCGTATTTTCAGTTCAAAACAGAATATATCATAGAGAAGGAAAGTTTTGCTGTTTTTTCGTGCAGTTTAGATGGACCCAACTTCAAATTTAATCTCTCAAGTTGTTCAAACTAACTAAATAACAACGTACAAGAAATAATTGACGTTTTCTTTGGCATCTCGCTCACAACCAAACACTCTAGTTAAGTACAGTAACCAAGTATTTAAACTCTGATACTTCCCAGTCGTGTCACTCCACCGTCATGCACATGTTCACACATGCACACACACTCTCTCTATCAAAGTGAATCATTGCACATTTGTCTTGACAGCTGCTATAAAAAGAGCCTCCCACTAAACACTGCAGTCCTCTCATTATATCATTCCAGACACTCAGCAGGCAGACAGCTCTCCGACTTCTGCCTCTCTCTCCTCCTCCTCTTTAGTGCTGTTTTTATTTATCCGTCAGTTCGGAGAAAAAACGTGAGAAAAAGTGAAAGTACAGAGAACGAGTTTGGGTGTTACCTCTGGGTTTAGAGGTGGGGACATGTGCCGTGGTTTGAGGGGGGAATCCCTCGCTCTCCATTGTGGCTCCAGGGCGCAGGCTGCCGGCTGCAGTGTTTGTTTATGTCTGTGGGCCGGAGGGGAGATTCAGTGGCCATGTTCAGCAGCTACATGAAAGGCTCCGAGCGCTCTAATGAGGTGTAATTACCACGTGTGTGTTTACGAGATAGCGAGGGAGGATGGCGAGTGAATAAGCATGTTACAGCCTCCCCGTGTTTACTCCCCGTCTTCACAAATCTGCAGGTTTTCACAGTGCATTAGTTTGCCTCGTTGCACTCCAAACCAGCGCAACCTCAAAGTATAGAGCTCTCCGATCGCTGACTGACACGGCCTGTCATGCTTGTTTTATTCCTCCAGATATTCAGCAGCAGGCTGGTGTGACACCCTGCGGAGTGGGTTTAACGTGGTCTCTCATGTGCTGCACACGTGTCCGAGAGGAGCCAAAAATACACCAGATACACATTTAGAAAGTCAGATAAGAATAGATGGAAGAAAGAAAGGTGTGTGATTATCTACTGAGGGTTAGCCTCACTAAACTTGTCCTCACATTTGACTTCAGTTTGTTTTTTTAATTTACTTGTTTTATTCTTGATTTAATCACCGTGTTGACTCATGATGACGCCGTTTTTTTACACTCTTTTAACTCTTAACCTTTCTGTTGGACCTTTTGGACAACCTTACTTCTAGCCGCTGTCTAAGCTAACTATTTTTGAGACCAATCCAGCAATCCTGTAGATGCTCTGTAGATGCTCTGTAGACACTCTACATGCTCTGTAGACGTTCTGTAGGCACTCTGTAGATGCTCTATAGATGCTTTGTAGACGCTCTGTAGACGCTATTGTTGCTCTGTAGACACTCTGTTCATGCTATTGTTGCTCTGTACATGCTCTGTTGATTCTATCGTTACTCTTTAGACGCTCTTTAGACACTCTGTAGACGCTTCTTAGACACTCTGTAGACGCTCTATGGACACTTTGATATGAATCAGTTCTCCAAAACTCGTACCACCTCAGCAGGTCACTTTGCCATCTTCTCTATCAAGATTTATCAGCTTTTTCATTTTATTTTGACCCCAATATAAATCAAAATAAAAATGACATACAGTGATTGTCTCATATTTCATAGTTAAATGATGAAACCCTCAAGGGTCTGTCATGTACGATAAGATATTTCTGTGCTTTCAATGAAATACAAATGAAATTGTGCATTGTGGCCATACACTATAAAAACCACTCGCATCGTGAGACCGGCAGCATTCATAGACATAGATTTTAATGAAATATTGTGTTTTCTGTTGAACAATCAGAGGCTAGATCACTGATCAGCTGACCGGTCAAAGTCCATTTAGGTAGCCTGAAGCAGACGTCACAGTCTGTTTTGAGAATTCATTCTATTCAGCAGATTGTGCTGCCTCTGTATTCAAATACTTAGAAATGTGATCTTATTTATGTTACTGAAAACTTTAAGGTTCTAAAAACTTTAAAAGATGTTGAAAGAAGTATTGTCCACAGTCACAAATACAAAAAGTCATTTGCACATATTTATTTACTGGTCCTTTTACAGTTTGAGATCGCTATCCTCGTGCTTCGTGATAATAACAAAACAGTGAAATAATCTCAGAGTTTACTACGAAGATGAGAGACGGAGGACAAAGTTTGTGATGGAGCGTCCCAGCTGAGCTCATATCCTCCCGGTCTGCTGTCTGTCATGTCGTAAAGGCGTGCGTGGGCTGACCATGACGAGCTCTTAAATGGCCTGGAACTGGAAATATGACTGTTTTTATTTACAGGCCATTTAGAGCTTTTCCACTGGCATTCACACTCCCACCAGAGAAAACACGAGCTGCGGCACGCCAAACACCGGCTTACGTGTACTGTCCGCTTCAGCACACTGAGAGCGCTCTCTGTGTGCTGCTGTATATATGTGTGTATGTGTGAGAGTGAGAGAGAGTGTGCACGGGCGCTGGCCACCCCTCAAAATAGCATGCGCCCCTAATTACTGCTGCAAACACAGGTGTGGAAAGCCAGGCCTCCCTCCGCCCAAATCCCAGACCCAGCGTCCAGCAACACAGCAGCCTGTGTGTTCCTGTTTGGGAGCACAGGAAGTCCAGCGTGCCTGAGTGTGTGTGTGTGTGTGTATGTGTGTGTGTGTCAGTATGTGTGGAGGGAGAGTGTAGATGTGTGTCTTCATCTAACTGAGTAGTTTAGTGTGTGTGTACGTGTGTGTAAAAGTGAAAGTGTGTGACAGAGAGTTTGTGTTTGCATATGAGCGAGTCCAGACCACACCCTTTGAAGTCAGCAGCGAGTGTGCTGGGGTTTGGGCACGGGCACACAGCCCCTGCTCTGGCTGGCTGGAAACCCTATACCCCACATCAATCAGACCTGCCACTCATACATTATTCATATCCAGACACACACACACACACTCACACACACACGCTCAAACACACACTCTCTCATCCTCAGACGTTCAGATTTTGCTCCTTTAAACCTCCTCTTGGCAGCAGAAGTAAAATAGGGTGGGCGGTGCTGCTGTTGGGGGGTCTGCATCCACCCTCAAAAACAAAGCTGGGGTTGTGGAGAAGTTAAAGGTTGTCTGTATGTCAGTGGAAGGCCAGATTTGGGATCGATGAAGTCGGTCATGGCGGGTTTTGACTTGTTTAAAAGAAGAGAAATGTGGCGTTCATTTTGTGATGTGTTATTGGGATAGTGGGGTTTGGATGAAGATGGAGTGGAGTGGAGAACAGCTGGCTGGGTCCTGGTTAGAAGCAGATGAACACAGTCAATAATACCCTGAGCTTAATGCACTTAAAAAAAAAGTTCTTCTCTGTTTCTGACTCTGTACTAGGGCTGAGCGATAAACCGTAAATTTACCAATACTGAAATTTACGACAATAACCAACATCATTTTGCCTATATCAGTATATTCAGTGTCAAAAAATAAATATATCAAAGTTGTTTTTGGATGTGTGTAGGTAGGCTTTGGTCTCATGTCCCTTTAAGACGCTGTCCTACATCAGACACATGACTCCACCCCATCCAGTCTGTAACAAAGAGGGAAAGACAGGTGAGGAGATGGAGGACGGAGAGAAAGTTGTAGCGGCTGAAGTAGACGGAGTTAATGTGGGAGGGGGTGAGCAGCTTGTGGAGGAGTTATCGTCCATTTATTGTTATCAAGGTGAACTGATCAATATATCGTGATATTGATATTGATGGACGCATGCAGATGTCTGGATCTCGTCAGGAAAGACAGCAGATACAGAGCGTTTCACCTGACAGCACTGACGCTCCAAACTTTAAAAAGTTTAAGAGCAAGTTAAAAATGCCGAGCCGATGTCTGATTGATTTTGCACACAATTGATTGATTAGTCATGTCTGCTTAAAGGCACACATCACTTTTACCAAATGTAACACTTCGCTGGTTGCTGTATCAGTAAATGTTTTACAGAGAAACGGACAAAACGTTTATTTTCACTCTCACAAGAGCTCTTAAATGAGTTGCCGTTTTGATCCTTGTAAAGTGAGTGTAATAATCCTGCATGATTTTTCGTCATCTGGCGTTTTTCAGTCACTTCATGTTTTGATATAATTCAGTGATCAAACTCTGACAATGTTAACAGACTCTCTTCCTACTTTGACACATGCTGTTTTCACACATGCATGAACTGAAATCTCTCACCCTGACTTTACCCTGAAGTTTCCCTGCCACTCTCCACTGTCTTTTTCTTCACCTCCAGTTTGTTGTTTTCACTGATTTAGGGAAGTTTGTTGAGGCAATAGGATATTTTAGGAGTTAATGTGTGAAAAATTTACTCCTGTATCTACTTTAGTGCAATAACACATTAGAAAAAAAGAGTTTGATTGGTAAAGATGATCTGATTTGCTCTCTTCAGGCTGCCTTTTGTTGAAGATGTCACTGATTTGTTGTTCTCATAACAGCAGAAATGGCAAAAACCATCAGGATATAAAGTAACATGTAATGGACAGTAATTATCCGGGTTCAGTTTTAGGGTCTAAATGAGGGACACTTCACATTAAAGTATCCTAAAGTAAGTCACGGCTGTTTTTAGCTTCTGGAAAATAGATGGGCTCTTTACCGAAAACTATCTGTCATCCTCCACCTCCGTCAGTGTCTCTCCCTCCCCCTCTCTCTCTCTCTTTCAGTCTCGGCTGGTATTGTCCAACAAAACCCAAAATGAGCAGTTTCCAGTCCTCACTTTTCTTCTGACGTCCTCGTCATGTGTCCTGGCATTTTCAGACCACAGACCAGATTCTGCCTCCTTTCTTTCTCTGTTGTCCTTAAAGACGTCAGTGTGATGAAATCAAAAACCCTGGAGGATAAGTTTGTTACTGACCTCCAGCTGTGCGCCAAACTAAAACGGATAAAGAGACAGAGATGTTGGAGGCAGACAGGAGCAGTGAGAGAAATCTGCATCGGACATGAGAGTCAGCTTCTGTAAACACTCCGAGTCAGCCTCATAAGTCTGCTGACACACCACGGTGTTTCACTCCCACATCTTCAGAGAGAGAGAGTGAGATTTCAAACACAAGATCTCTAATAGGATTTGAGTTTGTTGAGTGCAAACTGTTGACTCATGACATGTGTTTTTGCTCCTCTAGACAAAGCTGCACTTATTAAAATCCTGTTTATATTCCTGTGAGATCACTGTTGAATTATTGATAAGGGGAAAAAGTGTGAGGTGGGCGCATGTTTTCACGGGTTTGTCACCGAGGAGGAAGGGTGTTTCCTCTTGCAGCAGCAGATTCCCCGCTCTGCTGCTCCGTCCGTCTCCGTCTGCGTCCTCTCTCTCACTCCCCGCACGTCTCTCTCACTTTGAGTCTCAGCGCCGCGAAGCCAAATGGAAAGTGACCCTTGGCAGGCGCGAACGTATTAAACACAGTGGGTCACTGTCGGAGAGGAACATGCTGGCAGCTTTTGGCGGGTTCCTCCTCGCTGCATTTGTGCTGTTTCACCGAGCAGTTGTTCGAACTTTGGCAGAGTCGCGCTGAGCGGGGAAAGCCGGGGAGTTTTGGGGGGAAAAATGTAATTTCTGACTACGAGGCCAATTTCTTTTTTTTTCCCACTACATCCTGGACGCAGAAACAAAGGGCATTGTAAATCGAGGAATTACACCCGCTCTCTCTGCTGCTTCAGGAATAGTTTAACACTCTTACAGTAGCCAGGAGGCCCAGTTTAGGGTAGAGAATTGTGCGTTTTTGTGTGTGTGTGAGTGTGTGTGCATGCCTCTACATTGTGTGTGTGTGCCGGGGCAGGATATGAAGAAACCTCTGAGCAGCTCACTGGATATTTGTTCGCATTAACTTGGATCGTTTAGTTTAAACAGACATCGAGCTGAGTTCAGGATCAGTTCGCACACTCTGTACTTCAGCGATTTTGTTTTTGCGCCTTATTTTTACAAAAACCGAAGAAGAAGAATTAAAAAGCAGCAGGTTAGTCAGCTGTTATTTTGTGTAAGGAGGGTTGTGGAGACCACCAGTGAGCCCTGATGCTGCTGAATCCCCGACCCGCCTACTCCTCTCCTCTGGGCTGGGCATGGCTGAATCTTACGTAGCTAAAACACACACACACACACACACACACACACACTTTCTCAGAGCCCCACAGATGGTCCTGTGTTGGACTGTTAGTGTGTTCAGATGGGTCAGATATGAGAAGCGCGGCTCCCAGGTTGTTGTATATTTACTCACCGAGGGGAGAATCCAAGACTCGTCTCTTCTTCATATCACGGGGCCTTACTCTGAGTTATAAGGAGATTATGTCGGTTGGAGTCCAGATTACAGACTCAAACCTGACCTATTGTGTTTCATGCAGCTCGCTGTGAACAGAGAAGAACTCATTAACATGTTATCCCTGTCCTGCTTTTGTCTATTTTCATATGCGCCGCTTATGAGATCCTTCTCTCCCAGGAATGAGGGGGATTTTTACAGAGTTTGATCCTCGTTTAACGCTCGCCAAAAATGATGGTGTCACTGTTTGGATAGAGCGATGCCCTTACTGCCTGTGAGTATTAGTGTTGGGCGGTATGAACATAATCTTATATCACGGTATGAGGGATTTCATATCACGGTAACGGTATATACCACGGTATGGTTTTCCCCCCTGTAAATTCAATTAATGGCTTAAAATTAACCATACTGTCGCATTTGTTCATTTTCCTTTGCCAGACCAGTCTGGTGATTTTTTTATCATATGGCGTACCTTTGGCGAAAGACTCTGCCAAGCTCTTTTGTATGAGAGGAGCTGCTGCAGCTTTAGTTTTTGGTGCAGCAGGTGCGCCATGCGTCTTTTGGCTCTCATAATAGACCTTGGCGTGTTTCATCTTTAGGTGGTGGAGGAGGTTGTTGGTGTTTCCTATTGTTTTTTGATCATTTTCTAAATCCGAAGAATCTCCAGTCAACCGATGTCGCGACTCACGCCCTAATTTGGAACGAGTCACCCCTCCTCTTCCTCGTATTTGGTGGGTCGGGCTGCCTCCATTTGCATCGTACTGCCACTAATCTTCTCATCGACCACCACCACCACCACCACCAGTGAAGCTGTTTCTTCTTCTTCGAAACTATGCCAAGCAGTCTACTGGACACGTCAGTGATTATAGAGAGCGCACCCAAACCTGATCAATCAAACGGAGTGAATCAAACAAACTGGTGAATATATGAAAACGCACCCAAACGGATGCACTCCAGCTTTCCTGTTAGCGAGTGCAGATAACTCCACACTGACTCAGAGAGATGCAGCAGACATCTGCTCTCTCTCTCTCCGATATTAACAGTATAGCAAAATTTCTACCGGTGGACACTTTTATACCGTCATACTGTCCAACACTAGTGAGTGTCTAAATAGACCTCATTAGAAGGAAGACTATCGCCTCTTTATGTGGAGATTCTCCCTGTACCTGTCTAGATCTACTTATGTTTAATTAACAGGTTTTTATTTCCTGCTAATGTGGTCATTTATTTAAAAATGATCATCAGACCTTTTACTTCCTGTTCAGTTTTCTTCAACATTATCGTTTTGGAGTTAGCCTGTTTGCCTTCACTGCTGGACGGCAGCTCTATGATGAAGGACCCGGCTCTTAAAAACTGTCTTTGAGAGCTGTTTGGATGCAGAAAGAGTTTTTTTTGTAGTTCTGTAAAATAAGCCTGAATTCTCAGCAACATACTGAGGCTGCCTACCTGCGGATAAAGAGGGATCAGAACTCTTCCTTTATGGATCACAGACAACTTAAATAATACCCTACAGCCGTTACAGATTTGAAGTAATCCATAGATCTTTATGGATATAATATGTTTGAGTAGGCCTGTCACGATAACAAATTTTGCTGGACGATAATTGTGCTACAAATTATTGCCGATAAACGATATTATTGACACCGTTTTTTAAAATTATAGATAATGATATTAAATGGCATAATAATGCGAGTACACCGTGTCAAAAGTGATAAACTTTAATTTTACCCACGACGAAGACGTAACGTTGACGAGCTAAACATAAGTCGGAGATGACTAAAATGTGACGAGACGAAAGTGCGTTTACGTTGATGGGACGAGACGAAAATGACGAACAGAGTTTCAAAACTCAGTCAGTTAAACGCTAAACATATAGGAGCAGCTTCAGTCCGCTCTGACAGCTCTCATCAGCCTGCTGTGCTCCTCCAACACACAGACACACACGCACGAGCGCGCGCGCGCACACGTGGAGTTTTGTGGTTGACGAAAACAAAACTGGTTTAAAGCCGAAATATTCCCACACTTGGGCTGTTGCGTTCGGTTTAGACACCAAAGCTGTCGTGTTCATTCTGTTTGCTTGCTTTTCACTCACGACGCTCACTTGCAGCACTGTATCCAAAAGTCTGTGTCTGTGTGCCTGCGCGCGCGCCAGCCCCCCTCGTGACAAAGATACTGAATGACTGACAGGAGGGTTCACTAACTCCGTTCATTCCGCTATAGAGCCAACGCCCCCAGGTGCCGAGAACAATGCGCAGAGTGAGACCTCTTCTCTCATCCAGCGTGTTTGATAGCGAGAGAGGAGGAAAACAAACACACGTCAATTATCGAGGCTGGCAAAATGACCGACCTCGTTTTTATTTACCGAGCGATAAGGCGATTTATTGATTATCGCGACAGGCCTATGTTTGAGTTAAATCTTTAACTTGACTTTGATTGTGGGGATCCTCTTTGGTTTTAATGTTAACTTTAACTCTCTGTGAAACTCGTACTGCTCGTCTGATTCCTGAAACACTGGTGCAGGTTTCTCCTTCTCCTCTGTGGCAGATTATTTGCATGTTTTAAATTTTGCACCAGGTGATGGACGCCCCCCCCCCCGTTTAGCCCACTTCACCTGTTGAATCCCAGCTATTAGCTGCTTGTGCTCTGAGATAAGTGCAGGGAATCAGCCCCATGATGTGACCTCCCATCCATCTCCATTAAGCTTCAATTATTGGCTGAGATTGTAATTGCCATGCCTCTCAGCATGCATGAGAAATCCTGGCATGGTGACCGATGTCTCCGCTCGGGCTGTAGTTCACCTCCTCACCCGGGTCCATCCTGAGCTCGCCAAGGGTAGAGTGGAAAGGTTAAAAGGGGCGGGTGGTGAGGGGGGGAAAGCAGAGGTCACGGCTCCGGTGAGAAGCGCTGTGAGAGTCCACTCCCAGAATGCCGAGCTGGAGTCTGTCTTTGCTGGCCACGCTGAGAATCATGGGAAAGCATGATAGACGATTAATCACGGCCAATGAGGTGGAACCGGCGTGAACTGACAGCGGTTATAGATGTGCTGTGTTAGCAGGAGGATTAGTTGGACGTTGGTGGTGAAACTATCTGTGATTCTCTCAGCGTGTGAGCGAGCTGTTTGACCACTGACATCATGTTGACTCTCTGCACTCGGCTCCGCAGTTCCAGCTACACAAAAAGACAAAACAACGGGACGTCTAATAGAGTTAGAGCTGATTATCTGAGTTTGACACTGAACATCTCGTCTTACCATGTGACCTGCGGTTACATCACTCTGATCCGGGGGTCTGTGATCGCTCCTCGGCTCGGCTTTTAGACTGAGCAAAGGAGGAGGAGCAAAGTATCATCAACAGATTATTTAAGTTAGTTATTATTCGTGTTAGTGAGGGTTTCTGCAGCTCTCTGAAGCCTTTATTATCGTCTGTTTGTAAGATTTCTACCTTTATAAAACTTTATGATTGATTAAAACCCTTAACCTATACCAGCGCTATGTTTTGCATGCCTGGAGGCGATATTTTTTTTCATAGAATGGTAGGGGAAGATCCCGCCTCCTTTGCCTCTGATTGGCTGTCAGCTCTGTACATCGAACAGAACATTATCGCAATTCTGAATCTCCTCACCCTAACCCTAATCCTAATCCTACTCCTAACCCGACAGATGATGACGTTTCACAGTCATAAGGAATAACCAATCGGAGCCTAGCACTTCTAGCCAATCCTGCTGCCCGGAGTGTTATTACCGTAGCTCCGTCAAAGTTTGTCAGAGCAGAAAAAAATTAAACGGCGTTGGAAAGCTGAGAGTTGCAGGCATGCGTACAGCAGTCATTGCAAAACACAGGAAGTATCGGCAGAGCGCTACACCACTTCTCAATACCGTAACTCATTAAAAGTTTGCTCAATCTAAAAAATGCTGGCAGCTAAGAGTCTGTGCTTTCTGTCAATGAATGATCTATGGTATATTTTACGGTAATCTTGAACGGTACCACCAACACCGCAACTTTGACAGGGGAGAGGTAAGAGGGTATGGACGCCAGAACAGGCGGCGGAGGCTAAGACTGTCCATTAAAGTCCTGGATTGGTAGTTTGTCGACAGCATCCCAGATTTTTTAAAAGACTTGGGCGATCAGACACCAGCAGCGACGACACTTAATGAAAACAAAGCGACAAAATTAGGACAATACACAGCAGAGGTAGCAGAGACAGAGGGGTCAGCCACACACAACAGCACCAAAAATAGTGTTGTGGTTTTTTTTTTTAATACAGTAATAAATAGTAGTAAATATATATATATAAGTATATGAAACAGCACATAGAGGAGAAGGAGAGCTATTTAGAGGATTCTTCTTCTGAACTTCAGGTGTTTTCAGATGAAGCAAATTGTGCCTCATTTTTATGTTCATTAGCAATTGCAAAATTTTCTTTCATGGAAGCTGTGAAAAAACAAATAAATTTTTGTATTTTCTTCTTTTAAACAGCGGACAATTCCATATAATGTGCAATAATCACCATCCAGATATTTAAAAGTAAAGTTCAAGTACTCCTGGAGAAAGGGACCAAAGCGCTCAGACCTTTCTGACCATTTTACAGCCAGAATAACAAAATATCTCCAAATCGCCATTTGTAGAAATTTGACTGAAGAGCTGTACATCACAAAAAGAAGATAAATCACACATCAACAGATTTTTGATTAGGGAAGAAAATGGATCTGGTAACCCCGAACAAAAGTAACGAGTAATGTGAACATCTATAGAAATGTAGAGGATTAAAAAGTGAAGTACACACACTCATAATAAAATAACCGTTTAATGACCACAGCTTATGTTTTGTGCACAATAGTCTTAAAGCTTCAGTCTCCTTTTTACCCTCATCTCTGCTTCTTCTCTGCTCTCACCTCGGCTACAGTAGTCTTTTATTGATGCTCATGCAGGCTAAGTGAAGACAGGTGTACGTGTGTGCAGACAGAGAGAGCCACTGTTTCTGATCCTCGTGCACAGGACAAATACTCTGCATGCATGTGTGTGTGTGTGTGTCAGTGTGAGTGTGTGTGCGGTGCTGAGTGGCGTGGAGGAGCCTGCAGCAGAATCCCGAGTGCTGAAAGCAGAGCAGTGAGTTGTGACGGGTTTGCAGCTCATCTCTAACTGAGAGTCTTGTGTGTGTCTGTCTGTCGGAGTATTAGCACCTCTGTGTCTGCTCGGCTACACTCCACTTTGCTACAGACTGAACCGATGACAAGTCGCCTGCAGCAAAGCATGTCGACACACATTCAGCATGTATCTGAGAGCGCACACACACACACACACACACGTCTCAGGGCTGTCTTTGTTTCACAGCTAAAAATACCCACTGGATGTGTGGATTGTCTTTTAAACTAATAAGCCAAACATCTACCACAAAACTCCAAGAAGTGAATGAAAGCCTTCTTCTCTGTCTCAGCCTCCGTACCTGCAGGATGACACCATCATGTTGGTGCTTCAACTATTTGATTCCTCCCACTGAATCCCAGCGAACAGGATGTCTTTTCACTTCACTGGTGTCTGCAAAATGCATGACGCCGTTTCTTACCTGTCAGGTGTTGATGTACAGATCTATTGTTGGTCTTTTTGTTTGACAAGATGTCCCCAAACCTCTGACGAGATAACGCCGACGTTAACATGAGAAGAGTGCGTGAAAAACAGATGACGAATGTTATCTGCCCTTTTTAATGCGGCCATGTTTCTGTTAGACGATGAAATTCAGAAGAAACTTGTTTTGATTGATTCAGCTGAGCTATGATTGGACTGTTTTGCAACAACAAGAAACTTTGGAGATGAAGCAATAAGTCCTTGGAGAGTTTACAGGTAGACGAGGCTAGAATAAGAATTTGGCTCGGATATTTCGACTACAGCTCGGAAAGATTTGACCAACCTGCAACCTCATCTTTTTAAACCTGTCCTTATCCACATTCATATGTTTGATTTAACCTCACTGAAGCAGCCAGATTTGAATTAATCTGATTTATATGTCACTTTGGATCAACATTCGTCATAACTTTGTGCTGATTAGACAAATGCAGAGCCAGCAGCGCCTAAAATCCTCAAACTTCAGCTGAAATCTGTGCGCTTTAGTGTTTTCCTTTTGATTTTTGCAGGTTGACTAACACGTTTAAAACCTCTTAACTTCTCTTAAAATATAATAAAAGGTGAGTGTGCAAAGAAAAACTGACGTCACTGAGACTTGTAGCTTCACTTAAAGAAAAACAACAACCCCTTTCATGAAATAAGAGTAATTTGTGAACTACAATTATTTCAGGACCCACTTTTAAGAGTCAGAGTCACAGGGTTTTGAGTCCCACATATTGACTTTATCACATTTAACAGCCAGTTCTGACTAGTCGCATTAACTTTAGAAAACTAGCAGCAGCTGGAGGTTTTAAGTTTTATAATCGAAAGCGTCATCTGCTAAATATTCCTGAAAACTGTTCCTGTGAGGCGTCGTTCTGGGTGTTTTAGTGTCTATTCAATAAATCGGAGGTGATGACAAACCGCTTTGAGCGCCAAAGGATGATTTAAGTGTCTTTGTGCGTCTCCTCTGAGGAAACGTGCGGACAGTGTGTTTTACAGTGAAGATGATGCTGCACATAAGGATCTTTGTCCTCACACACGACACACGTATGAAGTGTGTCCGGTGTGTGTTTGTTGCTCCCCCGTGACTCCGCAGACGATGAATCAGACGTTTTGATGGATTCTGGAGCGAGAGTGCGAGAGTGTGTGAAACACAAACCACCATCTGTCGTCTCTCTGTTACTCTCTCTCTGTCAGAGGGTTTAAGGTCGGTGGAGGTGGTTCAGCAGATGACCCCCTCTCCTCTCCTCTCTGTGGTCCTCCGGTCTTGAGGTGAAGACAGGTGTGTTAGTATCGGGGACACACATGACTGATGTCTGCCATTTGTCGAAGCATGTGCTGGTTCCACCCTCGCCGTGAAATCGTGGTTCCTGCAGGAGCGTTAAGGTCATTGTGGCACAACACGAGGATTCAACTGCAGGGTCAGAGGTCACACTTGCATTTTTAAAGTGACACTAGGGTTTGTTGTGGTTGACCCTCATGTGTTAGATCGATGTAGGCAGATGTGTTTGGTATCTCAGATAAGAGTTTGAATCTTGTTACAGTGATTCTGTTGGCATCGTAGGAACGGGTTTAATATCTGTAACTGTTCTTAGTGTGAGCAGCTCAGCTCACAGCCTCCTGAATCAGTGTAAGACACACCGATTATGCTTAATTGAGTTTGTTAATTACAGGATCTCTTTGCTTTCGAGACAGAGAGTCCTCTATGGATAAATGTCTTCTAATAAGAACTAGATAAACGGTAAAAAAAATAAAACTGACGCTGTTACCGGTCTAATTTTCCGGCATTATATCAAGGATTAAGTTGTTAGAACTAGAACATTTTAGTATCTTTTCTCAATTTTTTTAGCACAAATTATAAATATCAGAATGCTTCAAACTGGAAAGTAAAGCTGCACTATAACAAAGGGTATGAACATGTATGTAAAATGTTAAAAATGTCCTTTTCAGTGTGCACATTTCTGCTCTGAATCAGGATTAAAAACTGAAAACTCCTCTTTGTGTCGACTTATAGCTTAAATAATAACAGATAACATTTCATTGTCATCTCTGAGGTTAAAGAGTGCAGAGAAAACATGTTTGCTTGTTTTTTGAACAACACAGTAACACCAAACAGTAATGCTGTGTTACTGTAAGGGGTTCATGGGGAAGATGAAGAAGCAGCAGCAGATTAATCAGCAAACAGAGAAAGTGAGTTTTTACTTCAGTGTGTGATCACTTCTGCAGCTCAAATCATGTCAGAGGAGATAAGAGATGAAAGTGAGGTCCTTTACAGTCAACCAAAAAAGTTTTCACCTCAGTTTGGGAGCTTTTAGACGAAGACAGTTTGGTGATGCTGATCTGCTTTTTGACGACCATAAAACAGAAAATTGTACTTTATAAGAAATGGATGATGACGTAAGAGTTAAGAAGTCAATGTTTTCTATAAGTAGTTTAGTTTGATATAATGATGAAGTACCTTTCAAACATTAAACTCATCTGTAATAATAATTAAAGTTAAAAACAAAGTATAAACTGACTGACGTTTCATCCTAAAAAAGTGTGTTGCTGTTTGAAAGTGGTCGAAACGGTTTCCAGGCATCCAAAACAAGTCTGTACAAGAGCTGTGGTCAGACTGAACAGGAGTTCTTCATCCTCCACTTCTCGTACCTCATCCTCCCACTAACAGAACTCATCCGTCAGCCTGCGTTCCCATGGTCACTCTCCCATATCTAATTATTAGTCGGCCTTCATTAATTTAGCATTTGTTCTACTGCTTGGCAACAACCTTCAATCAGGCCAAAGAGAGAGAGAGAGAGAGAGAGAGAGGGGGAGAGAGAGAGAGAGAGAGAGAGTTTGGCAGAGCAGCTACACAACCTGGCCAAGGAGAGGACGACACACTTTCTAAAGTGATTCTTCACAGCTGGTCAGAGACAGGTGTGTGTGTCTGTCTGTGTGAGTGAGTGATGTTACCGGCAGGATCTCCGGCCGGGGGTCAGGGCTGTAAATCAGAGGAGGTAATCTCCATGGCGATGGAGTTGGCTCCAGGGTCGCGAGGCTGGTATCAAGCATGAAGAGTTATGTTACTCTGCGTTGGCAGTGGGCTAACCTGCCTACATTCCCACATAACACACACAGACACACACAGGCATGCACACCAGAGCGTGCAGGATCGTGGAGTCTAATGCGACGTGTTTTATGAGATCGGGGCTGAGAGGGAATTCTTCACACAGGTGGGAGAGTACAGTGAGATAGCGCTCTCCTCGAATTCGCTCCTTTTTAGCAGGTTTTTGGGACGGACAGGCGGACAGTTACACCTCCTAATGTAACCGCTCTTTTGAAGTCTCATCCCCGGCACATGCCTCACATCTCAAAAAAAAGGCGGTGAGTTCACAGCGGTGACGGCAGCCGTCCGCCGAGCCGTGATTTGTGCTCACGTCTGGTCAGATGGAGTTTGGAGGGATTCTGTAAATCATCTCCAACAATCCTCCTTAAAATGGAACAACATACCAGTCTCTCTCTCTCTCTCTCTCTCTCTCTCTCTCTCTCTCTCTCTCTCTCTCTCTCCTTTGTCAGTTTGTCTCTAATTTTCTCCCTGTCCTCCCTCTTTTCTTCCCCGTCCTCCTCTCTTTTATACCCTTTTTGGGATAGCTCGTTTTTTTTCCCCCTGGTCTCGTCTGTCAGTGCGCCCTCCTCGGTGCGCTCAGAGGCCCCCCCTTCTCACTGACAGACAGTGAGATCATGACAGCGGATCTGTCACAGCGCCCAGTGGCACACGGCGGCCTGAGATCACGCGCTGATGAGGTGGTGTGTAACTTAATGGGCCTCTTTACACTTTGATCCGCTGAGGCCTGAGCGAGGGTTCTCCTCTGTGGTGCAGAGATAGACTGAACGACTTTAAACGTGGTGGTGCTGCACTCATGATGAAGATATCACACACATGAGGAGCCAACTCGAACCCTTAAAGTCCCTGCTGACCCCAAGAACATGTAGCTAAAGTACCTCAGTGTCTGCACGCACACTTTTCATGGTTTTCGTGTTTCTGACCATCCATGAAGAGTCAGTTGCACAATTTCAGGAGGTTCTCATGAACTTTGAGGAGCTTTGGAGAAACCCTGAGAAATCAGAGAAATCTCAGGATTTAGTTTTTAAAGCGACCGCTCCTCCTCCTCCTCCTCCTCCTCTTGATTTCCTCCTGCGTCCCTCACCAGTCCAGAGTTTTGTTCTTTCCACCCTCTCCCTGTCGTCCTCATCGGCTATATTTACGTCCACACCCCTCCTCCTCCTCCTCCTCCTCCTCCTCTCCATGATGGATTTAGTGCTGCCATGCTCAATTTCACGGACTGCTCCGTCCATCCCTGCAGCTCTGAGTCCGTCTTTACGGCCTCTGCCTCACCAGTGTGGTGCGCTGGTGAACCGGCTCCCCCCTGAAACAAGGGCCTGGGAGAAGAAAGGGCCTGCTGTGTGAGCAGGAAGCAGGGAGGAAGAGGAGGAGGAGGAGGAGCAGAGGGAAGGGGAGGGGAGAAGAGAGCGACCTGGGTGTTCCATGAGAGTGGACCTCTCGGCTGTTTTGCTTTCTAATTCCCCTCAGCTCAGAACAGCGGGGGGGAAGAGAGAGGAGGAGAGGGGGCCGAGGATGATGAGGGTGAAGGAATCATGTTTTCACACTGAAGGGGAGCAGGCGGGTGGGCCGAGGGACTGAACGGTGATGGTTTTATCTCAGCTCTGAGCCCCGCAGGACGACGCAAGAATAGCAGAACTTGGATGTTCTCGCTCAGACTAATAATGTTAGGGCCGAGTTTTTGTTTGGGGTTTGAAGAGTCAGGGAGTAAATAAAAAAATAAAATAAAAACAGGTTTTCAAGTATTTTTAACTTCCTTTTTTAACTTCCCATAAAGTTTTCTGTTTGAGACCTGCTTTTAAAACACTTTAGTAGGCTGTATCATGTGTACAGCTGTGAATAACTAACTAAACTGTGATCACTTCACAACACCTGAATGGACCAAAGGGCCGATGGTGGTGGACGGCTCCTCTCTCTTTGCTGCAGGACAGAAAGATGCAGAAGATCTTTTGTACCGACAACCATCAGACTTCTGTAAATAGTAGATGACTTTTAGAGACATGACAAATGAGACGATTTCCCTTTGGGGGATCAATAAAGTTCTTCCTATCTTATCAAATTTTGATAAAAAGGTTTTTAAGGAAAAGATTGTTCAGCTAAAACCATCACCCGCCTATTTTGATTAAAATGTCATCAAATCGTCACGCAGGAATGCATTTCAACCTTAAAACACACCACAATATAGTGCAGGGATATATTCAAGCTGATTAGTCTGATTACACATAAAAACATTGTCCATATATCTTTAACACAATGATGGTATTTGTATTTGTTATTTCCCTGACCCTGTTTAGATCAAAATAATGATCCTGAGTAGTTTTCCTCAGTCTGGAAAAAGCTTTAAAAAGATCACTTCATGAAATAAATAAATAAATAAATAAACAATTGCCTCAATATCAGAAACTCTGTTCCAGTTAGACGAACATCGCTCTCTGTAATTCACGCTCAAAATCACACAAAAACAGAGGAAGAACTCAGGAAAGTTGCTAGATTTGAATGTGATTGATTCAGGGATGAGAAATCCGGTTTTGTACACATAACAGGACTTTTTCTGATTTTACTCACGTAAGATGACGCCCTTCCTGAACTCACCACAGCACTGTTATAGTCTTATCTTCATTTTTACAGCCTGGTTTATTGTCAACATCAAAAACGTGTGAAATTATCTTAGAGAGACCCACCCAGATTCACTAAATATTCTGAATATATATTTGTAGGATTTGATAGGTCATACTGGTTCAGATTTGGTCCACTTTAGTCCTGCAGTCTCAAAGCCCCTCTGTGTTACACTCACACACACTCAGCGTCCATGTCTGGATTCAATACCGTTTAGTCGTGTAGTAGCTCAAAGTCTGGAACACATTCAGATGAAGGTTGGGGTCATCTTCTTTTCTCCCCCCATCCCAGCCTCTCCCTCTGCTCCACCGGGTGTGGCTCTGCTCCCCCCACCCTGCCCTTTACCCCCTGGTCCACCTCCCCTGATGGTCACAGCACCTCCATCATCTGGTTCTGCTTGCCCATCCCACACTCTCCTCAAGGCCACAGGAAATAGCTGGAGAGTTTGACGCTGCGTTTCCCTCAGGGTGGACTTAACAGGTGCACCGCTGTTTGTTTCAACTTTCCTCCATTACCACTGGATAATGGTCATAATAAACATGGCGGGGCCGGGCCAGGTGGGGCGCCGCTGTGGATCTGACGTTGTTCTTTCTGCTGTCTTGTCTCTGGGATGACCAGATTCGGGGTCCAAGTCCAGGATCCTTCCACTTTATTTTATCGATGATGTCTGTAGTTTTAGTTCGCTCCTTTAATTGACGGGTAGATCTGCCATCTTGTTCTCATGTTACCGGGGATCCCCTCTAAGTGAGTCATCAGGTTGGGTAATAGCAGGAGAGAGGCGGTCTAATGGCGTGCAGGGTCGTCTTGGAGGGTTAGAGGTGGGAGGTCAAATGTTGCCATAATCCCAGGCTCTGAGTTCAGTTCATAAATAAGAGCTGAGCAGCTGGAAGGAGGAGGAAGAGGAGGAGGAAGAGAAGGGATTTTACCTGAGGAGGAAGGTTTATGACCATGGCTGGATTAACACCTCTGCTGCAAACTGGAGCTGGAGGCACCGATAGTTTGAGTTTATTCTTAGCGCTCTGTTTCTGTGCAGACCAACTGTTTTGTGCGGCAGGTTTCAACAGAATCAGATGAAGTTTGGTAAAAAATGAACTTGTCAAACTTTGTGTTGCCCCATTCAGCCGTCTCTGAAAGCTCCATGTACCCGATTACACTCCTTATGTCTCATTAGTTTTTATTACGTTACCCTCCATTCATCACGCGGCGTGATTCAATCTCCGCGCCCGCTCTCAGACAACAAATGACGTCCCGATAAGGTCGCATTCTTGCGTTTGTTTTCATTGATAAACATGTTTTGATTGGCAGAACAATCTCACAGACAGACTGAGAACCTGCAGGATATCAGGAGCGAGCGGAGTGACTGACTGTTTCCTGTATAGACAGGAAGGTGAGGGCTTTTATGAGGGCAGTGCATTGATTTCCGAACATGCCAGGTCTGGGAGTGCAGAGAAAAGAGCGGCTTCCTGTTGAGAAGAATGCCGTGCCGGTTATCTGACTCTTAACAATCTCACAACTGTTGGTGTGAGAGGTTGTGAAAGTAACTTTGGACCGCTGCCCTGTGGGCTGCTTTTACACCGACCTGCACCCTAAGGTGAGGAAGAAAGGCTGTTTCAGTTCAGACTCGGAGAAAGAGAGCGCTCTGCTGCTGCTTCACCTGCTAGCTCAGAGCTCGGGTAACAAGAGCATCAACCGGGGAAAATAATCAGCTGATTTACTGCAGTTTGTTTCTCCGGCACAGTTTGGCAAACAGCCTCCTTTAGGGCTCCTCAAGAGTAATTGAAACGTTTTTCAAATGTGGAAAAGAGAGTTTGGGTTTGGGAAAGTTTGGCCGACACACAACATTCAGCTTTTTGCAAGTTTGTTTTTAACTTTTGAGTAACGTAGACAATAGTGCAGCTTGGCCTCAGTTATGTAATTTATGCATACCTCATAACCTTGATAAAATTGAACAAACGCATTATAATGTAATATGCACATGTAAATAAATGAGCTAGGTACTGAATATCGCTGAATAATGGGTGTTTTAAGATGAGCTTCCACTGGGTTTCATTGGCTTTTGCAACCTGCCTCTAGTGGACACTGTAGGAACTGCAGTTTTTGCACCTTTGCAGCTCTGTTTTTTTTTTTACATTGAGTATAAATAAATCTTTTACTTAGGGGTGTCCCAATACAACTTTTTTTACCTCGATACGATGCCGATATTTTAGCCTTCAATATTGGCTGAGACCAATATTGCTCTGATATTGGCACAAAATTTTGCACTCAGCTGCAACGTCTTTTTTGGACAAAAACAAAAATACTGCCACATGGCCGTCATCACTCCTATTCCTTGGACTCCTTGTATCGGTTTGCTGATGTCAGAGATTTTAGATGCTGGCTGATATGATCCGTTATTCTTTTTTTTTGCTGATATTGGACCGATATCTGATATCAATATCATATCAGGACACTCCTACTACTAATGCAATAATCTTTGCTTCTGAGACTTCAACATTCCTCACATACCATGTAACATTTCTCATATTTTTGACCATATTTACTGTATGTGTATGTGGTTTTACTACATATTTAATATGACTTTATATGCAGTATTTTTTGCTTCTGCATCCTTTCTAGGCTCGCCTGTAATGTGTTTATGCATGACAAACATCCACTCTCTGGAGTTGCATAACTTGCAAATGTGTCTTCATGTTATGTCAAGAATGCTGATCATAAAGTCAACAGGCCACAAAACTCTAAAGACTGCAGTGAGACTTTGAAGAGGTCAGAAATCTGTTGGGTTAGGGATACTATGGCCAGTGTGCTTTATGCTCATTAGGAACCATAAATACTAAATTCAAAATGAAAAAAATTTGAAAATCTGAGGCTTTATCAGACATGCCTGCAAAACTAAGGCTTGAATAATTCAATTTAGATGAGCAAAAAGCTCCAAACTTTTCAGTCCATGTGACGTCCTGTATCTCTGACATATCTTCACGACATCAGTCCTCTCTAATCCACGACCAGACTCCTGATGAGCAAGTCCGAGCCATCAGCTTACACCATCAGATGTTCTTCTTCCAACTCGAGTCTCAGGGTGCCAACATGACGTTTTCATGTCAGCTCAAGTGTTAGCTAGGAGGCGAAAACTTTTCCAACATGCAATCAAGTGAAATTTGATTGCAGCAGATCGGAAAAGCCGATAATTTTGAAACATCACAACGATGTTCCAGACACCCTGAGTCTGATGATGATGATGATGTGGAGGAGGAGGAGGAGACTTGAAAGGCCGTTCTGGATGATTGATGCAGATTCATCTTGTGTGAATAACTGTAAACAGGCCGGGCTTGTGTTCAAGTATCACTCCACCATATCAGGACGTGATGTTCTCTGTCAGATCCCTCGAGACCTTCTCCATCCTCCGCTGCTCTCTTTCCCTCACACTCCTCTCTCTCCTCTCTTTCACTCTCAGATCATCTTGTATTTCTTCACACCTCATATCCTCCTCCTGCTCATCCTCTTGCCCTCCTCCCTTCCATCTGACTCCCCCTCGTTTTCTTATCTGCCTGCATCTTCCCCTCCCTCCATCTTTCAGTCTTTCCACCCACGGTTGAGGGCTCAAACCCATGTCTTCCTCCTCCTCCTCCTCCTCCTCTTCCACGGACAGCTCCTCAGTGTTAGCCGGTGGTCTATTGCGAGGTCCCGGAAGGATTGATGATATTCTCCTGCTGGAC
The DNA here is from genome assembly GCA_962446985.1 of Xyrichtys novacula. Lineage (NCBI taxonomy): Eukaryota > Metazoa > Chordata > Actinopteri > Labriformes > Labridae > Xyrichtys > Xyrichtys novacula. Next base: position 36,023,908 of record OY660870.1, read on the forward strand.
GTCCAACAGGCGGGAATAGATGGCTGACGCAATTCTCTCTATTACCCCGGGGAGGTGGACGGCCCAATCGAGAAGAAAGGAGGTCACCCCCTCAAGCTCACTTTACAGTACATGTATGCATATATGTGCGATTCGGCTCAGCTTTGGCTCAGTCCCAACCATGTAAAAGTCCCTCTGTATGTGGTGATTGGCTGTTTACGTTCTCTGAGCCCCCTCCTCCTCATCCCTCAGGTCAGGGGTGAGGGGTCAGAGGTGAAAGGCGAGGTTTCGGGCTGGAGGAGAGAAGCTGGTGTTGGAGGTCCCCTGGCCCAGCCCCTCAGTTTAGTCTGCGAGGAGAAGAGCCTCCTCCTCCTCCTCCTTCTCCTTCTCCTCCTCCCCCTGCACATCTGGCTGCCCCCTGAACGCTCATTTGGAGGGAAAACAAGAATGTTTTTATTTCCCAGGAGAGAAGAAGAACTCCAGAGTGAAACCACAGAGTTAAAACACAGAGAGGCATCCTGGGCCCTCACACAGCCTGCTGCTGCTGCTGCTGCTGCTGCTGCTGCTGCTGCTGCTGCTGCTGCTGCTGCTGCTGCTGCTGCTGGGCTCTGATGGAGAAGAGTCCTTCAGCTCTCTCTTTGACTTTTTCTACCTGCTTCCTTTCTTCTCATTTTGTCTACCTCTATCCTTTAATTCCATTAGTCTTTACTTGCATCATTTTTGAAGGACAAAAACTCATCTTTGAGAAGCTGAGCTCATTCACAAATACTTTGCATATCTGCAGGAAACTTTGCCCTCTCATATTTTCCATAATAGCGGGAAAAATGCAGCGCTCGAAACATTCAGAGTTGAAATATTTGCATCTGTTTTCCCTCTTAAGTGAAAGTAACTCCCACAGATTGATGCTGTACCTGTGATGGTAGTTATGGAGAGTGTTGTTGACACTGAAAATATTCAAATTCATGATCTCGTTTATGCAAATTATGGCATCCACTGTGTGGATGTATGCTGAAGACTATGTCCTGTTTCACTTTCAGCAATTTTTCCTGCCTGTGTGTGCCTCATTTTTTCACAAACATCATCAGCAGCTCGTTTAATGAGACCCCCAATTAGGGGTGTGACACGAGATTAAACTTGACAATATTTTGTCGCTTTAACAATCTGTCTTGTGAGATTTGTGAGCTTCTATTTGTGACCTGTGGGGGCAGTAATGTGCCTTTGCTACGTTTACTGACAGAACCTAAAGAAGCAGAGGGAAAATAAGAAGAGGAGGAGGAGAAGGAGGGCCAGAATGATGTTGGGAAATATCTGTATTACCGATAAAGATGCCCCTGCCACTTTCAAATCATTTGTTAGGCAGCATTTTGGGTACCCGACGGAAATGATAAATGGCAGTAGAGTGACTGATAAGGCACGGGAAATTTGCAAGCGCTGTATGAAAATAATGTCGTACACCACAGCTAATACGAGCACCATGCAGAGACATGTAAGCTTATACTTACATGTAAGGAGTTATAATAAAACGTTTGAACATGCATGTGCAACTCAGTTAAAGAAAAGTCTGTTGGTCGGGTCATATATTTTGTCAGTGTAGTTTTCCTTTAATCTCGTCTCATCTTGTTAACCCAATATCGTGTCCCGTCTCGTCTCAATACCCGATATGGAGTTTTGTTTCATTTACCCAGTTCGATGCTACTCCATAATCAGGATGTGTCAGGCACTGCAGGTTATGATAATCTTCCATGTTATAAAAGAAAACTGTTCAATCAGTTTTTGTGTTCACTTGAGCACCTTAAAGTAAACCTGGATGACCCGTCCAGGTATTGTCCATGTCTTGGAGACACCTTTGTGCTTTTGGAGCTAAAGGAAATATTATATTGCAGAGAGTATCAAAACAAAACACACTAGGATACATATTCTTCTATTTTGAGTCATTTTCAACCCGAAACTTCTGGATATTTCATAACTTTAAAAACATCAGGGTAGTAATAGTCTTTGCTAACAGTGACACGACATGTTGAAATCATTTTTGACATGGATAATGATTCTTTTTTCACTAGATCTACACTCACACCTAAACCAATGTTGGACAGAAGAACTGGGAGTGCTGGGAAATATCAACATGACCTTTGTACAGTATGTCAGACGGGGATAAAACTGTCTCCAAGTCTTGATACTTTTCAAATGAAAATGAATGACAGCAGGATTTCTCTACTTGATGACAAACAGATTGTTCGTTCTTGTCAAAAACCTCTTTTAGTTCCAGCTGCTACTTTAAGTGAGCACTAAATGCTGAAAAAGGCCCAAAAATGAAATCAAAGAACTCAATCTAGACCCTTCCTCCTTTAGTAGAGATGGATTTAAAGTTCCCCCAAAGGTTCTGGTTCCTGTCCTCCACAGAGCTTCACATGGACAGATAGTAGTCCTCATTTGTTCTTTTCGTTTGCTCTCATAAAGTCATTTGCTGCAGCCAGACGCAATCAAAAGCCAATTTCTTAAATTTACAAGCAGCTCGCCAACCGTCCTCCTCCCCAGAAACACGCTTCCACGCTTTCTCCACACATGTGCACACTACACACACATGCACTCGTGCATACACAGCTGTGCTCGATTACTGCGATGTACAGTAGCCATCTCTCCACCCCGAGCCCCGAGCCCTCTCAGTGACTGTTATTGGAAATGTTGCACTGCTTCGGGAGCAAGCTCACGGCGGATTTATATGACACAGGTGCACGCTTTGGAGAGCGCTCATGTACTGCTCGCGTGCACAACCTCCCCTCCCAAACACACACACACACGTATATCAAGAGGCACGCGAGTGGACCAGCCCGCAAAGACTAGATCTAATGTCAGCCACTTAATGTCTACACCACTCACAAGTCACAACACACTTCAGGTTTCCACACACACACACGCACGCACATGTGTCTGAGCCGCTTCGAGCTGTATCCAGAGCAGGCTGAACGTATCACCCAGCTCCTCTCGTTCCTGCCGGCTGGTTAACCCCATCTGATTCTGATTTTTGACTTAGTGTATTGAATATGACAAAAATGTCTTTAATTTTAACTCAATATATTTCCCCTCTTCGCCCTCCATGTCTAGATCGCTCCTTTTGTTCTGGGAATATGCCAGGCATTTCCTCTGCGCACTATCCCGGTTTTCCAATAAGAGGGGAGGCCGGAGGTATGTGCTGGGGCGGGCCGGGCTCCCCTTCTCTTTTGGCGTTCCTCGATGGCCTTACAGAGGCAGGAATATCGGGGATACAGTTTCCCTCTGGAAAACAGACAAAGACATTCCAAGGAGGAACAGCCCGAGCGCTTACACAGCAATAATGTCCGCTTAAAATTCTGGCCACGTCGACTGAACCGGAGTACCTGCGGATCCCGCTGGGTTAAAGTTTTATCGACTCAAATACACGAGCAAAGACGTCCCAGATTTCTTAACCAAAGGAGTAAAAATTAAAGTGATTTTCTCAGGAATCAGAAGCGAATATTTCTGTTGGAAGATCTGTGTGTTTGAGTAAATCTCTGCTCCCGGGGCATCGCTGTTTAGACATAATTTGGATCTCAAGCTGAAAAATATGAAACCCTTGACCTGAAGAGATTACCGCTGCACACCCACATGTGGTAATGTAGCGTAGGACATGTGTATCTCGTCAGCCCATCCTTTCTGATGTTCATCCTTCTATATTGAAGAGCAGAGGGCAGGGAGGCTCCTTGTGAGCCACATGGTACTGATTTAGCCTGTTAGTGTCTCTCGCCTCTGTAATGAACAAGCAGGTCGTGGTGGTGTTTTTACTTGTGTGTGTGTGTGTGTCACTGAGGCTGGGTTATGTAGCTGGAGGTTGTTTCAGGGGGTCTCCATCTGGATTTGAAGATGAGGAGAAATGTGTTTGTCCCTCGTAGATCAGCTGTGAGCTGTGCATGAGATTCAAAACCACCGCAAATGAGTGTGAAATCGACTGAAATTCATATTGATGCTATTTTATGATACCTAAAAACAAACAAGAACATCAGTGACATAATTGACGATTTTTATATTCAAGATTTTAATGCTTTAAATGAGTGAGAGGGAGTAGGCGTTAGCAAAAAACTGCAATTTCCACACCAAACATTGATAATAAATGATAAAGTCGACCATCGTAAGTCAGCAGGATGAGATTTTTTGTGAGAGATGTGACATAAACATGCAGATGACGAAATAGGCAAAGACTGCTTTATCCACAGGGGGCGCCAAAATTGACATGAACCAAAAGTTCCTCAGTGGAGCTTTAAAAAACATGTTAATTTCAATTGTTTTGCACAGTGTGATAAACACAGAAACATAAAATGCATTCCAAGATGATAAAGTTTTTTTTCCTACCTCTCCTGGGTTAAAGGAGGTGAGTCAGGATTCATGATGCAGGTGTAACCTCGCATCTGCCGTTCACTAAAAAACACATTATTGGACCTTTTTAAGGCACCAAACCTTTGTCAGAGATTCTTTTTTTCTGATAGGACATTATATTGTCCTGTGCATGAATGTAGCCTGTTTTTTTTTTTTTTTCATTATTATTTCACACTTATTCAGGAGTGTTTAAATTTGAGGCGCATATCTAAAAAATAAGATAACTCAGTTACAGTTGGTTAGGAATAGAGTTGGTGCATCTGTCTCTTACCAAAGAAAAATGATTATTTCTGCAGCTGCGACCTTGTGTTAGAAAGTCAACACAGGCTGCAAACAAAGTTCAGGTCAGTTGCAACAGTGGCTTTCTTGAACGCACCCTTAAACCCTTAAACATGCCTCTAGAAATCTTGATTCAGCTTTATTTTGTGTTTATTTGAAAGATAAGTATTAATGCATGATAGATGGTGAGTTTTCTCTGTTCAGTGAGAGGAAAGTGAGATGAAAAGAAGTGAAAAAGGTGAAGTTTGATTTAGGCAGTGAACATGTGAATCAGTGCACTGCTCTTGTAAGTATGGTAGTATTTACGCAGGTTATTGTGACGCTGTTGAATGCAATAGAAGTCAATGGAATAGAAGTCATGATAGAGTAACTTCACAGTAGATCTCCTCTGTTTTTATTGAATGATTGTAGGGCACTGAAAACAGCAGCAGAATAATTGCACCACAGCGTCCCGTGCACCTTTGTTGCACAAATGATGGTCTATTTTAGTGTGAATAGGTATTTGAGGTGGTTTTGGTATGTAAAGAATTGCCCTGCCTCTGCATGGTGCCATCTTTGAACAATAGCGGTCGAAACAATGAACGTGTTTGTCTCGTTATAGTCGAAGAACTGGAAACAACTTGGACACAGTACAGAAATGCAAGTCATTGTTTTACGTTTTATTATGCACTTCGTCTTGTACAGACAACTGGAGTTAAACTAAAGCTGTATTTACTCTGAGTGTGTTGCAACATGCCGCTGTGTATGTTTGCATCAATAACTGCAGACCCAACAGAGGGATATTATTATTTGATCTCTTGTTGTTGTTTCTGCAGCGTGAATGCTTCAGCTGCAGGGTTTTTATGTGGTTGTGCATAATCAAGACAACCACGAGTATGAAGTTATCAATCAGAGCCTTTTCAGCTCACAACCACAAACGTAGCTGTGAGCTCTGAGCTGTCACCACACCTGTATGACATCACCACCTCAGGTGTTTTCAGCTCCTTTCAGCTCGGGTGTTTATCAGATGCCTGTTTTGCATCATTTTCTAAAATAGCTCCGTGGGTGTGCGGCGGCGGCGCTGAGTAAAGAGAAAGAGGAGCACTCTGTCGATTCTTATCGGTGTGGCCTAATCACTACCATGTGCTTTTACGGCCGCTCGCTTTATTCGTCGACAACGTTGGAATTCCAGCAATTACCCTCCGTTAAATTTTTACACATGGCCCCTCGTGTTCGATACAGAAACCGTCCCTCTGAAAGAAGACCAGGTCCAGTTCAGGACTCTCAGTCTGTGTCTTTTACAGCACCAGGGGCTTTTACTGCCTCTGAGCTCGACCTGCTCACTCCGGTGGTCCCAAAGCCTGGGAACCGGCCTCCCCGCTCAGACACACATACACACTGAGGAGAAAAAAATGTACTGGAGATCATATTTCCTTTGTTCAGAATGATCTCCTTTCATTTTTATTTTGGTAGAAGGCAGAGCTGCTGCTTGTGAGTTTCTGTTTAATTTGGCGTGGATTATTATTTTGCTTAATTGGATTTTAACGAGGTTTTAACTCAAGTATGTTAAGAAGCCGGTCTGGTCTTGTACCACCCACTAGCAAGGTCCACTCAAGGTTAACCCCATCCAGATCTGCATCCTCCCCTCCGGTCTCCCTCTCCTTCACTCTTCCTCTGTTATTTTCTCTCCTTCCAGCTTTATGATCTTGTAAATAGATTGTAATGTAACTGTGTATAACCCAGTATAATAGCCATTAAAAAGTATGTTATGACCCCACCTTAACAGTAACAATATGTATGAATGTAGTTCACATGTTTTAGTGACCTATAAGCATATTGTATGTAATAATTTGACTCTTAGAGTGAGCTTTTTTTGTGCGATAAGAATCTCAGTTTTAAGATTAGAAATTGTTCTCATGAACAACTGTCACAAAAGTCAAAATTTCTCGCTAAAATTATTTCAAAAGTCTACGAATCAGAGACTTTGTCACTCAGACTACTACCATATTAAATTGCTGGATAGGGCCCGGATATAACATTGGTGCCTTTACATCGTTTTGGTGCAGTCAGATAAAGTCATGATTCAAATGCATCAAATGTTTGTCTCACACCATGTAGGTCTGTTATGTACATAAAAAAGCACACTTACTTAAATCTGTCTGCTTTAAATTCAGTTAGATAAAGACTTTCCAGTAGTGTTGTCCTGCAGCCCCTTTACAGCCCATTCCTCTTTGACCTGAGATTTTATTTTAATGATTCAAAATCATAAATCTTATGGCAATGAAGCACCACAGATTGAGTTTGATGAGATTACCAATCTACTATTTAAAGGTTGAAGACCAAGACTGAGAAAATCATTCAGATACCATCAGGGATCAAAACAAACTTTGACAATTTGACCAAAATCATGTTAGTATAATGACCAAAAATCAACCTTTTCCAGTATTTATTTAATTCCCAATTAAGACTCTGGAGAGAAAGACTTCACATTATGGGCTTAAAACTACCTTGAGATGAAAAATAACAGTTTTAAACATGCATTTCAAACCGCGATTAATCGCAGTGAACTATGACGATTCTGCGATTAATCGCGATTCAAAAAATTAATCTTTCGACAGCCCTAGTTTAGACCAAACTAATACTGATTTAGGTTCTGATCTGCAAAGAAGTTCTTTATAATAACTATTTCCCAACGATCAATGATGAGTGATAGGTTCAAATAGTTGCTTGTTGTCCCTTCTCCAAAATCATCCCTATAACACGTCCTATAAATTACTTGTCATCGATGTGTCCAACTTTTGTCGCACAATTAAACATCTTCCAACTGAATCAGCTGCAACCTTTAAATTGATGCAGTAGGGATGAGTTGGGTTTGACCCTGCAAACGTTTCAGTACCTCCTATTAAAGTGCGTTGACTTCTGTGCAGGAGTACACAACAAAAACAGTTGGTTGTTCCCGCCTAAAGCTTCAAGGGCAAGTTTAAGTGGACTACTTTTTCTTCAGTTTGTAACTTAAGACCAAAAACAAGACTTTTCTCTAACTGTAACCTGGAAAATAAGGTCAAATACAAGGTCAATATAGCCTTGAATCTTATTCTAACATGCAGATTAAACTCTGATTGTTGAAGAAATGTCATCCACATCTGTTGGCAGAAATCGTCGATGTCTCGAAGTGGACCTGAGCCAGCCGCTTTAGTCGTCTTGCCAAGATCATTCAAAGTCTGGTAGAGTTGATTTTACATGACAACATGATCCTGAGTGTGAATGTTCAGGAAGCTTTCAGTGCCAGTTAATGTCTGTGATGGAAAAGCTGCCTTACGGTGAAATAACTCAGAGTAATTCAGAATACCACGGGAGGTTGTTTTCCTTACTTTGTGCATAATAAAGTCACATTACAACACATTTGGACGACGACAGAGGCTTTTATCACAGATTACTGATACATAAAGAACAATTGTTGTCGTTGCATAAGTGCTTCACTCAAGCTGCTGCCTCCCTCCGAGTCTAAACTGTTATCTTATCAAAACAAAGGATTCTTTGAATATCTCGATTCAGGGAAACACCCTCAGGCCAATTGTGTGTGTGATAGGAAGGAAAATATTTCCAGCTAAGTCTCAGCGAGTGTGCCTGTGGGGAAATTCAAAACACTCCTGTCGTTTGTTCTGTATCCCGCTCCCTGCCAACTGTCGCTAGCATACAGACGGCGCTTTTGTTTCTGCAGAATTTGGGTGCATGTTTGCAGCGAGAGTTCAGTTTGTAAGTGGAAGTAGTTTGAGGAATAATTTGGGGTTTAGAGACTGAGAGCGTGCTTTATATTTAGAGAGAGAGTGCAGAAGAATATCCTCCCAAAATACAGAGTTCACATCACAGTGGCTCTATTGTTCAGAGGTGGTTACAGAGGATTGTTTAACCCTTTCTTACTGCACCGCTGCAGCGACTTTATAGTTTAATCTGTGTGTGTGTGTGTGTGTGTGTGCAGGTGCATGGTTTCATTACTCCCTGTGTTTATGCATGCTCATACAGCTGAAATGCTGGAAATTTATGACTGGAGTTGCCAAGGTCCTTTGGCCAGCAGCGATGAAATATTAAGCAGTCCCACTGATTTATGCAGAAACACCGAGAGTTTGACAGAAGTTTTACTCAGCTGTAACGTTAAGGAAACAATGAGGCTCCAGGAGAAAATCTACCTGTAAACACAGCAAACATGGTCGAACACATGTCCATCCGCTCTTTAATGAGCTACTGCTCCCCCCTCTGCAGCTTTCTGAAGGTTGTAGCAGGTTTGCTTAAGGCTCATTTATGCTCGCCGTGCGTATGAAAATGTACGCGTCTGTTTCAAACGATGGATCCGTCACTGCCTGCATACTTCCATGCATCCTTTATGTTTGCATTGATGTTAACATGACATCCACCAGGGGGCAGGCTGGAGTCTAAAGTTTCTGACAACAACAAACAAGAAGAAACATGGTGACTGTGGAGGAGCGAGTGATAATGTATTTTTGGCATCGGAGACAGAAACGGAGGCAGCGTTGGAGGGGCGGTGGTTGGTCAGGCCACTAAATGCCTCATGGTTGGAGGACAGAAAATTTCGTTTCTGAGAGAAATTGACGACGCTCGTCATTTTCAGTACTTCAGGATGTCTGCTGGGGCATTTGACAACTTCCTTTGTCATGACAGCGGCAACACTGCCACCACAGGGGGGATAGATCCCTGTTAGATAGATCTAACAGTGTCACGTGGTCCCTCATTGAGCAAGGGATGCCCTTTTTTGTGTGTGAATTGAGTTTAAAGACAGTTTTGCAAATGGACACAAACCCCCATGTAGCAGCTTGGCTAAAATGCAAAAGGAGTCGTACAAACTCAGGGCCAAGATGGTTTTGCTTGTAGCCAATCCTGGTTTTTACATTTCCTCTTCATAATCTGTTTTTGAAATGACCTAAAACAGAGCCGATGATCCACAGAGGATTAGGTGCTGGATATCAGTTGTTCTTATTCACTAGAACACCAACGTCTGTCTTAGTTGTCTTAGTCACATGGAAAGATGACTAAATCCATGATGTGCTCCCATCGTAATCATCCCCAGTGCAGTGAGACGCATGAGTCGGTGATGTTGCACATTCGATTTTCCTTGAAGGGATTTTGATTCATGAAGTGACTCATCACAATCTCTTCCAAAAGGCATCCATTTACGCTAGGGTGGTCAAACCATGACAAGGCAAAATTACACATTCAGAACGTTTCCCTCCCTGCTACTGGTGTGACGTGAGCGATACGATGACAAAGTGAAAAGACTGAAGAGGTCAAACTATGGTGACTGGTTTTGGTGGCTTGATGACTTGATGACCTCTTAGATGCATGTTTAAAATATGCATCTCCTTTTTAGAGGTCTTCATCAGAGGAGAAAACGGGGTGAGATGTTGACAATCCAGCTTTACTCTGGAAATCTGATGCACTTCAAACACAATTCAATCCACTCACACTCTTGAACGACCGTCCAGAACGCTTCTCTTTGCAAACAGAGGATTTTCAGTTCACTGTGCTGCAAACAAACAGGTTGTTCTTCGGATCCCTTCTTTCTCAGGAGGAAGTGGGTTGTCCTCTGAGATGTAGACTTCCTTCAGTGACTCCCTCTGCAGCTCCACAGGAAGGGCTGGAGCAGAAGTGTAAGGGCAGAGTTAGTGCACCCTCAGGCACCATCACTGGGATGGGTTCCATTTAGTTTTGTTGGTGGGGGGGAGAGCAGAGATGGGAGTGGATGTGTGGAATGAGAGAAGATTTAGTGCAGAATATGATCATGCATATAACCAGGATCATACAAATGTATGCTGGTCTCGCAGAAAGACCTCTGTTTGCTGTTGCTGGGATACGCAGGTTGTTTTGCACTTCCTCTTGCCTTAGTTTGAACCCTTAAGCAAGCTGACTTTTGATTCATATATTCCTTTATTGAACATTTTATAAAGTAAATGTGGAAAAAAGAAGAAGAATCATGTCTAGATCAAACAGCAGCTCAGGACCTGGAGAAAATACCCTCAAAAATAAGAGTTAGGGCACCAAAACTAAAACCCCTGTGTGAGTCTGTATCAGGAGTCCCGCCTATTCTTAATTTTGATTAGCCGATGCAGAAAAAGTGGTGCCCTTAAACTTCAAAACTTTAAAACTTCAACCTACTTCCTGTAATAACTGTCTCCCTGCAGCTGATCTGCTTATTTAGCTGATCTTTATGTTTGAAATCTAAAATCCGACGGCGTGTTTAATGTCTTTTTGTGACGTGCGGCTCACACAGATGGTCGGCCCTGTCAGCTGTAGCCCTCACAGATTAACTACACAGCTACTGCACCGTTTAAACTCCCCCTGCACATCGCACCGGGGTAGAAGCCCAGACCATGAGAACCTCTCTGGAGAACCTTTGACGCACAGACTGCCATATGTGAGGAATTTGCAAAGGTCAGCATGAACCAGAGAAAAGGGCCGAACTTCACCGCTGCTTTATTATCCGTGTTCCCCCCTCTGGGTGTCTGACCGTGGAACAATTTAGAACAACAGCCACAAGACTGCAGAGTCCCTGCTGACAGGTCCAATACTAACACTAGCTCGCTCTGCCTTTCCCTCTCTCTCTCTCTCTCTCTCTCTCTCTCCCTCTCTCTCTCCCATAGCCGGGGGTGAGGCATCTGTTTCCTATGCTCAGCATGTAGAGGCACTGCATTCAATACACACACACACTCACACAGTGTGTTTACACTACTGCTGTCTTATCTTACACACTGGACACATGACAGGAACATCTGAAAACACACACACACCTCTCTGATTGGCTGAGGGATCATGAGTGTGTGTGTGTGTAACATTTATGCCTGTGAGTGTGTGTGATCCCTCAGGCTGCGGCTTTAATATTTGGATGACACTTGATTGATTGTTCGTCCTTTTCGGTGTCATTTGGCCTTTAGTTTTTGTGTTAATGTTGTGATGTTATCGCTGCAGTATCAACAGGGATGCCTCTCATCTGATCTGGTTTCCCTGCTGATAACAATAGTTTGTGTGTAGTGTGTGAGTGTGCAGAGAGGAAACTGCACAGAGACGTGTTGCGTCTATTGAGCTCTGGGCGTTTAGTGAAATGCTTGAGTGTTACAGTTTAATCTATATGTGTGTATTTGGCTTTGTGCATGATTCAGTGTTCATTTTGTGGCCGTACATGATCACTGTCTGCAGACTTAGAGTGAAAAAGACAGTTTTATTAAGAAAAGGATAATGCATTATGAGCAGGTGGTTACGCATAAGAATAACAACAGGGTGAGATAAAACTCCTGGCTTCGTGATGGGCGTTTGCATAACAATCCGTTTACTATGCAATATCCAAAGTATTACCTTGATTAGGGGTGTCCCGATACGATATTGATATCAGTTCGATATCAGCCAAAAAACAAATACTGGATTATATCGGCCAGCATCTAAAATCTCCGATATCAGCACTCCGATACAAGCAGTCTAATCCAGATTCCAAGTCTAAAAAAAGACGTTGCAGCCGAGTGCAAAATGTGCCATGTACAAGCCTGTGCAAATATCGGATCAAAATTGTTATCGGACGATACTGAAGGCTACAATATCGGTATCCTATTGGAAGTAAAAAGTTGTATCGGGACACTCCTAACCTAGATACATAAATGCTGACAGTAAACAAAGAATCAGCACCAACTTGATTTGTGCGACAGCTGCAGGTAGATAAAGCATCAAGAATATATCAGCACTTACTGCAAATACAGACAGAAGCATGCTTAGTGCAACCAGGAGGAGAAGCTCTGCAGATTTTAGAAACGTGAAGTCACTTTAAAAGCATCCACTGAACATTTATCAAGTCAAATTAACCGATTTCATCCAAACAGTACTGACCAAAATGCTGCACAGTAAGACCATATAAAATAAGAAATCCGTACAATCATTGGTTAAAGGGATAAAGAGTCTCAATGATTGGAAACACTACATAAGGAATTTTAGGTACACTGAGTTATAAGTCTGAAAACCCACTGTTCCTTCAGTCCAGACTTAAAAATACCTACTTTAGTGCTTCAGGGCAGCTACAGCGAGGGCCAAACCCCTGAACCTTGACCGAGGAGCAGCCAGAAGCAGCTGGTGGGATGATCTGAGAGCTGCGGTGGAGAAGAGAGGGAAACTTTGAAAACAAACACAAGAACCCGAAAGTCGGTCCTGAACTTGACCGGAAGTTAGCGCAAGATGCTCTTTGTCTTCCTGGCTGGTACAGTTTGCAGCATATCGGACCATCTGCAAATCCTTAATGACGTTCCTTTTAAACCTGACATTATTTGATGTATGGAAGGCATTATTTTTAGTGTCATAGCTGATTTTATGATCAAAACATGTATGTAGACAATATATAAACTATAAAATAGACACGAGAACAAAAACAGGTTAGATGATACAAATCAAGGAAGAACAAAGAGGTGTTTGTGAATGACCTCAAAGAAATTATAGTACGATTGTTGTATTGTGCTCCGTGGTTGTAATAAGAGGTGATAAAAGCTTTTAAAGATATGAGTTCCTGCCAAAGTCAACAAGAGTGTGGTAACACTAAGTCATCAGCTGTCTTTGAGCAGTAAATCATCATCTTTAATCACAGTGTGGTCCAGCTCAGGTGTGTCTGTGTCATCAGGTTTGTATGACTTTCAGGTTTTAAGAGTAGATTTGGCCACAGACGTTCCACCTAACTCTAACTAACTGAGGCGATTTCTGCGATGAAAAGTTCTGTTTTTAATGACTTTGTAACAGCAGGAGGATGAGGCTGGGAGCAGCAGGTGAGAGCAGATAGATGATTTGAACATAAATTCCCACAGGAAGCTCGGTGTGTGTCAGGAAACAGCGTGTTCATGTTTGTGTTTCATGGCTCCCCTCGCTCCCGCTGCTGCGGCCAGATAACGTTAATGAATCAATAGTCACACCAAACACAGATAAAGAGGATGAAAAGAGATTTTATTTGTTTTTAAAATATTATTTGTTGCTCATTTCATGTTTTTGTGAAGCTGATAAATGTGCTGTTTCCCAGCTGTCCCCAAAGATCTTAATCATCTCACAGCTCCCGCTCCCTCGTGGTGTCACTCAGCTCTTTATCAGTGTTGTCTCAGCATGGGAACCACTTTTTATTAAGTGTTAATATTGAAGATCTCTGGGACGTGTTTGAGTATTTTCCCAGGTCTGCTCTGGGATCGTTTAGTCGCCATGATGACATATAAACACCTATTAAGTTACAGATACATTCATAAACACATTTGTACTTGCAAACCTTAATATTTTAAGATGTTTTCACACTTAAGATAGGTTGTAGGACATTTCTTTAGTAACTTAGAAACTTTAAAAACATCATGATAACAGAGAGGGTAGTTCAGCTCTTGTGCTCACATAATGGTAGCAGCAACATGAAAAGCAGTCTTTCCCCATCAGGAGTTTTTGAGTGTGCCTCCACAGTCCAAAACTGGCAGCAGTTGTTTTTAGTTTTTTTAAATTTCCAACTAAAAGTGAAATGTGTGACCTTAAGGGCCTTAAAATTTGTTAAAATCAGTTAAAATCAGTCTAGTTGAGGGTGTAGAATAATAGATTATGATATCATCAGCATAACGAGAAATTTCACAAAGCTTTAATAATTTCTTCAGATGTAATTTATATCAAGAGAAAATAAAAGTGGCCCAAGGATGGATCCCTGTGGTACTCCTTTGCTGACCCCTATAAAGAATGACCTTGCAGGAAACCCCGCCTAACCAAACTTATCTTATTTCGTTCATTGATTTAAGTGCACAAACTGCACTACAGACTGCTAGTATTAGTCAGGGATGAACCGAATCTTATCCATATATTTTAAAAATTAGTCTGTAACTGTAAAAATGTTAAATAGTTTGAGGTTGTAGAAGAATAGATTATGGTATCATCTGCATAAAGATGAATTTTGCAGTTTAGAGATTTACCTCTGGTGTATTTTATTAATAATCTGTTTGAGAGTGTGGAAGAGTACATTTAGGTGTCGTCGGCATAAAGATAAAATTCTGCAAGTGGCCCAAGGATGGATCCTTGTGGTACTCCTTTGCTAACTACCTTAAATACTGACTCTACAGAAAACTCATCTTACCTCATTCAGTCCATTGTTTTAAAAACAGCCCTACAAACGGTTATCTGGGCGATCACAGTCCGTCCCAGGCTGTTTAATCAGTCCAACATGTGGTTGTTTTCGACAGGAGCCCACAGAGGCCCCGTGGCCCCTTCACTTCCATAAATACTCTTACAGCTTTCTTAAATATGTGACAAAATGTGGTTAAAGTTTATAGGAGGAGTGTCTGTGTGCACCCTGTTTTTAACCAGAGGGAGGAGTCTCTCTTTTCCACCTGCAGAGGCGACTCATGCTGCGCTGCGTCCCTGGTTCACACACACACACACACACACACACATTTGTATCTCATACACACACCTGCTCTTGATTGTCCAATTTGTAAGCGGTGAAGAGGCCGCAGGGGAGCAGAGAAACAGTAAACAGGCTGATAGCATCTCAAATGAGATCACCGAGGCTGGAACCAAACTCACTGCAGAGAGTGGGGCAGACACACACTCACACACACACACACACACTCACACACAGCTGTGAAGAGGAAAGCAGGCATTGTTCTGGGTGACAGACAGAAAGCAGTAGAGCGTTTATGGGTCTTTACAGTGTAAGTCGAGTCTTCTTCTAGCAGTCCCGCTCCCGGTTTCAGCCTCTCGGTCAGGGGTCATTTACGTCCGAGTCAAAGTTCAAACTTCACCCGTCGTCGAGGAAGTCTGGAAATTCACTTCATGATCACGGCTCAGATTGACACCTGAACAGTTTACTCACAGCCCCCTGACCGTCTCCTCTGCCTCTGGTTTCTCACTTATACCTCGTAGGGTGAAAAAAAGTGTGACCCCTCCTCACTTTACATCCATTAAATCTCTGACTCTCAACCTCTCCTCTCCTTCTCTTCTGTAAAAACGTCCCATCAGTTCATCTCGTCTGTCTGATTCCAGTTTCCCGTGACGCTGTCTGATGTTTTCAGATGTCTCTGAAAGACTAAAAATATTACAGCGCCCACGGTTTGAACGGCATCTATCTTCTGCTATCAGTGATTGTTGTTGTTGCAGCCAATCACATCACACCATCACTGATAACAGAAAGTTTGCTTCCTGTGTTGTGTATGGTGTTTTGTCGGCTTCACACATAATCAGGACTCATAACCTCGAACGACAAAACACACACGCCCTTTTTTTTCCTGCGTAAATGTGAATTTAAAACCTGTGGTTCAAAAATATTTCAAAAATTAGAAATTAGGGTTAAAACTTTCAAGTTGTCTTAAATTTTATGATAGCAAATGCTTTTTTGAATCATGATTAACCACAAAAATTCAATATTTATCCACTGCCTAGTAACTGTAAGTTGTGAGTTCCATTATTTTTTATCATTTTAGAGTTTAAGTCTGTATTTATGTAAAGCAGTCTCTTGATTTGGATGCATCGAAATGTACTTTCTGATCTTGACTTAAGGATATTTATTCAGATTAGTGCTACAGAGGAGGTAAGAGACAGCTTCACAGTGTTTTTTTAGTTATTTTTTAAAAATGACACTAGTATACGTGAAAAAATATATATATGTAAAGGGATGCATGTAAAAAAGCAAAAAAAAAACAGATATTCATCTAATTTTTTTTAAATATTTAAAAAAATATTTTAAAATCAGTCTGTCAGTGTAAAAAAGCTTCATTGTTTGAGGGTGTAGAACAGTAGACTAAGGTATCATCTGCATAAAAATACATTTTGCAGTTTTGAGATTTACCTCTAATGTATTTTATAAATACATAAACAGAAGTTGCCCGAGGATGGATCCCTGTGGTACTCCATTGCCGACCCCATAAAGAATGACCACACAGGAAACCCTTACCCTTACTCATCTTAATTCATTTAGTCCACTGATTAAATTTGAAGAACTGCTCTATGGACTGCTGGGATGATTCAGGGACAGACTAGAGCTGAAACTGAGTTAAGATCAGTCTGTTATGGCAAAAATGATTCTCTGATTGAAACTGAATTTTGATGGATCACTGATGCCTCAGCATTTGCACTCTTCAGGAGTTCCAGTTTTGTTGCTTTACCTGAGACATGACTGTTTAAACGTGTTAATCTGTAGATCCAGCCACAGATCTGATGTGATTTGCTCACTTTAAATAGTGCTCTGTTGGTCGCCTGGTGCACCTGTATGCTCAGTTCACAGGTAGGAGCTCAGAGTCAAGCGGTAGTTAAAAAAAAAAACTATAAAACTTTCAAAAACATTCACCAAAAGTCAAGCAAATTAATTTGGATAGATTCATGCCATGAAAAATAGAGATCTACACATTTTCTCTATAAACAAATCAAACTGTGACTTTTTGAGTCGAAACTCTGGAGACTAATGTTGATGAAATTCCAGATTAAGCAAACAGCCCTTCAATGATGTGATTTAGCGTCCTGCAGGCAGTTTGTGGTGCAGCATGAGAGATGTTTAAGTGAATCTAAAGAGTCAGCGGGTCCGTCAAAAATCCAGAGGCAGCGTTCTCGTCGTCTCCTCTTTCTGCTCGTGTTTGTTTTTCTTCCTGCCTTTTCAAAGAGAGGAAAATAAATAAAGTGCTCCTCTGGCTTGAGATCACTCGTCCCTCTGCTATCGATACCCTCTCTGAAGACTCAGGATGTGTGTGTCTGTGTGTGTGTGTGTGTGTGTCTGTGGGTATGTACAGTATGTTAAATAAAGTCGTAAAAATCTGAGGGTCTATTTTAAACACCCCTCACATCCTCTTTAGCCCCTCTATGCGGCCTATTCATACCCCAGCTATGACAGATTAGCATGTAGCTGCTATATTTAACCAACTTTACTGGTATCCGTGTGTGTGTATGTAAGTGTGTGAGAGTGTGATTGTGTATTTCTGTCCCCCCTTTCCCCCTAAAAATGGTAACACACCCACAGCAAATGAGAGAGCTCCTTTGAGAAATGTGTTTCTCATGTTCTCACGGTGTAAAAATGACGCTATCGCCCCGCTCGGAGAATCAGCAGCTCTGTCCGCATAACATGGACCTGGGCCCAACCTGTGTGTGTACGTGTGTGAGTGTGTGACCATGCATGTGTGTGCATGCACTGGGGATTGGGTCTGCAGTGTGTGTTTCAGGGTTAAATAGTGAATGACAGTCTTTATGGGACCCCTTCCCTTCCTCTGGTGAAAACATGGAAAGATTGTTTACTGAGGACTCACTGTTCATCCAGCCAGAGGTCAGAGTCCAGGTCGAGTGTGTGTCTGCAAATGTGTGTGTGTTTGTATGAATCTGTGGACTTCCCCGTGCATGTGGCTATGTTTAGATGTACAAACACGCTGATAAAATCAAAGGAATGGGTGCAGGCTGGACGACGACGGGTGGAAGAATTTCTTCTATGACATCTTTATCTGTCTGCAGATTTATCTGATCGATGAGATATTTTCGTGTTTTGGTGGTTAACTGAAGTTTGGTGTTGCTATTTTTAACTTTTAGTAGGGAAATGTCATGAATAAGTCAGAGCTGTAAAACAATCTCAGCGATGAAAACATGATAAAATAGATACCAAAGCTTCAGAAATCAGCCAATACAACCCGGCTAACTCTGCTTTCTCTCTCTGCTAACAAAGCCGTATTGTTGCGGTTGATTTTCACAAGCAGAGAGATTTCCAAAGTTTACAGAAGATCCGAAGAGTTCCTCCTTTCTGTTTATTTTTCTAATCCCCTAAAACAAGCTCATTGAGTCCTCTCAAGATCACCTCCTTTCTGAGGTGCGACAGTTTCCCTTTGTCCTCCACAGACACACAGGTATTCTCAGGTATTCTCAGGTATTCTGTTTTGTTTTGTTTTTTGTTGAACCCATGAATACACAAAAAATCAAATTAACTTTATATACATAAAATAAAGCCCAAAGAAAAAAAATATATTCACACGAGACAAAAAATACGTACATCCCGTTGTAAACACTTTAAATTTGAGAGACTTTGAATAGACTTTGAAGTATTAGAAGGCACATACTGGTATATTTGCTTTTATTTTGAAAGGCTTCAATTCAATTTTGGACGTAAATAAAAGAAACATACTCGCGGTAAATACGGAGATAGCAACTTTTGTAATTTGGCGCCATATAAATAAAATGATTGATGATTTGATTTGATTTGATTTGAAAGGCTTCAAACAACTTCTGGTCCTCTCGGTAGAAGTCTGCAGCTAGACTGTTTTGGGTATCCCTGTAGATTAGGGGTCAACTCAGACTGGAGTCAGGTAATCTTAAACTAGGATTAAATGAGGTTGTTTACACTGAAATATATTCAGTAGATTAAGTTTTGTTATGTTTGGATGAAACAGTGCAGGTGTGTTTCACAGTGTTCTCTTACCTGCACAGCTTTTTGAAATCCCAAAGAAAAGACTTGAACTTTTTTTTGGCTTTTAGGAGAAAGTGATAAAAACTGTATTTAACCCGCAGTTTAGAGGGAAGTTAACCATCAGTAGTCAGTTTCATAAAACATTTTTATTCCCCGTTTTTTTTTAATTCCTTTATTCCTTTCAGCTGTCAGGAGGACAAAATGAAACTAATCCTGGTTTAGGGAGTCATCAGGTTTTGCTGAGCCCTCCTTTATGAGTTCAGTCTGTAAAAGTTTTGGTGTATTTTGGGTTTTTTCCTGTGATTAAAAGCCCAAACTGTCTCTCTGTCAGACAAAGTCCTGATTTGAGGCACCTCAGGGACCCTCGAGTGTGTGAATAAAATGTTTGACTGACTGAAACCTCCCTCCTCTGTCAGACTGGGTGACCTCTTCTTCTCCATCCTCTGAGGTTCACCACGCCGTTCACCACGACCAGCAGAACACGGTCAGAGTGACACAGACAACGCCGAGGTGCGGCTGTTTCTGCGTCATTTCCGACCGTATAACAGCGGAGTGTGCACGTGTCCCTGTGCACGTTTGTGTGTGTGTTTGTGTGTGTTCGGGGTGAAGTCAGACTGTAAATATAGCCCCGTCTGTCTTCAAGTCCACGTCCAGACAGTCTGTGTCTGAGGAGGAAAAACGCTGCAGTCTCTGACTTTTTTGGTCAAAACACAACAAGAGAGGGGGAGGAGACTCTGTGTGTGTGTGTGTGTGTGTGTGTGTGTGTGTTTGAGTGTGTGTGTGTGGGGGGGTTTAATAATTTCAGACATCTCTAAAAATAGGGGACTCAGTAAAAGAGAAAAAAAGCTGTTCTGCTAAAAATCACAGCTCCAGAGCAGCCATTTGGATGATGTGTGCTCCCTGAGGTGGGGCCTGGGAAAGTTAGCTAAGAGCACTAGCATGTCAGCGAGCGTGCATGCATGTGAATATATATATATATATATATGTGTGTGTGTGTAGAAGTAGACCTAAGTGGATGATTAAGGTTCTTACTTGTGTTTCTGCTGTATTTTTCTGAGAGATATGGCCTGAATTCTCTGAGTCTTGCCAGTTTGTCCTGGGTCCGCTTTAATCAAATTTGCTCCTGGTTCGGTCTGGTCTGGTTCCTGATGCTGCCAAACATCCACCCCTGCCCTTTACTGACTCACTGTGAGACCATGAGGGATTGTGGGAGAAAGAATGTGAGCCCCGGTCCTTTTTTAAGAGGAGAGATCTTGTAGTTGAACATAAGTGAGTTAAGTTTCATCAAATATGTCGGGAAGGAAAACTCAGGAACTCCTGGAATGTCAGCCCTCCAGTCCGGCTCAGTTCTCGGACCCTGTGGCGGCCTTTCGAGAGAGTGTTGGCTCTCTTTGAACCAAGCTTAGATCCACTTACATGTTATTTTTACCAGCTGGTTGATCTGTACTGGTTTCTAATGGGAGGCAGGACTTAGTCAGAGAGTCTCAGACTGAACCTGAAAGTGAGACTCTGGAGAGTTGTGTTGTTTTGTCGTTGTTGTTCTGTCGTTAAGCAGTCAGCTGAAGCCCGGGAACATTTTGAGTAATGACATAATTCCTGTGAGTCATGTCAAACAGAAGCATTGTTCAGAGAAATGAAATCATGAAATAGTCGTGACGTTTAAACAGGAGGACCTGAAACACAAAGTCTCAGTCAAACTTTTCTGTGAGCAGATTTTGGTGGAAAAATCCAGTTGAAGGAAATCTTATAGTAACTTGGCATCAACAACATCAAAGAAATGACTGGATGTAACATTTCTGGTTTCATTTGACCACAAATTCTGATGAAATCTGCAGGATGGTGGAGGTGGGTGAACAGGTTTGTGGTGTTATCATCTTTCACGTTTCCTACAGACTGGAGTGTTCTTGAACGCCCCTCACAAACTGGCCTGGAAACCTTTTGGGTGAAAGGAAGAGCTCCAGACTTTTATCAGTGGTCTCCTCTGACATGGCGAGCTGAGTCATCTTGCATCATCCTCCCTTTGCAGTGAACCACTAATTTACTGTGGTGCGTTATTTCAGGGTGCTACCCAGGAATGGGCATTTTAAGAAAGTCTCTAAAATCAGGGACATTTCTAGGGACAACTTTAGTCGAGGACAGGTCATCCAAAAGGGGAGACTGTCCGCTGAAGTTGGGACATCTGGCCACCCTACAGATCCTCATTGCTAGCAAGGAGCTGATGGTAGCTTGAGACTTAGAGCACTCAGAGGATCCATTAAACTCAGTCGGATGTATCTGGTTTAAGTGGGACATCATTGGGGTCGTTGTCGTGTTGGAGCAGCATCACAGTGTTTGCAGCGAACCTCATCATTTTTTTGCTTTCTTCAAGCTTTTTTTCCAACTTCTACGGAAGCCCGCTGACACTGTACCACTCCGCTTGTAAAATGTCAAATCCTTCTGCACGGTGACGGTGATAGTCACTGCATCGCTTCAACACACACCGACTGGACAGAGAGGGTATCCCTCCTGATCAGCAGACGGAGGATGGACGCACGCTGTCAGCCCTTCTTTAATAATGTTAGATCAATCGAAAAAATGTTCGTTCGATTAATCATGCCCGTTCCTAGTACTACCACATGTTTATCTATAATCAGTGTACCATCAAAGTTTGGACACAAGCGTCTCTGCTCTCTGACAGATTTTCTTCCACGTTTCTCTGATTCTTCTTTTTTGAATATCGTGTCTGCAGACTCGTACGAAACCGTCTCACCTCTTCTGCTGTGTCACAATGTTTACACCGAGCCGCTTGTGCAGATGTTACGTGATCTGCACCTTGATGAGGTACCACTTTGTGCATTGATCGTGTTGCACACACACCTTGTCAGAGCCCAGAGGGTTGATGCAGGGTGTGTGTGTGTGTGTGTGTGTATATGAATAGGTGTGTGTCTTCTGTGTATGGCAGTGGAGACGTTCAAAGAACAAAGGGATCCTTTGAGCGCAGAGTTTCACAGGAAACTGTCAGACGTGTCCATTCTTCTCTAATCCCGTGTTTGGGATTATCCTGCACTGTTGTGGAATGCTGTTGAACACACAGACAGACACACACACAATGTGTTGTCAGTCTGTGTGTCTGCACACTCTGTCAGATCAGGTGACAAACATACCACCTGTCAAATGACTGTGAATGTAAACTGTGAGTGTGATACAGGTGGTGTTAGCTCCGCCTCCTCTCTTAAGGAGGTCGCGGTGTGGTTGGCTAAATCCTCAAAAATCCTTTTCAAGTATGACAACAGAGATTACAGTGCCATGCATTTTTCTCTTTGTATAAATGAAGATTAAAGAAGATAAATAAACTTTTATATCTTAATTAACTTTTTAAACCTCAAATCCCTCGGGGCGTGATATCACATAAAAAAAAAAAAGGGATGGAGATGAACTCACCGCTGAGGAATGAGGATGATGGTGGAGGACAACACAGCTCTGTTGTTCCTGCTAAACAGATTCGACTCCCTTCACAGCAGTTATGGAGTTAAATTTTAATAATACCTGAAAGTTTCATGCATGCAAATGTTAGTTACCATGATGCTGCATTCAACCAGAACTCAGAAACTGATCTGAACTTTTTCTTGGTCAAAAAGAAAAAAGTTGAAACAGGCAAATGTTAAAGTTTGATAAAGACCATGTACTATTGGAAGTTTGGGAATAAGACGACTAGTTGTCACAGTTTTACCTGATACAGGAGTAAATCTGCTCTAAAGTTTAGGGTCTCCTTTGTGGTGATGAATCAGGACAGTTTGGCATCTGGACTCTTCTCCTACAGAGCCTTGCTGTTGTGATAGGGCTGGGCGCTGAACCGAACATTTACCGATACTGAAATTTGCAACAATAACTGACGTCATTTTGTCCATTTCGGTATATCGGTGTCAAAAAACTAAATAAATCAAAGTTAGTTTTGGATGTGTGTAGGTAGGCTTTGGTCTCATGTCCCTTTAAGACGCTGTCCTACATCAGACACGTGACTCCACCCCATCCAGTCTGTAACAAAGAGGGAAAGACAGGTGAGGAGATGGAGGACGGTTCAGAAGTTGGAGCGGCTGAAGTAGACGAAGTTCATGTGGGAGGGGGTGAGCAGCTTGTGGAGGAGTTATCGTCCGTTTATCGTTATCAAGGTGAACTGAACGATATATCGTGATATTGATTTGAGGTCATATCTTCCAGCCCTATGTTGTAACCCCTGCAGAAGGTGGTTGTCATTGTCTTGCTGAAATATGGAGGTCCTCCCTGATGCCAGAGGACACGGCGTCCATGATGCCAAAAAAGACCAGAATCAGTTTAACAACCAGAGAAAGTATTTTTCAGATTTCGACTCAGTCCTGGGTCGGAGATGAGATGTTTGTAGGAGGAGACTCGGAGGAAGTCGCCCCTGACCCTTCCTCATTCTCTGAGTTGTTGTGTTACTAGTAGATGGTTGTATAATTAGAAGTGTGATGAATCTGAGGTTAAAAATAGTCGTATGTAAACATCAGCAGCAGGAGGAGGAGGTTATCTGGGCTCGGCTGTGGAGCCTAGGTCACTCTGGAGTTGTAATTTTAATACTATTTGCCTAATCTCAGAACAAGATGGCTGCGGATGATTGCCAGTGTGTCAGGGAAGTAGTGGCCCTGATGGATGTGGTTCCCAAAAGACCAGCTGATAACACCAGCGTATGACGTACGTGAGCGGCACAAAGCCGGGTCCAGATGTGACGTAGATTACTGATCCGCTCCTGTGTCTGTGTCGTATCTCAGCTGGGAACGCTGGTCATTAATCTCATTATCAGAGGTACGAGGCGGGGCTGGCACGCCGTGGCTGCGTCTGCTCCGATTCAAGGCTTCCCTCTGGCCACCGCCAAAATAAGAGCACTTTTCTTCTTATTTTTCAAGCTTTAACATTCTTGTCTGGCAGCTGCGCAAGCATGTTGTGGAACAGAGCTGAGAACCTCTTAAGCTGGTAATGATCTGGAAAAGCCAGCTCTACTCGAGCTCCATAGAGGGGAAGACACGAAGCTGCAGCTTCTTCACAACTCCCAGTGCGAGAGTTAAAAGTGTCTGCTGGCGAATACGCAGGACTGGAAAGAGTGTTCGAAAATTCACCTCAAACTGAAGCACAAAATTTAACGTAGAGAGGAAACAAAACGAACCATCTGTGGATCTCCTCGGTTAAAATAAATTAAAATTGATTTTAAATTGTGAGGAAAAAACCCATCCTTAAAGGGACATTCTGGCGTAAATTTAAGTTATGGTCAAACACACCGTAACACTGAGTTAGACACCCTGAGAGATGAATGTCGCCGACCACTTGCTTCTCTAGTTATACCATCTTTAGTAACGACCGCAGGATAGCAATACACAGCGGTCTACGTCTCCATAAACAAACCTCAACCAAAACGCCACTCTATAGCCACAAATAATGCTCAGAACAGCACCTAACTTCATCAACAGGACATATAGGGTCACAGACATAGTGCTAGCCACCAAACATCTTTTTAACTTTGACTCATTTCTTTAGCAAAGAGACTAAACACAACTCACCTACTCTCTTCCAGCAGCTGCTTGTTTGTGGGGGAGCCCTGACGAGTCGATCACTGAGTGCAGCGGCTCATTTCCATAAAGTAATAATCATCATAATAATCATGTTGCACTGCAGACGTCTCAGTCTGATTGCATTTCTGTGAAATAATAACCGTAAATGTTCTTTCTTGAGCTGCGAAACTCCTCTGCACTCAGTGATCACTGTGTATTGATATCATGTGGTCGTTACTGAAGTTGGTATAACTAGAGAAGCAAGCGGTCGGCAACACCTATCTCTCCAGGTGTCTAACTCAGTGTTACGATGTGTTTGACCCTTAAATTTACACCGGAATATCCCTTTAATGCCTAAAACTGCAGCTGGGGGTCGGTGCAACACATGGCGATAAACAATAAACCGACTGTGTTTACAAAGATTTTATTTGTTGTGAAACCCAACACACACACACATGTTCAGGAGAAAATAAGTGAAAGGGTTAAATCACTTGAATTCAAAGTAAAATGCACAGAAATGAAAAAGTTAATCAAAAATAAGACTTGGTTCATGTTAGTTACTTTTTACCTCTGCAGATGTTCAGACAGACGTCATTATTTTTAATTCATTGTCCAATCAAACACTTTCAGCATCTACTAATGTTTTAATTACAAATAAGCGTTGTAAAAAAAAATCTAAATAGTGTGAATATAAACTCTTCAATCATGAGCAACACATAAAAAACATTTAAACAAGATTTAATGTCTGATTTCTGATCCTTTTGGCAGAGAAATCCAGGCCATCTTTATCAGAAACGTGACTAAATCATTAATTTGTATTTTTCTTCTTTGAATTTCAACAATATTGTTGATTAAAAAAGTGAAGTATTTCCAGGAAACTACATTTGTTAAGTCTGCAGGGTTCAATAATCTACCACCTCATTAACAAGATGAAATGTAAGATTTAAAAATAAATTAAAACCGTCTCGAAACTCTAAACTGGCAGAAATCTACGGGTTCTCTCAGCTCATTAATATTTGTGGAGGAATTGGATTGGTTTCCTGAGAGTCTTTGGACGAATGTAAACACCGCTCTGTCATATTTTTGCACGTGTGGCTGAGGCAGATGGTGTGTGTGTGTGTGTGTATATGTGTGTTTTGTGCATTTGCCCACATGTGGATACCTGCGTCTACATGTGTGTGTGTGTGTGAACGCCCGGGGTTAATGGCATTAGCAGGCCGTGATTGGGGCTGATGACTTTCTGCAGCAGTAATCGCAGCTCCATTAAGTGTTTACTGCGAGCCATTCCACATGTCAGCTGTAGTCAGGGAGCGGGAGACGGAGGGCTGAGGGGCCGCAGCAGGCGGGGACGCCGAGGGGGAGGTGAAGGGAGGATGGAGGGGGTCAGCTGGCTGCAGAGGAGGGAGGTCCAGATGAGTCTGCCAGAAGTGTCTTCAACCAAATCACTCATTTATTCACCTCACTTCTCTGCACATGCTGCTCTGTAACTTTCACAGTACGAGCAGATTTGATGAAACGCCGTTAAGAGTTCATGGCCTGAAGCAGCGAATCTGCAGCCGCGTGCATCACGGCGGTGAGAGTGCACCGTGTGACCTATACAGCAGGATTCTGAGTCAGCAGGCTGCCGTCGGTTTGTACCAGGGATTTTCCCGCAGCCTTCGGTCGCGCTCTATCAGAGCTCTCGCTGACGGAGGCATATGGAAAGGATTAAATATAATACACTTAAAAAAAAAAGAAAAGAGCCACAGCTGAACACTGAAACCATGAAACTCCTACTGTTTTAAAGAGACACTTTTGAGTTTCTCCATAAAGACGTATCGACTGATTTGCTGCTCTTGAAAGAATAGCTGCTCTGTTCTGGATGCATAAATTTGAGGTTGTTGTATTTTCCCGCATTTAAAGAGAAGTCGTCATTGTGAAACCAAAACGAGACACTTAAGCTCAACGGACGCTGTATCTGAATCAAAATGATAACCGAGGGCTGTTTCAGAATTTAAAAACACCTTTTTTTTCATTAAAACATGTTAGAATTGATTAAATATGATATAATATTGTTTGTAAGCTTCGAGTGTTAGTGTATGTCCCATGATTTAAAGAGAAGTCATCTTTGTGAAACCAAAACGAGACACCAATGCTTAGAGGATGGTATATCTGAGTAAAAACGATAACTGAGAGCTCTTACAGGCTTTAAAAACATAAAGGAATTTATTAAATATGATAGTATATCCTTTGTAAGTTTCGAGTGTTGGTGTTTGTCCCATAAATTAAAGCTGAAGTTTATCATTGCTGGACCTTTATGGGAGGTCATTTTGTCTTTTTAGTCCCTGAATTTGTGTTTTTATTGTTAATGAAAGTCATGAAATAAAACTTTTAAGTAACATAATCCTCCTATAATGATATGCCAAATTTGATAGAAAGATATCATGTATTTTGGGATTTTTAAAATCTCTGAAAGAACAAGATACATCATTTCATTAGTGGGATAATCCAGAAAATCCAACATTAACATCTCAGTGCATTGGTGCAGTATGAAAATGCCAGATTTTAACTCTATTGACATCAAATTAAAGTTTTCTCTATCACTTATAAAACATCTTTAGGAAAGTGTTTAACCAACAGTTAAAAAAGACAGAAACAAGTCAACAAAGATGAAAACAGCAGATATAAGAACTGCTAAGACGATCTTTTTAAATTCAGTTAATTAAAAATGTCAAAAACAAAAATGCATGTTCCTGGATTTTTGCTTTTACCTCGTACAGATAGATATACACCTTTTTTTCCCTCCTGCAGATTTGACCTGTCACTCTTATTTTTACCGTCTGGTTGTAAAAGTACCGACAACATTAGATTCTTTCAAACATCATAAAGTTTTTGTCAGAAATATGGTCACTCTTGTCTTCATCGAGGTTTTCAGGACAGTTTTTTTGCTCTTACTTTGCAGAAACTCTTTTTGCCGTGCAGGATCACAATTCTGTAGATGCACAATTTGCGAGTATTGAAGATCGTCTCTTTCTGACACTTAAATCCTTTCACGTTGGTGTGCATCAGCTGTCATTAGCTGCAGGAATTTTCATATCTGCTGATAGCAATAACTGCTCCAGACTTTATCAGCCAAAATCAATGTTGTGCACATCATCTCGTCCGATAAATTTTCCATCTTTCCTTCACTGAAGTAAATTGGAGTGAAACCGAAAACAGCACCTCAGACGATCTTTACATGTTTTTTCCAGCCTGTTTGAACCCTGGTCTTCGTGTTTCCCCCCCTGTGAGGGTCGAAGTATAACTCAGGTGAAAGGGGTTGTGGGTGGTTGCAGGGGTCAGTGTGTGTGTCTCTTAGCTGGAGTGTGTGATGGGGGTCATCCTGTGGCCATGTGAACAGGAAGGTACGGGTTCAGTGTGAAGGTCTGAACCTCTGAGCTGTTTATCAGATAGCTAATGAAGCAGAGCGATCCTGGGGGAGAGAGGAGAGGAGGAGAGGAGGGGAGAAAGAGGGTAAAAGGGATCCTCTGAAATTTATCTCTGAGTCGTCTCCCCGAGCTTCCCTCTTATTACCCGGAGCTGCAAAGTCCACACGCATTATTTATCACATTTCCTGCTTTGAAATCAGCAGAGGCCGGATCACTCAGCTCCTGCCGTAAACATTTTCTCTGGCTGTGAGAGAAGCCGAGCCGCTTTCCCAGCTCCCATCATCACAGCCGTCCAGTTTACTGCAGGCTGCACATTCATCAGCCGGCTCCACGGGACAAAGGAAAGCTTCATTACAAGTTCAAATAATCAGCCAGTCACCGGATCAAAACAGTATTACAGTGTAGATGTCGGTGTTTGATATTTCACCGTTCCCAGTGATAAATAATCCGGGAGGGAAAGGATTTTTATGTGAATTCACCTTTGATGAAATCCTCAAACTGGATCCACGCTCTGTTTTGTTTACGTGCTGGTAAATATTTTAGTCCAACATGTCCAGAGATATTTTTCAGTAAAGATTAAACGTGATTATTTGGTCGGGAAAATGGCAGAACCATAAACAGCAGTTTCTTGAAAGTGCTTTTTGTTCCTGCAGTGTTTGCAGTGTTTTTCATCACAAAAACAGGATAGAGTTTGTTTGATACGAACACAGAATCAAACTAAACCTTTTATTAGTCGGAGGGAAATTTAACACACTCTCTTTATGACAGCAAGACAAATGTGGTTTGTGAGATAATTCAATTCTCCTCACTTTAACAAGCACAAAATGTGGAAACAATTGGAAACTCCGACTCCGGTGGCTCTCCAGCGGTGGAAACACGCTTCGATTGGTTTGTTACGCTGTCACTCACACACCCTGCGTGCTATTATTGGCTCGTGTCGCCGTGTGAGAATCTGGTGTGTTCATCAGGGGCCGCGGGGTGAGAGGTCAGGCTCAGGGGAGCCATCAGCGCTGAGCGGTCAGGTGACCCAGAACGATCCTGAGATAGGACGGCCCGGCCTCCCCGAGGAGGAGCATTCCATCACTGCTGGAGAGTGTGTTTCATGGTTTTATGGGTTTTATGTGCGCGTTTCAGAGCAGGCGTGTGCTTACACAACACCAGAGTTTGAACACGCAGACGTTCGGTACGCCAGAGTGTTTGATTTAGATTTGAGCGTCTTTTTGAGTTAAGAATTAGCTGCTGGATTTGTGTGGCATTTACAAAACCTGCAGTTTGAATCTCCGATGCGGACTCTGATAAGCTGCCGTGGACTCTCAGTCGACTTTGAGCTATACATGAATAAACCAGACAGTACAGGAACTCAGATTTTCATCCATATGTTAAACAGACTGGTCAGTTAGGCCAAAGTATTTTTCCAAGATTTCTTTTGCTTCGTGCTTGAATCACGTTTCCTTTTCCTTTCCATTTTATTTTAGTTTTGCATATCGACTTCGCTCTTGTTTACTTTCCTTTTAACAATATTTCACACTAAATTTACTGCACTGCTGCCTCATGTTGGGATCCTACAAACTCATCCAGCCAGTGTTCACCTTCTCCTCTATGCTCTGCAGTTATTTGCAGTGTTTAATACTAGGCCTGCACGATATATCGTTTGACTATCGTCATCGCGATGTACGTGTGCGCGATAGTCACATCGCAGAGCCTGCGATATTGGATGTGAATGAACTCATTTAATTTCAAGGGTAACCGACTGAGATACACTCCATGTGACTCTGCATGTGCTGTGCAGCGATCCACCAATCACCTTCGTCCTTAACTCAGTTGCCAATCAGACTCACTTCTCAGTTGCCAATCAGACTACCCTGCCAGCTGTCAATCAAAATCAGAGAGGAGGAAACCCACCCCTGCACATGTTCTGCACATGGAGGGAGACGTGTGTCCGCTGAGAATTACTTTCGGAACTTTACTCATGACTATTAAGCCCAACAAATAAGAACTGTATGGGTTTTAAATTGTACATTTCCGTGGACCACTCTACTATAAGCAGTGCGCGTTTTGCGAGGTGCATGCAATTCTCGGAGGACATGCGTTTCTCGGCACAACACCGCTAACAACAACAACAACGATCGCAAAATGAGCAACGAACAAGCGAAAACCACCGAAAATGAAGATTTGTTGCCCAAAAAGAAAAGGAAAGTCAGTTATCTGGAATTATTTCGGTTAAAAGAAGGATGATGTCGACCAAAACACGTCTTCTGTGTTCATCTGTCGCCACAATAACGTCCCAGCACAATAAAAGCTAAAAATATCTCTGAGACAGACAGAAGCCGTTCTACTAACATTCACAAAAAGAGGTAAGATCAGAGCAGATTAACTGTCCTCAAGATTTCAGCAGTGCAGCATAACATTAAGTGCTATTCAGGTCATCTGGTGAAAATACTGTATTTTTAATATCGCAATATATATCGCAGGGTTGAAAAAATCGCAATATTATTTTTTTCCAATATCGTGCAGCCTTATTTAATACGGCTGTAAAGTCCAAGTCGACTTATTGGTCAACTTATTGGTCGATACCTGCTGAGTCGACCAAAATTCTGACTGGTCGACCCAATTTTTTTCCGCATCAATTTAAAGTCCATGGTTAATTTCATTAGGAGGAACGTACCAAGTGCTAAGGGGGGTGTTTTTAGAGCACCACAGTTTCACAGGTAACAGCCTGTCTCAGAACACCCCCCTTTTTTTCACCATTTTGAGCATTTCAGCTTTTATACGAGTCTTCCTCTACCATCCGTGTCAAAGACATCGGCAGTATGGAAGAATTTTACCAAAATAGATGGCGAATTAGGTTGTGTTTAATTGCCTTCTTGTGCCGATATCAGTATATTTTCACCCCCCCGCCGCAGAAGGGTTTGCCGATTAGTCGATTTTTGGTGGAAAATTTCAGGGTTTAGTCAACCAATTTTGGGTTGATTACAGCCCTAGTGTTTAAGAGCATGCAGTGATTTGTTCCCCACACCGGCATCAAGCTTTTCTGCATCTCTTTCTGACAACCTGTCCAAACCTGTATGCTTTTGCACAAACAGTCAAATGTACAGCTGTCAGTTTCATAAATTTATGAAAATAGATGCATCCAGGAGCTCCTGCAGGGACGTCTTAAGTTGTATGTGTGTGTGTGTGTGTGTGTGTGTGTGAGGGAGAAAGACACGTGAGTAATTATGCAGAGGAAACACCGAATCTGCTAAATGAGTAAAGGGAGAGCGCCGGAGTCGGCTTCATCCAGCTGTATCACATAAAACATCCTGATGTGGTTGAATGGAAGAAGTACAGGAAGAAAAAAAACACACACTCACATTGTTGGAAACAGGTCCAAGTAGAGCGCATAAACAGAGCTGATGTGCTCCTCAGAGAGAGAAAGGAGGAGAGACAGAGCAGATATTCACCCAGTTATGATCAGAACTGACCGAGTGTTTCAGGATTTTACTCTTACTGTGATTCTCTGTCCGTTTTCTGAGATGCACAGCTTTGTAGTTGTTTGTCAGCTGAAGTGCAGAAATCAGCTTTTGTATTATCCGGTGTCACTTTGCAGACAGACCAGGTCTACACTAGGCTCTATGTGATATTAGTGACGGAGGCCCAGTCTTTATCCACCAATGTGCAGAAACCTGGAGTTACCTCTGCTGTAACTGGGTCAGAAAAAAAAGACAGACAGACAGACAGACAGACATGCAGACAGACAGTCTGATAGATAATAATGATGAAAATAACAGGCACTTAATATGACGATTATTAGGGATTACTTTAACGACTATAATGACATTCAAACAAGTTTGACGGATTGATTGAAGCAGGTCTGCTGCAACAATAACCTGTGTGACAAGAACAGAAAAGCTCTGAGGACAAATCTGTGAACATGCATGTAAGAGGGATGAGTGCAGAAAGACAAACAGTATAAAGACGATATATAACAGAGGAGCTGAGCCGAGTCAGCCTGGATAAAAGTTTGACTGAAAAAGAAAGTTGAAGCTCGGAGAAGTAGAAAAAGTTTTTGGTTCAAGGACCCCGACAGGAAAGTGATACCCTCAGAGAGGGTCCGGAGAACTGCAGGCCAGACCTCCTGTTTATACTCTTAGAGACTTTAGGTATCTAAAACTGGGCCTTTGGGAAGAATTGAGTTGACATGATGGTGTCTGATAAAGAAGAAAAATTTTATTCAAATTCAGAGACAACGGCTGTAAAAAAGTGTTGAACCCTTTTAAAGGACTTCTTTTAGCAGCCTGGTGTTGAGGAATCACAGTCATATTTATGTCATATTCTTACATGTTTGAGTCTTGGCTTTGTGAGCATCCGTCTGTCCGTCTCTCCTCATCAGGCGAGCTTTGACCTGCTGGCTCTGGTTCATCGTAAATGTTACGAGACCACGCTCAGACGCCCTCGCTGCCTGTTTAATATAGTTCTGGGTCCATTAAGGGACTCTGAGGATCGGCTTTCACCGGCGGGGTAGATAGGCTAACAATAATAAGAAGACTGCCTGCTCTGTGTGGTTGGAAATATCGGGAGCTGGATGTGTCCCCTGAACCGTTTTAAGCTGTTGAAGCATGACAATGTGTGCAAATCTGTTAGCGTGTATTTACGGCCACGTGTGCGTTTTCGCATGTGCCAGCAGCAAAGGGGGCTTCTGGGAGAACTCGGTCCTCCTTTCCCACGGTATTCGTCCCATGAGCCCCCGCAGTGACGTCAGGACAGAGGTACGGGCGAATGCCCTGCACAGAGGTCGTAGGTTCACTTCCTGTCTGTCAGGACGGAGCTTGGCAGCGACGAGTGAGGACTGAACTGTCTCTATGATCCCTCTGTGGTCTAACCTCTCTGTCTGTCTGTCTGTCTCTGTCTGTGTCTTTCAGGCCATGTGGCTCATGCTGCAGACGGAGGAGCCGGAGGACTTCGTCATAGCGACAGGGGAGGTGCACAGCGTGAGGGAGTTCGTGGAGGAGGCCTTCAAAAACGTCGGGAAGACGATCGTGTGAGTGAACGAACACAAACATAAAAACAGCTGATCATGTTGGGATTCACCTGCAAACCTTCATCCCCTCTGAATGACGTCTGTGATGGAAAGGTCACGCTGTACTCTGAAAGAACTCATTTACACCTGCTATCATAACGGGCGCTCGATGATCTGATAATCTGTGGACGGTCTGAACTGCGTAAGCTCACACCGACACTCGGATCCTTTCCAGGGACCACTTGTGATCAGATCTCTCTTCCCTGCTTTGATGCAAATAAAGATGTAAATCTTTTTTTCACTTTTCAAAACCACCGATCGATGGTTTGATGTTTGTGAGAGAGGACAGAAATGTCTTTGTGTTCATGAACTTCAGTGTCCCAGTTTAGATCTTTACAAGGATTAACAAAATCTGAGCTAAACGATCCGATTGGGTCCCCTGTAGCCAGTGAAATAAGTCGATTTGGAAAAAGTCAGACATGTTTCAGTCTAAAAAATCTCCATCCCGCTTCCTGAGACCTCCATCTTTTCTGTGAAGGTGTGTGAGACTCTTTTGATGTCAGAAAAAACAGACAGGTGACATGTTTAGTCTTCCCAAGCCGCTGCAGAAACAAACAGAGGAGCGTTGGTGCAGCTGCAGAAGAACAGACCTGCTAAAATCTGTGTCTTTCCAGGTGGGAAGGAAAGGATGAGCAGGAGACCGGACGATGCCAGGAGACAGGCGTGGTCCACGTGAAGGTCGACCCCAAGTACTTCCGTCCTACTGAAGTGGTGAGTCCACTTTCTCCTTCAGTTTCTCCGTCTTTATTTTAAAATGATTAAAATCTCACAGGGCCTAACTTTGGTTTAGTTTGCGTTCAGACGTCTGTAGAGGAATAAATGTTGACTTTTTCTAAATTTCTTCATCTTAATATATTAGTTCTAAAATGCACCCCATCAAAACGCCACATGCAGATTAATATGCAATTCATACATCCTGGTATAATTCATGATGCACATGTTTCCTGCTCCGTTTACCTGACCTTAGCATGAATGTCGCATGTTTTCCCTGCATGTATCTGATCGCCGGTCATTGTGTCTGCGACCACACACTTATCAGCCCCTATGGGGTCCAGCTGACAGCCCCAGACCGCTTATTGTATGTTTTTAAACAGCTGGAAATAAGCCAGCCCGCCTCTTTAAGACGAACGGCATCCTGCCCGCTCGTATCCAGACAAACAACCTTCAAATCTTTAAGAGCGTTTGAGTCACTGACTCGGGACTTTTTCTGGTCCGTCATATTAACCCTCCATCTCTGTGTTGGTGTGAAGTGTCTCTGATATTCAGGAGGTCTTTCTCTCATCGCTGTGGCCCGGCTTTATTGAGGGAGAGGGTGTAGAGTTACTCCAGGGTGTTGTGGCCCCGGATTAGCCGTCAGGTTCTCAGTTTAAAAGCCGGAGCGTCTCTCTGCTGAGCTTTGGCCCTGGCGAGCTTAGAGCGGAGATCCAGATGAGTGATGGCGGAGGATTAGCGAGAAGGCCGCGCTGAATGACTGCTGAGCCGATGGAAGCGGCGGCCGCACACCTGGGCCGGTGTTCTTTGTACGCATCGCCTCGTTCATTCAGAGTTTTTAACCCTGAATCCCCCCTGAAAACCCACCACAGGGACTCAGATCATCGTGACCTACCAGAGAGGAAGTAAGACGAGAAAACAGTCTTAAAAGTGTCAAGATCCAAATGAAAAAACAAAAAAAGTTTTGATTTAATTTTATTCCGGAGGTGAAAAGAGGACAAGAAGGTTTTTGTGGACAGAAGTTCTGAGAAATCATTTATCAAGCGTGAGTCCAAGTCTTGCCTACACGAAGATATAGTTTCAACAAAGTTTACGTCTCATACTGAGTCATAAATACGGGACTTTATGTGCTGTGAGAAGATTTAGGAACATTTTTCACAAGGTTGAAACTCACCCACAGAAGACGAAGAGGAGAAAAGACACCAACTCAAAAAAGTGGAGAGACCCCTGACTGGAGCTCTGATCGACACCTGACAGGATTAGAAGAAGTAAATAAGCTTGTTGGCTGACAGCAGTGAGTGTCAGGCCTGATCAGACAAGGCTGTGGGATCGAATCCAAACCTGGTCTGTAATCTGATCGGTAAATCATTTTCCTGACTGACTTTGATGCAGCTTTTAATTTGGCAGAGATTTCAGATTGACAACGATTTTTAGTCCCAGTGAACGCAAACGTTTATCGGTGGTGATAACGAAAAGGGCTGCGTTGCACTTTTATGACGATCCCTGATCAAAACCTCAGAGTCTTAGAAAATATTTATTCCAACATGTCCCTGATATTGATGCTGAGAGCTGCAAAAAATGGAGACAGTGAGCTTGATTCCTGCAGGTAACTAACAGGTAAAAACCACATAACTCAACTTAGGGCTGGGTGATAAACCAAAAATTTACCGATACCAAAATTTACGTCAATAACCGACATCATTTTGCCCATATCGTTATATTCAGTGTCCAAAAAATGAATAAACTAGAAAAGCACTTGGAGAGCGCAGACCTCTGCCAAGCAGCTCACAGTATCCAGACTTTTGTCTGGATCAGGATCAACCTTTGACACCTCATAAAACTCATTGAGATCCTTTTGTGTCATTTTTTACAAAAGACTGGACATTTTTAGAGAGTTAAATGCAAAAATATTAAAATTTGGCCTATCTCACAATAATAAAGAATCCTTCAAAAAATTCCTAGATCCAAAAGGTGATCTGGATCTCCACCAAAATGTAATGGGATCCTCCTGGGGCTGAGACGCACCTCTGGTGAAAATTTCAGGTCAATCCGTCTGTTACTTTCTCCGTAAAGTGCAAGCAAACAAACAAACAAACCAACGCTACCAAAAACATAACCTCCTTGGCGGAGTTTGTTTTGGATGTGTGTAGGTAGGTTATGGTCTCATGTCCCTTTAAGACGCTGTTCTACGTCAGAGATGTGACTCCGCCCCATCCAGTCCGTAACAAAGAGGGAAAGACAGGTGAGGAGATGGAGGACGGTTCAAAAGTTGGAGCGGCTGAAGTAGACGAAGTTAATATGGGAGGAGGTGAGCAGCTTGTGGAGAAGTTATCGTCCATTTATCGTTAAACTTCTCAATATATGGTGATATTGATTTGAGGTCATATCGCCCAGCCCTAACTCAACTCTCTGTCGCTCACAGGGGCGCATGTCTTATGTTTGACAGGTTAGATGCACGGTGAGGAAAAAAGTTCCATGTAAACTAAAACCTAAACAAACTTATGTCAGAGTTTGAATCATTTTAGATCTTCATAGTCTCACCTTCATCGTGGAAAAAAGTTCTTGTTTATTCACCAAACTAGTTTGATCATTTCGGTCTTAATATTCAGAAGATGTGACTTTACAAATGTCCATTATGTGTGTACAAGTGTGATGGATTTCGTGACAGAGGCAGGTCAAACCTGGTTGGTTTATTCGGCGTCTGTTCTCAGGAAAAAAAGGTTAACTGGAAAAGCGACCTCACCTGCATTCCAGGTAAACAGGTGCATGAGAGATAATCAGAGTTTCTCGATCATGATTAGAGAGAGATAAGAGTCTTTTTGATAGATCTTCAAGGAAATGTAAGCAGATAAATCTCAAGTGTTTCTATTTGCAGACTCGTATCTTTAGTGTGGGATTGAAACACGAGGAATTCAGAGCGTTTATGAGGAAACAGAGGATGAAGATTTCAGTGGAAGCTGAGGAGAGTCTCTGCTCTGTCTCACTGTCTCTTTATTTCTGTGGCGGGGCTTAAAGAGACTGAAGACTGTTTAACCTCTGACCCCTTCAGACAGGAAGTGACTGACACTGGGCTCCCAGATCAGCATTGTGACTCTCCAAGTGGAAATACCTGTCATCAAGTTTGTGTGTGTGTGCGCTGCAAATCCAGCTGACTCAGACTCTCGCAGAGTTCTATTTGCTGTTTAGGTGCAAGAAAGATTGTGTGCACATGTGTGTGTACATGTGTGAGTGTGTGTGTGTACATGTGTGTGTGTTTAAGGAGTGCGACCTGAGGCTGTGTGCTAATATATATGTAATTCATCATTATCCCTGTCAGTGTGTGTGTCTGACATGAGCTCATTTATCTCCCCAGCCCCTTGGGACAGGAGTTAACAAGCAGGAGGGGGTTCAGCATGCAGGTGTGCTTCACATGTGGCACTAGTGTGTGTGTGTGTGTGGGTGTGTGTTTCTGTGTGTACACGTGTGCACTTGTCTGTGGTTGTTTGGGATACAAAGCCCCGAGGCTGCAGAGGTGAGGCTGAGTTTGTCTGTGGTCACCGAAGATGTTTACTGTGAGGTTACAAACGGAGAAAATCAAACCTGCTGCGACGGAGGAGGAGGAGGAGGAGAAGAAGAAGAAGGCGAAGGCCGTGTGGTTTTGAAGCTGTCAGGGCTGTTTGGATGAAAAAGCTCCAAGCTAAGTTACAAAACTGCTCCAACTGTCATGGCCGCTGATCGTTTCTATTGTATCTCCTCTGCAGAGCTGTCAATCACAGGCTGAGGTTTGGCTCAGGTGAGCGCTCAGTCTCTGCAGAGGTGTGTCAGGCTTTATAACGTCCCATTATAATAAGTCACAGGGTAGAGGCTGCAGATATTCTCCGTCTGGTTCTCACAGACGTGTTTAGACCTTGTTAGGAGAGCGAGTGTTGTTACAGAGAGCAGAAGGCAACTGGATTATACTAAAAGACACATCAGGGGAATGAATTTAGACCCTGAAGTAAACTCCATTTGTAGTTTAGCCTCATTTATTGTCTTCTTTATGAGTCTTTTCTAACTTGGTGTTAGACCTCAGCTGCCTTCATCCTCACCTTAAAACACCTCCACCTCTCTCTTTAAGCACACGCTTTCAGGAGCAAACAATATTGCAGTAACCGCATGAGTCAGTCAGACCTCTCAAAGTAAACACAGCTCAGCTTTACACCCTGATCACCGTATTTTCTTAAGCAGAGCTCCTGTAAACCAAACGACAACACCAATAATAGTAATAATAACCACTTCCTTTTTTTTTATTCAAGAACCTTCACCGCCTCTGGACAGAGTTGCTGCATTCATTCATGCCTTTTAAACTTTACAACATCAGTTCATATCATTTAAGCAACTTGAAACTAATGATTTTAGTTTGAGATCATTTACATGTTTTTTTATTTTTATTGAAAGATCTAAAAGGTTGTGGGTTCAAATTTTACCAAAAATAGAAATTGTACTTGTTTGGCTTTTACTCCTCTGAGTATTTTCTGTGAAAAGTTTTATACTCTAGTGAAGTTACCGAGTTAAACAAAAGCTTTCCATCATCTGGATTAGTCTGACTTAGTCTTTGCTAAACTCAAATCTTAACTAGTAAATATGTCTAATTTTAGTCATTACTCTCAGTGTGAACTACCTGGACCTGCAGGTCCAAATATAAATCTTCTTTGAAGGTTTTTAAAGTCAGAATTTTTCTTGATAAGTTCATTGAAATCTGTGTTTTGTCAGAAAACGTATTTTTGTGGTCTTCCAGCCTTTTCATTCAGCACATTTTTCTGGCTCATAATGACGATCCTGTCTGCAAACACTTGAATCAGCAGAAAGTGCAAAACTGACTTCCTCCTGGACAGTTACAGATGAAAAACCACTTTGCAGACTAATTCTGTTGCTTATATTACAGTAATTAGTTCAGGAAAATATTCTTATTTTTATTGTTTAAGAGGCATTTCTGATCAGCCCCTGCACCCTTAAATCTTAAACTGAGTCCTGTTTAGGCTGGTACTTTAACTTCTACTTAACCAAATATTATCAGAGTTAGGGCTCTTTTACTGGAGTATTAACTTCAATATTTTAGGACTCTTTCTTTCCAAATCTGCTGATGTTTAGTTTAGACCTTTCTATCTGAAGGATCCCTCCTTGTTCTTCTGCAGAGGTCACCGTTAACATGGTGCTGCTCATTTACAGACAAACCGTCTTCATGCACTGCAGTTTTTCCTCTGAAACTCTTGACTCTCCATACTTTCACAGCCTCTAATTTGTCTCACTCACCACGCAGATCTAGTTTTAACTGTGCCAAATCATGTTTTTGCGCAAGTTCTCCTGAGCTCTGCATTTGCTCTGATGTGTGTCAGAGTGCATGTACACACCTGTGTGTGTCCGTGCTAATGCAGCCCTGCTGTCATACTTCCAAGTTCATGTGTCGCTGCAGGGTATGAACTGCTGCCAGCTGAGTGACGGCTCTGTGGTTTTTGTCCAACCTCTCCTGCAGAGGAGAAGTGGTGATTAATGGAAGCTTGTCTCTCAATCTCTGCTTATCTCTCTCTGACCCATCAGTTTTCTCTCGCTGTCATTTTCTCAGGTTTGCACCTATTTCTGTCTCGGTGACGCAATAAGCGACGCAGGAATGTGCTCCTATAGGTGAGGAAAGAAGCAGAGAGAGTGTTGTCCCATTTATCTCCTCCTGCAGCAGAATCACAAACTGCTGATTGGGATTGTGTTTATCGAACAAAAAGTTGTACTAAAAGTGAGAATTTCGATGTGCAGGGAAGGAAAAACGAGTGAGCAACTGAGTACCGACCTGAACTTTGATATTTAAGAAGTGGTAGAAATGTTCTGGGTTTTCAGTAGCTCCGGAGTGTTTTGTGTTATCTTTGTCGATAAAATCTCAAAGTCATCCTTCTATATTGACTGACTGCAGAGATTTCCATCTTCGAACGAGCAGCTTTGAGGCAGCGGGCCAGAAGCACCTCTGCTTCAGATCCAAGATAGAGCTGTTTATTTGTTTTTACATCTGACTCCAATAATGTTGTTTTTATTTATCAGGTAATGTGAGAGTAAAATGGTTTTAAATGAAACAGGACGACGGTGCAGATTAAAAGTTCTCAGGGCCAAAATCAACACCTCCGAGTGAGAGGCGTGGATCAGGGAACATCAGCGTTTTTTGGCGTAATAAATTAGCACAAAATGTAATCACTTGTCAAGGTTGTTATTGTGTAATTTTCACCAATTAATTACGCAGCTAAGACAAAGATGGCATTGACATTCCTGTTCTTGACAGTGGCCTGAGTGACAGGCCCTCTGTCTTTTGATTGACAGAGAGAAATCACCAACTTAAGTTCCCATGAATCCAGAACTGTGAATGTAAATCAGTCTTTGTTGGAGTCACGTACACACATCTCTCTATTCAGTAAACACACCGTTCTTTTGGCCTTTTTTCAGACTTGCAGGTTTAATCTTGTGCCATGTAAAAATTAAAACCACAAGAGTGTTTGAGCATTAGTGGTTCTGCAAAGAATGAAAGACTTCTCTTTGCTTTGACTTCCTGGATGTTTTTATATTTTTGCAGTAAATGTGCTTTAAATGCTCTTTTCTGTTGCAAAGACGCTCCAGATTTGATGCAAATGCAGAGATTTGTGCAAAACGTGGGTTGCATTTGCACCTGAGAAGTTTTGGTGGAGCACTCGCCCTGCCTGTTTTTTTTTTTTTCATTCAGGCTGCAGGTAAGAATCAAAGTTTCCATCTCAGCCCCTAAAAATAGCCCTCTCAGCACACCACACCTCTTTATCTGGCAGCTGTACGTGTGCATATGTGAAAAAAAAGCAGCGATTCGAAGCTTCCCCTCTCGCTCTGAATGGCTGTCATTCCATAAGTGAGGCGAGCGTTACGAATTCAGCAGAAACGCAGTCATGCTCCTCGACGTCATCCGTCCTGTCGTCACTGGATGAGCGGCTCAGACAATAGCTGCAGTGATCCGGGAGAATAACTACGCCAGCTGCTGTTGTAACATTTTCTCACTCTCAACTCACCTGTCGAGGTCATCGCCACCCTAGAGACACACCTGACTGACCTGGTTATTAAGTAACATTTTGGATTGTCAAGCTTGATTGCGTTTGGAGCGCGAGTCCACCCTCGAGTACTGCGACACAGTTAGATACCATCAGTGCGTCTGATGTTGAATGCATTCCTCGCGGCTTTGTGATGAAGTGTTGTGACCTGCCTCCACGATTTCAGTTAGTGATCTCACGAGTCTCACGGAGCGGCTTTTGATTCCTCCTCCCACAGACCGAAAATACGGACGCAGAACCAAAACCGGCTTTCGAGAAAACTAGTTTGCAATCAGTCTGCGGTGGAACACCTTCATTACGAGAGCCCTGACATACACGCACAAACCACTAAACTCTACAGTTAGCTTGTCTAGATTTAGTTGTATGTCATAATGTCCAATTAGGGTTAGAAAATCTCTGTGTTGCAATAGATATAAAAAAGAAAAAAAAGAACAAGACAGATTTCTCAACATGCTTTTATTTTCCCTGTAGCGGTATCGGCTCGTACAGTGACGCTCTGAAACTGTGTCAAATGAAGACAAACACCCTTGAGACGACTTTATGAGAACCTTCAGCAGGATTCTGTTTATTTTCTCAGCTCACTGGTTTCAGCTTTTTACTCCCCGGACAAGTTAAATGACTCTGAAGGCTTGTGAGCTGGTTTGTGGTTATTTGTTTGGCAGGAGTATTTCTTCATCGGCTCTGACTTTAACAGAAAACATCTCTGTCTGATACAGGACCTCCAAGACTCCAGGGAGCATTTACAATTGCATCACTCCTGCAGAATAATACTTGGAAGTGTGATTTTTTTTTATGCTCACATATTGCCAGTTTCTACATCATGAAGAGTCCTGTAAGAAAGTGCAGATTAACAGAGATATTCTTCAAAAGTGGATCAAGAATATAAACTGATTTTACCCCTCATATCATAATCATATCATAATATCAATAAATAAACGTACATGTTAAAAAAAAATAAAAATGTAGACATATCAAATAAATAATTGTCTTTACTTTAACTCTGAGGGACTTACCAAAAAAAAAACAGTTTTCATTTTTATTTTACTGCCAAATATTCTGATTTTTTTTAACCTCTTCCCTATTTTCATCGCTCACTTTTGGGAGTTTCACACGATCAGGTACTTTGTAATCAAACTCTAGTATTTGTTCATGCAATCAATCAATCAAGCCTTATTTCTGCAGCACCTTCAGTACAAATTAGATTTGATTCAAAGTGTTTTACAGAGAAAACAGGACAGAATAATAAAGATCAAATATGGATACTCTGACATTGAGACTAATGCGCACCAGTGGTGATGAAATCCATGGAGTTAAAACAGTGAACTAGAGTTAAAGCAAAACAAATTTATCAAGATGGAAAGAAAAGTAAAACAAAAGAGAAACACAAATGAGACGTTATTAGAATATATAATTAAAAGGAGATAAATAAAAACAACACTACATCAAAATAAGGAAATCATAAACTCCTACACAGTCTTTTAAAAAATCTAAACTCGACATGTTTCAGGTAGAGATGTTGGATCGTGTCGCACATTGTTCGACGGGGGAA
The DNA here is from genome assembly GCA_962446985.1 of Xyrichtys novacula. Lineage (NCBI taxonomy): Eukaryota > Metazoa > Chordata > Actinopteri > Labriformes > Labridae > Xyrichtys > Xyrichtys novacula. The sequence goes on from OY660870.1 coordinate 36,066,283, forward strand.
TAAAGAGTAAGCAGCAGAGAAGAAAGACAATCTGGGAAACTCTATCACAAAGGCGTGTCTAGCTTTACAGTTGTTCGCATTACAAATAGTGCAGTGGAGGATTTCAGAAGCAGCCTTGGACATTATTTTCAGTACTTAGTACTCAGTTTAAATCAAAGGAGTCCAGCGTTTCAGCGCTACAGAGGCGCTTCACAGGCTGCCTGACAGTGTGACTTGCACATTGGCTGAAGCTTTCTGACACTTTTAGGGTCAGTTTGGTGTCTTTTGTAGCAGCAGATACGAGGTGATGGTTCTCAGGCCTCGTTGGAGAAACAGAGTCGGTGTTGAGTTTCATATGACTCCATGCAGGCGGTCCAGACCTCATAAATCCACTCCCGGGATCCTTGTAGCGCTGTCTCCAAACGCAGAACGAGTACTGCAGTTCCATTCTTGACCCCATCTCGGATCCACACCAATTACTGATTTGACTTCCTGAAAAGCAGCACTAGTGGTGGATGACTTATCTGTGGACGCACGGAGAGGCAGGGGGATCGCTGCAACTCCAGTGTCAGTGTCCGCTATGGAGTGAATTCTTCCTCCTAACAATGAGAATAACAGGTATGGCCCCACATGTGTGTGTGCTGCTGACATAATGGCTCCTGGCAGACAGTAACTCATACACTCCTGTCCTTTAGCCCCAGAGAGGGTTTTAACAGTCGGCCTGTGCTGTTGCGTAATATCTGCTACTTAATGAAGCCTGAAATATGGTGGCTATTTCAGAGTTTCCCAGTATTAGCGTGGAATTCTCTTTAAGCGTTCAGTGGAGAGGTTTTTTGAAAACACAGGAGGCTCTTGAACCCATCAGCTGTTTTATTTTCTACTTCTTCCAGAAAAAAATGAGTTATTTTACAATGTGGGATGTATTTTCATTCTTGTAGCCATTATTCCTTTGGGGGATTGTAGAATTTTAACCACCGAGTTCATTATTGAAATATAACGCCGGACAAAGCTGCTCCCTCCGAGTCTTTCGATTACCCGCTGATTTGTGTTTCTTGCTGATGTACGCAGCAAAGAGAAGAATTCTTTGGTGTGGCTGTTAAGATAGAGATCGGACAATCCGCCATCGACTCAACCTCAGTACTGTACATTTAATTAATTCAACAAGATCCTGTTTAACTGTCTCTCAGGTGCCGAGTAAAACAGGGCGCAGACGTAAAGAGATTCAGTTTTAAGACAGTTGGCAGGTGAAGTGGCTGAACTGGTGCCATTTTGTTCTCGTTAATTATCTAAACCAGTTCTGAGCCGTGTTACAGGAAAAGTAACTTCACCCAATCGTTGGTTCCTTTGTGGGAATTTTGATATGTTCGCACACTTCTAATGCACAGATGTTTGCAGAAGTAATTGAGTTTTACTTTTAGTCATCATGCTAAGCTGACAGTGAATGATAAACCAAAGATGAAAATACACCTTTTAACATCCTCAGATTAAAATTTTCAGGAAATGCATATATGATACCTTTAAAAAGACCTTAACACAATACCAGATCATACAATATGACATGGTACAACATGACAAGATACAAAATGAGACAACAAAACATAGTATGATGCATTATGACACAGAACAGTTTACTAGCAAACAATATGATACAGTGCCATGTGTTGTGATATATGATATGACATGACAGTTCAAGATGATACAACAATACAGTACCAAAGTTTACAATACAATACAACATGATATGATGCAATGCAATACAAAATGATATATTTTGACGTCACTATACAGTATATGATAACAACGATACAACATGTTGCAATATGATTGGATTCAAAATGACATGTCACAATACAATTCAGTGTAATATAATACCTACAGTACCAAAATATCATGACAGGGCACAGTATAATTCAATATGATATGATACAATATGATATCATGATACAGCATGATATGATATGACACAATACTATACAACATGTCGCAATATGATAAGATTTAAAACGACATGTCACGATACAATTCAGTATAATGTGATACCGACAGTACCAACATATCATGACAGGACACAATATAATATGATACAATATGACATTATGATAGGATACAACACAACATAGGATCAAGTCACAATATGATATTACATGATACAATACTATCTGACATATTGCGATATGATAGGATGCAATACGATACAATACAATATGTCACGACTCAAGTCACTTCAATATGATACCATAGGACATGTCACGATAGGATACATGATGATACGATACAATAGAATGCATTACAATATGTCATGATACAATATGATGTAATACAATACAATATGAGGTGTCACAACATAATTTAATACAATATAAGGCCATAGGACATATCACATTAGGATACATTATGACATGATACAATACAATATATCGTGATAAGGTGAAATACAATGCAATATGATACAATACAATACAAAAGTAAATGAATACAATATAATAAGATATATTATAATACAATACAATATGATGTCATGATACAATACAATACATTATGACATGTCACAATACAATATATGATACAATATGATAGGATGCGATATGATTCAATACGATATGCCACGGTACAATGTAAAATGGGACCTTAAGTCGCACATGATTTTAATCAGACATTTTAGTTGTTTTCTTTGCACTTTTATGAGTTTTGACCTCAAAACAAAAACCAAACAGATGTGTTGTGTGTCCCTCCTAAAACTGTTATCAGCTGATCAATGAGTTCAGTTTTATTTCCAAAAAGGAAAAATGGACAAACACGCAAAAATACCACCCTAGTCGAGAATAACAGACTTTTCCTTTTAAGGGATTCTTTGTCTCGCAAGACTCACAAATTCATCAGTGAGAGTCAGTGACCTGCCAAGATAGTGACCTGCTAAATATGCCAAACTAGAATGGTAGATCTAATTTCAGTAAGGCTGTAGGCTGAGGTGCTCACCCTTATTTGTCACTTATCATTCAGTTTAATCTGCTTTTGGCCTGTGTGGGCTTTTCTGCTCTGTGGGGAATGAGCAGTTATTATTACACTGCTTTGTGTCTCTGGCAGCGCGTCGGTGTCAGTCAGAGGCCGGCGGGGGGAAGACAGGGGGCCGCTTAGGACTTGCTGGCTCTCTGAGGTGCTCCATCTCAGGGCCGAGGCTGCGAGACCTCCAACTGAACCGCAGCCGGTTGGATTGAGAAGTGCTGAGGCAGCAAACTGGGCCCATTTGACTGGGTGGAGTTTCTATACTGTACTGTACTGTAGGTCTTAGAAGAAGAGGAGCTGGCAGTGGGCTGTGAGCCAGAGCATGACTTTATTATCACACAAACATCATCCCAGAGCTCTGATTCACACTTCACTGTCAGTGATTTTGTTTTATTCCTCACTTGTTTCCCAGCTGCGGTAGTTGGCGCCAGCATCTGCGATCAATTTGCGGGATTTATGTGTCACAAATTAGTCTGCGTTTTAAAGCAGCGTGTGTCCGTGTTTCACCCTGCCGTGTTGGGTGTTGGCGAGCAGACTGCGCTCCAGGATTCCTCAGATTCCTCGTACCGAAAGCCAGTGATAAGGGGAAGTGCGAGCTAAAGAGAGGCCTCGGCGCTCTGACAGCAGTTTGCAGCATTGATGGATCGAGGTGAATGTTTGAACACCAGACAGACATAAAGAGGCAAATGGCTTTTATGAGCAGCAAGATTTATCCGCCGAACAAGCTTTGTGGAGCCGCGCCGACTGAATTTATGACACTTGACACACGAAACAGGCTATCAGCGTTTGAGTTTGGGATGTTTGGCAGAGGTCGGTGGTACTTTTTACACAAAGGAAGCATGAAATATTAGCATTATTTTAAAAGGTTTCCGTATATTAGGGAGGAATAGGGTGTCTGTTTCCAAGATGGTTTCGCTGTGAAGCCGTGGACTTTCCCCTTTACCTGGACTGCTGCTGTCTGGAAAGATCGCTGACAGCCAGACTCGCTGCATGCTGCTGCTGCTCTGGACGGAAAATGAAAAGACGATAAAAGACAAGTTTGTGGAGGCTGTTTGACAATTTTTATTTGTAGTCGAGATTTGTCAGTAACCACAGCACCTTCTCAGCCAGTTTCCATCGATATTCTCTTATGAGGGAGTTCAGCTCCATCTGATTGTGGGGGTTCAAGCAGTGTGTTTATCGTGAGGAAAACTGCACAGTTACAGTCATGATGAGCCAAAACCTGCCAACATCAAAATCAGGGAAATGATCTTCAACGTTTCTCGAAATGTGAAACTTTCTGATGCATCACTAACATCCTTCTGGAGGCAGGATTTGAAGTTTAAGGTCGCACTCTGCAGTATGTTCGTCACAGCTGCTCTCACATTTCCATAAGCTTTCTTATCTGATGGTTCCCAATCAGGTCCTCCATTTCCTCCAGGACTGTTTACAAGAAGTGTCGCCCTCTGCTTATGAAGCCATTCTGTCATTTGAGGATGCACCACTGAACACAAACTGCATTAAGTGCATAAAAATACAGATATAGATTTACTGTAAAAGGAGGTTTTGCACTGAGAATCAGATTTACAGATTAAACACAGACACACAAAAGCAAACAGGTTATAAACCTGGATCGAAGTGAGAATTATGATTTTTTATGTGTGTGTGCGTGGTGCTGTGAGAAAACCATCACCTGTCAGTATCAGTGACATGAAGCTGTAATTAAAAAGGCTTAAGTACTTGGACAAACACATCCTGATCAAACGCCGATTAGAGTTGAGAGACAGCGAGCTCAGCCTCATGCAAATCATAATCTTCTAAAATTACAAGGTGGAGCTGCTGTGACATTAAATGACATCCTTGACACTTGTATTACTCAGTAGACGGGTTAACCTTTTTTAATAACAGCTTATTAAACAGCTGTGATACTGAGGTGCCAATTGAATAACAAGAAGGTAAAAATACAGAATGCTGTCGCAGAAATCAGTAACAAAACAAAAGATTATAATTCGACCAAAAGAATTAAAATCAGAAAAAATGACTTCAGGCTCAAATCCCAATCTCTAAATTTTTTGAAGACTTCCTGTTTGGCGAGTTTCATGCACGTATGCAAATAGTCAAAAATTCACCATGACTTTTCTCAGACTTTTCCCAGCCGACCCCAAAATAAAAGTTAAATATCTCTGAATATTCACTCTGTGCTCTTAAATGAGCTCAGTTTAGGAGTTAAATTTGTGTAATGAGTGTTTTTATGCAGTTACACGTACTCCTTTACTTATTTGGCTTTACTTTGCATTTTCAATTTTAAAAAATCTATTTTATTTAAGACAATCTTTTAAAGTATCTTAATCTGATGCTAAGCGTCTAACCTCTGCACAAGAGGCTGTTTAAGAAGCTCCAGGTGAGTCCTTAAATTCCTGCAGGGTTAAGTCTCCTTGCAGTTCAAACAGGACTTTAAAACCTTAAAAACTGTCCGTCCAAAGTCACTTCCTCTAAAAACGTCGTGTGGGTTTGTTGCAGGCACTTAAATACTTCCCTGTAACCAGATCCTCTGCAGCACTAAAATACAGATTTCAACCCGAGTGTTTCAGAGACAAACCAACACAATGACACAAAGAGGCCTGCAGTGAGTCCGACATGTTTTAACCGTGTCCATTTCTTCCCCGTCTGTCCGTCAGGAGGACACTAAACCGGGTGTAGGGGTGAGGAAGGCGGGGGGTGAGAGTGTGGGAGAAAAGACGGAGGGTTTCCGACGGATACCACTCCCTCGCCACGCGTGAACTGATGTGAATTTAGGTGACAGGAGGCTTTAACCTCTGGGAAAGGATCTGTACAGGGGGAAAAGGAACGGAGAGAGCTGAAAAATGGGATTGACCTTTAACCCTCGGAGTCGGTAATGTGATCCTGGTATCTCTATTGTGGAAGGAGACGGGAGGGGAGGAGGTCACCGAGGGGGAAAGGGAAGGTAGCAGAAACGCTGGCATGCTGATTAGAACTTCCTGTGGTCAGCCTGAAAACACACATATGGATGCATATAGAGAGAGAGAGAGAGACAGAGGGACATGTGAGATCAAATATACAGTCAAATTCAGAATAATAATACACATGACAGTTTAACTGGACTACTCCTGCAGCTAGGAGACTAAAGTCAAACTAATGAAATTTTACATTTATGTGCGCAATGGTAAGTTTTTTCAAGGCTGGTCTGATTCTCAAACAAAGGGTTTTACATAATCCTGCACAGATAAATAAGGGTTTACTTATGCAAATGGTCCCAGAGAGGACTGTTCACCTGTAAGATGGCAGAAAAGATCAATAACTGTAAGCAGAGCGATATTAAAACCTCTGCACATACCTGATTCATGAGTCAGATCAGCTCTTATTGCTCGTTCAGGGATCCAGATTCATACTCTCGTGACTCCTGAGTAAGTTTTATGGAAGAGAGAGAGTTTCTGCAGGGTGCTTTTGGACCCAGCCTTTAATTCCCAGATCTGTTGTCTGTGCACCACTCAGAAAAATCCTTAAAGCTCCTATAAGACTTATCACCGAACTTCGGACTCATCCGACAAAGTTTAAAATGCTGATTTCTTGTTTTGAGTTTTGTACTTTGAAATATCCACTTCTTTGTTTCGCAGTGATTTCAGCCGCATGTACGTTTATTTTCTCTTGACCTTTATCATTTCAGCCCATTTCGATTTCAAGAAATATGAAAAGTAAAGGTCCGCTTATCTCCTGAAGCTGAGTGTCAATGTTGAAACTCATGCAAATCAACCAGGAGATGTTGCGTCAACATTAACCTATAAGGATTTGAATAATGACAGGCAGGAGGGCGTGATTTATTCGGCGTTTCCGTCTTCCCACTATATAATCCTCTTTATATCTTGTTATAAAATCAGAGGTAGGTTTACCTGTACGTGCGCCATCAAATGAGTCATGAGGATAAATCAACTCCTCATTAGTGTCAGTTTAACGTCTGCCTTTAAGAAAAAACTGATAACAGCTCCACTCATGTTTTCATTTTTGATCATTTCCCTTAAAAACAGCGTAAGTGTCCTTTTTTTCCTCGATGTAGGGAACAACTCCTTCACCTTTTACCAGCCGGAGTGGAGTGGGGGGGGGCTTGTATTCTCCGAGGCAGAAACTCGACTCCACTGTGATTTATTGTTTAATTGAGCTGACTCGTTAAAGTTGGCTGTAATTGATCCCGTAAAAAAAACCTGGCTGTGGGCCAAACTCTGCGTTGTGTAACATTCGAGGTGTAGCATGCGAGCGTTCGCACCTGAAGACACCTCGCCGGGACGACGAAGAAGAAGAAGAGAGCTGCAGAAACGGAGTGAGAGAGGAAAGTGCTCAGCCTCTCACCCCGAGAGCTTGTAGGAGAAAGAGAAGGAGAGATTGTGTGTGTGTGAGTGTATGTGTCTGGCAGTTTGGTATTTCCTGAAGGAGTTTCCTCCTACCGTCAGAGCGGAACCACCCTGGGCCCCTCAGCAGTCCAACCCACGGACTGACCCGGTACTGCTCCCACAGAGAAACACAGAGAGCATGAGGGGTTAGTGTTGGATATAAAGGTGTACGAACAGAGAGGCGCATTGATCGAGACGGTGACAAACGGTGAAGTATGCTGTTATTAAAGCAGGAACGCAACATCCAGCCAAGCCAACGCAACCTCTCCAGTTCTGCTCCAGGCGGCGGGCGGCTCTCCAGCAGTCTGAGAGTCTGCTTGTTCCTGTGTTCCCCGTTTGTTTCATACTTTATCAACACAGTTCTTAGTGCTGTGATGTCCACGCTTCGACTGATAGGCCGCACCTCGTGGTAACTTATCGGTTTAAAAGATAGCGAAGGAGCAGCGAGGAGGATTGCGGTCCAGGATTCCTGAGCTATCAAACAGCCCGGGCCTGACGAGAGAAACCTGCCAGACTAGGAGGAAGGAGAAAGGGGGAGAAAAGGGGGAGAGAGCCTTGTTGACAGGGTGAGGGAGAGAAGGGTGAGTTATGTCAGCCTGTGTCTTTGCCCCTTTGTCCCATCTGGGCTTGATTACCCAGAGTTCTCTCTGCTGAGCGCCTTCGGGGAACACGGACGTCAGACTCTGAGAGAGGAGAGGATGATCTGGGCAGGTTTTAGACCTCAACCTCAGGAGCTGATCTGGGTCAAGTGATTCCCTGCATTTCTATGAGATTCTTGAAATATAACCCAGATTTCTGCCTGGACCTTTGGGCCGAGACGCAGAAATTTAGGGACGCTCGTTCTCAGTTTAAGAACATTTCTGCAGACGTGATTATTAAACAAAAAGTTGATGCACCGATTATGTGCACAGGGCTGTCCTGATACAACTTTTTTTACTTCTGATATGATACAGATATTGTAACCTTCAATATTGTCCAATTCCGATATTGGCACAAAATTGTGCACGACAAGTTTTGCACTCAGCTGCAATAACAAAAAACACTGCCCCACAGCCGACATCACTCCTTCTCCGACTAGATGCGGGCCGATGTATTCCGATATATTCATTTTTTGCTGATATCCGATATCAATATCGTATCGGGACAGCCCTATATGGAAGCGTTGACAGATTGGTCATGTTGCCGGAGTCACCTTGGCATTCTCTTCATATAAGTACTCATTTATTAAAGATGCCCTCTGTTTTGCAAAAGCCAAAATGTGCCCAGACTTGAATTAATCATCTCTCATTGTCTTTTTCTTCTCTTCTTAATTCTTCTTAATTCGCCATGAAGACAGTTATAGAAAACCTTGGCAGAAAACCTGAAAATCTCAGATGTTTGACAAAATCGTGTTGTACAGTGAAATCCAATCCAGCTCTGCAGTCTGTGTCTCTTTACTGCTGACAACATCAGGCCTGCCAACATCCAACATTTTTGTGGCACAAAACAAACTCTGATTACAAAACAAGTGAGTAATCCAGTTTTACGGTTTGTTTTGTTCGGTTTGTTGCCGAATCACTTCTGACTGAGTGATGGATGTTATATCAGTGAGGTGCCTAATAGGAGTTCACCACAAAGAAGAGCTTTAACAGGAGGAAGAGGAGACTAAATCAAGAGTTTTGTCTCATGCATGTTGTAGAAAACTGAGATTACGTTTTTACGTGCTCGGCTGTTTTCACAAACGGACATTTCACCCTTTCCATTTACAAAAAAAAAAAGCGTGCACACCACTACGTTTTCAGGCAAGTTTTTGTTTACACTAACCCGCATATATACGCCGTCAAGAGCATGCCAAACCTGTAGCGAGAAGCTCCAGCCCTTGTTAGCCAATCAGAATCCCGCATAGCAGCAACAACAACTACGTCACTTCGTTCTTTCAGGCGCACAATCTGCCGTCAGCTACCCAAATCTCAGTTTACCTCAGTTTTTCTCCGTTCACATGCAAACAGAGTTTTCCAAAATCTCCACTCTGGCTGGAGTTCTTAAAAAGCTTCGTTTTCAGGGGCGAATTCTCTGTTTGCATCTAAACGAAGGGTGCAAACGATGGTTCATGTCTCCATTTTTAAAAATAACTGGGCACGTATAAACGGGGCCTGAAACTCTGGTTTATGAAAGCTTTTACAAGAGGGTCAGTTTAGTCTGTGTTTGTATGCATGCAGGTGCAGACCTGTGTTAAGTGTTTTAAAATCTCAAACAATCTCAGAAAGGAGGTAATTCAAAGATTTGAAAGCTCGTACAAAATAAGGCAAGCAAGGATGCATGCAACTGTACGTGTATTTGTTTATACAGCTTTGTGATAAAGGGATGCAAAGTACTGCAGTTCCTTTAGGAAAACGTTTAAGCAAAGTTAGCCTTCTGCTAAATCTGGATTCGCTCTGGAGTTTATTCTTGGATTACATCTTTTGTATGTTTTCTGCAGCATCTGTTCTCTCACATTATATCACAGCTGCAGCTGAGTTTGGTCAAATATGGCTCTTGAACATCTCACCGGAAAAGCCATAAAGCCGCCCCCGTTAAAGGTGTTGTTTGTCAAAGCTGCAAGTACAAGTGAGTGAAAGGCTTCATGTTGCAGCTGATTTATGATGAGGTATTTGAATTGTAAGTAAAGCAACTCTTGACAGCGTAGATAGCTTCGATCTGCTCGTGCATCAGCATTTGTAGTCTTTAGGAGTTGTAGTTTATCTGTTTCATTCAGGTCCTGCATGCATGAAACTGTCCCTGCATTATAAGGCGTGCATCTACAACATGTTTTCCACGGTGTTGACCCGTTTGCCCACGTAAGAAAGAAAATATCCTTTTATCTTTGGGTTTTCAGTCATGCTTTAACACTGACAGTCTAACTGCAGCACACTGTGATATTTGTAAGAGTTAAATAAACCACATGAATCCACAAAATGATGTCCCACCCTGCACAAACACGCCTCAGTTGTCTCTTCTCGTCTTAAAGGACAAAAGCAGAAAACACAGTGTAGTGTGGAGTCTTCGAGAATGACAGGAAAAGGAGGAAGGAAGGGAAGGAAAGGAGGAAAGTGAGTGAGGGCTCATAGTGAGTCGCTGAGATTTTAATGTGAGTCTGTATATGTGTGTGTGTGTGTGTGTGTCTGTGTGTGTGAGCGGTGTGTTTATAAATCAGAGAGTCAGGCAGTGTGTGTCTTGCAGGGCCGGTGTTTCCTGCAGTGTAATCTGAGTCTCTGGTGGAATGTGTGAACCACATCCGACTCCACTCCACTCGAGCCCCCGACTCACTCAATATCCCACTGTAAACAACCCCGGCTCTGCCAGGGTCTCTGGGACAGGACAGGTAGAGTCCCTTCACCTCCAAAAATAACAGAAGACAGGAAATGCTTCAAAATAAAAGCACATCAGAATTTAGCGGTCAGCAAAAGTCGGACCAGGAGGAGGGAGATACGGAGCTGTGGACCTCCTGGACGATCTTTTCAGCTGTGAACCTCCACCCTGTGAATTTTTGTCTTTCGTGTGTGTGTGTGTGTGTGTGTGTGAGAGTGTATATGTGTGTGCGAGAGAGAGGGAGGGAGAGGTTTAGACTAAAAGGTTAATTGTAGTGTGACCTCTCTAATGTCTTTCCCTGGCTTGTTATCTTGATTGGGTAATTAATTCTGGGACTGCTCTCCGTGGTCGCCCCACTATTCACACACTCATATGTCTCTTTTTCACACACACACACTCACACACTCAAACCCCTCTGAACTCAGGAGCCCCCACATTCCTGTAACCCTGAGGCTGCTCCGTCCTATTACTTTTTTCACTTGCTCAATTTATTTCTCTTTCTCACTCACTCTTTCTCTGAACTCGCTCGTTTGTCATATCGCTCTCTCTCTCTCTCTCTCCCTCCTCTGACTTAGTTTCTGAGTTACTTCACTTCTTTCATAAACCTGAACTACACTATATAATTAGACAACAATTACCATGATTGAAGCAGAGAACGAACCCGCGAACGTTTGCAAACAACAAAAATCTTTCATCACCCTCATTTCCTCTCCTGAGTAAGTGTTAGCGCTGTGATCTGTGATATAACTGGAGTCAGATCCAGAAGTTTGACAGATCCTGGTTCTGTTCAAGACTAAACAAATCTCTCTGTGCTTCAAAAGTTTTTGTCAATAACTTTAAATACAATGTCAACCCATTTTTTTCATCATCTGCGGTTTTTCTGTGTTGCTATAATTAGCTTTCATGCATCATATACTTCCCAGAATCAGCTCTGTTTGTGAGTTCCTGTGAGTCCATGCACTGAGAAGAGGAGTCAAGATCATCCTGCTAACCTTCCTTACAAAGCTGCTGTTCAAAGTTTCATCTTTAAACAGTCTTAGTGCAGTCTTCTCTGTGGACAGTTTACATCTTTGGTTAAAATAATACGCACATGATAACAGTTGAAACTCTAATATCCTGTTAAAGACCCACTCCGATGAAAATCGGGTTTTTTTTTGTTTTTTTTTTTTAATTCGTTCATATAACATTTTTCTGATGCTGCAGGACATGTCATGAGAAAAGTAAATGTGAAATTGTATTTCTCAGTATTTCTGCATTCAAATCGTTGTGAATCTCTGGCAGACCCAAACAGCAGATTCAGGTACAGTGAGATTTCCTATGTCACAAATCCAAGCTCCGCCCCCGAAGCCCTGCTATGCAGGCCAGACTCAGAAAAGTAAAGAGGACGATCATGGAAAAAGCGTGTGCGTTAGCAGATTGAAATGCTCGTAAAAAGCTAATTATGATACAAACTTTCACCATGTCCCCGAAGCTCCTATGTTACCTGCTTCTTCTGCTACACCAAGTCTCCACCCTCGACTCAGAGGCGAATTGCTAATGAGCTACAGGAGCTCTTAAAGCTCTTAAAGCTCCTGTGAGGAACTTTCACCTTGTATTAAATTTGGCGCCCCCTGTGGACAAAACAGCCTAGTCTCATTCTGTTGACTTTTGACGGTCTTATTAGTCATTTCTTGTGGATGTTTTATGTGAAAATTATAAGCTCACCCCCTCACACTGGTATCAGGGATAAAAATTGAATTTTTCTTCAACTCCTCACTGGAGCTTTAATAAAGCTGTGAAACCTCATGTGTATACATCACATCATTGCAGTGTATACAGAGCATAATGTAGATGTGAATTTATATTGAACCCTGTGCTAACTGTATTGTTTCAGCCCTGATTTATACCTTAAATAAAGTACATTATGGCGAGTTAGTGACGGAGGACGGCAGATTTCAACAAATCAGAGCTCAACACTCAAACACACAACATCAGTCAGAGCCAAACCACAGCTGAGATGTAGAAATGTCACAATCTAGACCGCAGCGTCTTCACTAACAACACTGAACTCTATTATGTGACTTTACACCGAGCAACACTTCAGTGAGGTAAAGCTTTAAAGGTGCAGTCTGTGGTTTTTAAAAACTGCACAAATGGAGGAGCGTTTTTTTTGTCTTGTTCCTTAAAACAAGTGAGTGTTTCAACGTAGAATCTCGATCGCTAAATATTTCCATTTCAGCGTACTGTACCTTTAATAAAGAGCTAAGATGAGCCATATTTTGATAGAAAACCACGTTTTTGTAAATATTTCCTGATAAACACAGAAAATATAAGTGCCCCCTAGGGCTCTGTGTAGTTATCTTTCCCTCCAGGCAACTCTAGCCAGATCTTTGATTGCAAAATTACCTTTTTTTTAAATATCAAATTTAAGGCTGTAAATGAAAGCAGTTGTAAAATATATATCCATATTTAAATTAAATGAAATAAAAGTACTCAAGGAGGCCCAAAACCTTCAAAAACGTCCCAGCGCTTTCTGTAAAAGTTGAGTAATTTTGCAGCTCTGCTCTCTTCCCTCCTCTCTTCAAAACTCTTGATTTTAGAGCGACCACTTCCTCCGAGCAACAGACAGCTCTCTGTTTTTCTCCCAGCTTTATCACTCTATCACCAGCCAGCAGACACAGAAAGAAAGAGAGAGTCAGTATGTGTAAGAGCGAGCGAGCGAGCGGGAGAAGGAGTGACTTTTTCGCTCGCACTCTCCCAGGTTCTGCTCTCCCTGTTTGGGCACGATGAGAGCGGCAGATTTTCAGGGCTGATAAGACGAGGAATGCTGCTCGGAGAGGAAACACCGTTCAGGAGGAGACGCAGCCTATAGAGGACGGTACCCTCCTCCTTCCCATATGTCATCCAACCCCCCAAAACATGAGCGCTCGTCCTTTCCTCTCATTCTGTCTCCTTTCACATCGAAGACAGAGGGCAGGAGGAGGAAGGAGGAAGGCCGGGATTTAGATCCACTGACCCAGGACGGACAGGCATGCTCATTCAAGCCTCCCTCTTTCTCCCCTCACTCTTCTTTTGTCTCCTCTGTATTTAACTGATTTATTTACTTTAATTCTCCTGAGTATAACCACATCTCAAACTCAGTAGTTACGCTGCAAAAGAAACCGAGTAAATATGAACTTTTCCTTTGAGAAAGTTCAGGAAAAACTTTTTGTGAGGCTGTAATTCTTGTTAAAAACGAAAAAATATGCCATCTTTGGCATTATTAGGCATTTATAATGTAGTTTCAACCTATTTACATCATAAAACAGCTTGTTTTAGATAAAGAAATCAAGATAATGCCATGCTTAAAGGCTTATTTTGGTGCTAAACGATGCTACTCTACAAACTGAATAATTGTTACACCATTTTCTGTTCGATCCGTGTGTACATTCATAACAAATCTTTGAAGCAAATTAACAAAGCAGTTGTGTAAAGACTGCAAAGACTGAGAAGCTGCATGTTCAGAGAGCAGCAGCAGCAGAAAAAGGGAGAAAAACGAGCAGGAAAGAGAGTTTAATAAATAAGCATGTAAGGAGCTGAACTTTGCAGGCAGCAGATTTTGTGTGGAAGCACCTCGTCTAACCCTGACAGGACCGAGGACTGAGCCAAAGCCTGAATTAGATCACATACATCATATCCACTGTGCGTGTGTGTGTGTGTGTGTTTGTGCATGCAGCCCTTCAGCCATAACTCCCTCTGAGTCTCTCCCTCACATCAAACTTGTGTGTCACTTTTCTCCAAACAGCTCCTAAAATGGAGGCGGGAATGTTACCCATCAGTCGTGTATGTACTGAGGTGTAGGTTCGAGCGTTATGGCGGCTCACGTGTGACTGATGTAGACCGATGATCTGATGGAGGCTGAGGCTGAAAGGCAGGAGGGGGCAGGATCAGAGCAGTTTTAGTCACTTGAATGTCGGTCGGAACATTTTGCATCGATCAGAGTTTGTTGTTGCAACACTGCAAGTAATAAGTTTGCAATGATACTTACTTCTGTCTTATATTTTATCCCCCAAAATGAAAAACTAAAGAATAAAAGCCAAACGTTTTAGGAAGGCAGATAAAACAAAGATAAAATTTAAGTATAAAATCTGCAAGGAGAGACTACACAAGTATTTTTTCCCCAGTCGAAATCGAGCTACACTGAAGGTTTTTTCTCATTTTTCTTTTGTTTCCTGATCAAAGCTGCTGGTCTATATACTTTAGTTGCAATTGCATGTTATTTTGTCCCTTTTGACACACCGTAGTGAAGCCAAAGCAGCGTCTCCCTGCTTCTTTCTGCCACCATGATGGCAAACAACCACACCACTGTGCTTTTGAACGGCAGAGTTCACTTTTTAAAACTCTAGTAACGAGTCAAAAGCGATGCGCACAAACAACAGCAGCTAAACAGACTTTTGTAAGCGGGCAGGGCGCTGATAAGAGCGTGAGGATCACCTCAGACAAAACTACGGAGGAGGATTAGGGTCATTCTGAGAATTCTGAGATGAAAAACAGAATTCTGGGATTAAAGTCGGAATTCTGAGATCAAAGACAGAATTCTGGGATTAAAGTCGGAATTCTGAATTGAAAGGAATTTAAAGTCTTTAATCTCAGAACTCTGTCTTTTTTCTCAGAATTGTTGTTCGTGCATAATTCTCGGAATTCTGAATTCTGACTTTAATCCCAGAATGATGTCTTTAATCTCAGAATTATGAGAGCGATATGCACAAACAACAATTCTGAGAAGAAAGACAGAATTCTGGGATTAAACATAGTATTCTGTCTTTAATCTTAGAATTCTGAGTTTAATCCCAGAATTCTGAACCAAACTGGAGAACATAATTTCCTTATAAACTTCTCTCCTGATGCCTTAAAAAAAAAGCAGCAGCTGTTTTGAGGTTGTGCAGCTGTTAACTCACTGGGTATATTTGATCATGTGCTTCGGCCAATGATCGAGTTTATATTTGCATTTTCGGGCTGAAAGTTTCCTTTTAGATTCCCTCTCTTATACTCAGCCGTGGTTATCTGCCTCGACATCAAAGCTGGTGTTAGAGCTGAGACAGACCTCTCGATGTTTCGCAGAGATTACACAACAATTAAGATAAGAGTGGATGAGGTTTTCCCCTTCCCCTCCCTCTCTTCATATCATGGTTGTTCAGTATGTTGTCTCCTGAAATATGAAACACCCAGAGGCTGATGGGAAAGCTCTCTCACACATACAGGCACGTTCCCTAAAGTTACGTTATGCAAACATCCAAACAGACTAAACACAGATTTCCTTTTTCTCCAGAAGTGACTTAACTGCAGACTTTCAGTTTGATTCAGTGGAAGTGAACAGTCACCTGAGCCCCACACACTCGTTTACCCCCCTCCTTTCTCTCTCTCTCTCTCTCTCTTCCCTCCATCTCTCACTCTCTCAGTCTGCAGCTTTCTGCTGACTCCAGGAATTATGATCTGTTTCCCGTCCGCAGGAATAATAGAATACAGGAGAAGGGGAGGAGAGGGGAGGAGGGGGTCGGCAGCAGCAGCAGCAGCTTAGTGGAACAGTAGTGAGGAGTCCAGCTCCACTGTGGTTACACTCTGCAAATGCGTTTATATCCAGATGTGAGAATGTGCGATATTTTCCTCTTCATTTCCATAAACTTCACACATTAAACGATTATCCTTGGACGCGGACACACACACACAGAAACAGAAACAGAAGCCTGATTACCGGCTGTAAATCAGCGCCCTCCTCCAGATATCAGGGCAGTAAACGTCTCACGTACACAACCAGGCGGTTTAGTGGACGGGCTGAGGATCTCTCTCCCTCTCTCCAGAGCGCTGCCAGAGCCTTCGGGCACTTAACACTATCGGCAGTTAGATCCAGCAGCTCGAGTGTGTTTGGAGTGTGTGTGGAGTGTGTCCTTAGCCGCGTAAATATTTATCACTCAGCTCCCTGAGGAATTTTAATGAGCACTGATGGAGAGCAATCAACACAGGCCGGCCAGGAGGAGAGAGACGGACTGAGAGAGAGAGAGAGAGAGAGAGAGAGAGGAGATGAGGAGGAGGAGGAGGAGTGACAGTTTGTGTTCAGATGTTTGGACTTCTTCTACAGTTTTAAAAAAGTTTGCACAGACATGTTTACTTTCTTTTTGTAACAACACCTTTTCAACCTTTGGGGACCAAGGAGACCAGTTTCTAGAGTTTTGAGAGTCAGTCGTTATCTCAGTTTCCTAGAAGCTCAGGGTCTGCTTCGTGGCGTCTTCTGTGTCATGATACACCAAATGTTTTTAAATGGGCGACAAATTAAGAGCCATACTGTTGGGATACCTTTCCTGAAAGTGTCATTGTTCTTTAATTGCAGCATATGTTGCTCCTAAACCTGTATATATCGTCAAACTTCACTAGTCATGGTCACTTAGTCCCCTTCTTAGACCTTTATTAGTGAATGTACGAAAAACTCTGTTCACAGACTGTGTTTTCTGGCATTACTTTCAGCTCATGTGGCGAATACCACTTCAGAGTCATGTCTGTTTTTAATGCAGTGCTGTCTGGGGACCATTCAGTATAATAATGTTCATTATAATGTATAATATGATATTTATTGATCATATATTGTATGATACAGTTGATGAAATTCCGATTTTACACTCATATTATTCATAATTTTCCCATATTTGTTTAAGTCATCTCTATCCATTCTTATTTTTTAAAGAGACTGAGCCTCCCTAAAAAAACCCTTTTTATACTCAGTCATGTTACTAACCTGTTGAAAATTAATCCTACTAGTCAGGAGATGTTCACAACACAACTTTTCCATTGTTTTTTGACACTTATTTGACCTGCATTACTGTCATCTTATTTAAATCGAGCATAAATATGAATTTAAAGGTAGTTGTTTCAACATTTACATGTTGTCTTTGCTCCATTTTCAAGATTTAAATGATTTAGAAACAATCCAACTCTGTGTCTGTGAACATTTCACACGTTGTATTTGGATTCAGGGTTTTAGTTTTGACTCTTTTCCTGCTTTAGTGTGTCCTGTTTTGCTTGTGTGTGTGGTGTGGGTCTGTAAATCAAGATGTTTACCCCCTTTAAGATACACTGCTACCACCACGCGCACACACGTGTGTATATGTGTATGTGTGTGTGTGTGTGAGTGAGTGTGGTTTAGTGTAGTGTACCTACCCATCAGGGTGACAGGGCCACCCTTTAGAGGTCACTTAACACATTGTGCGCAGGCCAAGCTGCATGGGGAGTCAGGGAAGGAAACCTGAGCTATAACTCACACAGCTCTCTCTCTCTCTCTCTCTCTCTCTCACTCTTACTCTCTTTCTCTCGCCCTCCCACACACACATACACATAAAGAAACACGCACACTGGACCTGACCTCTGACCTCGAGTGGGGAGTGCCTAATAACTGTCTTGGATTCCTACAGACGCAGCATCTCACAGCTCGTTTTCATGTATTTCGGTGATGATGGCGAGCTTTAAAACATAAACACAGCATCACTGATTTGTCAGGGTTTGATGCGCAGAGACTAAAACAGTTAACCTCTTCAACCCCAGTCACTCTGAATCAAAATCAAACCTACAGAAGTTCAATTAAAGATCCAGTTCGAACCTGGACTTTGCTGCTTTTAGGATCCTGCAGGTCAAGAAACCCTCTTTTCAGAGCTTTGATTGTGAAATGTTCATCGAGACTTTTGGACAGTACTTTCACTCAAACTCAAATCCAACTAAAAGTGTATTTAAAGTATTAAAGTTCAGAAGTTTTTAGAGGAAAAAAAGCCACCACAAGTTTGCACATTACCGCATAGTAAGTCTCTTATTTCATCTCCTCCCTCTTTCTCTCCCTCTCCGGCTGAAACTGGGGGCCTTTTGTGCTTTACAGGAAGTGATAAGTTGAGGCGATGCTGGTGGAGGTGTGTTAGAAACTGACCAGTGACAGATTTGTGGCTCTGAGTCTGAACAACAAGGAGTGATGAAGCTTTTTCTTTCTTTCTTTTTTCCGTCTTTACTCCGTCTCACTCACCTGGTCGCTCAGCCTCCGTGTCGCTCCGGCTCGCTCTGTAAGAAGAACTGGTTTTCCCCGCCCTTATGTCCCCATCGCTCCCTAGATCCTGGGTATAAAAAGCTCAAGATCAGGGTTGAGTTCTTCCGTTAAAACCCCCATAGGGTCAAAGGCCAGAGCTTCTCGGTTTGGTGAGAACATCTGTGTCTGAAGAGGACATGGAGACGGAGAGCTCGGGACTGTCACAGCCTCTTCAGCTGCTTTATCTGACGCTCTTTGAAGTCGCTGTATTCGCAGCCTCGTGTCCACTACTGTACAAATACCAGAGACGCTACTGGACTTCCAAAACCACATCATAGTCTCCCAGCATGCAGCCCTCAAAGAGAGAGACGGAGAGGAGAGCTGTTTTCTTGAGAACGTTTGATCTGTCTCCCGTCAGTGGGTGGGTTCCCAGCAGGACGAAAAATAAATACAATTTATGGACATTTGGCTTTTTTTCAGTCCATCTACATACAAGTGTTGTATGTACCAGTGTGTGTTTGTGTGTGCATGTGTGTGTGTGTGTGTGTGTGTGTGCGCCCTCATGTGTCTGGGGGTCACTCCCAGTGTACTCTGTGATTTATTGAAAGGCCTCGCAGTGATACCAGAATTCCTTTGCGTTAAATGCCTGCTCTGAGTGCCTTTTACTGCCTGTGCGCTTTATGGGCCATGATCACACTCTATTCGTCTCTCACATCTCTAAAGATTATTTTTTATGGCTTCACGTCTTTATTAGAGGAGGGGAGTGTCGGGGAAAAGCCAAGAGGAGAGAGGGCGGTGAATGATGGGACAGGAAGTTTGTGCTGGAGTTCAAACTATGGGGAAGAATGAGCTCTGGATGCTGGAGTGTAGTGTCGCAATAATACACGATACGTTACAATAACATACGATATGATACAATAACAGATGATACGATAACACGCCATAAGATACAATATATTAACACGTGTTATATGATAACACACAATACGATACAATAACATACAGTACGATTCAATAACACGCAATACGATACGATAACACGTGATACAATACCATACAATAACACACAATACGATACAATAGCACACAATACAGTACCATAACACACTATACGATATGATAGAGTAACATACGATACAATACAATAATGTATATAATAACGCACAATACAATACAATAACACACAATACGTTATGATACAATAACATACGATATGATACAGTAACACACAATATGATACGATGAAATAACACAAGTTACGAAACAATAACATAGAATACGATATGACATAATAACGCACACGATGTGATACTATAACACATGATATGATACAATACACTAACACAGGATATGATACAATAACACACAATACAATACAATAACACATGATATGATGTGATACAATACCACAAACGATACGGTACGATACGATACAATAACACACACAATATGTTACAATAACACATGATATGATACAATAACATACAATATGATACAATAACACATCATACGATACAATAACATACGATACGATATAATAACACAAACAATATGATACAATTACTCATGATACCATACAAAAACACACATCATACAATACTATAAGCTTGTGGAAAACTGACTCAGATTCTCCTACATCCACCAAAGTACCAATAAGTAAATCAAACCAATGAAACACATCTTTTACCTTCTCCAGTGTGTTTTTTGTGTAATCTCATATAAACTCATATAACCCTTCATATCATCCTGTGAAGAATTCCAGTTTGACTCCAAACATAGAAAAAAACACATCTGATTTACATCATCCGTGCGTACCGATGCTTAAAATTAAATTTCCTCTTTTTTTCATCTTCTTCTGAGCTATAAACAAACAACTCTGCAGATTTTTGGTTTTTGTTCTGTAAGTGAGAGTCTGTAATCTACCTTAGTACAAATGTTGTTGACTAAATAGTCTGTTACTTTAGCTGATACTTTGACCTCAGACTATAACCATGGTTCCATGTGTTGACTTGATAATCATCCCAAATTTGTTGAAACTTTCATGGATTTTACATTAAGGGGAAAAAGAGCCTTTTGGCCGGACTGTAAAAGACTGAAATAGACTCGATTGTTTTGGTTTCTCACCATGTATGAACATTTACAGATGCCACAGTCCTGCTGAAGTGCTGATCTTGGTGACAGCTGAGATTTTTCTGTTTGACTTTTCATTTTGACTTCTCAATAAGCAAAACCTGCTCTGAGTTTTTCCAAATTTGAGATCAGTTTGTATTTTTCCTTATCTTAATTCTTACTCATGACATTGACCGGCCCTCAGAGACAGTGATGCTCGCTGACACGGTTTCAGACGGAGACTGGGCGTACTTCTTGTTCTCATTTAATCTCATAAACGTGTCTAATACTCCCGCGGTGACGAACACATGTTGTCACGGCTGATTTTCAGCTTTATTCCACCACTTGTTGTTTTTATCAAAGCTGCATGTTTGCAGACATGAGCGGAGCGCTGCTTTAAACAGGATGTACTGAAACTCTGGGCCGGCTCCAAATCGGATCCATATGAAGATTATATTGTGCCTCCATCTGTTAGTGGTTCATGTTGAATCGTTTGCTACATGCTCTGTTTGGGGTGAGTTCACTTGGCCGTAGAATACTCTTGTTAGCAGTTTGGAGGCAGCGCTCCGCAGACGGCTCTGTGAGGGCGAGATCGTCTGTCACCTGCAGAAATCCTGCCTGAGAAAGGCCAGGAGCTGGATTAACTCCTGGAGTCTGAACCGTGTGGTTGTCTGCTAAGACGGCAGACTTAGCAGACAAGTGTTTGATTTCAACAGATGCTCAGATGGAGATTTAAGGGGCCTGGCATGAAAACCAGGGCTGAAGGAGATGATCATAAAAAGTCACAACACTCATGCTGCTTGTTTGGGGTTTTAAGCTTTTGTTATTGGTGAAAGTTTGAGTCCAAAAGTTCAAACTCAGGACTGGGAGATATGGCTGGTAGTCTCTAAATCTAGAAATTTCTCATTTTTACCATAACCTTCTCTGCTTTTCAGTCGGTGTTTCCAGGCAGCTCACACTGACAGACTCTTCTCCCACTTGGCTGCGTGCCTCCGTTTAAGATGCTGGAGTATATTTATTGACTGCTGTTGTTAAAAGCTGAAGGTTTTAGACTGATTATTTTAGAGGATAGTTAAATGAAGCTCCGATGCAGCCAAACTGGATCACTTTAAGACAGTGGGATAGCTTTATATCGTGATGGTTTTTACACGTTCACTGCAGCTTGGACGTTGTCTTTAAATTCAATTGTCCAACATTGTGCCTCACGTTTACCTGATAGTCCTTTTAGACCAGTCCAGAGCAGTGAGCACAATCAGATTCAATCACATATTATGGAAAAATACAGTCCTCTAAGTTTCCCCCTCTTATCTTACACCAAAAGTTTTGATAGCAGACGTGAACATTTTAGATTTATGAAGACAGATCTTACCTGAGCCCTCTTAGTGAGGTTCTTCTGACCTTCAAAAGTCTCGTCGTCTCTTTGCGTTTCATGCGTTTGTTGCACAAATGCAGGCAGACTGAAACTAAACAAAAGGCGACTTTATTTTTTTTCGCCAACCCACTTTGACCTGCTTTTATTTTGGCGGGGCTTCTGACAGGCTTCGATCAGATAAGACCCGCCCTTGTAATATTAATCAGCCAATCAGAGACTGGGGGGGTTGGTGAATTTCAGAGCGGCTCTGGTGTCCCTGCTCCATGTCCTCCTCATGCCAGCTCTGAAACCTTCTCCAGTACAAACCTTCATCAATATAATTATGAAGCTAGTGGATTATTAATGTAATTGTGAAGTAAGTCACCCTGTGATAATTACACTCAGGCCCTGATGAATGATGATGTCTCATTGCTGTAGGTAATTAGTCTGAAAATGTTTCCAGTTATGGCTGCAGAGCCTGAAACAAAGTGAGTAATGTGGAGCGCCGCTCACATGAGAAAGAGCTGTTTGTTTCAGACGGAGGAGAAAATGGGCCCGAGCTTTCATCTGCTCGCCACCAGAGGTTAAAAATAAAAAGGGCCGCTCAGTTTGAAACGGCGGTTCAAATCCAGGTGAGCGGTGTCACACACCGATCAGCCTGTACTTTTTCGCCATGTGTGTGTTCAGTGTTCCTGCTTTTGTGTGGGATCAGAGGAGTGTGATTAAGTGGTGTGGAGTCTCGCAGAGATGTGGGTCCCTGCTCTCTAAAAGGCTGAACTATGTCAGTGCTGCTCCCTCTGAAATAAGATCACCCAGAAGAAGAAGAAGAAGAAGATGTCTCCTACAGGTTTATCATCATCAGAAAATCTGCACTGTCTCACTCTGCATGTCTGCTGCTTCTTCTTCGGTGGTTTTTGGAGGAACATCTCTGATCCAGTTCATGAACATTCAGCGCCACGTCACAGGATATTTCAGACAATAATGTTCTTCCACTCCTCAGGTCCAGCGTGTCGTTATACCACACTGTGTCAAACCCTTTCAGTGTCTCATATAGACGTCAAGCTGAACGTCAGTCGGTCTGTTTGGTCAGGCTCAGGCACAAAAGCTACATGTCTGAGGTTGGGAAAAACACTGTGGAGATGGAGGGAGTTAAAGGTGCAGTATGCGGTTTTATTTTAGCAGAACAGAGCTGGTAAAAGTGGAATATAAAAATGAACCTTTTCTATCTTCTTATTGGTTTTCCTTCCATGGAGGCCGCCATATTAAACCTTTACCATAGAGAAACACAGTAAGAGCTAAAACTTTTAAACTGTGTGTTCAAATAAATCCCTGAAATTATGGATTGTAAACCTTAAAAAGATATTAATTTAGCTTTTTTTGAATATTTTTTTATTTAATTGTTTGTTTTTTAACAATTTGGCAAAATCATAAACGAGATTGCTTTGATTAATGTTGATAATTAGCGTAAAAATTAGACTTAAGCTGCTCTTTTTAAGTCAAATAATATGAAATACATGTGTCAGCCGTCTTTTTATGTAGAATGTATCCCTTAA